>JACXIT010000199.1:0-695016 GCA_014737525.1 Bombus difficillimus | reverse complement strand
AGTGACAAAACCACGTGTCAAGGTTTTCTCGAATCCATGCAGAAAATGGTCGCATTGGAATATCAAAAACATTCTCAGCCTCTTTTTCTTCGCAGGCCGTTCTCTCGCAAGAGGAGAGCCGGTTTCTCGCCATGCATTCCATCGAGTTTAAGTTTTCCTTTCGTAACCAGCCGCGCAGGTATACGTGCGCGCCCAAGATAGACGGATGTCCGGTCATCAGTATCTCTCTTCTTCCGCGAGAACTCGCTATTCGCGGAATGCGAAATGGCATCACGTTATTTTCACTCCCGCCACCGTTGAAATGCATTTCCATGCTGCTGCTTTTATATCGTTAACCCTCTGTAATCGAATTTTTCTTTGTTTGCGAAGAAAAGAAATTACAATTTCTCGTTCTGATGGGAGTAGGAAGTAATAACTCTTAGAAACAAGTCGTGTAGCAGTACAATGATATTATGACGAAGGAAAGTAGCGTAATAACGAACGTATGGGATAGTACTGTTAAAGTTATTATAAATCTTCGCTACTAATCAGATTTCCTCGTTATCTATGATAAAAAATAAGAAATCATTTTTCAGATATAATTATGAATGAATTTTTGAAAATTTCGTAATTTTTTTATTTATAATACACGCTAATTTCTATCACTATTACTCAATAGTAATTAATGTTTGTTTGGTTTCTAAAGTATTTGTCCGATAAAGATTTTGAAATTGATACAAAGATATTCGATATTAATTGAAGGAGTAAGTCTAAAATTTCCGATTATGAACATACATGAATCATGTATTTAATTGTATTATAAGTCCTTTAATAAATAATCGTGATAAATAATAGTCGTGGTATACGCAGTGAATATGTGAACGGTCCTTTAAAAGAATTATTGGAAAGTAATTTCTGTTTCTTCTGTCAATTTTTTGTAGATATGATTTAGAAGATACAGGAATGGTTCGTTGAAAGAAATCGATATAATAGTAGATATTAAAATCGGCTGAGGTGATTCAATTATCAGATAACTGAAAATCTAAGATTCAATTTCATGAGTTAATTAATTAGTCTCGTTAAGCGGGAAGAGGATAAAGATTTTCGAGTAACTGATCACGATAGTTTCAATTAACGAATTCTTGAAAATCGAATTACTTTTTACGTCTTTTATGAGAAGCGATTCTTGTAATTTCTTACTTGCATAATCTGTGCATCGAAAGTATTATCAAATGCTGAACACGCTATATAGAAGAAAGTGATAGCGATCGAAGTAACTCGATTTCTATTCCGTTGATACGGTCGTACCTTTTCCAATGAAAATTTTCAAATAAAACCCTATTTTTAAATAAAAGTTACCCTTTAATTCATTTTAGAAACGTAGAAATTCGAGCACGCAGTTTGCGTTTGTTTTTAATTGCATTCTTAAAAATAATTTTTAACTGTATTTAGATGCTTAAAATTGTTTTATAATCATTTTGTTCTTTGGTATATTCCCGTCGAACGCAATGTTTAACCAGATAGAAAATTGAAACGTTCGTTACTCTCAAGATGACGTATATATAGCATATGGTCCGATTTTAGATTTTAAAATTCCGCTTAGTAGAGCGAGCATTTGAATATGATCCATGTCCTATAAACAGTTCTAATGTTGGTAATGACATTCTCGATATTTTAGTTACGGTAGACCCTGTTTAAACTATTAATAAATATTCGTTAGGTCTCTATGTATCTACCTATAATGTAGTTTGAATAACTTTCTCGGCGAAGCACGAGTATGAAAAGTGTACTCGAGCAATTTATTGAATTTAAAAATGAATATCGATATTACTAGATCACGCTTAAACTAGCAAAAATGTACATAGAGTGACATAACACATATTCCAAGTTGAAAAATAATAAATCCTACATTTTAATTATATTTCTAGCCAAATATTTTACATTAAATTATCTCATATTATTAGCTATTTCTAAAGATTAATTCTATTTTAACTGTTAGACAGTCTTTTCAACAACATTGTATTCGAATTATTGACGATCGAATACCATAGGAATAACAATATCGAAGATTGCGTGTCTGTCGTCGTATGCTCTTCACTGCAGAAGCTCTATTCATTACTATGAAATTTTGCATAATATAGTGGTTTTACAAATGTTACAGCTCTCAACTAGCGAGCAGTTTTCTTTTAAATTTAAATAAACGAACGCAACATAGCCATTGTACGTTTTAAGGACTTCACCCAAGAACATCATATAATCGTCCCTACTTAGCAATTCGCAACGACTTTTAAGGATCGCGTGAAGTATTATAGCACACTGGCGATGTAAAAGCGGTACAGATGAGCAGGAATGATGATGCAAGTAACCATTCAGGCTATTCATTCTTCGCGTTATCGATCAACGCTCAAAGACACACACCTGTCCTTCGTAACGGAGTTAACATCTATGAAGACTCATCATCTTCTTTGATCCTGTTCGCGTTTCAACTTTAGCCTGTTCGTTTAGATTTAGATTGAAACCGTTTTCGCTACGATTAATTACCGAATCTTTCAGTCGAAAAGAGTTTACCAGGCCCAAAGTTCGTTCGAAAAAAAAATCAGTATACAAAGAACCAATACGCGTATTTACGAAATTCAGGTCTTATAGAGCCATCGCTTTAAATTCAGATTACGATTATGGCTAGGATAAGGTAGAATACGTGCAGTTTAATCACATTAAGAGGATTCCTTCGCACACTGTTCGTTAGGGAGGAGCAAGATATCGGTATAGTTTCCGTAGTCTCTGGATCTTTCACGATTCGACCACTGTTAGCTGACTTTGTACCTTAATCCAAAGTCGAGGAGTTCTCGCGTAGTATCGAAACTTGGTCCCTTCAATTATAGCCATAAATAACAACACAACAACCACCATCGGTCGGCTTACTAGCCCAGAACCAGCGTTTTTTTCTTTTTTGCTAGTCTTGTTTCATTCGCTTGCGTTTTCTCTCTCTCCCTTTCGTTTCGTGCAATTTCATTCGTCGACTTTTACTTTTCGTTTACCTTTTGTACCGCAATCAACGCGCGAGAATTCTCTGGTGAATATGGAAAACAATGTACTCGGAAGTACGCGGTACTGGTCTCGATCTGTTGATTTTAAACGGGCGTCGATTGTATCGGCCCTGTTCATCTGCTTTTTTGATTGACCAGAAACTCGAGCTGCGATTCCGTTGGGACGATCCAGTTGTTATCTATTTATCGAATGTTACTTCGTTCAGGACTCCCCCTTTTTTAGCATTGTAGTTTGTTCGTTCCTTTTTTTTTTCTTTTTTCGCAAATTTAATCGAGACGCGATAGATTTGATTTACGTTTCGACGGTAGTTTGTAAACGTTTTGTAAGCTAAAGTATTTATGAAATTAATGTTTGAGTACCGTTAAAAATTCGTTATATATATCAAAAATTATTGGATCATACAGTTTTATTTATTAATTGGATGTTACTTGATTCATTTTTCTCCCTTTTTTTAAACTGCTAGTTCGTTCATTTTTTTTTAATTTAATCGAAACGCGATAAATTTAATTAAAAATTTCGATGGTAGTTCGTTAACGTTTTGTAAATAGAGATATCTATGAAATTGATTTTGGAATACTGTTAACATTTTGTTATTTCTATGAAATTTTGCGAGACTGTTTAAATTTGGTGTAGATGTTTATTCGATTAATTAAAATTCCATATGATTTAAATAACAAGTACTTGGGAATATTTAAATTCTATCTCTGTGATTTGAATCGTGTTTAATTCAATACTTTCGAAGGTTCACTCTATATTATAATTATTAATTCCGATAGGAGTGACCAATTGATTGGATGACAATTAAATCGGAGCTAAAGTAAATTGAAATATTCCTTCGGTCGTAGACTCTGAATGCAATTGAATATCAATAAAATTAAATCGTTTTATAGTCGTACACCGTTATTAATTCCAATTGCATTTTAAGTAATAAAAGCGACAATTCAGTATCTCCGAAGTAATTGATTTATCAATACAATTAAAGTTTCGCCAACCTCAATGGTATTTGATTTTTCTATATGAATTGTAATTGAAGTAGCAATTAATCCAATTTATCTTTACGAATTTTCTAAATTTTCTAACATTCCAAATTTTACGCTTCTCTTATTCTCTTTGCTAACAAGATCATTGTTTAATAATATATAAAGGGTGAACATTGTCAAAGCTTTATCCGCGTTTGGAATTAATAATTCATAATTTAATAACAAATACGATTCATGGATATAGTCTAAGATCGTTTCATCTTTCGACTATTGAAGTATTCGGTCTAAAGACTGCTTGTAAAAAGCAGTTGTTTTACGTTGATTTGCGATGAATTGTAGGAAGGTATTTCGGTTCGATACCGAATCTCATAATTAACGTGAGGTCGTACATGCAACCCGATCATTTCGAGAAGGAAGTCGCAAGACCAGGAAAGTTTTTGGCAGCCGAAAAGCAGGGTCGTTTGTTGGCAGGGTCATCCATCTGTTTTGTCGAGGTGTCGAGCAGAGCCAAGAACTGCAAAAAGACTCGTTCGTATGTCGGTCATTTTAAGTGCGACAGACGAGAAATTTAATTTAATTAATTATAATTTAATTATCGCGTACAATGAATCGTTTAGCGGTTATTGAATGTTCGGTAAAAAGAAAACATTTCCTCAGTGATAAGATACTATCATTTGAAATTACTCGATTCAATAAGTGATTTTTCTTTTTTATCTTTAGTGGACCGTAGCTCGCTATATAGGGAGGATTACAGGAAAACGCTACAATGGTTGATTTAGATTCTTGAACATAGTCAGAATATATTGGTTTTCGACATTTTAAGGTCCGTGGAGTAGTTTTTTGTGATAAACTTTACAGAAGCTTTGAAGAACGGATCTCTGCAATAACTTTCAGAGTATTAGAAATGAATTATTTCTAGCAGTTTTAGTAATTTTAGTAATTTATTATAATGGGCGAAACGACTTTTACCGTGATCTTCACTTGCGATTTGTAAAAGTGTTGCGCTTTATATTAACTCGTTGAAGCTGAAAATCTGATAACAAGTGAGCTTCGAAACTGATATCTACATCTGTTAGATGTTATCGACGATTATTGATCTTTATATATCTCACGTTTTGCTTGTAAAAATAGCCTGTTTGTTTAAAAAATGTTTGCTAATCTTTCGTTATTAAGAGATTTGCCTTTTAAAAGACAAACGTCACACTGATCGTAATTATTTCAAAGTTACTGACGAAACGTACTTTCGTATTATAAAAATTCAGGAATAAAAGATTGTTGCATATTTCATTTCCATTCGCGTATCACTAAACTTCGTAAAATGAACCATTCTAAATCAGTTGTAAAGCGTATTTGTCGTATTTCAAGCGATTCAGGATTGGTAGAAGCGAAAAGGCAGCAAGATGAAAAATGCCAACGCAAAAAATTTCAGAGTCAGTGAAAGAAAGACGAATTCACGATTGTAGAGATACGTGACGAATGCTTTTAATTTTAATTAAAAGCAATCGCGTTTTGTAACGATGGTAGTAGCGGAAACAATTTGTCGCTCCATTTTGCAGAATCGCCCTTTGAAAGCTTAATTTAATGCCGTTGATACATGTGTTCCATCGTGGTGTCTGATTTTCCGAATTTTTTCCTCCATTTCGATTTTTGCTCAAAAACGAAAATGCTTGCTGGACCATTATCTCTCACGGCCGGTTTGTAATTTACCCTGATGGAAAGGTTTATCCGTACTCGACTTGTTCGAGCCCGTACAACGTTATCTTCGTTATTGTTGTTATTATTGTTAAATACATGCCAGAGGCGACGTCAGGTCAAAGAGTATCCGATTCTGATGCGGGAGATGACAACGTTATCATCATTGTTTTGTCTACTATGCCAAAGATAATAGACGTCGTGTGTCGGTTGCACGCCGGATATTGTTGCTGATCTGGACATTAAAATTACTGATCGTCGTTACAGTATTTAATTAATGTGATCAGTGATTTTAATTAACGTACTCGATTAAGACGTTCTTCTGCTGGACGTTGTGGTGTTTCGGCATCTTTCGCAACAAAACTATACAATTTCTGTTTGTTGAAATTTTGCACATATTTATTATATATTTATCCATATCTTAATAATATTCATAAATTTTCTTCAATGAAATATTCAAATTTGAAGAGTATGTAAAGTCTGGAATATACTTATATATTTATACATTTTTAAAGTTGAATTTTGTTTAATTGGTAAATTAATCAATATGATGATAATGACGAATGAATTAACAATAGCCATGTATTTTATCTAATGTTTTTGTAAAGAAAATACAATTGTCTAGGATTCGAGATCAGTTTTTTCATCGTTTAGTTAATAAATAATTTGTTGAAGCGCGAAAGGGAAATGTCTTTTCACAGTTTCCATAATTTCGATCGTTCTGCTTAGTTAAGATAGAGAAAAGCAGATTTTTAATTAGGATGAGTTCGGTTATAATAAGTAGCAGAATGAAAGGAGAAAGTCGTTAATTAAAAACGTGGCAGCATTTTGGAGTCTAACTAAAATGATAGTCTCTATCTTTTTGTATTTTTGTCGATTGAAGAAATGAAAAAGAGAGAGAGATTGAATTAATTCTAGCAAGGTTTACAACAATACATGCGTTAAAGGTGTACATAAAATTTAGAGTTGATCAAATAGATTTCTTAATATCACGGAAACCGTTTTAAAAGACATTTAAACATGTATAATTTTTTAAACTCGAAGAAGTGTTCATGGAAATTTAATTTAATATTAAAAAATGGATTTTTAATGATTATTGCTCGTGAATATTTGAAGGGATGTAACTATAAGGAGATGTCAGAGTTCTGAAAGATAAATTGCAGTAAATACTAGATGATAGTTCTCATAATAATTTCTGAATAGAAAATGTGCTCACTTTTGAGAAATAAAGTTATTAATTCATAGGATAGTTACGTTACTATAATAAGGCAGTAACATATTCATTGCATTTCTTTATCCAAATGAATATTTTCGAATCCAATTATGTAATAGGACATGAACTTTTCATACAAGTATTTTTTTTACTTTTGTAGTTGAATTATTTCGTACCAGATTTTATCTCTGTAATTTTCTAACCGATCTAATTTCGTAATTTTTTAGTAAATCTCAATTACGTTCATTATTATTATAGTTCATTTTTTTACTATCTTTTGAAATGATTCTTTTACTTTGAAACTTTTCAATATCTTTCGAATAAAGAAATGCACGCTCCCGAATATTTGATATTTGTAGAATCTCATTAATGTATTATCCAATACTAACGATTTCATATCTACAATTTAATTCGCAGAAATTATATTGGTTTATTGTTTTACTTGTATTAACGGGGTTACTGTTACATTTTCAATCATGATATCTTGCTCGACATTCTGTTTATTTTTACCGTTTAAACGTGGCTGGCGAGATATAAATGCAGGAAAGTCGGTTTCGAAAGCTCGCAAATGTTGCAACATTTCGGAGGTGGATGAAAACGGTCGAATAAATTCACGGGAACGTCCACTCTGATTTCTAGTTTAAAATTACATCGCCAGATGCAATTTCCTGGAGCAAACGTCAATAGTTCTGTTTGCAGTCAGTTACGACATTCTTCCAATAAATTAATCGCGTCGCCTTGCCATCGTCGATCGTTCGATCGTTATGTAAAGAGAGAACGAAAATGGTTCATGACGCGTGATTAGTGCTCGTCTTAGTACAAAACAACGTGGTATTGTTCGTTTCATAATTGGATGAGAACATTCCACGGAGTTTTCATGCCACAAGTTTCATCTAATAAACATGTCGATCGTATCGAATATTTTAATTAATTCGCATTCCCCTCAATAGGTATTTAAATTTCATTTTGCCAGACCATTGTTGTGCCGTTACGTCGGCTGCTACTTTGGCTTGTAATCCATACAAACTTGGAGGATCTTAGCATTTCGAATAGCTGTACAGATATTTTGATACAGATCGTACGTAAATCCTGGGATACCTGGGATTTTAGTAATTTCTTTATTATTTTTAGAATTTTAAGCTTTACATATTTTGAGAAGTTAATTTTTTCGTAAATAATAGAGCTATAATATAATATAATATAACTGATTATAATATTTGTGAAAATTGCAATTAGAAGAATTATAAATTACGGTAATTATCGTACAAGAGGGACCCCAATTTCAATAACCTTAAGCTTGAGATATGTTATAGACAGGAAATTTCAGAGTAACATGTACTTTGACCGAGGGGTGGGACGATCATGGTTCAAAAATTAGATTAAATCTTTTGAGGGTCTGACGGGTTCCGCCTTGGAACCAATGGAATCTAACCTAACCATATCTTACCATTATTAGGATCGCAATCCTATGCAAATGTATATGCAATTTCATCTTTAACCACTCATATTCGAATAAATCTAACAGGTACCATTTTCTTTTTGTCATAAGTTTCGAACCACGATCGCTCTACATCTCGGATAAAGTGCACATTACTCAGAACCCTGCCTTCTACAAGATATCCGAAATCCAACAAAACTTGAGTGGAGCCCTCTTTCGCGCATAATTACCTAAATTACAAAATACCTATATTGTATTTAGTCAATATTTTATAAAATTATTTTATAAAATAACTCTCATTAATAAATATTATTGATGTTGGAGAAAATGGGTATAGGAAGAAATGAGTAATCCTTGAATAAGAATCGCCAGAACGATGATGCAGAAAGTTACCATTTACCATTTATGGAGGTACATATTTCATTCTAAGATTATCATCGAATTATCAACCCCAAGAGTGTTTTAGTATCATCTGTATTCTTGATAACGTTCGTGACACGATATCTACAGCCTCTTGTGTATCATTATCAGATTATTAACGAATTTAATTAACCTAATGCATCCTCGTGTTCGTCAATTATATTAGACTTGTAATCGAGTATACAAGACTCACATGTAACTGAATTTATTATTATTACGTTATGATTTTATCGCTGGGACGTATGTACGTACATATAGTCCATGATTTTAGTCAAATTTGTTTGCTGATGTATGTATTTTTTGTCCAGACTGAATATGTTTGCTAATGGATTTGGTATAAAGCGTTTCGTAAAAAGATGTATCGATGCATAAATATCAATAAAATTATGATTTTCTGTAGCGTAGGAAAAATTGTTGATTTTGGCAACTACACGCGCGGTGTTTACGAAAACTCACGGTAAATTGGCATTTTTTCTGTTATCGGTATTGCCGATAATTTCACTATAAATTTAGTTTTCGTTTCGTTACTATTTAATTTTAGATCGTCAGTAATACTCTGTTTATACGAACCTGTTGAGAGAAGCGGTTTATAGAACTGGAGTTTATAAAATACGATTTACTGGGTTTTCCCACTGCTCCTGATTTTTCATTCATATAATAGAAATTCACGTTCAGATAAGTACATTTAGTCTATCATACAATAAATTCGTTCGCTCGAATAAGTAGATTTAGTCTTCTAGGTAAATAGATTTGATAAGTAGAAATTTATTTAATCGAGCAGTGACTAAACTTTCATTCAAATAAATGAAATTCTACTGTAAATTGAAGTACTAAGAAGTCATATTGATTAATTTTATGTATTGAAATGTAAACAAAAGTATGTTAAACTTCGATTTCAGTTTATGCAATTTTTCATAATAAATAAATTTATGGAAGTAAATAATTCACATTCTTAAAAAGTTTAACAGTAATTACGTATCCGGATAACGAAATTGACGTATCTTTAAATCTCATCAATTTGATTTCTGAGAAGCTAAATCGTAACTCGTTTCTAACTACATAGTTTGTATTGTACACTTCTATCGTTTTGATATTAATTTACAACCAGAAATCTTGAATTTTTATTTAGCTGTACTGTAAAGTATAAAAGTAATGACCGTTAATGATAAAAAAAGATATTCCACTTAATCCTTTCATACTGCAACACAAAAATCCTCACATTAAGCCTTGAAGTATAATATATGCTAGACGTTTCCTACCTTAAATGAAAAATCAGAATTATATATTTTGTATATCTGACGTTAGGAATACAAGAAATCCTGACGTTGGAGAAGTAATTATTATTCTATAGAAAATAATTTACTAAAATAATAATTTTATACGAAACAAAAATTATTTTTTGGTATACTTATTCTCCTCTTCTCGATAATTATTTTCATCCCTTATTTGCTAAATCTTCTACCGTCCGTTCTAAATTCCGGGTTACTTTATTATACCTCGCGTGAAAGAGTTAAATATTGGAACAAAAATTCATTTACCATACTATATAGGCGACAAATTCCATTCATTGTAAGTTCATTCACGTATATTCTCATTAGCAGTTCCTAATCCGCGGATAAGAAATATACTGTAGTATCGGAAGTATTGATGCACCAACAAAATAGATAACGACTCTCGTACGTAACGCGGATTACGTATCTCCGGATATGGTCGTCTATGTTTAGTCTGCAGAAACGGAGCTTGAGTGATAAGGAACATCCATTGTGACGCAAATGATTTCATTTCTCTGACACGTTTCCACGGTGTTATCGCGCGTTCTGTTTGCGAATTAAGCGGATATCGTGCTGTTGATTTTTTGCTGTTATCGTTAGCCGAGAGTAATTTCGCCTACAAATCGCGAGTTTCAGCCGTCATTCTAATCGAAGTCATAAAAAATTAAATTACGAAGAGGCTCATTAATATATTATATCGTTACATATATGCATATGAACATATGAATGTATATGTTGCGAATAACAAACGAAATAAGATATATGACGTACTGGCTAGACGAGATGTAAAATATCTACTAGTGATAAGCATAACGTCAAGAAACACATCAGTTTCTGCAGACAGTTTCCACAAAACAAGACATGCACTGTTGATCATAAGTATTAGGATACTACTCTTTATATTACATTTATTGGGGAACTTTCACGAGCTTTGTATTTTACCTTACATAATATTTTAGATAAAAGTTTCTTTTCAAAAATTTTATTTCTTGAACATATATATTTATATTGTATAATTAACGAGTTTTAAAATTGTATTTAACGTTTTACACGATTGCGCAACAATGACACGAGTACGATAACAGGTTTATTATAAAATTACTTACTAAAAAATAGAAATAGCGAAAGACATTAAATTCGTATCAGTAAATGTTCTAATGCTTATGATCAACAGTGTACGTCAAAGAAACGTATGTAAATGCAAAAAAAAAAGATAATAATAATCGTGCTGCCTTCCTGTTTTTCTTCCCTATTTTAATAAATTATAATGAGTGCCATTTTGTAATGGTTACATATAATATCAAAATGTGCCTGTCTACTACTGCTAGTACTACTACTACCGCTGCTATTGCTTGAACACGTTTTGGCCAAGCTTTACCTAAACGAATATTATCTAAAAAAAACTAGACAATTCTGATTTTAGTTGTTTAGAACATGATTTGTTATCGTCAGTGATGTTGTTATTATCCACGACGCATGTATAATTAATAAATTAAATAATATGTCATATTAATAAATTAAATAAATGTCGCGTTTAAACGTTCTAATTTGTCAATATTATTTTAAAGCAGCTGAAGGAAGATTAATTTATTCGATGAGATGTATTGTTATCATAGATTATTTAATAATCACGAAGATAAGTGGATCCGATTTACCGTAGATAAATGTTATCGTTTAAATTTTAAGCATTCTGTCATTGTCATATCAGGCGACTTGCAGTCATGCTGGCATTGAATGATAAGGTTATGTAAATTATGAAATATACCAGATCGTATGATGAAACTTTTGTAAAGAAATAGAAAATTTAATTGGGAGTAATACAATGAACGCTTGTTTTTATTATTCGATAAATGTATGTTAATTTAGACAAAATCTTATATGTCGTGTCTTCTTTTAGCGATTTTGAAAATTGTTCAAAATGTTTGTATGTATTATTTGAAAAATGTTTCATACAACGCGTGATCTGATAAGTAGCAAAGTATGTGTGGTCTGTAGATTCGATAATAATAAAATTCCATTAATTTATGTTCCGTTGCTTACAAATATGCACGCAATTCGCTCGTTTGCAAATTACGTTTCGAGGCACTATGTATTACAATTGTAAAGTCATATGATTCGGATGAAAATGTTCTACGTGCAGTAGAAACAAATTTCGTCTAACTGCAAATTGCGCTCAACTGCAAATTGCAAGTTTTTACTCCAGTATTCGTTGAAATTTTTCTGTTAAGATTTTATTTTGATGAAATATTGCAAGATCAAATCTTAATGATGACGAAAATTTGGTAAAAAAGTAATTAAGTAATTTTTGGGTTAAATAAATTATAGAGAGGAAGAAAGGTTAATTAATCAGTAAAATGTCTAACCAAGGTGTTATTATTAAATTATTATTAAAATTTACTTAATGTTATTAACAGAATATAGATGTAGTACATACGCAAGATATTATGCATTTCTCTAGTTCTCATCTTTTACTTTAATTCAAAATATTTTAAAATTTTCCAGCGAAATGAAATGAGTTATTCAGTTGTTACCTTTTTTTATATATTTGTTTTATTACTCGTTCTATTTTCGGTATTTCTAGTAATAAGCTGTAACATGGTAAAGTAACAAAACACGTGTTATATGTAAGATATAAACTATAAGGTGTGAGATGTGGATACTGGATATCGTAAACACGAAATTTGAATTTTATCGATCAGCCATATAGGACGAATTTAATAAAAAGAGCGAAAGTAAATTTAAAACTCATAGAATTTTAGATCCTGCAGCAGTAGATGTTATGTTTAACGTAGCTGTTCTGCTATATACAAAGGGAATCCAAAAGTTATGTTTCAAGAGAGAATTTTTTCAAGGATATAATTTGTTAAAGTACTTCCATAATTTTAAATTTTACACTTTAAATTGAATTCAAAAATAAGTAGTTTGCATTCTCGTTTTGCGCTATTAACGTCTATTAAATTGTAATTTATAATTTATTAAGAGATCACGAAGTCAATATAACAAATAAAGATCACTGTAACACGAACAAAATGGAATAAGTAAATACATTTTTGTATAAATTTCGCTACTTTTGTTTTATCAAAAATATATCAAGTCACGACATGAAATATACTTTCCATAGAAAGTTACAATTAGGAAAGTTTGACAAACATTATCGTAGAGCAACTCATGACTCGAAGTATAATGCCTTCCAACTAAGTTGCTTTAATTATATGTGCACTAAATTGTTGCATATAACGTACTTGTCATAGTAAGTTTTGATGAAAAAGTTCAAAAAATAGTACATTAGAGAATTAAAATAAACAACTTGTCAGCCTTTTACTGTCTTGACAGCAAGTATATATGTAGCATTTCAAATTTATCATATTCTTATATGACAAATATTATATGATGAACATTGAAATTTAATTTTGTAGAAAGCGTATTATTACAAGTCTACGTTTTTATTGCAAGCCAATTTATTTCCATAAAATAAAGGAGACTTTTGTTAGTGTATTTTATTGTGGCAAAGTCGTTTGCGACAGTTGTTCAGAAGTTTTAGTCGTAACTCCTATATGGATAGAGGAAATTTCTGAACAAAAATATTGAAATTTAATTGTATATCCTTTTAAATCATTTTTTCGTGGTTATTACATGTCTGAATACATGTACTCGAAGACCAAGAGAGAGTACCTGCAACTCGCTCCGCGTAAAAAATTGACGACGCGGGAGACCAAGGACATTTTCAGAGCTTCCCTAAAATTTTCAAAGCTTCCCTAAAATTTTCAGAGCTTCCCTGCCTGTTGCTACTCCATTTAACCGTGGAATATTTTCTAAAAATAATTTTCACGAAACGCATGTTTCTAGATATTCCTTACTTTTACGTTTAAAAGAATTGTTATCTTCTACTATCGATCATTAACCAAATAATTAAGATAAAACTTTCAACATCGTATGATAAAAATAAAAATCCAGATAAATTCGTGATTTTTACAAGTATGTAATTTCCCGGTTACTGCATTGTTATCTAAATAACGTTCATCTTAACAAGTGTCTAATAAACTAAGTACACACGAACTTACAATCAAATACGTATAACGACCTACTACGATAGCCTCCAACCATAGTGTTTCAAAAGTTGCAATAAAACCTCTCCCACTAGGTCACGATTACAACGAAAAACGACAACGACGCGCTCTATCAAATCCTACCGCTAGAAACCCACTACCTTACATCCTTGCCAATTATATATCCCTATCACGAGTCTTGTTTCACACCGTTCCTTTGGTACGCGCGTTGCCACCCACGCGAGCGTACGCTGTGATTAAAGGACCCGTGGCGGTGCGGCGAAGGACCGCGTCGGCTAGAAAGTTTCATTAACCCGATACACTTTCTCGGTGTTATCGTCTGGGCCGCAACGTGGCCAGCGCTGGCGTCGCGCACGCACCGAGGTGCCTCTTACCACGTTCACCTCGGTGTCTCTGTTTCGAGTGTTCGATAGTGGTGCACGGGTCCTCTACTCTCACGTTCACGCACACACGACCCTATGTGTATAAGTACTTACGTACGTATTCTAGTTAACGTACGCGCTGACGCAGCGATACGGACCAGCAGGCTGACTGTCGCGAGGGGCGAGGGAACGGATCTTATTTATAACGAGACGAGACCATCGTACGATGCCGGCACGACCAATCGCGAGGCATCTCGTGGTCTGGCCTTGCGGACTGTTTCACCGTGTACACGCACAGGCGTGCGACTGTAATTCAGTGACGCCATAGAAAGCATACCTTGCCCGTCTAAGTTCGTTTCCGATGCACTTGTGTAAGTGCCTGCACGCCGTGTGTGTTCCAAAGGCGTTCGAACCTCCTCGACCCCCTTTTTTGGACTAAGAGCTTTTGGGTTAGGGGTAGCAAGGTCTTGTTTGAACGGGGATGGATCGGTTACTACATGGGTTTGACTTCTGGGAACTGGAAAGGGTGGGTGGATGATCTGTATTGATCAGTGGGGCACGGTGATATCTAGGGGCTTGGGGAATGAGAATGCGATGAGAATAGTCGAATGACTGCGTAGAACGCTAACGTTGACTCGTGGCAGGATCTGCTCGTAGAATGAGCTCTTTTGTCATGCAATGAGAAAATTAATTATATATATATATATATAGGTGTAGAATGTTTCGAAAAATCTCGGCAAAGTATTAGATGCGAATTGAATCTATGTATCTCGGTTAATTGCAAGACATGATCTCAGAATTCTTTCGAACACCTGTCCTGACATAGATTATTGAACTGATTCAAAGACATCAGGATTATATTATTATATGATATTTGCATATATGATACAAATCCGTAACATCGATTAAAATATGCTTCTACCTGTATCAACAAACTAAAATAGTCGTATCTCGATAAAGATGCATTTTAGGATCATATATTTTTGGTTATGAGTATACCCATATTTTTGCTCCAACTTTCTGATATACCGTGTACATGCCCCGAAGAATGAAGATCATTAACATTTTCTTACTTCTGTAAGTGAAACTTGCCTAAGTCGTATGATTCGTCGTTGCTCTCGAAAAAGTCTGCAATCGAGTTGTACGTTGATTAAATACATCCCACTTTTACAGGCAATTTATGTTCGTTTCTTCGCTGTCAGTTCCAACTCGATACAAATATGAATAAGAATGGGGTAGCAAATAAGTCGGTTATAAATATTCGAAATTGAAATTATAGAATGGTTGAGTCACTATTATTTGGTTTGGAAATTAAATATTTTTTATAACAATATATGCAACAATTTGCAACATTATATACACATTATGTGTTTCTTCTCAGATTTGTATAAATCCAAATGTAGAATATCGAAGATCCTCTTAAGACATTTATTGGATTTTAATTAGTCGATGCAAATAATTATCTACTCGAATAGGAATTAGAGAATTATATCACAGAATTATAGAATTATCTATCTATATTATTGGATTGATATCGGAATGTTGAAATAGGAGATAGGATCTCAATGCTTGGTAATTCCAATTTTGTGGAAAGTAGCATTTAGTTTGAATAAAAAGTTTTAAGAAGTAACTCTAGTAGAATTGAAATAGAAGCTTTTGTACGTTTTTATGAACTTATTTATGCGCGCTATTCAAATTACACGGATATATTTTGTGTAACGCATTGCTTTGATCAAGATCGATGATGAAATTGTTGATTATGTTACTGGCCATTCACAGAGAATTTTTGAATTCACGATAGGTGAGTGAGTGACCAAATGCAGAAGTTCCACTATTACGTGACCAAATTGAGATCCCTTTTCCTTCTATGTAACTCAGGTTGCACCAGTAACATATTCTTACGATTAGAAAGTTCCTGATACAGTTTAGCTTTCATTGCATAGATCACATTTATCTATCATGTTTGATAAGTAGGCAATTTTGTAGATCTTGCGTTGTATTTGAATGAAATAATTTTATGCAACTGCTTTAAACAAAAATATGAAAGCCAAATCTGCTGTAGTATATATAATTCTTTAAGAACTAGGTTAATCTTCCATTTTTCTATTTCTGGTAATCTTTGTAGAATTTTCAACACCTATAGTTAATCACACAAAATTATTACGAATTTAGAATATTAAAAAATTGATCATATGTATTTATTTTTTAACCTTTATTTAAGAAACAAGTAGTGGAATAACACGAGAAAATTTCGCGAATTTCACACTTCTTTGTATTGCTTATTATGTTCATTCAGTATTCGATAATGCAAATTGTCTGCAGCAGATCGTAAATAAGTGACGATTGCGCCTTTTTAACGCGATCTTGATGTTTACTTAATTAATACATTAAAAAGCAATGGTATTCAAATCCTTTTTTCTGCTCTTTATTATTCTCGTATATCAACTTGTCAATATCACGTCCTCGAGCTATACGTTTAATTTAAACTCATTTTTACCTCATGCCACATACATATACACACTTGGTACGCACACATGTTCGCTCGATTGAAAACATATGAGGTCGACACATACGTGTATGTATTTAGTGTCATCGATGATTATATGCGGTTTTTTACTATCGCATTTGTCTCGACAGTCGTCTCAAAGGACACGTTGCGCGTTCTAGCTGGTGTAGCCTGCAAGGTACAGAAAGGTAAAAGTTTCACAGTGAATTATAAGTTGTCGAATAATTCTCGCGCGAACACAGGTGCAAACTCGAAAACGTGCTTTAAAAGATCGAAGTTTCACTACGAGATGGGTAAATTACCTTTAAAATGCGTCGAGCTTGCTGATGTAGTATGTTACATACAGTATGATGTATGGGAAATGTATGTATTATGCATTCAACCGCTTTATTTGTATGTTGTTTGTCACATTCACGTTTTTGCATCGCGACAGTACTTAATTTCACTGTAGCATTTAATATACTAAATGCAAATAGTCGTTATTAAGATAATTTGACGGAAATGAGTATGTATGTAATATTATATATCTCGGAGTAATTCAGGTGATCGATTCTGAAAATCGAGTTTATTGTAAAAATACTTAAATGGAATACAGGAGTAAACAACAATTAATACAAACAATCCATAATAGTAAACAATAAATAATAAGTTCTGTGCAATGTCTACCTGAAAATCGAGAATCGATTTTGAACGTCCTGAGCTACAGATCTTTTTCCGTCAATCTTTAATGTTTTAAATAGTTATTCTGTGATTCTGTGATCTTGTTTATCTCTGATGTTGCTCTTTGTCCGTCCGTTTGGGAAACGAGTGTTTCTCAAAAATGGTTGTCCGTAAAACAAAAGCAAATCGCTCTGTCCGTGAAACGAAGAAAGTCGTGCTGTCCGTAAACAGAGAGAGTCCCTATCACACTTGAACTGTAGGGAGTTTACATGTATATATATTTATGTTTTCGTGTCAATAATTCTATGGAAAGTGCAAACTAAAATCCTTCAGTTTCAAAAAAAATTCAACAAATTTGCAAGACAGTAAAATTTACGATTTACTAATATTTATCAAAGAAATGAAATTAGTGGATACATTGGTGTAATATGATGATTCGCGTATAACATGATCTCCCATATTGTCGCTAATAATCGTGTAGTTCATGCAAAAGATAATTGGCAGGTTTTATAATTCTGATGTTGTGTTTTATGTGGAGTTGTGTTTTAAGGTTAAGATGTAAATAAAAAGTCTTGTGACTCAATAAGGAAGGGAAGTTAACTCGATAAAGAAGGAAAAAAAAATTAAATAGTTTTTATAAGTATAGGTGCCTATTGCTAATTATTCCTGAAAATAATTAGCATAGTAATATGCTGGAATGTAATAATTTTAGGAAATTGTCGTAAAATCTCTAAAATTATGTTGTATTAATGTAAATACTTATCTATAAATTCCTCTGCTTTCGATTGCTAGGAATATTTAATACATAAAATATATTAGCACGAGGCAACATGAAATCATAAAATAACATTTACTCCTGAAATTATGATTCCTTAAAATCTTCACATTTATGAACAGATAAGCACGTGCCTACGTATAAAACATAGTGAAATCTCGTCCAATGTGTACTATGGAGGATGTTAATTTTAAATCAAATATCTAACTTATTTCCGCTACTATCGAAGGTAAGAAAAAATCACTAGTGTGCAATTAATTATCTTTCTACTTCAATTTTATTAAACCTATCGTATGAAAGACAAGGTAAGGCGCGGAACGGTATTCCTGCGTTCATGTTTCCTTTGTTTTTCGTAGATAAGTTTCAACAAAATTAGAGTTTAAACATCTTGCAAAATAAGTATTTTTATATGCGACTATCGTAATACCTTTTTGTAGAGATTAAAAAAGAACATGGATTGGCGTATAACAAATATGTAGCCGCAAAGAAATGTCAATGATCTCGAAGAAATTGTCTAGATGACCGCCACAGAACTTTCTTTCTATCATTACCATATTCGTGTCTTTAAATCCTCAAAATCATAAATTCTTAATCATTTTTTCTTACCCTCAATAGTATTGGAGATAATTTAAATGTTCGATTTAAAAATGGCACCCTGTATAATAGATTCTTTGCTAAAATGAATTTTCAACGTATTTATTGAAGCTAATGAAATTTAATTAATGTCGCGATCTTCGATGATTCTAATAATTACGGGCTACAGCCAATTGAATCGGAAAATATTCGAGCGAATGCGTTCTTGTTTGAAGAACCAACATTTAATAAAACGTAGGTGGAAACAATAGGTAGGTATTTAATAAATGACCGGTTTCGCGAATGATCACCTATGATTCAGGTTTTTATCGAGGGAGCTCGTTAGAGCGACTCGTTTGCAATTGGCGTTTTAATCGCGGTTACTCGATTCTCATCGATGATGCAGCGCGGTGCGTTTCTGTATACGGGTTAACGTTTTCGTTTCGTTGTTCATATTTAATTTCCTGTTTAATTTTTCGCCGTGCAGTGAGTCGACGGGATTGATCGTAAGTTGATTTAGAAAGTTGCGAAATTTGCTTCAATCATTTGATTAGACAGTTAAAATTTTACTTGCGGTGTAAACTTCTAGAAATTTGAAATTTATTTTCATATATTTGAGACTTTCTATGAATCGAGTGTAGAGATAAATTTTCCAAACTTGAACGTAAATTAGCAGTTTTTGATCTTAAACCAGCGCGATGATTGTTAGATGAGAGGTTTTTATGGTTCTTTGGATTTTACTCGTGTTTTTTATTAATGCATAGCACTTTGAGCGTCTCGCGGCGATCAGTTAAGAGTTGTTCCATGATTGGTTAAATTTTTATTCGAATATTTTATCGACTTTTTGTTGAATTCAATGCCTGTTAAATATTAAGCTCTTCAATTTGTACGAGTTAGTTTCAAGTTATACATCAGTTTCAATCTTGTTCCTGTACTTGATAAGATTTGATCGAGTTTCAAACTTTCTTCGTTCAAACAAGCTATTAAAGACTTTCTTACTAAACCAGTGTTCTCGAAGTTAATCCAGTGTTTGGTTGACTTCCTAGGCTTTCATTACGATTTGGTACCTCTATTTTCTTCCGGGACATTTATTATTTCTACTTACCTTACAGACCATCTTTTTTTTTTTTTTTTTTTTTTTTTTTTTTTTTTTTTTTTTTTTTTTTTTTTTTTTTTTTTATACGTGGGGAAATCCTCATGGACACTCAGTGTTGCCTCACCACAACAACTGAGTAGTGTCGGACTCTTACCGACTAAAACCCCACGGTTGACCTCTCGACGTTATGAGGTGCCCCGGGGTCTCTTTCGAATTACTACCAGGGTGCAGCCTCGTCGTCGTTCTTCCTTCTTGGNCTCCTAGTCTACCAGAGCCACCAACGCCCCAGTGTCCTCCTATGTTCACCGGGGCGCCGCAGCCCCAGCGCGTCCTCTTCGTCAACATCATCACCACACGGAGCGGTCACCCATCTTTGACCACCCCGCGCCCAGTGCTGCTTAACTTTCGTGATCTTACGGGAACGAGTGTATCCAGCACGGCCAACAGGTGTTGACACCTTACAGACCATCTGTGCAACTAAAAACGTCAACCCGTTTAGCAATTATTTCTATGAAATAGTTTTAGTGTGTTCTTTCACCAAATTGTCAAAGATTAAATTCTCCATTCCATCATATTAGGTAACATATCTATATAACACATTAGCATATTCTATCTTATCGATTCTATCTTATCGTTTTTCAAGTTATTAAATCGAGTCGTGACAATGCAAACCATTATTATCTCATGTAAAAGTTAGAACCTAAATTACATCATACAATTTAATTCGATATATCTATGAGTAAGACGAGTCAATACAACGCAGAAAGTACTAAATCTCAGAATCAACTGAATCATTCTAGAATCGTCGAAACATATTTTTATAGACTTCCTCATAATCTATTACGTAACCTCACAAACAAGTTTCGAGGTCATAGTTTAACAACAAGCCATTAGATGTTTGCTCATAATTAACCTTCGTAACAGCTACATTTTTCATTCCTGGAAATGTCCTCGAACGACAACACCAGCTCGAAACGAGGAAGAATTAATTCAAATCCATGGAACGTACGTACCAGAAATTAGGGAAATTTTCGCGCTAGAACGTCTCGATGGAATTCTTGGATTCGCCAAACCGAACGCGAATGAAACCGAATGAATAGACGGAAGGAAGTTACGCTCGTTGAGTTTGTTCTCTGCCGTCTTGACGGATTTGTATGCAGTGGGAAGGTAACAGGACATCGTAGAGAATCATGGTTCTCTTTTCCATTGGCATCGTTTCGCGAATCCCTCGGCGAAGAACGTCGGACTAATTATTCCGGAGCGCGGGAAATTCGGCTGCAGTCTTGTTTGAGGTTTTCTTCGGTTGACTTAACGCTTGGGAAGCTGACGCTGCCGTTCGCCAGATTTCGAACGTCGAAACGACTGGAAAAATTTACATTTCGAGCTCGTAGTCACGTAGCAGTTACGATTGCTCCGATTTTATTCCGGTGTTCCTTCCCGGAACATCGGAACCAAGTATTCGCTGTGTAAAAAGGATAGAATTGGGGTGGAAAATTCGCTTCATCCGAGTAATCAAGCTATTGCGTTCATGCAAACGTTAAACGAACTTTGAGACATTGCAAAGTGGTTGATTGATATAAAACATAGCGAATAAAAGGGATGTTTAATGTATCGTGTTTTCGATAGAGTTTTTAGATTAATTGCTAGGGATATGAATATGTATATTGTTGTTTCAAGAGAATGTTAAATACTTCTATCTGTAGTCTTGTCAATATATTTGTTAATCGTTAAGGATCTTGTTAGACAGAAGTTGAACATTAAGTTAAACGTTGTTTATAATTTCTTGTAATCGTAGCAAATATACAGAATTTTAGATACGAAGAATAAACCGTAGGTTTCCGTAAAATTGCTTTTCGATTTTTCTAAACATTTTCTTAGCTCCTTGCTGCCATAAGAGATTGATTAAACGAAATTTTTTAATCAAGCATTTGATTATTCAAACAATATTGTTTGGAGAAATTAACTTATTGTTTGTTAAATATTCTCGAGTTAAAATGAAAGCTATTAACAAGATTCTCAGGATATTGAAATTCTCCTGCGAGTATCAATTGAAAGAAAACAAAATTATTTCTCGGGAATTCGTAAAGGATTTATTATTACCAGAACTGCTCCAATTTTACTGAAATTCAACTTGATACATTTTCCATCGTTTAGCACGCTAGAAGTTTGTTACAGTACTATTACAGTAGTTGTAAAATATATTACGTGTAATGCTTTATATGATAATGTTACAAAGCATGACACTCGTGTCGTAAATTACAGATAATAGTTGATAAAATTTGATAACTGTATAAACAACGAAATTTAAATTCTAAATATATATATATATCTTTTGTTTAATATAAATCTAAGTATTTTTTACGGAATGATAAAGCGATCTGTGTCTTGGAATTTGAGCACCGCTGTGTAACAGAGTAGGGTTACATCATGATACGATCGTACACGTCATTTTATTTTTAAGAAATAATGCGAGCATTTTTCGTGTAAGCAATATCGTCGAAGGAAGAAACTTGATCGGCTGCGTGATAGATTCAGCAAATGAAACAGATCGAACATTGATGCTTCTTCTGCTTACGAATTCAGAATTTTCTGCATGGCTACTTATACGTAACGAACAATGACAAAGAGAGATATCTGTAGATTTTACAGATGCGAGCGGTTTCTTCCGGAGAAGAAGATTAAATCTGTACCTATTTTTCGTGTTGAAATATTTTTTTTTTATAGAAAATGTAGACTTGTTAAACCACAAAATTATTCCAACTGATTTTTACATACTTTGGGCATCTGTATCTATGTTGCTATTATTCTATTCTTCCTCTGAATCGAATTACCATCTTTATAAGTATCAAACAAAAAGAAAATGAAAAAAGTGCAATTTGAAGAATTTGTTCTGCGGAAAAATGTGTATTATATGAAGCAGAGAAGCGTTTATTGTTCTATAATTTATTATTTTAAAATGAAGAGAAATTTCGTTATTTTCTGGAAACAGAGATGATTCGGTATTTTGCATTTTTACGCTTTCCAAATCGTAAAATTCAGTTACTGCGTGCTTCACTACCGCGCACTCGGAATTAAATGCAGCTTTAACGTTAATTTGATTCTGGCAAGTCGCATCTAGTTGACCAAACAAGGTTGAATATATTTCGTATTAATATACTATACCATGTAGAATGTACCTATTGCTATTGATCTGTCAGTATTTATTTCATCGGTCTAATTATCTCAATCTTAATATATTAAGTATAATAATACGTAAGTAATGGTAATATAAGTAATAGTAATTTATTAGTGCATTAATGTAACACGAATAATTTTTACGAATAATAATAATTTTGAAACAATCATAATTTAGATCTTCAGTTGAGTTTCCTTAAATTTATCTTTTTGCGTATTCTTTCAAAACTATACACATTTTCTTATTTAACAAATTTCGTGTTCTCCTAAGGCCACCACTACTTCTAATTATGTTTTCGTATATTTTTTTATCTAAATTCTTAAAAATGAGACTTTTTGTGCTACTTAACGCGAAAATATGTCGATCCCCCCCCCCCTTTTTTTTTTTTGACTGGCAACATCAAATTTGTCCTCGAACAAACAAAACACTCAACCGTTTTGAAATACTGCAGTTTTCAGTCTGTTTTTGAAAGGGACGAAACAAGCCATTTCAAGCACCAAACGNTATCCCCCCCCCCCTTTTTTTTTTTTGACTGGCAACATCAAATTTGTCCTCGAACAAACAAAACACTCAACCGTTTTGAAATACTGCAGTTTTCAGTCTGTTTTTGAAAGGGACGAAACAAGCCATTTCAAGCACCAAACGCGCATCGTTGTTTACGACCAAAATAGACTGTCGTCGCGGAGAAAATAACAGTTATAATGTCGACTTTATCATGGTGTGTTGAACACCGCGGAAAATAGGAATTGAATGAACTGATAATAGGAAGCAAATAGGAGCCAATTGTTTTCGTGATTAGAACCAAGATTCAAACGGAAGAGGAAAAAACAGACATTTGTTACATGAACTGGCGAATGAAAATTTTCTAAAGCGAAAATTCAAGTGGGAAACAGTAAATTAAAGAGACTCTTTTGTTCTAAAACGTTCGTAGAAATGGCGTTACAAATATTTTCGCCGTAATATCGTATTTGAAAAGATTTCATACATAAATTTTAAAATTGTTCCTAGCAATTTTATTTGTTGCATGGTCATTAGAATACAAACATAAAGCAATAATGAATAAAACACGAAAAAAATGTAATCAAATTCAGAATACTAATGACCAAAAGAGATTTTGAAATATATATGTAAATAATAAATAATTTCAAGTATATCTTACCCTTCACTCCTATACATATATGCGTATACTACTCGTATACTAAATGCCGGAGAACATATATCGTAACCAGTGATAGACTCGCATCCCAGTATCACTTGCATAACGATGAATGATTTAAAAATTACGTCTTTGAAATTAGTATGAAAACCGAAAAAATGAACGTTCGAAGGAGAGTTTTATTCAAACTGGTATATAACTATCGCGTACAAATTGTATTAGATACACGTTAACCGTGCGTAACTTGTACTGTAAATCAACAATCATCCGAAGTTTCCAATTACTCTTTCATTCAAAACACAACTCGGTTCTGTAACTTTAATTCGTGACAAACACACACTGCGTAGTTATCTTATCCGTACGCTACGGGCAAGTTCACAACTCGTGACACTAAACGACGTGCAATATCAAATTCGTTGTTCAATATTTTAAAATATTACATCTATTTGAAAATTTTTGAATTAAAACAAACTGAAACATAAAGTTCGTTTAAACATCTTTCGAATGGAATTAGAATTGTAGGAGATAGAATTTTGCCGAATAAATTTCGCGAAATGATAAATGATATGTGAATGCTCTTTGTTAGAATATGAATGAACCAAAGGAAGTAATACAAAAGTCATTAGAAAATAGGAGGAATATAGAAACAGGGAATGTACGCGTGCAAATTTAAATTGATTGTGAAGGATGCATGTATAAGCAAGAGTTAACGTCCATGTACCCGCGAACGAAATATTCCGCGTTACACTGTCGTTCATACGTTATGGATGATTTATCTCGTGTGTTTGGTTTCCACTGTTTGTTCTATTTCGCCTAGAAGAAAATAGCGTTTCATCTGTTCACACTCGTTGATAATGGTGTTTTGCAAAATTGATATTTCTTAAATCCATGAAAGACGTGTTATGGACGAGATATTTGGTATCTTATCTTCAATAATGAAATAGTAGAAGAATATAAATAAAAATATAAGAATTGTACAACAATGCAAAATTCTTTCCCTCGATTCTAGTATTCTTGCATTCTTTACTTTTTCGCGACGATGAGATATGCTGTATTTTATATCTACGTATTTCGAAATAATATTCATAAATCCAAAAGAATTAAGAATGCAGGAAGAAAGAAGAATTAAGAGATTATTACGTTGAAGATTTCACACATTAAAAAGCTATCTGTGACCCAATTTCTCAAGGATAAAATGGAAGCAACCCATCTCAATTGAGCAAGTATGATCAGAGCTCCGTTTACAGTCGCCTTTATAGCACGAGATACCGCATTGTCACAAGCAAATCGTGCCAATTCGAAGTTCTGCGTGCGTATGCATGCATTTACGTGCTCTATGCAACCGTGTGTGCACTGCGCGGAATTACTGTCGTCGGTTTATCCGTTTTGTCTTTGACGCGTAATACATACTAAGCCGAACTTGAGACAGTCAGTCAGACAGACAGACAGACAATCGTGTTCGTCGGATCGCGTACGGTCGACGTTAGTGTATTTGGAGCAAACCTGAATTGCTATACTCGCCCAGTCTCCAAGTACATAGTGTACCCCGTTTTACAGAAATGCAACAGTTACATTTTCTACAGAAATTAGCCGGAGAGTTCGCTTCTTGGAATAATAGCGGAATTTCATTTGGAATTTAATAAATGTTCCTTGTTTCGTTAACTTTACGATTTCATTGAAATGATTCCCTCCTTTCTTTGGAGATTTTCTTTGCGATGCATGTGCACATTTTTCGTATATTACACCTGTAGCTTGATTTCTGTTTTCCTTATTTTTTTTTTTTTTATTAATTTATTAAATAGCAGTTCGAAAACGTAATGTCACACGTGTTGATTTTGACCAGTGGAACTCATACCGTGATTGTGAAAAGGAATTCCAAGAATTTGGATCTGGATCATAGAATTTTATAAAATTCAAAGAAATTAAAGTATTTTGTACCATCAGGATAAATTATTTGTTTTCAAATTATATATGGAACACGTTTTTACGCCTTCGATTTCTGTAGTAGACTTCTATCTATTATTTCAATACATTTGTCGTACCTTGACAAAATAGTAACTTACTTTATTTACGTTTTTCTTAACACTTAGTCAACCGCTCGCGCCACAGCGAGCTATACGTTTCCATCGCGCTCGGACAAGCAACCTATACGCTGTCCACTGCGCATTTTTCCAAGCATCGAGGACTAATATTCACTACATAAGAAACAAAGAAGTCAAAAAGTTATTTAAATGGTTAATTATATTTCGCGGTAATCATTCTATTTAACGATTTCATGAATTATTTGTACAAAATATCAAATTAAAAGTATATAATAAAAGTATAAAAAATATAGGTAAAATTAAAAATATTAAAGATGACTAAAGACAAATAACACGACTTGAACGTGGAATTAAAAATTCATTTTATTTAGTCATAATTGATAGTGTAACTTTTTAATTAATTTTAAAACCACTGAATTGGTGTACTTTATTATATACTGTACTTTGTAAAAGCAGAAAAAGTAGCGCAATTAATTGGGAACAATTACAGGTAAACAATAACTGATAATAACAACAAAAAAGAGGAAAACGCGTTGCTAAAATCAAAAAGGGAGATCTCCTTGTCCGGTCACGCAGCGATGTTCTTCACAGAGGGGAGATCTCTCTATTCGGTTGGCTAAGTGTTAATAATGTTGCAGATAATCTTTTTTAATCGATTAATAAAGAGGATATGACTCGTGTTTTGTAATTAACTAACTTCTGAACGCATTAAGAGTCACGGAATAGATTATCGTAATTTTAATTTCTTTGAATAAAATTCTAGAATATAAGTGGGAGAAATATCGATGAAAAAATATAAAACCAAACCTTGAAATTTCCTTTTATGATCATAAGATGAAAAAGTACAATTTGATGATGCAAATCAATTAAAAAAATTTCAGGTGTATCGAGTTAGCTTACTTATCTTTCTTCGCTTTCTGTACTTTTATGATTGTACGAAAAGATACATGTATGTAATAGAAAAGCATAGCATCGGTATCAATAACGTAAACCTGCATAATGTAATTATACCATTATAAAAGGTATGAAAATATCGTAAAGCAGATTCAGTTCAGTTTCTTTCAAACTTTAATATAAAGCTGATTTCGCTTGGTTGAATTTTCGTAGATAAAATTTCATTTGTAAAGAGAATCTCTTAAACGTTGCTTCAGATATTTAATTCTAGCAGTTCTCTTACTTTGATTTTGTCGTTCCTTTGAGTTCGTTTCGTACTTCATTAGAATAGTACTTGTTTAATAAATCATATTGAACTTATTGCATGTCAAAGAGTTATGTAAGATATATTTTTGAATTTTAAACAGCCGTACTTATCGATGTGCACATAAACTGAGTATGAAATAATTGTCAGAAATAGATTAGCATAACATTGACTGACATTAATAGGTTCTGAATGATATTTATTTTGTGTTTCAAGATTTTATTGTATAAAATAATAATAGAATTATTGTATGAAATATCAAAGAAACTATCTACATTCTGTAATACATAATTTTCAATTTCCTGTTGCAAAATATCGTTCACTTTATTACTGCATAATTAGTTCTTGCGGTCATTGAATTGCAATAATAATGACGCTAGGTATTGTTCCGCTTAATTATTATCATAATTATTATGATTACCCTTTTTTTGTTATCGTCAAGCTTCGTATTATTATTGCTCTTATTACTCTTAGTAATATCATTTGGAATCATTCGAAGCGAACAGATTTATATATATATATTATTTAGGTTGATTTATTTTTCTATTAGTGCTGTTAAGTACATTTTCTAATCCATTATTCGTGTATTTTCGACAGATTTTGTCCTGGAACTATAATTTTATTCAACATTTTTTATACATATTGTGTAAGATGAAATCATAAGATAGAAAACGCATAGGTGATGCAAGATCATGCATAATACCAACTACAGGCTGATTACCATCGTAATGTATGTAAAATATTTTTTTTTTCTTGTAAACAAGCAATAAATTGCTCGTAACATGCATAATATATTCACATTTTATGATCAAATGTTTTTATGGATCGATCGACAATACTCGACAGCATATTGTTTCTACTTATTACAAATATATCACTGTTACGTCGTTCGACATGCCGTTATTAGAACATGTAATGAACTTTAATGACCCGCCGACCAATAGGAATAATGCTACATACAAATTACTTGCTTTCGATTAATTCATTAGCATCATAATCATATCCATAGCGTACGTTCAATTGTCTCCTAGATATTCCATTTTTCTAGCTCTTTGCACAAACACATTTTCAACCCCCTTAAACATCAACCCTTCCTTATCATTCGGTCACTGTCAATCCATTAGCATCGTAAACATACACGTGGATGTTTATACACTTATGACAAATGTGAAGGTGTAAAAATGCACACAGTACACATTACACGTATACATGCACACATATATATAATTATTAGAAATATGACAGATACTTACTTCTCACAATAGCGAATGAAACAAATCTCTACTTAGGATGCTTACCTGCGCGTTAGAAAAACATAAATGTCCATAAATGGACATCTACATTCAACTGTCAAAATATTTCAATTTCGTGTGTCTTCTCGCACGAACACCATTTCCACCCTCGAAACATCAAGCCTCCCTTGTTTCATCCGCTTCATATGATACTACAGGAATTTCAACGTCAAAGATGTCCATTCTCGCACCCGAAACAACCTAACACCTTGTGTGCAGAGAGCAAGAGCGAGAGGGAGAGAGAGTACGTTGGAACGCTAACCAGAGGGTGCGCGCCACCCGAGTCACGAAATTAACTAATGCTTGCTCGCATAATGCGCTCGTAATTTTCGCCTCTCTGAGAGCGTTATAACGTTGTGCTCGCTTTAAAACGGAACCTGGACTTTATGGGGGCCGTCGACGAGACGCGTACACGTGTACAGCGCATAGGAAAAGCACGGCAGAGGAGGGTTGTTCGTGATGAAACTAGAGAGCAGAGAATATCGGTCGATCGGTGGCGCGCGAACGGTGACAAAACGTGCGGCGATTGTCGTCCTCGTTTTTCAAGTTTCCCCAGTTTCGTTTTCGTCGCTTTCCGCTTTCGTTCTTTTTCGTTGTGGGCTAGACCGATCAGATTTTACGCCGGAAATAGACTATTTTTGGCCGGGACGTCGAATCGACAGCTCTCAGTTCGTTTATTCCGAATTTCGCTTGACTTGCTTCGTGATATACAATAGCACGATATAGACTATGGATGTCTCCTGGTTGCGCGTACGCTGTGTAAATTGTATAACGCGTAATTGTTTAGCATTGTTGTGTACGCCAGTTATGTGCCCTCGATGGAAGATTAATGGAGGTGAAGAGTATTTAATTAGATATGGGTAGAGAAGGTTAATACGGGGGTGTTTGCGATGGGTACTACATTTCCATATAATTTAATAGAAACATGTGCATGAATATTTAGGTGAATTTCATTCGTGGAAAACGAAATGTTGTTTATGAAGTATAATGCTTGTCGTTAAAATAAATTGACCGATAAAGCAAAAGAATATTAGGGATTATAGAATGAGATAGAATTAGTCGCACAGTAGAAGGTGAGCTAAATTAACAAAATAGACTAGCTGCCTTTCTGTAGAAATTATGTAGCTTTAAAATGATAAAACAAGTGAAAATACGATAGCCTATAGTAAATATATATCTTATTTGTAGAAGGAAAATATTAAGGTGAAACGCGAAATCTCCTAAAACTTTGAGATCATGTAAAAAATGTTGAAAGTTTAAAATTATCTTTATATCATTAAGTTATAAAAGGAATCTTTTTAAAATAAAAATACTTGTTTTTCTGAATTTACCAGTTCGTTGTAACACTTCATATTGTTCGAAATACGAATGCACGTCGATTGTCGTTGAAACGTCGATGACAGAAAACGTAGAAATTGAAGACGGTCGTCTGGTAGTGATGCTTATAGCGAGATGTTTGCATAGAAGAGAGGCGAATGATGGATAATTTGAGCGGGCTGGTTGAAATTGAAATTAATTAAGTTCTGACTTTTCACGTTGACTTCGTATCCTATTAACGATGCTACTACTATTTTAAGGGAAGTACTTTATCCGTAATCCAGAAGCAATTTCCATTCGATTTTCATAATTGGATCAAGATCTTAAACGGGAACGGATATTGAATAATATCTATCTTTTGTTCTTGTGTAACAGAGATAGAACGTAGTTACCTGTTTATAAGATGTTTTATTCCTGTTAAGCACGAAATAAAAGAGGATTTTAATAAATAATTTCATTTTGCGTATGAGGAATATAAAAACTCTTTGAATGAACTGTGAGTGGAAATTGATAGCAGTTGTACATTCATTTACAGTTGCAGTTGTACGTATTTACTACAGCAATTAAAGAACCTACGAAATATATGAACAGCATAATTATTACCAGATCGTAGATTTGTATATATTTATGGAAAATTTAAAGGTGCAACTTAATAATATAAATTCACGTAATAAGCAAAAATATACGAAATAACCAGATTACCATAAATCTTCTTCTTAGGTTTCGTTTCTTTGTTAAGTCTTTCTTAATAATAGCCTAATTATTCGAAACATGTTTGTTTCAATACCAGGAAGACGAACAATTTTTCGTAGCAAAAAAGAAAAACATAGATCTATCGCAACTTTCGTTTCTCGATTTACACAAGCTGAAAAATAAATATTGTTGAAGCTTCGTAGAATACCAGAGGGAAATAATTGGCTCGTATTTCCGGCGAAGTCCATCTCGAAACGCAATGTATAGGTAGCTCATACTCATACATTCGATATTTCGCGGTTACTCTTCTCCGCTCCGTTCTTCTTGGGAATACCGGTTCATTTTCCCCAATTATAAGTTTTGGTACCTATTTCCCTCGTGCACATTGGTCAAAATCAACCTTGATACAATAGAGAGAAGCTGGATTAAGGACAGGCATGATTTAATTCGTTAGGTCCAATTTCGTTCCAACTTACAATCATTGAAGTATAGAGTAATTAGCATCGTTGTGGGGAAAAGTTTTCACGTTGAAGTTACCTCGAACGTGCATGTTCTCGCATACGTTAATACATTTTTATGGAGATGCACTACGTTGAAGTGCAGTTCTCCTTGCATCAGGTATCAAGATTTTAATTAATGTTACCTTTTCATTATGCCATTATCTTCTTCTTTTATTTTCTTGTTTCTTCGTCATATGTGTTTTAGAAATAACATCCTAATTTTATTTGGAAGCAAGTTGTTCTTCTGTTTTTTACTTGTTCTGACCTTTCGCTGTACTTGATAACTTGATATTAAAATCATAAAATGTGTTGTTTACTCCTGGCTACCTTTTAATTTTATCTGCAAACAGACATTCTTAATTCTAAGGATAGAATTTAGTAGAAACATTGGCGGTCTTAAATAGGTATTTTAATAATTTATTTATATTAAATTACACGATGCGATTAATAACAATGCAATTTTAAGATTCTTCATTTACTCCATTTATCAGCGTTTCGAATACTACGCGAAAGTAGAACAGAATAAAAGATTTAGCTACGCTGTTTCTAAAAATTGTTTGTAACGAACATTAATCACTACCTTCTTCCATCTTTTTAGCCGCTTCATTTTAACTCGATCGCATTACGCCCAAGATAATTACTCCCGGTGCGGAGTCGGCGTTCCTATACAGATCCGGCGTAGCCCGTGGTTCCTCCTCCCCTAGCGATAATCGAACGATAATCGAGAATCAATTTCACCCCTTCCAATCTCGTCCCCCGAGCGTACGTTGTCGACGCGAGGTTTCCAAAAAGATAGGTGGATTAATGACGTCGGCAGACATCGGAAATTATCGAGCAGCCGGGGAAAAAGGGGTGGAAGGTAAAACCGAACTCCATCGTGTCGCTCGTGCCTTCACAAATATACCATCACTGGCCCATTCGATACCTTCTGTTAGATTTTCCACTGGATTCCTCGTTTCTTCCTTCCGTTCTCGTTTCTCTGCCTCTCTTCTTCCTTTTTCTCCTCGGGTCGAGAGACTGTCGGCTCTGGCAAACATTAATTCCACAGGCCGCGAAGGATGAAGCACCGCCTCGGCGCACGATCATTAAAATAACGAGTGAAAGGATCCTCGAGAGAGAGAGAGGCCAACCCTCGAATGTGGACGCCACACTCTCCAGAGTAGCCGGGTTAAACTTGAGCAGAGCGAACTTGGGTTGTATCGTTAAAGCGGGTAGTTTTAGAAGAGCCGCGGATATTATATACATGGGGAATGTAATAAAGGGTGGTTCGGTTAATCTCATCCAGTGGATCGTTGAGAAAGACTAGGATGAATATATTAAATCACGCAATGAATTGTTGTTTGTGAAAAATACACTGCGTCTCGTAATTATTCTTTTTATTATTTTCTTTTTAATTATTTCTCCTAATTCTTGCCTATCGGCTTACGTCATATACACTTATCACTATCTTACGTATTAATATTCTACTATATTATATTTTCTTATCTGATTAAACACACTTACATTGCTTTTATAATTATTGCACTTCCTCTTCTGCTTTCTGCTAACTAAAGCCACTGAGTCTCATAATTATAAAACCACTAATAGAAATATTTATTTTCAGAAATATTTATGACAGATTGAAAATCACAGTGGTGTAAGCTAAGACTTTGGGAATTTCGATTTAGCCACCTGTTCCAACTTTTAAAAGTGTCATAGATTTAATCTTGTAATTAATTAAGCTTTATTCTCTGCCGCGATATGTTTTTCATAACCTCGGGAAGTAAAATGAATTTTTCATTACGCTAAACATATAATGCTGTCTTTATGAAAAACAATAGTCGAGAAACTGGTTTATTATGCCTTTCAAACGTTTATATGTTGCGTTATATCTTCATATGTTAATTCAATAAACTATGAATCATGACATATTTGAAATCGTACGAAGAAATATAATTTTCTGGGGCAGAGAGGATAATTTATGCTCACAAGAAAGAAGATAAACGATGGAAAACTATTTCATAGAATAAAATTGTATTAATAACTTCTACGAGTTTAATTGCTCGATTTTGCATTTTATTTTCCATTCCATGTCTGACAGAAACGTTTAGAAGAACTGAAATATATATATAAGAATTGACAATTTTTCTGGTAGTTTTAGGGTAATTAAGGAATCGATAGTTTAGGGTAATTAATTACCATTGCAAAAGGTATGGTTCTATTTAGAAACACTTTTACGATCTTAAAATCAATTAAATTCTTAAAGGAGGTTGTATTAGGTTGTCCGGAAAGTTTCTTTCGTTTTATGAGGAAATAATAGACGCACAACGTTTTTTGTTTTATATTATTTTGTCGAATTACGTACGATCCATTTCGTTCTGTCGAGATAAACACCGTGACATTTCACAGACTTGGTTTCACGTTTGTATGAAGGTGCACTGTTGTAAAAAACACGTTTGCGGAAGAAGGACATTTTTCGGACAACCTAACACATGAATCGTATATTTGTGAAATCTATGAAATTCTAAAAAGAAAAAAAAAAAAAAAACAAAAAAGGCTACGATAAGCCGCCTTACGAATATTTTTTCACGTGGACAATATTTTTAAAAAAGAAGCGTGTTTCTTTGTTTACATTTGAGCGACAGTGTTTACGTTTCGTTATGTAACTGCCTTTCGTTGCTCGTTTGTCTGATCTCGATGATCTCTATCACGTATGCGAAGCTACCTTTGAGGTTTTAGTTTGAGTTTCGCGATGTTTGATGTACTACGTTTGAATGGATTTATTTGGAGACTCGTTCGATGAGTTTCTGGTAATCCTCGTCAGAGAGATTTCGAATACCGTGATTTTGAGGACTTGGGAATGAAAGGAGAGTAGGATGTTATCTACGTTTTATTAAGAGAATGTAGAGTAGAATACTTCTGAAAATGTATTAATTTGTTTCTCAGATTATTATGTTTATTACGTAATTGTGTCGCTATCGCTGTTCAGAAAAATATATGTTTTTGAGTCTAGAAACTATTTTTCTTTAATATTACCGCTCGATATTTTAATAGTTCTTCACGGATATCTATAATAATTTTTTAAAGTTTTATCAATCATTGTATTTTATACTATTTTATTTTTTATTAAACGATATGTTTATACTAGAAATTGTTCTTAACTTTGACTTGAGAATGATACGTTATAATAGTACATATTAGCTTGTTAATAGCTATTCATTTTGCTTTTATCGAATAATTATTTCAATATTATCTATTCATGAAGTTGCTCTTATAAGAGTACCTACGTTATAATAAATATTTATGATCCAATCTTACCTTTCCAATGCAAAGATAATCGCTCGTAAACAGTATTATCTATGATTCATAATACAGAATCGAAAAAAATATGACAGTTATTTATTATCTGACTGTTAAAACTTTCTCAGTTAAATTCTAACTCTACAATACGTAAAGCAAATTCAATTTCATTTGTATTATCATAATGTGCATAAAGTTCGATGCATCATAACGCCACGTGAATACGTTGTAAAATCGAGAGTGTAACTCGGGTGCAGTTTGCGAATTCGAATTAAGCCGATCGAAATCATACGATTGGTGCGCAATTAACGAGGAAAGTATTCCTGTTGATCGTACTCGATCTGTCTTTCGAATTTACATTGACCATCCGGATGTATACGTATCACGCGGGTGTCAGTGTAATCGGTAACTCGTTATTCCATGTTGAAAATACGATACGACCTTTGTGCACCGCGAAAAAATATCGAAATCGTTTATTTTGCTTGTGATCCGTCGACCGTAAATGCGATAGGAATTGAAGTACGATGAATTGGAGAAAAAATGCCCGATAATGTATACTCGCCGCTATGAACAACGTGAAAAGTGAGAAAATTATTCGAGTAACACGTTGGTCGATGCTTTCATTGTCTAATATATCATTTAGTAAGGTTTCCGTGTGATAAACGCAATTTGAAATTAATGATACATCGCTTCGTGAGTGCGAGACAAAAACTTGACATTGGCCATTCTAATTTTGAATAATTTTTTTAGAAATCTAAATTATACACTTATGTTACGTATACTCTTAATTACGCGCTATAATTTTATTTTCTACGTTACAATTTAGGAAAGCAAAAGTTTATATATATACATATATAATGTTTGTCATTCGAATTTTCGATGATTTTTAAAAAAATGTAAATTATGAACTGTGATTATATACGTATAATGGAGGAAACGATCGAAACAAGAAGCCGTTCTCCAAATTATAACTTTATTTTTCAATTGATAATCTTCGAATCTGGTATTAAAATAGTCGAATACGGACGGTTATTCGATTTAGATTTCAGAACCTCAATAATACACACAAGTGTACATAGAGTTTCTGTCTGTATTGCCTCTTAGTTTGTCTAATATCTCTGTTATTGTTCATAGGCAGTTACTCAAACAAACTTGCATCGAACGTACACCAATCACTCTGTTGAACAGATTACGTGGTTGAATTCAAATTGTATCCGAAATTTGTCGCGCGGCCGATTCAATCGATACTCGTTGGTAAGTGCTTGCGCGTGTAATCTCGTTTGCCACGCGATGATAGGAGGCCGATGTCATATGGTTAACCGTTTAACCATTCAAATTGGTTAAGCGATTGTCGATTAATCGGCACAGTTTTCCCGCTCGTATTCCCGACGAATTAACGTTTTACCATCGTTTCGCGTGGAATTTCAAATTTAAAACGATCGATATTTCTAATGAAATTTGTCAGCTGTCCCATCGGGTGATACGCCTTCGAACTGTCGCCGAAACTATTCGTTGGCCACTGTTCGAATCGACGTCGTTTAATTCGATGTACAGAATATCGATTTCTATTAAACTGGCGAACCTCGAATTCTCCCCGAACGTCGGCCAAATTCTAACGTCGAGCAAATTGCGGGCTGTGTAATTATGAACAAATGTATTTAAGGACATCGACGACACCCGTTTGGAATAATCAATCGCATAGTTAACTGATTTTCTTGTCAAAGGAGCAAAAGAGGAAATTCTTGAGCGCGAAAATGCATGATTTTCGTTGGCCGCGCTTGATGAAGAACGGTTAAAAGTACTTAAACGAACACAATCGAGGAATCCATTAGGGGCAGTTAACTGTATTCCGGACGATGCGAATAAATGAGCGAACGGCCGCCTTTCTGCTAACTTTTTTAAGCCGAATCTTCTCTTAATTGACACGAGCACCGCTTGAAATTGCCGCGTAATGAAAATGGCGCGAAAAGAGTTAAACAGAAGAGTTATATGATATGTTGAATATTCTAAACTATTGTTCGTTCATTGATATTCGAAATTCGAAAGTATTAATAAACGTATATTTAATCGTGAAATCTGTAAATTTGCAACACGAGGTTCCAACTTTCCATTGAAATTCTGCTCTCAACGTTATGATTTCAAACATCAGTGTTTCATACTGTTTTACGTTCTTTTTCTTTTTTTACTGTTTGATTAATAACAGTTATGAAGAAGCTAAATTAAAGCATAGTCAGCTAAAGAACGTTGCAAGTTTCCAGGAATAAAAAGTCCTTGTTTTTCTCAATGGATGATATTTTTTTTGTTATTTGTTCTTTCTATCTCTGTAATTTTCTCTTTTGCGCTCTGCACAATGAACGAAGTCTTCATGGTACATTTCCTAACAAGTTTGTCTCTCATCTGCCCTATTTGTTTATCAGTGCAGAAAAATAAGATCAAAGTTTTGTATAAACTATTTTAGCTAATTTAATCTTCTCACTCTTTCTACTTACCAGAGTTAGTAGCAGAACATCTATATAAACAGATTTCTTCTAAACTATTTCTAACAATCGAATTCAAATGAATTTACTGGATATGGCGATGTATAGAATACACGCGTAGGTTTTTTTGTAGCTGAAAATAAAAATAAAATTTATTCGTTAGTTTCGTCTAACTACGCTGATCGCGTCTATTTGATCGCCCTTCGCGATCGGTTTATCGGATTGTCGACGACGTCGATATTAGATGTTTGATATTCGACTTTTCTTTTATCTTGATTTGTGGGTGTATTTACGATGTTGACAGAGATAGAAGAGTGGCTTTGCTTCAGGGTACAGTGACATTTTTCGTTCTGCGCGTGCACAGATCGCGCGTGTAAGCCGCGCATGCATAAACATCACAGTTCGTGTTCCTCCTGGGGGTCAAGAAACCTCTGCCGTCACAGAAATATCGATAATAACCTCTCGCGTGACTTTACCTTGACACTGAGAACCAAACTACTATCTTTCATTCAAAAATGTGGAAAATAAAATGCAGAATTTAATCAACGGACCGCGTTGTTCGAAAATAAATCTAAATAAATAATAATAATAATAATAAAAAAGAAATAAACGTTCAAACGCCTTTCGAATTCATTACGTAGGTTACAATATACCATGAAATCTTGACACATTTTATGAATACCATACTATAGTATTCTATTGTCTCGCTGCGAGAGCAACGAGCCGGATCAAGGGTAGAATGGAGCCGATGAAAAATCACGAAGTCAGGCTGAGCAGGGAAATTGCGCAGAAATTCGCATAGACACAACGATGGAGCTCGATACATTCTCCCTATTGAACCAGGGTGTTCGACGTCGCGCTCTGTTTTCCACGATGATATACCGCGCGTTATTTGATAACAGTCAATCTCGCGGAAAATAGGGACGACACGAAATTTACATTCAAATTCGGCTTCGTTTCTGGGCTGATCGAAAATTATACCTCGATTACACGTACACGCGCGCACATTTTCCCAAGGACCCGTTCGAGAAACTTCTCGAATATCAGCCGGATACGGTAAAACGGAATTTACTTTCCACGGAATTGTATTTCTTCCCGTGTGGACATAGTTTTTCTCCGCTTCTCGAAAATGTTCAGCTTTTCCAGGCTTCTGCGTTGGCCTCCGCTGTTCTTATTGTTCCGCGCGACAAATGGAAGTTTGCCACCAGGCCGGTTTTTGTTGCGAACACGAAACGGCAAATAACTGCAACAAACGGTTGCCCCTCGCGATGAACTACGCTCCCCGCCGGAAATTATGTTGAATCTGTTGGTCGGTGACATGCTCTCGCGAGCGTAATTCCTTTTTTCTGTTGCAGCTGCGAGCGATGTTTCTCGGGATTGTGTCACACGTTAATTTACGCGCAAACGTAATTTCATAATCCGTAAGGTTGACATTTTTGTGTATACTTGTTTTATGAGTATAGCGTATTTTTTTAATTACACTTTGTATTCGAGTTCTATCGAAACGTACATTTGATTAAATTTATAATGAGAATTTGTTTTTGTCGCTGTAATTATTTCATACGCTACTTTAGCGGAGTGTTGGTAAGATTTTTGAAAAGTACTGTTTCATTTGTCCTCTGATCTTTGCATCTCAGCTTAGGCGCTATAGATCTAATTCTTAATTGATGTTAACAAAAATATGTTGTATTTATTTTTAACACAATTTTCTGAATATTAATAGAATCTTTTTTAATCGCTCTTCACGAAATGGATAAGATTTGTAAAATTCTTTTCTGCACAATCAAAACAAATATAATTATAAAAGCTCGTGACGAACGTTCAGAATTCCTCCTACATCAAAGTCATCAATCTTTGATCGTCGATCGAAGATAGGCTGGTGAACGTTTCCCTAATTGTTTGTAACTAGGGCATCAAGGGAAAAATTCAGTGGTCCTAGATACGAAACACAGGAAACGCATTTCCGGTGTGCCTAATGATGACGAACGAGCGTGGTTATTATCATGGGGTAGTTCGTGAACCAACCAGCGGGCAAAAACCATTCGTTCAAATTAAGAAGTTGATTCGGATTTAATGGTCTTTTGTTTAGCTGGTGGAAACAGGCGATACGTCTCTTTCTCGTGTTTTTTCACAATTTCCTTTTCTCTTTTGTGTTGCATTCCCTCCCTTTTAAAAACATGTTTTGAATCATAACATGAAGCTCGAACAGAATCAGGCCAAATTTTACAGCTGATTTTCAATTTTGGTTGGTTCTGCCTTGGTATCCCTTTTTCGTAGCTTCGCAATTCAAATTAGTAAACGAACAGAAATTCGGTCGTGCTTTTACTTCCTAATTATTTTCATATTTTTTACGGGGAAAATATTTGATTATACTTTTCCGTAAAACGAACGGTTGTGCAAAAGATGGCTTTAAAAAGAGGCTGATTTATTCGAGGTTTGTCATAAATTGGTTTTACTATGACTTCAAATTAATCATAAAATTCATAGAAAGAATATCTTAAATAGTCCTCGATCCTTTAGTTATAAATAAAAGCAAACAAATTTTAGTTTCTAATTACTTTCTTACGTTACTGGAAAATGAAGAGCACCGTTCACATCGCTAGCACATTTCTGTTAAATGGGTCATATCCTACAAACGGAGTGTTATTTAATTGCCATAAAGCGGCCCGATGAATATTCCGCTAAAATCTATCCAACTACAAATTATCTCGCGAATAACAATTTCAAATTTAGTTGCAAACGTATAAGTACACGTTACTGTACAAATTAACATCAACATGAACATCATCAACTACGTTCAAAATTATCCACTATACGCATATATAATCATCAAACAGCAGTGGAAAATTATAAAATGTTGCGATACTTCAAAAGAAAATAAAAGTCGATACTTGAAGTAGTCAACACTGCTGTTCCCTTGATATTTTTTTCACGTTTGTGTCTCTTCGGACATCCTCTGTTCTCAGACTACTTTATTCATAAAAAGCGTGCGATGCACAAAAGGTAATAAAATCATATTGAACGTCAAAGACAAATTTTTAAAAACTATCTCTATTTTAACAATGTCTATTGAGATATAACATTCATTTCAGATCACGCCACACATCTGAAAAGAATAACAAAGTTAAAAAAAATAAAACGATAGAAATCGCCAACAATATTTTTTTAACTAACAACAAGAAAGACTTGATAACTTTACTTGCCTACGCATAATAAACTTATCACTTTAAATAACAATAATATTAATCAAACGGAACTTTGAAATTATTTTCTAAATTAGCAATAAGAAATATTTCGTATCTTCTCGTATTTATCAACATGAAATTCATTTCACTTCGATACAAATGATTTCCTAAACATACGATATACCACCGATAAGTTACAGTGTTAGAGAACCTCTCGTCAGGCGCGTTACATGCTCTCACGAGTATGTTACACGCATGTAAGCATTCGGACAGGTGTGCACGGGTGCAGTCTGCGCAATGTTAGCTAAATTCTCGTTACCCTGGCGGCCGTGTCGGCCACGCGTAATCCGCTTTAATCCTTGCAAAAAGACGAGCCAAGGCTCAAGTGGATCAACCTAGCATTGCTCGGACGCACAGTAGTATATCCATAGCAGTGCCGTTAGTCGACGACTCGATGTACGGGCTAACGTGGCTATATTTATCGTCCCAGTTTGTGACGTGACATCGTGTTTCACGTTTTATTCAATACGTTGAACTGCCATGTCATTTAGTTGACATACAGATTGGTAATTGATATCTAACGTGGGGACGAAGGATTCTGGATTTGCTAGAACTTTGACGAAAATATAATATCTCACATCGAGTTGGCGAATACAGCGATTTTAATCAATACCATACTAATATTGGTTTTATCGATGCAATTAACAATTGGAATTATGGATTTATGTTATATCACGAAACAAAGATCTTTAATTATTCATAAGTTCACGAGTAGCTCTAAGTTTATATAAGATATTCGACAGTTTCATTTGCAAGGTAAGATTACTAACATAATAATTCCATTCAACTTCTTCTTTATTTATATATATTTATATACTTTATATAATATACGTATAGTTAAAAAAGTGAATAGGTTCTATCCGTCTTGCACCGTATTTCATATGATAAACTCTAAAGATTACGTAACAAAAGGTTTTCAATTTCCGTATACGTCTTGTTCAGACGCCATTATAAATATTATATAGTTTCTGTGCTGGATATACATTATTGTATTATTCTCTTACAAGAAATTGGTTTACATTTTACATAACCACAAGAAAAACGTTTTGTCAGAAATAATTAGAACATCAGCTCATGTCTGTTGTTTTCTTTTGCATTATAAATTTTTCTTTATCGAGTGAAACAGTTTACTCGAATCTGTACCATTATTATTCGTTTCTAAACTGATCGATTAAAGCTGAAATGATCGACAAAGTGAAGCACGATAGTATTTGCTTACGTTTTATTTCGTAGCGAAACTAGAAGCACACGCTTCTATCGTTATTAATGTTTCACGTGTTGAGCGAGTTTTAGGTGAAAAATGAATTTCTCTCTCTTAACAATCGCCGCACGTATTCGGTCTGATCAAAGGCAACGCGTATAACTTGTGTCGAGAGTTTGAGCGAGGTCAAGACCAACTTTTCTTCCGTAGCCATGTTTTTCCAAGAATAACTATAAGCTGCAAGGTAAACGGCGAGGGAAGATTAGCCGGAAGTGACGCGCTCGAGACCAAACGGAAATCGTCCGAAGGCTATTCGCTGAGACTTTATCCCGTTTTTACCATCCTTCGTTTATTTTTATTAACTCGTTTCTCATTATAAACTTGTTCACCATTTGATATAAACACAGAAGTTCAACGCAGAAAAGGCTGGTTTACAAATTATCATGTTTCTAATAAAACGAACGTTCTTCTCAGTGTTGCTGTATTTATACTTGCGAACAAAACGAAAAATCGCGTACTTCGTTTATCCTGATAGAAAGAAGCTTGAAATGTATCAGATTAATTCGGTGTTATCAACGTTCAATTAAATCATCGTGAAACGAAGCTGAAGTTGTAAACTGTGTGCATTCGTGATATTAGGTCCACTAAATTTTCGATCAATAAATTAGATAGAGCTGGAAGCAATTGTTAAAGTTTCACAGCAAGTCTTTGTCAAAATTGTACGAAGGAATAAGAGACTTCGTCGTTCGAGATTTGGATTTTTTCGAATTGCTTTTTTAATAGGTAGATCGAAAGCAAAATAGCATCGTGGACGTATAAACTTCTAATCCATCGCAAATTTATAACATAAGAAACTTACTATTTTATTTATTGTATATAGTCTTCTTTCTTTCTAGAAGAATTTCTAATTATTTTCGTATATTTTCTAAAAACTAATTACTATAAATCTTATTTTTGTATATTAACTTTTATGGTTAATTAACGGTTAATATGAAACCTTGAGGTGTTATTCTTGAAATATGATATACATTGATTAAAAAAGAGAGCGTAAAAATAAATACAAATTTAAAAATATAAATAAAAAAATACAAATTTACAATTCCGTTTTTTAGTTACTGGTATAATGTTGGTTTATCTTTTCGTCATTATTTATCCAATTCCTGTGCTTAATGTATTTCAAAGTTCTGTTGAAATATGATAAATTAAATCTCTTATGAATAGAGGTCGCTTGAACTAAGTTTATTATTTAGCTCTTAGATTCGACATGAATTAACCCTTATCATTAACTTACTTAAGGATTTTTTATTGCATAGGTATCTACAATATTTCATTGATACTTTAACAATATCGTCATGAGAATATTAAATATCTTTAAGTAATTTTCTGATGTGTTTACGTTCGCATTTAGTGCAATGACACAATTGGCGAGCGTAGTTGCGAGAAGGTTAAACGAAGGTTAATGTAGCGAATAAATGTGCCACTTTTCTGTTCGCGTGGCAGCCGATAAATCACAAAATGGAACACCATTCGAGGCATAAATTCGTCTTACAATATTTTAAAACGACAGCCAGATCGTTCTCGCTATTAATTGTTCACTCGTGGAAATATCTTAATTTATCGTTAGCGCACTAAAGTTTTTCGTATCTTCCTTCGTTCTACATTATCGTTGTTTCCGTTTCAGTGCTTTGCAGTTGTCGGGGCGAAGAGTGCGGACACGAAAGGCTGGTGAAGTGCGGAAGACCACTCGAGAGAATCAACAGGAACGATTTGAGTTTCGCTGTGAAAAAGGAGGAACTTCAGCAGCTATGCCCGTAAGTTTTTGGATTAGATTCTTCCGTAGATTAGACTGTAGTTTCGTTTCGATGGTTCTTCTTTTTTTTTTTTTACGAACTTCTTATTTTGTAATTTTCATATTCTGTTAGAGTTGAGCAATTCTTTTCAAGCAAGCTTTCGTAACTTTCATTATTATAGTAGAACTTTTGTTTTTGCTGTCGATTCTTTTTTCATAACATGATGTTTTAACATTTTTTAACAATTTATCGTCCATTTCTTTAAACTCTAAATATTTATGGTTTCGAACATATCAGTGTATTACTGTTTGATACAAATTAAACGATAATGATTTGAAGCCCTGTCTTTAATCTATCAAGTTTCAGAAACAGGAAGCTGAAATATTAATTGGAGAAGTAGATTTATTGCATTATTTACCTATTAATAAATTATAATACGAAAAGGAATAAAAGCTTCCTGTTGAAATTAAAAATATGCACGCATAATATCGATACTTTACGTAGATCAATGTATACGTTGACCGAATATTTCAGTCAGTTTGCACCTTCTCGTTTATGTTTGCCATAAATCCCTCTTCCTCGATTACTTTCTCGCTAATTTTTTTTTTTTATTCAACACCTTAAAAAAGTTCACTTTAAGTTTTAACGTTCTGTTCTGGAATAGTTCTACTTAGCCAAATGTCGTTCGAATTGTCACGGAGAAAGAAAAACCACTTGGGAGTCCAATCGCGCTAATAATTAGTCCAATCGAAGCAAGTTTAATGTAACTTAAATTTTCCGAACGCCTGCTTATCCGAATTCGTTGATCGTGTTATCTATTTTCGCGATCGAGAAATTCGAGGAACGAGTTTCGAACATTGAAAAAGAATTCTAATAAGCTAGTCCGCTAATTTGCTTCAAAGTTTGAAGGACAGGCTACTCGAGATTTCTTCCGAGTTTTAAATAGCCTCTTAAGAGTTTCTAGTTAATTTTTGAGAAGTTTCGTTATCAACCCTTTGCCGGATTAATTTTCATTTTTCAGTTTCGCGAGGTGACTTTGTTGAATTAATTTGAGGCATTAAAGATACTTGAGATTTAAGCTATTTGATGAATTTCAGACACTAAGCGTCTTTTATTATATCAGAAATACGAGATTTATGTTCGATGATAACGCTTATTTGGCTTGTTGGAGAAAATAAAGATATAATCGTTTTTTTAAAGACCACGTTACGGATCGAACTTTCAACGTTACGTGAAAAATAATCAGAAGCAGTATACTAGGATCACAGACATAGGATTTTCATAAATTCAATGTTATTTAAAAATATCGAATTTCACACAGAGGAAAGTACCTGAACTGTTGCTCGCATTTAACGTTTAATTTTTACGGGGAAAAGTAAACAGAATTTACGATATTTCGATGTGAATAAGTATTTATTTTTTTTATTTTCGGTCGTCGTTTAATTGGAAAACATTCAACGACAGATACACCGTGTTAAATACTTTGATATAAATTCAATAACAGCGTAGTAACGCCCGGAGATATTTTTTTTAAAAATTAAGATCAACCGATCGATTTTTAATCCCACCAACACAAATGGTCGTTGCAACGGTTTCTCTTTTAATTTGTGCAATTTACTCGTGTCGTTTCGAAATATATATCGATAAAAAAAAAGAAAAGCGTGGAAACAACTTCCCAATGTTTACTATATCTTTTCTTTGGTATAGTTCATAAACTTTATTATTTAATGATGTAAAAATTATCAATTCTGTGGTAATAAGTAATACAAAAGTAAGATATACAGTAAGTCACGAAAGTATTTGAATATTTGCAGGAACCATATTTGAATACATCATATTTATCCATTCATTAATACTACAATGTATTATATTAAAAAGTAAAAAAATTGCAAATTACTGTATCATTAAAGTTTGAACCATATCTGTAAATATCATATACAGAAGCTGCGAGATATTTAGTATAAATATACACATACATATTTCATATAAATACCACTCCTCATAGTTAACACTTATTATAGGTATACTTATTACATGTATTTTTATTTTGTCGTTTATATTATGTACTAATTATTCACTAAATGTATGTCTGCAGCAAATAAATTGTAACTTCTATATACTGTATATGTTCAGATTGGTTTTATATTTTATCAAAATAATCATGACACTTGTTACAATGCTAATAAAATGTCAAACTCTTCTTATGTAACATCCACAATGTTTAATGCAATCTACAACACATGAAAGCTTTTTATGTTAAATGTTCAAGCTTCTTCTCTATTTCTCAGAATAATCGAATAGTTTCTATACGGATTAAAGTCGTGAAACTTTTCTGCTAGTTCGAATAATGGTTTACGGACAAACCGCGTTTGGCGATAGGCATTCTATTTCCTCTGTCGCAAGATACTTACAAATTGCTTCTCCAATAACGTAACGTCGAAATTCGAATCATTTAAAACAGCAGCCGATTACGTACGTACGTGTGGATATAAAGCAAATAAATTACAATATTCAACTATTTTTTGAACGCTTCGTGAACCATGAGATCGAAATTAGAACGTTTTAAAAGTTTTGAACACGAGGAAGACGTGTTATGATTAATTCCAAGTTATTCTTGTGTAATTTTCTGCTGATATAAAATTTAAGAATTATTATTATAATTTTCGTTTTTTTTCGAACAAAAGGTAATTATCATATCATATAATTTAATATATTTTTTTCAGCTTTAAACTGAAAACGTTAAAAGAACATTAGATAATTCTACGAAATTTAATTTTCCGTGGAATTTCTCTTGCTTTTATAAATAAGGCGTTACTCTTATAAATTGAACGTTACCCTAAATAATTAATTCGCAGAAATGCAATATGTATTCCTGACCATACTGAGGGGAATCTTTTATACGTAAAAAGAAGCCATACAAGATTTACAGTCGTTGCGAATTCTTTTTCGCGGAGTAAAGAGGGCAGTTGATTTGCAGGGATAAAAATTATACGGTTTCGTTCGTTAGAAGCTGCAGGTGCAGCACCCGTTGCATATGCGGAGTAAGTAGAGGCACAAAAGGTTAGAGCTCGTTAAACCATTCGGCCTTGCTGCTGTTACTTTTTGCGGCATTTGACCAAAAAAGAAGGTAAAGGGGTGTGTTTCAGTTACGTGACTCACTCCTTAAAAGAATAGCTAACAAGTTAGCGGGAAACCGTAAGTCTCGAGAATGAGAGAGTCACTTCTTCTTGGTACTTTAGAACTTTCCCAAAGAAGCATATTTTTTTCCGAACACATATGCGAAAGACATTGAACTCTTCAGCGTATATTTATTCATTGGAAAAGAAGTGGAAGGAAATTCATGGTCCCTTTCTTCGCAACTTATCTCTTCAATCTTACGATTGTGAAATATAATAGAAAAGTTTAAATTTAACGAACCTTAAAACGTGGAATAGCTTTTATTCGCGATATAATGCATTTAAATACTATAATAGAATATTATAAGTAGGATATTGGATTATTAATATATAAATACGATTTATCTTTTAAAATATTCCGTTTTATATAATATATTTAATATATATATAATTTGGTATTTTTATCAGATCTTCTATTTTATCATATCCTGTACAGTTGAAATTCGATTACCATTTAATGCATAGAATGCAATGTAAAAAGAATTAAGGATTAACGCAAACAATATCCATTGTGTACCCGAAACCTTTTTCGAAATTCAACAAAAGTACATATTGAAACAATACCAAGCCAAACACGACAGTAGATATTTTTCAAAATTTATACGAACAACAATGAGCCGTTTGGCAACTTACAGGTAGAGATAAAAGCTAATTAAGTGCTTTGACATTAAAATTACAAAAATGTCGAAAAGCAAAGTTATACAACCACTTTGCCCTATGAACGAATTAATTGTAAATATTCCGATAAATGATAGAAAATAAAAATATCGTCATTTGTTCATTCGAGTTTGTACGAAACTGTCCGATAACAGTCGGAATGTCCTTGCTGAATAGGATCAGTTGAGCGTGCTATCGAACGCGTGACATCCAGCGTTTATAACTGATGCTAAGGCAGCGAAAACGAGATTCAGAGAGCAAATCGAGCAGGTTTTTGCTCGGATAAATCGCGTTCACGTCGATAGGAGAAATATCGGGCTGAATTTTCGGTAACCGAACCAAATCAGCCGGCGGAACGATAACGCGCGCACGTGTACATAAAACGGCCGAACGTACGAGCGCGCGTGATTTTCCAAGTAACGCCGCGGCATTTTCCCAAAATCATAAATTCAGGAAATTATGCCGCAATTTCTTTCCGTAGGAACGAGATTAGAGGATGATGTTCTCAGATTTCTAGGAAATAATCAATGAGGCTGAGGTTGGATTTGAGTAACGCGGATTACGTGAGATTTTGGTGGCGTTAGCTGCATTGAAAATTGGTTCAGATTTTGTATGTCTTGTCTATATTGTGTGCGTGTGTGTGTGTGTGTTATATGAAATATTTTAAAATGTCACTAGCATTCTGATGATTATATTGCTCGTTTGAAATCAATTTGAAAATGTATATAGAAATTGCAAGGCATTTATTGCAAACATATATATTTAGTGAAATATTAATATACTGTGTAAATAGTCGCTATAGACATAGTAAATGTTAAATATGTTCCTATAAAATAATCGAGACTTGCTGACATAGTGGACAGTTGATTGTTAAAATATTTTTGTGATCTCTGTGAAATACATACTATACATACTTATATTAAATATCTTGTAATTTCTGTATACATTTTCAGATCGGTTTCAAATTCGATCAACGTAATCAGGATATTCGTGTTTCATTACGGTGCTAATGGAGTTTCGAAATTCGAAATTTCGTATAACACACATAATACGAGTATATATGTACACACAAGAGTCGCTTACAAGTGTACGAACACTTTCAGGAGTCTGTGTATATTCAGCGAAAATATCGATTTTTGTACATTTTTAATTGGCGATGATGACATAACACTGCAAGGTAAATCATCTAGTCACGATGTTGCATGCCTTTCAGTTCATTGTTATCGGATCAATTGCAATGAATTATTTCGCGTGTTGGATTCACGTAACCAGTTTACGAGCAACCGCACGGATAACAGTCGGTTCAAGTGTAGTGGCCCGCTTCCGCATTAAAATTTCAAATTTCAATCGTAACTCGAGCTGCGGGAAATCATCTAAATTCGTCTTGCTCACGCCACCGCGAAATTACCGGCACGTGTACGCGAAATTCAACAATCACTGTCATTTTGATCGAAATGAAAACCGACCTATTAATTTTCATTCAGGCATTTTATTTTTATTTTATTTTTTTTTTTTTTTTTTGTTTTTCAAAAGATGTCATTTGCAAGCCAAACGCATTTCGGTATACATATTGAGAAAGTTGAAATATTTCTCACGGTAGAATTTAATGTAATTACGAAACGAAGAGATGCAGAGTTTAAAATTTTAATTTAATTTCTGTCTTATAATATATAGAAGAAACTTTGTATCCTTTTACGTTCTTTTTAATTACTGTTCGTTTTCCTTTTCGTTGGGAGATGTTTTTTATTTTGCTTGTATTTAGAAAATGGGAAGCAATTTTCTAGAAAAATATTTTTAATTACACGTAAGAAAAAGAGCAACCACGTGGTTTGAAAAAATATAAAAAAATCACTAGAAAATTTTTTGTTAAACGTCTACATGTATGATCAATAATTTGTTTCGCAGTTTCTCACGGTTATTAACAATTTATACGAAGCGACTATTCTGACAGAAGATAAATTCTACATAGAAGTAAAGCGGTCTTGAAAATAAACCACTGTTGATGTTAATTAAAAATGTCTACATTTTCAATCAAAATTTGACATTTTAATACTTCTTCATAAATACTATTTGTCATTCATTTATTTTATTTTATTATTATTCCTTTAAAAATATGTGACACTTATCCACATTAATAAATATCGTATAGGCAGTAACCATGTTTGCATAATAATTTAGCAATGAATGAATTGACAAGCTGTAAATTACGGGATATAAACATTGTATAATTAATAAGACGCTCAGTTAACTTGTAATTTATAAAACTTATATATATACCACTTTATTTATTCCATTACCGAACCTGTTGCGCAAAAGAATATTTTATAGACGTCTGCGTAATTTAAACGAGAACTACATGGTAATGAACTACATGGTAAGCGCTTTTCTTTATTGATTTCCTGACTTTCCTGTTACTTGGTGACTAACCAACTAAACTAACTAAAATAGTGATAACCTTATACGTTTGAAGATACGATCCTTTCGAAAATAGATGATAATTGATATGTTAATTTCATTAATATCAGCCTACACAATCGACGTTACTAATACATATATGTATATATATATTTTTTTTTAAATATAAAAATACATATTTAGTAGTTTAATATATTTACGTTACTTGACAACATATTGAATTTTAAAATCGCTCTTCCGCGAAAAACAAGAAATGTGTTAATAATAATATACCTTTTTAAAAGATAAAAATAGAAATGAAATCAAAATTTTGTAAACCACACTGCTGCTATTTCATGTGAACAGAAAGGCGTCTGAGGTTAGATATTAATCCTTTGGATGCTCAATCTGGTCCTTTGCTAGGGGATGGTAATCTTAACGATAATCTTAAATTTTGCAAGTATCGATTCGTGTACACGTTGTCCGTCCACGCTTTCTTCGATTTCTCCCGGTTCGTGAAATTGAAATTGAAATTGAAATCTGAAATTTAAATGCACCGCCCCGATGAAGCCGGAGGGTGATATTCGACGAGTGTCGAGGAAGGTTAAAGGAAATAAAAAGGGAAACTGTCGGGATCACTCCAATAAGCAACAGCAAGATAATTACTCCGCTGGCGAGTAAAGACGTCCCGATTTCCGTTATTGGAATTCTTCCTCTTTTCCTCCCGCTCCCTTTTGTCGTTCTTTCATTGCTTCTGGTATCGATGGTAATGGAATTGTCACGTTGCGGAGAAACTCGATCCTCGAGTAGATCGTTTCCAATTATTTCTCGCGATTATTGAAATATTTTCTTATTATCGATTCCTTTCTTATTATTTACGAATGTTTAAAGGTTTCAACATTGCTTAATTTGTTTCTGCATTTGCAGTACCTCACCGAAGTATTCGAACACTTTTAAACAATTTTCAAGAATATGTTATGTGTCTTATACGAAACTTACGTGTCTTAAGTAGTAATTATAGTCAATTATCTATTATATCACTAAATCTCAATCCGCAGTGCGATTATTTTTGACACTTTCTATATATTTTAGATAACTATTCACGCGGTACATTAATTTTCTACTACAATAAATCAATATTTGCAGTAAATATCTTGTAACTCTTATGGGATATATTCTCATATGGTTTTAAACTTTACCAATATAATTATATCAACCGTATTTCAGTGATAATGAGATTTTCTAAATATTTTATATAATACGTACGATATAGATATACAAGTGATGGCAAGCGTTTAAATACTTTCATGAGCAAGTATATCTCGTTAAATATTTACACGGTTTTAATTGTTTTTTAATTAAAGAAATAAAGTTACAAGTTCATATTTCTCTTTTTAATTTTTTAAATTTATTTTATTTATAATTACTTTATTATCCAAATAATTAGAAAAACGTGTAGTTTCGTTTAATCTACACTCGATATCGTTTTGACGAAACAGAAACATGCACTTTATAGTTCGCAGCTAGTTGCTATACAACATTCTATTTCGATGAGAACTAAGGCTGATAGTGTTGATCGTTATTAAAGAGCCTTTCCGCTCTCTCTCCAAGATCTTCCCTTAATTAAGAATAGGAAAAAGTACTTTTCGTATTAAGAAAATCCTCTTAGAAACCCTGCGTTACTCCTCTTCAAGTCTCCCTCTATCTTATTAAATTTATTCTTATTAAATAAGTTTTGTTCTCTCGTCGCATTATGAATTTATGAAAAGCGAGTTCTGAAACATAATTAACTTAATCGTGTTCAATTTTTTCAAAATATCGTGTTATTTAAGAGGGCTTGAAGAAAAGCGACAAGATTTATTATTGCGAATTATTTATTATTGTGGTTAAAAGAAATAGCAACAAGGCTGTTAAATAAATATCTGTTAGTTAGTAAATTACAGTATTTTGTTGAATAAGAAATTTGTTTTTCTTTCTTTCTTTTTTAGAAATCAACTTGATTGATAGTTCATTTTGATTAACTTAACTAATTTTTTAATATATTTACTCAGAACTAGACGTTTCTCACGAATATTTTCATATTGATCTTTTATTTACGGCGTTCGATTATATCTAATTATATTCAAATGATCTATCATTCAGTTTTAGTTCTCTTCATAACGCGAGAGAAATTGATTTTCGCGATATTTCGTAGAAATATTAATTCTCTTAAGAAATCGGAATTAAAAACTATCAATATAATCGCTATAAGTCTAGTAGAATATACGGCCTTATTAACCTACTTTTACCTCTTCACAAATTCCTGAATTTCTCCAAATTGGCCCTTGTATCACGATTACCCAAATAGCAAGTTGGAAAAATTCTTAACTATGTACTTCACTATAATTAGTTATCGTCACAACTCCGAAAGTCGTGAACGAAACTTTCCACGAGACATTCTTTCACCGAGATAATTACCAAAATTGCTTTTGTCGACTCAAAATATTTCTGCGTATTCAACGTCGTCGTTGCCGACGTCAGTGCACAAAACAATTTCTATTGCTCTTATTACGGAGTTCGTTGAAACGAATTCGCTGGTACATTTTCGTCCGACATTACGTTAAATCCTATCGAAAGTACTGCTTCTTCTCCAGATCCTTATTATCATTATACTTTTATGGTCGCATCATCAAAGTTTCTTTCTTATTTCTTGCAGAGATTTCGAGGCTGGTATGAAGTGCATCCAGACGTACACGTTGGATTGTCTGCAAGAGAAACAAAGGGAACACTTCAACTCATTGTACGCGGGCACCAACAAGGTGGTCATGGAGCTGTGTCAAGATGGTCCTTATCAGGACGGTAAGTTGAATAACTACGTTGTTGCCATTACCCCCATGCAATTATAGGATGGTTCTTGCCTGGTTGGTCTCGAAGAGAGAATTGAACCTGGCAACCTGATATTTAGTACAGTGTACTGTTAATAGAATACATTACTATTCTCTTGTAATTGACGTATTATAGAATATATTAATTAATTAATTAATTATTGATAAATTAATTAAATCGAAGTAGAGTTTGTACCATTTGCTGACATTTTTATATGGCTAGAAAAATGTGCTACTATTATTATTACTACTAAACTTGAAAATGGGGTGTAGAATCGAATAACAAAACTTTTTGTAGACGCTATGTTAGTTGAGATTGAATATCGTAATAGAGGACCATATTATTATCGTTAATACTTACCGAATTAAGATATCATGATGCTAGAATATTCTTTTAAACGTCAAATCTAATTTATCTCATTTTCAGATATAATATATTTAATATTACATACTTTAGAGGAATAGGTTGGATTATTATATTTATAGTAGATATTTCTGTCATTCTGGATAATAATATTTTATTGAGAGAATTAACGGATATTACCAGCTGTCAACAATATCCATTCATAGCTACATAATTAAATTTTTCTTTTCTTTTACAAGTCTTTTGGAGGAAAGTCTACAAATGATGTACTTGAACAAATGAAAAAAGACATGCGGCACAAAGCTGTTACTTTGTATAAAATCTATTCTTTTTCTGCGTTTGCCATTCCTTGATTCCATGTTCTTCTTATAATAGAAATGGGTCGTTATCGAATTATGAATTTTGTAGCAACTTAAGATCTTAATCCTGAAGATATATTTGGTTGGCACATTGGCATGTGAAAATATCTCGAGTCGACTTGTATCCAGGTTGAATACAAAATTATTAAGACGAGTATCTCATAATTAATCTACGCTTTTTAATCTGTCGATCTCTTTCCGAAGAGCAATTTCTCTTACCCGAAACATCTTTGAATTATAAGTCGAAATTTGAAATTGAAACTAATAGTAGAGTATCGTTATAAGTTAGCACGTATAAGTTTAATAGTTTTACCATATTCTTATACCATTATTATACTATTTATTACTTGTATATAATTCTTATAATTTTTTGTAGTACATTTTTGTCTCCCATTTTGATCTGTTTTCATTCCTGGTCCCACTTACACTGTTTTTTATTTATATATATCATACCAACATTTGGTTTCATACCAACATAATTTACCCTTGAACATGAATCAACTTGCCAAAAGAGCAACTATTTTTAGTTAATAGTTTCTTAATCTATTTTTCTATGAAATGACATACAGATCAATTTTACAACATTCATAAACAGGGCATCTATAATACGTTTAAATCACCGAATGTTCTGATTTTATTTACGATAAAAGATACAAATAATATCGTTCCTTAAGTATCTTATGCTAAAAAAAAAATTGCATTTTCTTACGTACGTAGCTTCTCTCACTTCATACAACTCTTTGGTCATTTAATTCTCTCCTACAATTTTTTCATCAATCTAGAATATATTATTAATTTCTCCGCAAACGTTTATTCACACACGTGTATGTAAGTAGGTACACGTAATATCTGATGGATTTTGCATTGCGTTTGTCATACTAGGAGATATTACCAATCGTTTTTGGATGCCACGATCGAGCATGCTGTCGATATTCGGGTAATCTCCAGAGTACCGAATACATTATTGACTCCAATAGCCAATAGATTCGAACTGCTCGCACATATTATACATGGTTCCATAGTTTTGTCGTGAAGGGCATCCTGTGATAATCATCGCAGAATGCGTCTTTCGTGGGACTTCAAGATTCCAATTTACATAATATTATCACGAAGTATATGCTGATCGCTTTATTCTTCGTCAATTTTGCATAAATTTCATTTTTTATTGCTTTCTGGTGGCATTTTTCCAATTTCAACCTCGCGAAGAGCTCTTGCTATCAAAGAATAATACATTTTTGCCATTGGAATCTACATATCTGTTCAATTATGCTGATATTCGTTCGAATTGTGGAACATTTGCAAAAATATGTAGGTAGTTTGAAGCTATTTGTTTTATCAGTTGTGTTACATAGTTCGAAGATTTTGATAATGACGTTGTTCAATTTTTTTATTAAATGGAAAGTTGATTATTTTTACTAGATATTTTCTAATTGTTTCGTTATATAGGAATCAAGTAATCTATTTAAAAAGAGGTGTTAGTTTTCAATTCCATCTAACACAGATGAATATTATAATTTATTAAAAGTAATGTTTACGTCCATAAATGTATCGTGTTATGTTTCCTCCTGTTGGTCAAATCATTTTTTCTTTTTTCCCTTTTGTTTCATTTCTTTTACGTTGCTCTGCAACGTTAATTCGTAGAAAGTTGTATAAATATTTTCATATTATTATAACGATCGCTATCTATTATAGTGACACGTTTTATGGACTTTTTGTCTGGTAGCGGTGTTCTTTATGCATTTTGTAATATTAATAACATTAATACAATGAAATAGAATTTGACCAAAGTATGATTGATCCTACCAAATTAACTATTCTAATTAGTGCAATTATTTACACGGAGTCTAAATTGGAATTTCCAAACATGATATTTCCAACATTTATTTTTAACACAGAACTCTGCTCGATACGGAATTCCGTGATATTGAGCACTCGATATCTATCCGTTTTCGGTATTAGAACTGCGCAAATAAAAAGTTACGTCCCCGGCCAAAGCACTGAATTTATGTCGTTTCCTTTTATACGATTTATTTGATGTATTATTTTCGAAAAAAAAGAACATTAGTTTTTTTTATTGTTTGCGCATATAGATGTGTTTGTTGTTTCATCCAGGATTACAACGATAACGTGCAGATACAATCTACGTTGTGATCCATTGAATTTTGCTACGTGTTCTTTCTTAACTAGATTCGCTCTATAAAATTGATTATATTGGATAAAACTCGATGAACTTGATAGAAACAAACTTTTGACGACTTTCGATAGAAGAATAGATTTTCGTTTTTAATGTTACGTACAGTGAATGAAGTTCTTAAAAGCTCTGAATAAATTCTATTAAAATATTGTTTAAACTATTTGTAGTTATATTAATACGTCTTTTTTGATATTTAATGCAAAGCGTTAAATTTTAGTTCTGAAGTAATTGCAACCTTTTTTACATTTCTTAGCTTTGTTACGTAGTTCTTATATGTTCTGAGATTTTTTTGTGCATCTTTCTGTATACAGACTGAGAAAGAAAGAAGAAAAGAAATTAATGAACGCAAGATTTCTCCTACTGTATTAAATTCATAAAGTCAGTTCTTATTGCTCGAGACCGCATATTATACGAAGGATTTAGAGGACTAAGTTAATTAGCTTTTTAACTACGTACACAGAGTAACTTTTTATCCGGTTCAGAAGACAGACTTGGGATCTGAGATAAGGGTGGAACATAGTATAAATTACGCTGAAATGAATCGAATAGGTATTACCATCGCAATGCTAATATTTTGTATAATATATAATACCTTGACATTAATTTTCATTTAGCGAAAAGAACAGAATATTATTCACTTATTTTACGATTCATGGCACGTCTCTTTTGATATCAATTTATCGATATTTTCAAAATTATCTAAAATTTTACTAAATCATAAAAGAGCAATTCACCATGTATTCATTAATTCAATGTCACAAAGTTTATATGTATATATGGTATATTCATTTAACAGCAAAACTACTGGGATAGTCGATATATCTAATTCATAATTTTTTATAGAAATGTTGTAGCAATAAGTTATTAGAAATACATAGATCGACATAGAACTATATACTTTTACATACATGTACTAATATTATTTTTCATCTCTTGTCGTCGCTCTTAAAAATAAATTATGTATACGATATTTCCATTTGCAACAAACCAAGACCTCCAAGAACTACAGAAAATCAATTTGCCTTTGTTACCTTCCAATTCCATAATTACAAAACTTTCTGCTAAATTCTGTATGATCCGCTGAACAGGTTAAACAACCTATATACATGTATGTTAAAAAAAAAAAATTTTCTTGTTATCAAGATTTAGATTATCTCTCTTATTTGTCGCAACGTCAAACTAGGTTTCGACCATTAGCCTACAATCGACTATTTGGTAACGTATATACACACGTGGCTCCATTCTCCAAGCAAAAGCAAAGGAAACGGATTCACTGGCCGCCTGTTGTTCGCGGACGATACACGAATTGAAACACGCTAAACACTATTCCAGTCCCCAGGGCATGGAACGCGTTATTGAGTCGAGTGGTCATTGAGCTGCGTTGGTCCCGTGTGGCTGGTCTGTCTATAGTGCTATCTCGAAATCGGTTACGCGATTAGCGCCTCGTTAAGAGCAATACCACGGTACGCGACTCGTAACGAGCCCGATTATCGACGTCGAACGATCGAGTTTATTCGACAGTCCCGTGTTCGAACTGTCCTCGTCGCTTGACGTAATTAGATACCATCCCTGTACTTACTTATCACGTGTTTCGCATCATTTCAAATTTTAAACCCTCGTCATTAGAAACCCCGCCCTCCCATTAGAGAAAATCATTTTTCACGGCGTAGTCGTTATTTTAGAAATTTTTGAAATTTTACAAATTTTTCAATTGTTATCGTAGATTCTCACGATTAAATTTCGGATATTTGTACACTCGTATTTTCTATAAAAATAACGAAAAGCGGAAGCTAGATATACGCGTATAGAATGCTGTTTTACCTATGAAATGTACTGCAACGAGCAGCATGCATACTTGTTGAATATTTTATATATTTTTGTATATCACGCGCATCTTTTTCCTTCGACTTTCTTATAAATGCATAAGAATTCCTAAACTATTCATAATTTATGTGAAGAGATTCTAGCCTGTATATACGAACGTGATGAATATTATAAAAGAATAGATTAGAATGAATTATTAGATATTCGGTAGAAATAATTATATTATTGAATTCTTTTTATAAATGATTATTTATAAAAATATATAAATAAGTATATTATCTTGTTCACTGCATATCAACATTTACCGTACTTACAGCGGCTCTTTTTATATCTTGTTCCATCAATATTTTGTTTTCATAACTCGCGTACGATAATGAACCATTACATATATAGATTTTCATAATAATATATTGCCTACCTACTGTTTTGATTTCTAAATTAATATTATTGCTCTGTGAGATAAAATATTTATCAAACAGGAATGGATATTCTACATGCCTACATTGTGTATACGTTAGGATGATGTGCCCTAATCATAAAAATATATGTACAGATATTACGTAATTATAATAATCAGATTTCGTTACTACGAAAATTTTAATACCAGAAAATTAATCATAATCAATCTAAACGTAATTAATGCTCGATAATGTATGTGTATAGTTAGCATTAGCAACTTAAGAGGTGAATTGGCTATCGAAAGAGACAAAAAAAAAAAAAAAAAAAAAAAAAAAAAAAAAAAAAAAAAAAAAAAAAAAAAAAAAAAAAAAAAAAAAAGGAAACTGACCAAAATCGATGCGACGACACGAGAAATATGTACGCAGTTTTCCACGTTTCCCCGTACGTCAATATTGATAATCGACTTCAGAAATGGTGGACCGTTCGTTCGATTTGCCTGTGATGCTGGTGCTGTAATTAATGTTATTATGTTTATTCAAGTTTTCGCTCGATGTACCGCAGGAAACTGACGGAAATATACAACGTGCCGTTGGAAAATTAATAACATGTCGATGTATGAACGATGGCTGTTTGCCGAAGCAACATTGAAGATAAAGAGACTTTATTACATATATGTATATGTGTATATCTATATGGTCGTAATCATTCTTGCGTATGTATGTGTTTGGATATATCCACCGCAGTTTGCGTTCGAACGATTATTATTGATACTCGATTGTTTTTCTAATACCGATTTCTGGCGATGTAAATATTCGCTCTGATGTTGGTTGATAACGATTATTAATTTTAGATTTTCGTGAAACCATCGACTAACTCGTTTGTGATGGAACTATTTCCAAAATTAATCTAAATTAAATAACTTTATTTTATCATTCTTGGAAAAATCTATATTCTTATCTTCTCCGTGTCTCGTATTTAAATATTATAATTTTGTTTGGACCTTCGGAATAGCAAACGAATGTTAAAAGGTAATAAAAATGTAAACTAATATTCGACATATAGATATTGGACATGTAGCAAGGCGCTAAATAGCGAATAAATGAGATTATTTCGAAAGCTTGGTAAAAGAGAAATTCGTGTTTGGGCTAACATTATCGTTTCAAAATAGTTTGATTAAGGAACTATCGTTCTACGAAGTGCTAGCGATGAAAATTAGATTAGAACGATAGTTGAATATGCGCGAGAAAGCTAAGTCATCAATCATAAATAAATTAGAGACAAACAATTTTGCAAAAATGTATTCTGTTAACAATACTCTGATTGTATGCTACGGCATCGACATTTACGAATTTTCGAATTCACGAAACAGCAAATTAATTCGACTGTTTTTCTTGTTTCCTTGTTTCAGAATTCCTACGACATGCGCCATGCATGCAAAAGGTGCAACCGAAATACGAGTCCTGTTACAAGAAGTACCAAAGAATCACTCAGGATATCGAAAGCGGAAATCAAATTGCGAACCCGAATGAACCCCTCAAGCCTTTATGCTGGTAAGCGAAAATTATAATTTCTCAAGAGGTTCCCTCTAGCCTGTTAAGCGAATAGCTCACAAGTTAACATCTCCCTACGCGGATACATTAAAAATACAAGACGCGAAGAATCTCGTGTAAAGTGTATATAAACGATTTAACTTAATTTTACTCGAGATACGAAACGAGATGGAGTTAATGTACGAAGACCTTCCCCTAAAAGAGGACTTCGTTTTTAAAAATATATAGGTTTAAGGACTCACGGTTTTTTTTTAAAGCACGTCATAGAAAAAAGATTTTAGCTGTACTTCTACGATGGAAAAAAGATACAGTAGTAAAATAATATAGAATAAAATAACGATAGCAAATGAAGGAAATCTAACGAGTCCGAAAAAAAGAACATAAATTTAAAAATATGCATAGTGTAAATAGTAGTAAATATGAAAATAGTATAATCTTGATGATTTTGCTTTAATCGCTTCCTAATTCATAAAATATATAAAATTTCATTCCAGACTGGACAAAAACAAACTAAAAATGGTGTTTGTGGATAGCTCGAATTTTTAACTTATTTTTCCTATCTTTCCTAAAATGACGTAACGTATCATGTAAGACTTTTATAGTCTCCATTGGAATTTCTGTTGACGTACAAACGTACGTTTTTATCTTTCTTCTCTTTCAGATTTCATTAGGTATCATAAATATTCTTAGTCTCAAAAACATATCAATATTATGACTTCATCTACGTGTCGGAATATCTCTTTCACAATTCAGTTCAACGGTGTTCTTTTTTTATATATGTGTTGGGTGTTGACATCCGTGAAATGCGCAAGACCACACCGTTTATTAGTATTTACATTACACGCAGTTAAAAAAATTAGGGCAAATAGAAATTATATTGATCTAAGAATTGCATGATTTACCGATAAATAAAACGAAAAATGGTTTCTATTGAATAAGCAGCGTCGTAGTAGTTTCATGCACATCGTATTTGGTATTAATGTATTTCCATATGTACATATGTAACCGTTGGAATAAAATTACGGACCAGCCTTGACTTTTGTCAATGTCTCGACTGTATCCGTTACGCTTTTGCGTGAATCTGCTGAATCTACGTATCCGACCGTTACCGCTAAAAAGGCTATACAAAATAATATAATACGTTTTTCTTTTTAACAATACCATAACTTTGCCTTTTTAAATTATTTATAGTAAGCAGGGATGATATAAAAAGAAATGTTTTAAAATGAAATCGCAGTTTATTGTCATTTCACGTATAAACGTGATTGTATTATTCTGTTCGTCTTTGATATCGTAGAATATGTGACTTTCATATTTGAAAAATGCAATGAAATGAGCTTTAATTTACAAACATTATTCGTCGTTTTCACGTTTTTACGGATCAGGAAATGAACGAACGTTTGCTTTTCATTCTCGTATTTCTGTTGCGAATGACGAAGCACAACTTAGAGCATAGTCGATACTACGCTATCAACACGACGAGTATCATGTATAACCTCGGAAACATGAATACTTTTGTACGTAAAAAATTTAATTAAAATTTTGCTCCCGAGCTAAGTCAGGCAAGCGTCTGATCGAAAATTCTATTCAGTCTGCCCCTTGTGCCGTGAAGGAATTTTTATAAGAATTCCGTAAAAAGAAATGTAGTTAAAATTTCTTCGCGTTGGCAACTGTGTAAGGATATTGTGAAAATTATTACTCTTAAAAAGTGATAAAAATTGTTATAAGGACTTATTAAACAAAATTTACGAAATTTCATACAATTCTTCAATATTTATAGTATTTGATGGATGGAAATTTTGTTGGCGCAGTTTTAACGGTACTGGTTGCTTTTGAACGTATTATAAATTAAGGGTCGAAGACGTAGAACAGAGAGATAGCTTGAAAGCATTCCCTTTGGGCGAGTTATATTGTTAAGCACATTAAACGTAATAGAACGTGCACGAAAAGATTTAATGTAAAAAGAGCTTGCACGGTGAAGGGTGCAATTGAATTTACGCGATAAGAGAGTTAAGGGAGCGTCGTGTTCATATGCGGCGGGATGTGTTTGAAATTCTTTTTTCCTCTCGTGTGCTCAGCCATTTCTATTCCCGCTTGGCTCGCTTTCTGGTCTTCTTCCCTATCACTCTCTTCCTCTTTACGCCCGCTGTTTCTTCCATTTTCCTCCCTGGTTTTTGTTTCCTTCCTCTATTCTGCATCGTTTTGCTTTTTTCTCTCCGCCGTTTCACTTTGCTTCCACTTTGTTTTTCCCTTCTTTTTTCCATTCAGCTTCTGTATTTCTATCTTCTCCATTTTACTGTTTCTGCGGCTAATTGTTTCCTAAATTTGTATCACTTTCCTTCTTTGTCGTTTTACTCGCTGCTACGTTTTTTCTTTCCTGTGCTCGAGCGTGTTTTTCTGTTTTCCTACGTTTCTGTATAATTACATTTCTTTTCATTCGAATAAATAACAAGAATCGTTAGTTTTTTCTTTTTTTTTATAGTTACAGTTTTATTGATATCAGTCTTTTGTATTTAATTTCACTGTGTTCTTTCTTTCTACACTCTTATCTTTTATATTCCGTTTCCTCTTTTTTTAACTTTCTATTTTTGTACTTTTCGTTTCCTTCACAAATGATTTTATATATTTACCTTTTCGTCAATTTTGTTTAGAATTATTACAATCTGTCTTCTACTGTTACGATACATTTTGTTCCTTTATTTTAATTTATACAATCATGTTTCGTTCTTTTTTATTACTTCGCTATTCTTTCTTTCTGTATTACAGTTTTCTCTCACTTATAATTTGCACTTTAATTCTTAATTTTTCATTCTTCTTCGTGTAACTTCAAGCTATAATTAATTTTCCAACTTTTCCCCTTTCCATGGTTCCATTTTCTATTTCATTTGTTCCCCTCCTTTTCTCCTTCTGTTTTACCCATTCCCATCCCTTTCTTTCCTCGTCTGTCTCTCGCTCTTCTTATCCCTTTCTCTTTTTGTCAACCATCTCCGACTTCTTCGAGCGGGTGATGCACAATTTCAAAAGCTGCAACAGACCGTGGCGCAGATAAGCTAATGACATTACGTTCTATATACAGGCATCAGCGTGAAAAGCTTCCTCCCTCGCGTCATGTTTACATGGCTTCGTCGAAAAAAAAGAGAGGAAAAAGTACAAACGCGATGAAAAGCTAGTGGCGAACGCGTAACTACAATGCGAATACGTATCGAACGTTGTGCATTATTTTCTTGCGTGTTTTTTCTCTCTTTTTTTTTTTTTTTTTGCATCTCTTGATATTCCTGCGTTTTTCATTGCGGTTATTCCGAATAACAACAGGAAGAATTTTTTAAATCGCTGTTGAATTATTAACTTTTTTACATTTTTCAGGCCATTTTCCGTCGAATTGTATTTTCTATCGGTAGAAAATTGCTTAACTACGAAAAAAATAAGAAAGAATTGTTACTGATAATAAGATAACAATTTTTATCCAAATTTTCTATAGGTAATATCTTTCATCCATTCTTTTTTTCATTTTCTTCCTGCTCCTTTTACATTTTTTTAATGCGTTCAATTTTTCTCTTGTATTATGCTAGATATTTTCTTATCATCGACGACGAAGAAGAAACAGGTATTTCATAAAATTGAATGTATAATATGTATAATGGCAACTGTTCTCTCGGAACAGAAGATTAAGAAATTTTTGTTATTAACATGGAACAGAGAGATGCGATTTTGAATATTTTATATTTTTCGTATATTGCGAACCAGCGCTTTTCTAGATTAAAGCTTTAATCTCGTCGAACTAAAGTGCGTATATGCGCAAGCTGTTTTCTTTCCTTTTTTGAATTCTTTTTTTTAAATGTAAATCGATTAGACGCGTTCGAAATAACTTTATGCAATAACTGCGTATCTCATCTGTACGTATATCGAAACGAGTTATTTCGATAATCCCGCGATATTTAAATTCGTTAAAATGTACGAGTTATTTAAAATTTCTTCAATGGATACAATCGATTCGATTTTTTAAGCGGTATGCGTATATTGTTATGCTTTTTTTTTTAATGTCCGCAATATACGTACGTAACGATACTAAAAGAATCTACAAGTAAGAAATATTTTCTATAGAAAAATTTATCAACAAAAGTAAGAGCAAAGTCTTAGAAAGAATTCCTCCGTGAAACTTTGTTTCACATAGTATTTTTGAACAATAGAATTCAGAAAGCTGTTCAATCTGTTGTTGTTTTGATAAACGGCAGACGGCTAGTATCCCGGAACTCTGATAGGAAGTTTTATTCCAAAAGATGGTGGAATTACGCGTGTCTCATTTTGACGTCGATTTATGGCACCGCGGACAACTGATGTATTGTACTAACAGCGCGTAAATCCATCTTCGAATCAGTCTATTCTTTGTCATTTGCCGAAACTTTTTCCTCTTTAGTCTCGAATTTCAATACAAAGTTAGACATTCCGTATTGAAATCATAAATAACGACTCGCCCAATTTTCCGTACCTTTTTCATAATGTACAATAGCGACAATATATATAATAGGATACATAGTACTCCACAATTAATGTTCTTTTGCGAAAACGCGAGATTTTGCGCAGTTTCAATCGATGTTCTGTGAGGGAGTAAGGGGGTTTGAACATCGCCGTTGAAATACGAGGAAAAAAAAATTCGGCGAACCTATAGTTGAAATCGTATAAATACGTTTAATTAAAATCCCGGATACGCTTCCATGGATTTTTCCGCCGATGATATTTTCACATGAGATATTTTCCACCGCATTATGGGCTTCACGCACCAATACTCTCGTACTGTGAAAAAATTGGCAGACTGTGTTTCTTCGATATTACACGGAGATACGACGAATTTGTAATAAATAGTTTTAGTTTCAAAGAAATTGATTCAGAGTGTTTCTTATAGGAATGCCCCAGGTGCGAGTCTATGAATTAATTTTCATTTGCAATATTGTGCCAGCAAATCGTTAAATATGAAATGTATTTAGTTTCAAGAAACTACGTACATATTAAATTCATGTTGTCAATGTGTTTGAACATACATACATATTATATTAGTTGTTTTTATATTCGTAGTTTTCGAAAGAAACGTACGTAGATAGATATATATCACATTAGTTGTTTCATGTTCATTCTGTTTTTACATTAGAATCGTTAGCTCCTCTACCTCTAGTTCTTGACGATCAAATGCAACTACTTTTATATGTGAAATATTATACTGCAGATTTGTGCTATACAACGTTATGAATACAAAGCGTTATTCTGGATACCATCTATTGATATCAGGCGAAATGAAATTTGTTAATCCAATTAAGAAAAAAGGAAAGGATTGTCGAAGAAATTATAATGGCCAATTCGTGATTTCTTATAAATATCATTGCATTTTATAGCAGTGTATTTTCTTAATTGCTCTAGCAGAAATAAAAATAGGTGAATCCAGTAGTAGTTCCGACGTCAACCAAATATTCCATAGATTCAATAAATACAGAATAACGTATTCCATACGCTACTAAATGTATACAGCACTAAAATATGGTATATGCAATTACGTTAATTTATTAGAATTTACAAAGTAGGAAAATAAATTCCTGCTCTTGAATCCGTTGTATCGCTTAGCATATAAATCCTATGTTACTACTAAGCACAATTTTATTTGAGTGAAATTCAACACGATTTCAATGTTAAATTCGACTATGGTCTACGACATGCAGTTAGGTTAACTCTGAATATTTATGTTCCAATTTCGCTCGAGTTTCAGTAAACACAAATTTGTAGCGTATCGAGGAAATTTTAATATAAAATTTGAAACAAGAAATCACGCTGATTAACGAACATTCTTTCGCATTGGCCTCGCTCGTAAGAAATCGTTCAACGATAGAAAATCGCAATCGAATGGAAAATAAAGAACGTATGGTTATAATTTATAATTTAAAAACCTAAAGTAAAAGATTAATTCTCTTGAGTCCGATTTACAAGCTAATATAGGCTGTATTATAAGTCAATATAATACAATATTTACAAGTTAATATCTAATTTTGTTACTAATTATAGAAACATTTCTCAAACAAATTTTGTAGAACGAAATTTTCAAATGACAAAAGTTGATTTGGCTTTGGAAATAGAGCAGACGCGTGCAATTTGTTTTATCGTCAAGAATCGTAACCACGATACGTTTCAATCGAGGCGCATTCGTCGCAGGATGTAATATAATTTGCATTTCGTTGCGCGTTTTCAGCCGTTGCGCCGGGAAATTGAAAGAAAAACAAGATTGGCTGCGTTGACAGGAAAGAGACGGGTGTCAAAGAAACTCTGACGTCGAGAGATCTCTCGATTCACGCTTCGCTTTTCGGGTTTTAATATCCGGAACGTTCGCGTGTATCTTATCTTCAGAGGCTGCCGCTTAGAAGCGAGGATGTAATTTGCCAAATGCGTGCTTCATAAAATTATCCCAGCTGTTAATGTCTTGATAGGTTGTTGACAATTTGAAACTCCTGTATTACAAATTGAATAGATAATATGTTATCTTCCTTGAACTATTTTTAAACCGTGAAATCGTAACATTACGGTGCTGTGTTTTACATACGTAGATAATTTCAAAACGTTAACAAATTTTTAAATATAAAATGATCGCCTTAGTTTCCAACGAATAACGTATTTGCTATTTTCTAGATTGAAAACTTGTTCAGATTTTAACGCAAAATATTCGACTACTACTTTGATGTTCTCTATTGTGATAATTTTTTATTATTGTGCTATATTTTGTACCGATTAGAACAAATGAAACTCTATTGATATGAAGTTTAGAGAATGGAACGGATAGTTTCAATTAACATTATATAGAATAAAGAAGAATAATTGTTTTCGTTACGATTCCTTTTCCATTCATTAAGAACGATTATTAATTAATTTTTCGTTATAAATTTCGCTAGCTCGCCGTTTAATGTGATCTTAAAAATCACAAATGCGCAATGAGTGATAACGTTTTTATCTATAACTACATAACTCTTTTGCCTTGTTGCTTTCAAACTGGTATTTTCATAAGATGAAGTTAACTATTGATCAGACGAAACGTTCATTTGTCTCAAGGTAAAGAATTGATATTGAATTTCGTGTCAATTTTCATAACAATGTAAACTTAACATTATAGGAACGAATAAATTGCTTCATTTTCGAAGATTTCCAGCGAAGTCTTGCGATTTAATTCGGAATTATCAATTAAAACTGGAACGTTCAAACGCATACACGTGGACATCGTAAATCAACTACAAGACTAACAACTAAATCAAACGATGATCTTAAAGAGAATTGCTATTGACGAAACTTACCTTCGAGCAAATTCGTAACAATTATCCGCAAAGTAAAAATTTATGTAAAGACGTATTTGTGTTTTAGCGTGGAAGGTTTCGAGAGATCCTTCTTGCGAATAAACGTTTCAGCTTTGCAGGCTTTAACGTAAAAGCGTAAAAGCATCGAGTGAGAAGTTGAACTACAAAGTTGTGGATAATCGACGGGACTAAAAATGGGATACGTCTGTTGCAGTGGCTTCAGGGAATTTTTGGAATGCTCGCATCATACGATTCGTCGGCAATGTGGCTATGACACAGCTCAATTTGCAAAGGGGTTCCTCGACAGAATGTCGATCTCACTTCTCAAGGTAAATATTTGCCACTTTTGCCTCGGGAAAAACTGTTGTCGCCACAACGAGGCACGTCCGGTCGTGTAAAGCTGCAGCTTTCGCGAAGTTACTTAAAATATGTATCTACTGGCTTAACATACAGTGCAAAGTACTTACACGGACCTGTACATCGTTGGGAGATCCCGATGAAAATTTTACTTTCATCGAAGATATGAACGAATTTTTTAATTTCATTATTCTTTAAAATTTTCATCGCCTTTAAAAAATTTTTTTTGCATGTTGTGTACAATATAATTGGACCTAGAATTCACCAAGAAGATCAATGAGTACATTTTTTGGCTGTTAAATTAATATTTTCAACGTTTTCTTTGATACTCGAAGAGAATTAAAAACGGCAGAATAGATGAGTTCTTTCGCGATACGTCTATACACGTAAGAGTATGAAAATCGATGAGTAAATTTTCCAGTAGGTCTTCTGATAAAACGAATCGGGTAGCTTTTTCTTGTCGAAATAAAATAAATTTTCGTGGTGAAATAAAATAATTTATTTTCGTACACACGTACTTGCAATTAATTTCTTATTTATCCATCAATATCAATTTTTAATTTGCCACTTTTCTCTTACATCAGTGTCTCTTACTGCCAATGATTACTCTGTCAACGATGTTAAAAAATTGCATGATCCAATACAGGCATATTAAATCAATCCTTAAACGGTGTAAGTTGAGTCAATCCTCCTGCAAGTACAAATATTTCACGTTTATATCGTTTTCGAAGATATACATTCACATATTGTAGAAGCTATCGTATTGCGTCAAGTTTAACAGTTTTTTAGTCCATGCAATTTATCTAGTAACGCGAGTCACCGATGACCATCGTCACGTGTCAACCGGTTGACGTTTCCAACCCACTAGCGATTTTTCCATAACGCCATTAACCTGTACGCGATTTTCGGATGATTTCAGGAACATTGCGCGCCGTATACGGAGAAGGAGTGCTGGATCGGTAGCGGCGCTACTAGCGTGTACAAAGTGCAGACTCTAGTGGTGGTCGTTTTGGCGGTGCTAGCAAGGTACTTCACGTAAGCGATTAGGCGGCACTCGTAGCCAGAAAAAGGGGACGATTTCCGTGCATCACGAGCGTCGTGCTGAAACCGGGGCCCCCGTTCGTTCTCCGCTTCAGATTCGCCAGAATATTTTTTTATTTTCCGACGAGCAACCAAGAAGAGGAAAAAAGGAGGCACGCGCACGCGAGCAACGAGTGGGTCGAGAGTATTAAGAGAGGCAGCGCGAAGGAGAAAAAGGAAAAAGGTAACGAAGACAAAGGGGAAGGATGTGGAGGAAGGAAAAAGGAAAGAGACGCAGGACGAGAAAAAGTTAAGGAAAGGGAATAAACCGGCTGGACACGATCAAAGAGAGGCAGGAAGAAAGTTCTCTCGCCACGTTCTCCGCACGCGAACTTCCTCGCCGCGCTCGTGCGGCAACCGTTTCTCTTTGACGGGAAACGCTCGTGGAAAACAAAGAAGAGAACGTGCTTTCGGACACTGCGACGGGCTTAATCATGCAATCAGAAGGCACGTGCACCAAGGTGGACGTGTTCCATCGTGCTGTCACCACTGCTCTACTATTCGTAGTGCTTCGATGCTCGAGAATCGAATACATGAGCTGGATAGGTTTAAGATCGGATGCTGAATATAGACGCGTCGTATCTTGATTACGTTTTAAGTTTTTATTTGTCAAATAGCTGCTCTATTCGAGTATTGCCTCGCGTGTCATATTAAAGGAGAGAACAGAAAGCGCGAAGGTGACGTGATTTAATAGAGGAATACAGATGAAAACGAAAGAAATTTACGAGAGACCATTAGAAGATGTCGATATGACACGTTGAATTCTATTTCGAGCTTTGCTATGGAACAGCAGTGGGAAGGAAGAGGAAATGAAAATTACAACTGTGACACACGAAAGACATCATTCTTTGAAAGTGTGATCATCGAGTGTTTAATCGTAGATGGACGACACGTAAAAGCGCTGATACTCGCCCGCTGGGCGCGGATAAGCCTTTAGAGCTAAAAATGAAACCATTTTCTCATAGCGACGTATAGCGACGAACTGTATGGAACGCATCTGTTGGCGATAAACGTAACTCCGACTAGTCAACATTTGCCATATCTGCTTTCGAAGCGCATGCCTCTTAAAAGAAACCAGTGTATCCTAGATCTTTCTAACGAATACTAAATGCGATTGCTTCGAGTCGAAGGTTCGCACCGAGATTCGGATACCTTAGAAGAACTCCAATTTCACGAGCAGCTTGATGAAGCTGTAGGAAATCAAGCGTAAATGTTCGAGCAAAAAAAGTGTGGTTCTTTGGTCCATCGGAAGACCGGTATAGTCATTCGGATCTAACGTTTGTTTGAAATCTGATAAATCGAAAAGCGTATCCAATTAATTGATTTTTCCTATCGTTCATTTTCTATGTCAATAGCTTGATAGTTTTAGAGCGAACATTGCAAAATATGATTCGAAGAACATCGCATTCATTTATCTACATTTCAATGAATCGTTAATCGATACAGATACGAGAGCAAATTACGCTAGAAATTTTACCAACAAACGTTTAACTTTACACGAAGAAACGGACGAATGAATAGACTCGTGAGAGTGAAATCACAGGTTTCTATGGGTTCAAACATCTCCGAGATTAAAACCTACGGTACTTTCGTCGCGAATAGCAGATAATAATACAATACCTACTCTCGCTGTTGGATTTACTGGGAGCGTCGTTGCAGCGAAACGAGGAACAAGTATTCGAGAAATAGCATCCTTGTCCCTGCGTTCGGGTCGGCTGCCATGGGACACAGAGGCGTCGGAGAAAATCGACAAACGAAGCTGGTATCGCTACAACGGGCGCTTCGTCTTGTCTCGCGAGGAGCCCTTGTTGCAACGAGCGTCTCGTGTACAGTGCTAAGCAAACGTTCGAGAAACGAGATGAATTGTTGGTCATTGAAAGGGATGACGAAAATGAAGAAAAGTGAAAAGGAAGATGGAGAAGAGAAGAGGGAGGAAAGCGCGTCTTCGTTCAGCGCATAGAAAGACGAAAAATAGCGCAGAAGCTTGTGAAAAGAGATTGAAGGAGGAAAGGAAGGAGAGAGGCGACGAGTCGCGAGCTGATGAAAATGTGACTCGTTTTGGTTCTCGAAACGCGATTTCGAATAGTTAGAAGCAGCTTTGAATGGCTGAACGTGACAGCGGCGATCACATTGGCTGGTATCTCGGCTGCAGACGATGCGACATTTTTCATCGGTGCGACCTCGGCGAACTGCTGGCGGAACTGTGCTGTTTCAGATGCAGAACGTTCTCTAGTTGCTCGATTGCTTATGCAGTCGACACGCCGCGGGTGGCGTAATCGAAAGGCGGAGAGTGACAAGGAACTGATAGTCTGCAATTGCGTGCGGAACTATTTCTATGGAGATATTCCGGATAGATTTCCAAGGAGAACCTCGCGTCCTAGAAATATCAGTAGAAGTACCAGCTGCTATTAATATGAAACTTCTGAAGAAGTAGTTCTACTTCGGCAGATCATCACCTCCTTTCGATTATTCCCACTTTGAGGTTATTGATTCTTGTTTTTCAACAGACGATTTTTAAGATCCGTTTGAACGCTTGTCCTTTGCATATTCTTTTGATGCTTCAAGATCGATCAGCAAAAGACAGTAAAGATATCGGACAGTTCATGAACAATTGACAAGATCGTATTATTGCCTTTGTTTTTATAAAATCATTCGACACGTTAGCGTCGTTTGTAAAATCTGTTTAACTTCAAGACGAAGAAAATTCATCAGAATAAATTGGCATTATTTTGTCTTACTGGAAGATAGTTATCATCGATGTTCCTCTCGGACACCTCTGATTTTATAGTTGGTACAGAAAATATCCTGAAGGACTGTTGCGTCGATACGAACTATCGTTATTCTCTATGCACCCGATCGAGGAGTGTATCGTGGGTCGTAAGTGAAGTGGAAAGGAAAAGGAAGAAAGGAGCGACGAAGCCTTTCAGTGGCTGGAAGAGGACGCTGTTCTTCCGCTACGTGCTTCGGCTATCGCTGTAAACAGGGGTAGATAGCGAGCCAACTGTTCGAGGGGTCGATTCTCGTGCTGAAAGGGAATTACTTCCAGCGTGGTGGCTCAGCACAAGTCTCACCGGGGGATCTTCGAGTGTTCGAATCGACTTGACGAGCTTTTGCCTACCTACTGACCGTATTTTTTACTGCTGACCATATTTCGTTCTAGAGAACATTGTGTTAATTCTGTTGTTGAAGAAAAGAAGGTGCAACGATAAGCGGTATGACTTCTTCGTTGAAGGAGGAATTAATTATTGAAGAATTTATAATTCGATGGTTATGTGCTAACAAGTTGTGTATTAGTGATACAATATTGTTGAAAATCACTACCTTGATCACTTAGTAACGCTGGATTTTTATTAAAAGGTATCGTTACGACGATATGTTAAACGAGAGATCTGAAATGAAAAGATGCTTCTTTTGTATTAAAAATTGATTAAACATAGACAATCACAGTTCATGGGTACTTACAAGTATAATTTGCTGTTGTGTCAATGATGAAGAAGAAGAGCAGTGGAAAACCAATTGAATATAACACGGACCTATACATTGAATCTGTGTTCAGAAAGGTTAAGAACAATATTACCGAGCCTGTGACTGATTCTCAAGTACATCAAATTCTATCCGCCGACGCATTAAAAATTTTCAATTGTAAAAGAATTTACGTAATGCTACCATCACTGCCCACATTGAATCCAGGAGAATCCAGCAAAATAGACGAATCTTAAGAAGAAAACGAAGCCAATCGAGAAACAAAAAACGTGATTAATTTCCGCATATCGTACAATAAATTGTTGTTACTTCTCGTAACTCTTTTATATCTGCCACTACGATCAAGCTTAAGAAGAAGAAGAGAGGAAAAAGAAGAGGCTGAAACGCTTCTTACAGAGCGGATTGTGGGTCAGTTGCTTTAAAGCTACTTCGTCACACGCCATATTCCTTCTTGGCAAGAAAGAGAGAGAAACGGTTGACAAGATAGGCGAGAAATAGAGGAGCAATAAGTGATCAGATCGATTTCGCTGTATCGAGCGATATTATATGGCTCCGATGAAAAATAGATGGTCGAAAGAGGCGGCGCAGGTGTATCGAACAACTGTATGACATTGTCTTTCCACATTAAAGATCCGTTTAAAACGGTCCTCTCTCGGGAACGAGTCGTATGACCGTAAAACTCAGAGAATACGTTTCCCGAGAGAATTGTTTAACTTAATTTCGAATAACGTGTCTTCTACTATCTGAAACTTGAACGTAGAGAAGACACGTAGCTCTGTTCTGTATCAATCATACGACGTTTTAAATCTAAAACGCGGAAGAAGAGAAAAAGCGATGGAATCGTTCAAAATTATACGCTGCAGCGATCCGTGGAAATTAACGCAAGCGGCAAAAAGAGAAACGAGATCTTGCCGATTCGAGAAGGAAAATTATCGCTCTTCTGCAAATTTCCTCGTCAACGACGAGGAAGCAGCGAATATATAGTATGTACGCAGAATGTTCTGAATGATTGGGAAAGGCCGGACACGAACGTGGTGTAATGGAAAAGAGGAGAAGAAATGGATCGGGTGTCAGCTGCTTCGACCAGGTCTGATTTTCGTGCACGTACCATTTCCCTGGTTCGACTCGAAACGCGCTCTAAATAGCAAGCGAAACGCGGACTTGAGAAAAATCACTTTCATCGTCGCACGCGACACGTGACCACGTCCACGGAAAAATCACGAACGAACGAGAATTCCGCTCTTTTGCTACGTGTCGTTTCTATCTTAAACGGGTCCTAAACCGGGAACGTGGTTACAGTTTGGGAAACGTCCACGATAGATAACCGTGTACGTGTATTATACCAGACGTTTTTTGCTTATTTCCAACGAAATATCGATCGAGTATTATTTCGATAATCGTTTAGAGCAACCTGTTTATGGAAAGGTTTCGTAGTATAAAATAGGGAAATCGATCCTTTCTGAAACTTTTATTTCGCAATCGTTTTTTCTATACGTTGAGAATTAATTCGAATTAATTTTTGAAAACAGCCGATGATTAACTTCTTATCAGATTCAGAACATAGAATGAAAAGTATAGGCCATATATCGTGGCGTAGATAATTAATTATGCAAACTGATTTGCATTCGAAATAAACAAGCGACAAAATTGTTTGACAAATCCTTTCCACAGTCGAAATTTATACGTGTCTGACGGTTATAATGATTATTAATGGTTTTATATGTCAAATTTACTAATTGAATTTATCGCACAAGCATTTTAAATGAAAGTAACGTAAAAACAAGAATTTGTCTAGCCATCCATGATCTAAGAAAGTCTATACTGGATTAACAAAAAGTAGAAGTTATCCATTCTCTGGAAGTTTTTTAATTATTCAGCCAAACTGGTGAATTTATTTTGACTTACAAAAGAGACCAGTTAAAACAATTTGCGGAACAACACCAACCCTATACGTATAATTATGGTGTTCAATATTTCTTTTATTTCAATATTAGAAAGTAAAGGTAGTTCGTTATATTGATTAAAATCATTCTACAAATTTTCTACGAAGTCATCAACCTCGGTCGAAATAATTCTGTCAATAATGATTCTTCGCTTCACGTATGATAATTTTGTGGCGAATGATGAGAGGAGATCGGATTTAAAACAATGTCGCCGTTGAGGGCAACCGTCGATCTAAGACAAATTTGTATTTTCCGACTCCCCCCGACCAGTGTAAATAAACGGACACGATCGCGAGCTGGCAGTTATCATCATCGAGCTATTACCGAGATATTACCGAGCTATTAACCGAATCTTCATTATTTGCGAATTAACGGAGTATACGAGTCTTCGAGTTATCCGCGAGCATTTTGTATTCTATCTTTGCGATTACGTTTGTACGAACGTCTATCGACGGTATTTATAAACTCTTATATTATTATTTATTAAGTTCATTCTAAATACACTTGACGGTTGCAACAGCAATCTTATTCGTCGTTATTATATAAATCCGATTCTCCTCTCATCATCCGCTACAATTTAATAAACTATCCCTGATATTTTTCTAGTTGTCGTGCACAATTTTTGAATATAAGCGGAAAAAATGAAAAATAGAATCAACTTACTATCATTGTTGGCAACTATGTGCTCTCAACGTTCACATTTCCGTGACACTGGTTACACGAATTGAATTCGATAGAAACCGGATTCCAAGTTCCGTCTCTCGCATCTCGCAGAGACATAGCTGATGCGTGTAATTTATGCATGCTTCCATCACGGTAAGCCTTGTGACGTATCTTGCAACGCGTGACAAATAGATCGTTGCCTTTGAAGCTAACATTGTTGATCCAACGACTCAACGTGAACTCAAATCCAAAGTCACTCAGACGAATTGAGTAACGATAGAACCTGGTACAGGAATCCTATGTACGACTTATCCTGTTAGTATGAACCGTACGATATCTGTTAAACGTCTTATGTATATCTCATGATCTAATTTGCTTAAAGCTTTCGCTATTACGGAGGATCATTATAGCTCTTTATGAAGTGACCTCCCTTGTGCTACGAGCACGATTCTCGTACGGTTCTTCGCCGTACGATCTTCATATTTTTATCGAAAATGATAGAAAATGTTCGAGTTGTACGATGCAAAATATAATTATCTAGTCCTTTGAATAATTAAAAATTATGAACACGAACATCGTCGATGAATGATATAAGATTCGCTATAAACAATTGCGACGAGAATACGGACGTATGTCCGTATGCGTCAATGATACATTTAAAGAACGAAATTTAGCGTATTTTATTCACAGAAGATAAACTATTAAGATTTTAAGGTAAATGAAATTTTCACAAAAAAATTATTTCGTGGCTAGTTAGATAATTTAATATGTAAATAGGTATTGGCATTTATAGCGAAAGGGTTAATATCAAAATGTTTAGAACACTTCTTTCGTAGGTCAACAAGCAGGTTTTTCAAAAAAAGATGCGTCACTTTAACGTTGAACACATAGTAATTTAATTTTTTCCGATGAAGCTTAATTTTTCCTAATTCTTCGAAACGTTGTTTTCCTTCTTTGCTATGTCAGTATAAACGACTTGCTCGTTCCTTCGTCCAGGATAATTCGACTTGTTATTGATTGCTTTTTGAGAATGAGCAGTAACGAAAGAACTCTATTAGTAATAATTTATCTTGCTCTTATCCTTAACGACAATTGCTTTATCTTTCTTCCACGTTTCAAGAGTATTTACAATATTCATGTTTATTGACGCGATTATTAGCGGATGTGTCCGCCCCAAATTTGGAAAGAGATTGTTACTTAATTTCGAATCAAAAAGTTGAAGCTCTTACAATTTAATTAAGGCTTCCGCATGCAAATCCTATCCTTTTGGGAACAGTATCCTGACGTTTAACATTGAAGCTAGTTTCAGTTGAGATCAAGAGACACACTGGAATTGTATCGTCCCTTTATACAGTTCGTGAAAGTTTCGCTTTTGCTTGAACGACGGCGTTGCCGTTCCACGGTGATATTCGACTCGAGTAGAAATAGCCAAGAAACTTCTACGGAAAAATTGTAATAAATGTTTCTCGTGTTACAGTATCAGTAGCCCATAATTTTTATAATTTGGAAAGTCACTTTATATTTGTTCCTAAGTTTCGTTTTTTATTAGACCATTAATCCTTGCAGAATTTGCGAGGTCAAAGTTAACTTTTAATGACGCGCAGTTCGGCATCTGTGACAAAGTTGTGACCAGGCTACGCGACAAAGAAAGATGGAATCCAATATTTGTTGTTTGTGTCAATAGAAAGATAGAAGTGGAGACTGTAGTAAGGGGAAATGTTTCGTGTAAATAATCTCCTTGTACACATGTGCAAATAATACTACCAGTTTCGAAGAGATACTTCAAATATAAACATCCGCACGAACGTGAAATGATGAATATTAATTGAACATATGGGTGATACGATTGATCGAAGAATATTTCGTATTATTAGTCGGATGTGAAGTTGCATAATATGGAAAGATATTATAATTTAGAAGCGTATCCGATTTTAAATTATTTTACATTCTTCATCCAAATATACGAAGTTATATTGAAATTGGCATTTTAGTACACGACTTTCTATGAATTATTCATCGCGTCAGATTTCTATTTTAATTTGACAATTTTCAAACCTTATATATTAAAAATTAGAAAACTGTATAAAATAATCGAACAAAATATTCGAGAAAAAACGCTTCTATTAAAACCAGGTGTTATTATATTAAAAGTTCGAAATGTATAAAACAGTGAAATAAAATTTCCACTCGATAGCTATTAGTTTAAAAACAGAAATTATAAAATATAATTTAGTCCCTCGATTTACGTCCGTATTTATTTATTCGTATTTGCGCAAAACTTTCGTGAAAGGAAAAATCAAAGCCTACGAGCTTGAATAGGTAGAAACGCAAAGAGAGACAAGAACATGGCAGCTGGCCTTTCATCGAGTCAGAGTTGTAATTTAGTATCCACATTCGTGGACATAGCAGCGTAATTACCGCGGTGGTTAATTGACGCAGGCAATGCGTGGCTGCTCATCATACGAACGGCGCCATAACATCGAATCCCTGTGGTTTCATCGGGACTCATTTTTGCGGTCACCCTGTTATTCCTCATTAAACCTGTTCAAGCCCTTCTCTCTAACATAATCGATGCTAGATCGATCCATGAAACATTTAACGAACTTCTGTTCATTAATGTTTCAAGTGTATCTGTACTTCGTAATCTTCTTCTACTTTTGTTCTGCGATAGTAGAATTTTGGAAAGGATTTGTTCAGACTAAAAGGACGAAAATATAGTATAGGAGTGAAGTATATAAATTTTATACTTTGTAAGACCAGATTGTAAATGTTTATGCATTTATTGGGAAATTAAAATACGTAAAAATGAAGAAAATTCAAAGTAAAGTACTATTATAAGTTATTGTATACTTTGTAAGTGTTATTTTATAAATATAAATATTTTATAAATATAATAATTTATAATTAGATTCGATTCGAGAGCGAAATGAATCTGTAGCTCTTACTTCTTTGGTCGTGTTGAGGAAAATATAAATTTGTATAAACATTTGCAGTCTGTCTGTAAATTACTATTATTCTAGTCACGATATTGAACACGATAATTTAAATGTAATAGATTCGTTTTTTAAGGAAGCTAGTTACTGGTGATGGTGATTGAGAAAAAGAATTATTTGCGACAGGGTTTTTTTTTTTTTAATTGGAAAAGATAGTCGTATACGAAATTATTTATATATAGCGCATGAAGAAATTATTTAAAATTATTTATTACATTTGCGTGGTTTCGTTTCGCAGTACTCGGTTTTTCTACGAATAAAAAGGACGCTTTCCCATTTCTTGCAACATAACGATCACGCTTATCGACAGAATTATCGAGTAATTACTCGATAATTAAAACGTATCGGGTGCCTTCATTTATTTATTGGCTTAAATTTTTCATGTAAAACTGCTAGTCAGGTATTTGCAAATTTGTATAAATCATTTTAGAAAATGTTTTATTATTAAGTCGGTACGTGCGAAGTTGCTTTTAAAAATCTAATAAATTAGAAATGTTTTCGTTCCTACAATTCCAAGGCAATTTCTAAAAAAGAATATACGTACCACGAAGCTCAAATTTTGAAACAAGCATATTTCACATGAACGAAACAAATAATAGATACATTAAGAAAAGAAAAAAGACATTGTCAAGGAAAAAGATAAAATTGTAACTAGTGATTATAATTTTTATCATTACGTACGAAGGAATACAAGTAAAGACACTCACTGTCTTCAATATTTTCACGACTTGAAATCCAATAAAGAATTGCTTAATATCAGCATTAAGTATTTCCCACCGAAGTCTCGTGTTAATCGAACAGAGATGATATATTCACGATATGGATATTAGCGTTAATACTATATTCGTTGAGTCATGATTTTTTAATACACTACAATGCATTGTTAATTATTATATCATAACTTCGTTATTTTTATGGAAAAGACATTCGCCTATCGTTAACCTGCTAATCAAGAGTAATAAGTTAAGTTGTCATTGCATCATACTTGCATAGCCATTATTTTTGTAATATTATTATAACAACGTTGTATCATTTTTACATTTTTCACAAAATTATATATTATCACCTAATGTGTGATATATTATAATTTTCTTTTATTTTTGTCCGTAAGTCACACGCCTAATGTCCTTAAGATGGAAAAAAAGAAATATAGATTTTTTTATTAAAAAATAAAATCTATATTTGGTAATTACTATTATTTATGTTTAAAGATTGTCGACTTATTTTAATAAATATACTACATATAAAATTGGCATAAACAACACTTTTTATATAATTAACGTTTAATGACATTAATTTATGTAAAAGTAGCGAGTGATTTATGGGCAAAAATAATTCTTCAATCAACAGGTTAACGTTAACACACACTTGGAGCGATCAATTACGAATCAATTACGAGGTAACAATAATCGATCGTACGCGAACATGTCAAACTAAAGGGAAGAAACGATACGTAAGAAACGACAAGAAAAAGCATACATTTCGCGAAACATTCTGTGGTCAGCAATTAACCGCGTGGAAATACAAAGTAATCCAAGAGCTTCGTTCGCTGTTCTCGCGTATCAAACCCGGACGAGTTGAGAATGCGCGCAAACAGCTTTCCACGGAATTGTATCCGAAGCTTTAACGACTAGTTTAAATAATGCGATTCGCGGTTTCTCGAACGGGAAGAACGATCCTTGCACTTTTCCTATTCGAATTGATTTTTCGCGAGAAACCCTTCTTCGATTAATTTATTCTCATCGTCTATTTATTGTTTTTTATTCTACCGTGCCACTGAATTGGAGAATTAGGATTTACTTGTAAAATATTCAAATAATATTTCGTTATAATTATCGTACTTCTGGAGTGGAAACGTTAACATAAGTGGAAATATAACATTTATTTTTCTATTTCTTCTTTTTCTTTCTCTCTTTCTTCTTTATGTGGAACCGTGTGTTTGACTGACACGAAAATATTAGCACGGCTGAAGGGAATAGTAGAAGCGTTACGCGTTCACAGAAGGTTGTTGTAAGTTAGGGGTAAAAAGTGACAGAACCTAGATCCCCACGCTATCACGCATACGTGTCAGGTACAGCATGTGAAATTCATGATTTTTGCATAGCTCAAAATTTATATATGTATATATATATACACACACACACACACACACACACACACACACACACACACACACACACACACGTAGTCCATATGTCGATTAGCACTCCATTGACTCGATATAATTATCGCAGTTATCTTTGCATTAATCAGCCCCCAAAAAGCAATATCCCACCTTTATTTCTACGAAAAATATATAAATCGTTTACGAGAGAAATAGAAAAGTAATCTAGAATAATGTTACTCTATTAGTACATTGCTATGATTCTCGGTATTATCCAAAAGGAAGAAAAATTGTTTCCTACTTTTGCAGAATGAAAACATGGAGCACGATAATTATCACAAACGAGAAGGAAATAAATTCTAGTCGACTATTGTCTTTAGTGGCAAGGTAGTAATAACGAAAGGGTGTTTAAGCGTTAAGAAGGTGGGATGTTCCTCGAGTCGAGAACGATCGCAGTTATTCTGATTATTTTTGTACCGTGTACATATTGTAGACGAAGATGATTAATTAACCGGGGCCAGGATGAAGCTTCAAAGCTTTTGTACGCCACTCGTATGTATTTCCCACTATCTTCGTCGATTTTTAAACTTAACGTTCCTTTCCATCGTCACCATGGTCCCTTTTATAAACGAAGAAAAAGGAAACAATGAGATCGCGGACGATACGATCGATACTCGTCTCGCGATAAAACGAGTCCTGGTCGTAGTTACGTTATTATTTAGTCATGATTTATTATTATTATTATTATTACTATTATTACTACTATTATTAATATTATTAATATTAATAGATTTGTACATAGGAGGTATTATATGTTGATTTTCTAATGATTTAGAATTAATGGAGAAAAAGGGAAAAAAGCGAAGAATGATGTTGAATGTCTTCGATAATTTTGTAACTTAGAGAGAAGTTAGTAGCGTTGAAAAAGTTGGTGAGACCAACATGCGTGAGAATGGAAGAGTAACTAATAAGAAGTAAATCGTCGTTAATTGTACTGAAGTAAATTGATCTGATAACGTTGAAGAAGTATTTTTGTTCGAAGAATAATATGTAATCGATTAGGTTGAAGGCAACCCGCTTGTATATATCGATTGTAACTGACCTATCATATGGTGTATGTTGTGATTCGGAATCTTGGGGTTGGAGTCCTACGAGTATTATTTTAATTCACGCGTGATGCTTAGTATGAATTATATTTTTGATATGGAATATATTTATTAATTTCTATCAATTGGCATTGCGGAGTTTATTTTTTCTCTCAACCTTCATATTTACTAATATTTATTACTTTTTATTTAAATAAAGAAATTCTTTGAAGATACAAGCATATTTATTATATGTGTTTAATCAAAACCAATATATCAATGTCATTTAATCAAAACCAATATATCATTTATCACGCATACAAACATACACGTACGTTCATAATTCTTTACGTACATATTATCCCAGAACCTATATGTTTCCCTAATGAGAACGCCACTGAAATTTCCATTCGTTTGTTGAAGATAAGTTCGTTCATTTAAGGAGCAGCTGCTTGATTGCAGTAGATCTATAGCTTATGCCAATATTTGAACGGTTTTAAGTTTTTTTGTATACTTTGTATATCGTTCTTGATCGAAGGAAAAAAAAATATATGAGGACTTGTTCTCGAGAGATGCATCCATATATCGTGTAATAAAATGTTTACTGTGTAAAGTCGTTTCAGTGTATGTACACTAAGCCGGAAGTCTATTTTTGAAAATCATCTAGTATGTAGCCACGAGAAAACTCAGTTTTGTTTACAAGACAGATAAATCTTGATAAAATGAACATCTGTCTACCAAGGATGTGTACGCAGCTCCTTAAAAAAACTAGTAGATGCTCATTTACAAGGTGGTTGCACGTAAGTATATACATATACAGCACGTTTCATTATTAAAAGACGAAGGACCATACGTTAAGTATTTATCGTTATAGTTACGCGTGAAAAATATGTATGCGAATGAATTCGGTTGTTTTGAGAGAAAACGATGGCATAGTTTTGAAAAATAACAAATAAGTTTCAATGTAAGATAAAATGTAGTAAAACGATTTCTACAAATGTATTTGTTGCATCATTATTTTACATTATTCTAATGTTATTGCGATCGTAAAAAAATATAAAAATTACGGATTATATGGCACACGTTCTTTCGAAATATCGAATTCATTTTCGAGTTAAGGAACAAAGGACGCGCTCAGTTCGAAACGACATACAGAATAATGGGGACGGATTTGTTGAATGACTGGCTGGTATTGAGTGCGTAAAATTTCTGAAAAATTCAATTAACCGGAAATACGTGCGTATATTTTCAAAACTTGAACTATAGACCCTGGACGAAAAATTGAGTGTGGATTCGAGCGAAAAGTTTATGGTCTCGCCAACTTATTCGTATTTAATCGTCGCTAGTTCAGTGCATGTATATAATAGCGCATTGGGTTATGCGAATACAGAGAAAATATCGAGGAGAATGCGTTAATATCGCGATATATCGTTCGTAGACATTTATTGATAATTATTATTTGTCTGATAGGTGTCTAAGAATGATTATGGTTTGTAAAGAGAGATGACAGAGAATGTCGTTATTTGTATTATTATAAATTCATGAAATTTGTTCAATATCGTCGTAGCCTATCGTGGAATAAATTTGTCTTGCCGACGGTGAGTTTATCCGTGTAAAAAAACTCGATCGAACGTTGTCCTACAGCGATTCTGAAACTAAGGAACGAATCGAGCGATGCGTGGCTGTGAAATCTCGTGGCTAAAGAGATTCGGTTAATTGATAAATTTATCAAATATGATTAGCAAATATGATTAGACTAATTAAAATTCAAATATAAAAATTGGTTGATATTGACGCACACAGGGCTAACGACGTCAACGTTGTATCCCATATTACAGACCCACAAGGGATTACAGAAAAGAGAAACTAACATTAATCGATATTGAATATTGGAAAGACGATCGTACAAGAATGGGATAATAGGAGAAAATGTAAAAAAAAATGTAATTAATGGTGTTGATTTAAAATGTTCGTTTAAAATTAACGCATTGGCGGTAAATAATTTTATGAAGATCCTAAAATACAAAGCTAGCTAAAATAAGGCATTTCAACATTTACTTTCGAATGACGTTATCAACCCTTAAACTGGACTCCATATTTTATTTTATTCAATTCTTTGCAGTTTTCAATATTCTTTGACATTATAATTTAATTTCAAACAATTTTTAATTCAAATAAAGAACTCTTTTATTTAATTTAAAAATACGTCATCGTAGGTAAGCTATTGGTTACAAGGATATAAAAATATAATATGGAAATCACAAAGAACTAAATCAATCGAGATAGAATGTGAAATGCTACTCAAACCTTAAAGGTTAATTGATTTAAATACAAGAACTCCTTCTTTACTGAAAGTCGCTGATAACTTGCCTGCCTGGTATTATTTTGCCCGTCTACTACGCCTGTAGTCGTTAAATTAGAAAATTAATTGGCTCTTTAAAAATCATCTTGTAAGATCACTCGATTTTCCCTTCCTGTCTCGATACGCAGTCTACTTCACATAATCTTTTTCTTTTTCTACTTCTCTATAATTTTAGAATATACGATACACGAGAGTGGAAGGAACGAATATTCTATTCACGAATAACAGTCGAAACGTTAGTTACTTAGTTACTAGAACTTCAGAATCGAACGAGTTAAAGGAGATAATAACCAACTATTGAATGTTGCAGGATCGCTGACAACAGATCCTAAAATAAGAGAAATGTACATGAAAATCTCGAATAAGCGGAGAACTTAATTCCGCAATGTATAGAAGCTATTTATCGTATGCGTTAACTGTGCACCAATTATATTTACGATCGTTGATACGAATTCGTTTTTGCGAATGAACGTATCCTTACAGTGTTCGCCCGTGAGAATGTATAATAAGCATGTACGAGCGTGTCCTCTGTATTTATAGGAAAACGATGATAGCTAGTAGCGAAGGAAGAGATAAATCGTACATGTGCGTCGTTAAAGTCGTTCGTATTTTCAGCACCGAAGTGTATTATCGTTCGCGAACTTCAAGTCTGTACATTTTATTTGCGTCGTCGTTGTTTTTGAGAGAGAGAGTGAGAGAGAGATAGCAAGCATATGAAATGAGAAAGGAAGAATGAACTGCGTGGCGCATCGCGAGTATTTCGTCTGAAGAAATGTAGAATCAGACATGACAAATAAAGAGAATCGAGAGTCGATTGTAGTTTGTGCGCGTCCAAGAAACGACAGTATGAGAATGGAAAAGAATATTTATTTGTAAAATAATCGAAAGAGAGAGAAAGAGAGAGAGAGAGCCGTGTAAATAAATCTCGTTTACGAACTGGAAAGTTTGGGACGGAATGTAAGATAACTTAATACATTCGAAATAAAAATCAACTATTTTTCTTTAATCGTGTGATACCGTTCTTTATACCTGTTGCACCGATTTAAAGTTTGAATTTTAAATTTTGAATTTTCGAACGCTGCAAGGTAATTTTTTCTTATGAATTTGTGAGGAGATATTATTTCATAAATATTTTATCAAACATTTTCATAGAGGAGGATGGCCAACGAACTTGATTTAATTTTTAATAATTCTGTGCTTTGGTTCCCTGGATTACTGGGTTATGAATTGTAATGAGTGGCGAGCAAAAGACAATGTTTCAAGTAACGTGTAACTAAATTTGATTTAATATTTTTGTTACAAAAGTTGGTTTCGAGAAAGCAATATCGTGTTAAAGATCAAATTACATTAAACCGGTCAATGTCAAACAATCTGTGATCCAATTAATTCTTTCAAATCACTGGCAAATAACTAAGTTCTTCATGATTTAAATATAAATGAGATTTTGTAAATTTACTTAATAAATTGCCGTTACCTTGAGCGTTTCGTGTAATTAATTTTAAGTTATTCATGTTACTCGATCAAAGTTGAGAACGGGATAAAAATCAAAGAACGAATCTACTAAGAAATCTCTTGCTATTATAATTATTTTCAACTATAACTAAATTAGATTATTTCTGCAAATTTTATGCTACATATAAACAAAACGTTGTAATTGCAGTGAAAATTATGATCAGAATATCAATAGTTAATTTTCGGAAGCAAAATAATATTTGATCATACAAATAGGACAAATAATCAACGTCAACCGCATTAAACGTCATTCACCAAATAAAGGTAAACCGTTGTACAAATTCAACAACTACAATGTGTACATTTTACTTCAAACAAATTAAACTATAATATGTGTTAAGCATAATACATCACCACCAATTATACTGGTAATTTATGCAATTTCATATATTTATGAATACAATTACAGAAATAGAATTTACATAAAGATTTGTTTTACTCTGTTAATATTATAAGGGATTATTTATCTCGATATTTTGTATATTTTTGCATATGGCGAGCATTCTGTACATTTTTGTACGTCCAAATATCATATAAATGCATAAACATCCGGAGTCCAATTATTGCAATATCGATCTTAGTTAACCCAGAAATATCTGCACTCTTTGAAAAAATGATTATCAGTGTCTAATTCTATTTTGTCATGGAGGAATTTTTAACGATTTTAGAATCATTAGAAGATCACAAATTTATAATTTAATTAGACAGATACAATCCTACTATGACAAATCGATTTTTAAAAATATCGTAAATATGGAATCGTAAAACTGAAGTTAGCGATTGTCAAACTATATAGAACTTTATATCTTGTTAATTCTTTATCGTCTGAATCCTAGGTCAGTTTAAGATGGATCTTCTACACTGATAGAAGATTTATGATGTCAATGCAACAATTAATATTTCAATATTAAACGTATGTACCAGTACATATTCTAACTAGTAAAATGTAAAAGCATTATTGCTATATTTTTTAACAGACAATTTAGATTTATAACGTGGTAATTTCATGAAAAAGTAGTAAGTGATGTTTCTACGAATAATTACTAATTCATCGTTGATTTACATAGCGTTAATTATGGATCGAAAAGTCAGAATACTAAGATATATATCGGTGATAGCATATACGCATATATAAAGGAAAAAATTCTCGTGCCAACATTCTCTTGTCGTCGCAATAATTTCTCCAACGATTACGCTGTCCGATTTAAATCTGCCCCTTAAAATCGACGACGGGGGGTGAAGAAATAAAATAATAAATGTCTCTATTCGTGCCGTTATTAAAAAACAATATCGACCAGCAAAAAGTACAGCGGGACAAAGCGAGTAGACCCTGGACGACCAGGCCGATAAAATACGCTTCAGACGCGCTCGAAATCCGTCCCCGAATAGGTTTTTCCCCCTCTGGCTATTCTCTTCGTTGCCGCTCTCTTTTATTTCTTTTTTTCTCTCATTGGGGTTGGTAACGTTTCGTTCACAGCGTGCCGGTTTATCCGGCGTTATGCTGTCGCGCGCGTGACACCGCTCGAAAGTCGAGGCCGGTCCCGTTAATTTACGAGTTTCCCGGAGGTATTACAACAAATCCGCGATCGAGAGACAAAGGCGAGCCTGGCGATTTTCACGCGCGCAAATATATCGATCCAAAGTTTAGTTAATCGCCGGAAACTGCCACCCCCGCGGGATGCCGCAACTGGCTAGAACCACCAGCGGAACGTACAGGCCGTATCAAACCTGACGTTACTGATGGTTATGGGGCGAGAGCGGAAAGTGCGTAGAGGGCGTAGAGTGTATTCACCGATTGGACGAGTAGAATGTAGAATGTAGAGCGATGGTTTGTTGGAAATGGAAGAATGATCGAGGAACGAGGATTGTATTGTGTGACGAGTTTTATGATGGTACGTACTTTGTTCTTTTTTCTTTTCTTTTTTTTTTTTGTTGTTAAATGATGATTTATGGTATGGGGAAGTGTTTAGAATTTTTTTAGGGCTCTGTTAGTTTAGGCTCCGTAGAGGAAATATGGAAGAGTACATAGAGTTGATTGATTGACAGGGTGGGGAGGGAAAGCGAATTTAGAGTTTGGTTCATTGGAAACCACGAAGAATAATGGAGGAACGAAAATTGTGTTGTGTAAGTAGTTTTGTAACGATAGAGCACGTACTTTGTTTCTTTTCGTTAATTGATAACTTAGAGCGTAGAAAAAGATAGCGTTTTAAGGATTTTTTAACGCTTTATTAGCTTAAGCTGCGTAGTAGAGGAGATACGGAAGAATACGTAGGTTTGATCGACTGACTGGTCGAGCAGAATGTAGACAGTTGGTTTATTAGAAATGGCAGAATGATCGAGGAACGAGGGTTGTATGGTGCGACGATTTTCATAATGGTAGAGCGCGTATTTTTCGTTGTTTTGTTTTGCTGTCGATTGATAGTTTATGTTACAGGGGAAGTGTTAAGGATCTTTTAACGTTCTAATAGTTTAGGTTGCATAGATGAGATACGGAAGAGCAGCTACGTAGGATGGATTGACTGATTACACGAACAGGATTGGTACGTAGGGCTTGGCTTGTTGGAAATGGAAGAATAATCGAAGAACGATGATTGTATTGTGTCAAGAGTTTCGTAATAGTCGAACTCCGTTACGTTTTGTCGTTGCTAATTGCTAACTTATGGCGTAGGGAACGGTAACATTTTAAAGAATTTTAAAAATTTCAATTTTTGGCTGCGTAAAGGGGAGTCCTCTGACAGATTGAGCGAGTAGAATGTAGGGCGTTGGTTTAATGGAAATGGAAGCACGATCGAGGGACAAAAATCGAATTTTCTAACAATTTCATAAAAATAGAGCACGTCTTTTCTGCTGATTTCTAATTTATAATGCGGAGAGAGGTAGTGTTTTAAGCTAACCTATTTTAAATATTTTTTAGCTTTTTAACAATTTAGGGTACACAGGTTGCGTTAATTGGGCAAATATGCTAATAAATAATCGTTGATTGGGCACATAGTGTGTGAGACTTTGTTTTATTAGAAATGAGAGAACAATTAAGGAAGAATTGAATTGTGCAATGAGTTTCATAAACGTAGAGCTTATTTTTTTGCTAATCTATAATTTATAGTATGATAGAGGAGTAGAAGTTTAACCACTTCCACTTGAAGTATTTTTAATTTGTTAAACAAGGAAAATATTGAACAATTCTTATTAACAGAAACTTCTAATTAATAAATCACATATATCTCAGAAAATACATGACAATATAATCAGAATGAAACTTCACTAATAAGAATTAATTTATATTATATTTCCTTATATATATACGAATTATCCAAATTTTGTCGATAAATATGTCAATCATCTACATTTTATTATACTTTATGAAGTTAAACGAAGGGATGGGTAATATAAGCGAACTTTTACTTTGTTAGAAGCTATTTTATGGAGGCTAAATTTTTTAACTTTATAACAGGCTAACAGAAGCGGGTTTTTTTTTTTAAACTGCACAGGGCGATATTATCGATTTCCATTCAGGAGGTGACAGGAAGAATTCCGTAACCTGATATCATTCATTGGGAAATGATAATGTCAATATTTGCATTCCTCGATGTTCGATAACTCATATATTTAACAAAATTTGGTGGCATTATTCGACCTGTGTACCAAAGTATTGAAATTAAATACGCATCGTATTGATACAGACACTCAACTGTGTTAAATTAGATTAACAATACGAGTCTTATTACCTGTGCAAGCGAGCGAACATGGAAATCAGTGTTTCTACTATGTTATCTGGAAAGCGTTTAGTATTAAATTAATAATCTTTTCTCAGAGAGTTCTCTTCCCACGCATGTTACATCGCTGCCCTTTAGTTTTCCATTAATTCATAGTAATTACTTGATATTAAATATATGGAAACCCCGAATAAGGGATTCTACAGCACATTTCGATTAAAATTGAATTAACTATAAAGTATGATTCTACAATGCCTGTTTTGATCGTATTAGTTCGTATTAGATCGTGTCAGATTGCGGATAGTTCACCGGAAGGCGATGCAATGTTGAACTCAAGAAGTACGTTAGAAATTGGATAGTGTACTGTAAAAACCGTCTTTTTTCCAAAATATGCTAATGTATCTTAAATCCTCGAGGTTTCCATTTTAAATATTCCGTAAAATATTCCGCTTTCCATTTCGTAAAATGGTAGAATATAGATAGACTATTTTCAGTTTTAATAGACAATCCTTGAGAATACGTAGATATCTAACATTAAAAAATAATCTGATATTCGGTAAGCTTATGTCCATTGATAGAAATGAGCATCGTTTCAATAAAATATTTGAGAAATGATTATTTGGATAATATATCGTCTTACGTGGCTAGAAGTTATTTTGAAATGATTCTTTTAAATTACTAAGAAAATGATCATTCCATGAATTATTTCATTATTCGGTTAATAAATTGTCTTACATATAGCTTTGTTTTATATATTTTTCATTAGATAAATAATTAAAAAGTTTTATTTTTCGCAAAGTAGATGTTTCATTTTTGATATTCTGGGTCATCGGTGGTGGCACGAAACCTGTTAATTTTAATTAGAAATTCTGTCCGCTTGTACAAACAAATAATATGTACGGTATCTCCTGAGGGAAAATTATTACGTAATAACATTTCCCCGAGTAAATTATTATATCGAGATTTAGGTATCAATTAATTTTATTTTTATGTTTTGATTACCTAAACTATAAATTATAATTAGAATTGCTATAAGTTAAAGATAAGTTTTATCATCCTTTGCAGTGCAACAATTTTAGTAATTTTAGTTACGTGATTACAGTTCTCTTATTGTTTGTAACCATATTGTTGTTAAGATGCAAATAAAATTATTTGGAGAATATAATCACTCACCTATTGGATCATCGATTAAATTAACGTAATAAAATCTGTATGATCTGAATTATTTTTTATTTTGTTTACTTGAAAATTACAATGTCTCCATATTAATTTCCCTTCTTATATTTTTCACTAGTTTATCTCTTCTTCTGTACTCTTTAAATTAATTTTGTGCTTCCGCGGGTATTTAATTTCTCTATTCTTTCGACGTTCGTTTTTAACATTTTTATACCCTTCACTTTTCTCAATATGTTCATTTTTTAAATATCGGAATTTGAAGGATTCCCCGACACAGGAATTATCTTCACTCGTTATTAAATACCTTACTTTTCGATTAAGCTTACTGGCTTAAGAAAGATAGTATACTTAACAATCTTTAGAAACGTTCCAGTCATCTTATTCTTTTAACGTTTAATCCTCGTTGAATACCGGTGTTATTGAATTGTCTGCGTAATTTTTTTGAATAAATATCTCTGCTTCAAGAGGTCGATCTATAGTACTTCCCAAGTGTACAATAATGCTTTTGAAAATATTCTACCTTCCGATTCTAAAACCAAATCCCTGGAGGACTTCACATCCACCTTTCCGATGCTGGTGAATAATGGTGGAATTTCCTTCGGGCTCCGAATCCTCGCACCTATCTCTGAGAATTGCTGAAAACTCGCTTCTATTTTATATTGCGAGATCCTCTGAGTGCATAATATCTCAGACTGTTATTGAAAATAAAAAGACTGGAAAACTCTGAATTTGGAGAAACATATTTTGTACAATTATTATTTCAAGATTGCAATAGTAGTAGTAGTATTATTTTATTTAAGCGTTCTTTCCGAGAAGTCGACTCTTCGGTTTCTCTATTTTCTGTACTTTATGCTCCCTTTATTTTTACTTAATCTGTTCAACGTTCTCATTGTACCATTTCACATTATATTAAAGTTTCTAAAAGTTTCGTTCTATTACATTGCATTATATTACGTTTCTTCGTGTCCATTGTGCATATACCTACACAGCCGCTAAAAAGGTATACGAAAAATCGCTTGTTCTTGATAGATCGTAATTTAGTTCGAAAATTATAAATAGATAGATCCAGGACGAATGTATCCTTTACTAAAGCAATTTTAGAATTTTATGATATAATAAAATCGATTTCAACTCATTGGTCTCGTATCCACAGCCCCTCGATCGTTAATTTATACATCAGAAAAAGATAAATATTTTCCGAATTGATAGAGAGATTATTGTAATTAATTCGAACAATGACACGCGTTTTTAAAACAGATTAACGCTGTGACAAATCGCGTAAAGAAATTTAAAAATTAATCGTGTATCTAATTTTAATATACCATTCGCAAAATTTTAAATATACAGTTCAAAGATTTATGATACACCTATGTTGATTCCACAAGAAAATAGTAAATTTTGACCATCAGTTTACTGTTAATTCATATATTTAACATTCATGTATGAATACAAATCGACCAAAATTTGCGTGAATTTATAACCAACGGTGTATTTATCTATTTTTACTAATTCTTATTTTCATTCCAAGATATTTATACCATATTATTCAAACAGACTATGCTTTATTTGTAGCTTAAATAAAATATGTTTAAATATGATTTATCTGTGGAATATTTTTACAATGTTTATTCAGCTTTTGTCAACAATGAAAAATATGTTCCAAAGGTCGAATAAACTCCCGGTGAAAGACAATAGTAATTTTAGACTCACAGATTAAGTTGTTTGAAATTCAAAGTCGCGGTGGCTTGGATTACGCTACGCAGATGACAAAAATTCATTGCTCTGTTTGTTTTCAATCTGTGCCGTTTTCCTAACAACGACTGCGTTGAAATATGAACTTCTTTCTTTCATGACACTCGAGTAAATCTACACGAGCGTATTTCGTGAAACGCAGCGAATGCAAAGCAATACAAAATACGGTCATACATTTTTCATTATATGTCCCTCCGCCACTTGAAAATTTGGTTTAAATTACAGATAAAAATTGAAAGTCCTGTTTCATTTTCGTTAAAGAGGAATTCCTTTGTTGAATTCCTCCTAACCGATCTTTCATTGCATCTTATTCTCGATTTGTTGCTCTTCGATTAATTTAATGTCGGTAATTTAATTATCAATTAGAAGATTATCAGTGATACCATGAGAGAGTATTAGTTGATTATTTAAATTATATATTCTAAGTATGTAATAAATTAATATTATTTATTATTGTTATTCGTTATTTGTTTTACGTCTTTCTTCCCTTTTGGGTTTGGACAAACTTCCGTTTTTATATTATATTACATTATTCTTCAATTTTTCTTAAAATTTACATTTCACTTCACACACAACAGACCACAAAATATGGAATTTTAAATAACAATATACATCTTATAATGGGTACAAAATTAGTTATATTATTATTAGTAGTATTTACTATTGGTGTATTATACTAGTATATATTATTAGTACATTAATATATAATAACAACATATTAGTAATGTACTACATGTGCAATTATATGCAACAGTTAGCATCCAGAAGTCGAGTAAACTTACAGCATTCTTTTTTAATTGTTATTTCAATTTGTATCTTTCATTGTGTCGTATTTAGGCCAATCTAAAACTCGGAGTTTCATTTCCAAACCCCAGGTATTGTTATAGAACAATACTTTACTTTTAGATAAAAAATTTTGCACGACTTATGATACGAATGAGTTGATCTCAACGTGTCTGACGTATCGTTCACTTATACTACTTATGTGACGAAAATCGATGTTTGTGCTACTGCTCGTAGCTTAAACGTTTATTAATTAGTTTAAATCGACTAAAGGAAGTTTTCTATGGACTTTTGAATTTATTGTCTCTTTTTCATTTTTATTGCTATAAATCTGGATATGATTTTGATGAAACATTTGTTATGGTTTCAAGATTTATTTATTATTTATTCATTATTTATGTATAGTAATATATTGAGAAAAATATTGAAATTATTTTTTATGTGAATGTACCGAAAAATGCTTATATATAATTGAAACCATAATTAACTTTAATTAATTGTTCCCTAATTTTCACTTTTTAACAGTGCAGTGGTATCATTAGAAGAATCATAATAGTTAATATCTTATATCAAATTTATTCTAGTTATGTAGAGGAAATGTAAAATTTTAATTAAAGATAACACATACAGAAAGTTAATAATACTTAGCGTTTTTGAAATTCAGCTTTATGTACACAAATAAAGGAAGCGACTTTTAATTCACTTCTGATTCCACAATTTTCTGATTACGCTTAGATCTTCTTTTCCTTATCTTGTTCTCAGTTAATTCTTTCCAAATTTACTTTCTCGGCTATACGAAAACTTCCTTATATTTTCATATCTAATTACATAAACTTTTCCAACCTACTTGAAAAGTAGATCAGAGATGTTTTATAATACTTTAATCCAAAGTATATTAATATTTATCCTAAATATCTTGCTGAAGCGCGTAAAATTCTTTTTATCACTTCTCTAACGTAATAAACAAGATGCGATAATGTAAAACATTTGTCGTTATCTTTCCTGTTTCGAAATATGAAGTTTTCAATCTTGCAAACTTTCTACGAACCAAGGTAGGAAAGATTGTAATTGAAAAAAAAAAGAAAAAATGAGGGAGGGAGATCTAGCCAGGATCTCATCGTGGCTTATAATAAATATAACTTCAAGTTTAAATATAAGTTTAATTTTACTTTGGTCTACAGTTTCAATCCATGAGATTGAAAATTATCGAAGAAGATAATAAGCAATCAACTACAGTGTGAATGATTCATTTCAGAGAGTCATAACATTTCAGAAATATCAGAAACTCATTATTGATTATTGTATATAGCTGGAATATTTCTATCTTCTCATTTGCACATGACTTACCGAAAAATCATAATGGCGTAGGTCAAAATTTAATGACTTTGAATGCGGTCACGTATTGCAGAAAATGCCTGAAAATAGACTCGTCACATTTTCTTCGTTTTCTGGCCTTCAAATATTTTCACGTTCGAGATCCCACCACGCTTATTGTTAGCCAGACTCGTTGCGACTGTTCACACCAAACTTTTATTCCCACACAGGGATTACTAGGAAGAAAATATCGATCGTGGAATTCGTTTCTGAATCGCATTGTTTCAGGTCCGAAGCTTCTCTCCTCTTTCATCCTTTTGAGTACATTACCCGTATTAGCCGAAATCGAGCGTTACGAAAGCGGTGCGTCCTAACGTACGCTCGAATGGTGGAATTTCGGGCCGTTTGTCAAAAAAGGAAATCGCAGCTGATTTCGTTACTTGGATTGCGAGGATGCCACGCCGTGTAACTTTCAATGGAGTTAGTTCACCGTTGATTACGTTACAACTCGAGCGCCCACTCTATGGCGCTGCTTCATAGACGCGAGTTAGACGCGTTGATGTAAACGGTACGCTTCCATGCAACGGTCATTGTAAAGCAATGTGCACCTGTCCACGAAACAGCAGCGAACCGTTTTCGTTGCTACGCGTTTCCGTGATGAAGACCGACGTTAACATTGTCAGTAGCGAAGCGCTATACGTTGCAGTTATAAACGAATGTAGCGATATAGGATGAAAGCGTCTTTCTCATCGCTCGACATTTTAATAATGTTACAAAGAGCATGTCTTACTGTACGCTTCGTAGACCGAACACCGACGTAGACGTATCGTCACGTTTAATAGACTACGTTTACGCTTTTGTGAAACGACGCTCCGTGGGCAGTGGGCCTATGTCTTTTATTCGCAGCGGGATTCAATGGACCGACCGGGATTGTCGTGGGGAGGAGCATACAACCTGGTCATGGTATCATTCACGCAACGAGCGGACGAGCCTGGTCATGGTTTCCAGCGTGAATGCGGACGCGTTTGATTAAACGTAATCTCGTGATGGGATCGGGAAAAGTAAGATTGAATGCAGCACGAGTCTCCAGGCATTAACCCCCTTTTCCTTCCACGATGGATCGTTTTGTGCCACACGGTTAATCAATTCGTTGCTCCCGTTATTAGAAATTCCTCTATCAGTCAAGCTTTAGTTTACTTACCTTTTCTACCTTTTATGTTTTTACTTGCTCTTGGGGTTTTCTATGATCCCAAGTACATACTGAGACGTATAAAAATAAATAAAGCTTGGAGATTTTTCTTTTTTCTTTTTTTCGTACGTAATTACAGAATGAAGAGTTCATTTTGTTGAATGAGATCCATGGAATTTTTATCTTCGCTTTCCAATTCTTTTAAAACGCACACTATCGTCATTGAGTAGGAGATTTTTAATAGATGTTATTTTTGAAAAATATTCTCGCTTTGAATTCTAAAAGCTCTTCGAAGGATCATTAAGGTTTTTATTTCCAAAGCTGATATCGTTAAAAGAAAATTTAGGAAGGCGATCATGAATAGTACGTTTATCAGTAGTATTCTTTTTAGAAATTATAGTAGCTACAAAAGGTATCGCATTTATTATAGCATATTTACATAGTAAGTAATTAGGTACAAGGTGCAATTTCGTATCACATAGTAGTATATGTATATATGTATAAATAATACTTTCATATGACTAGAAAAATTTAATATTATAAAAATTAAATATAAAACTTAATAAAAAATGCCTCATTCGAAAATAAAGGTGTGTGCAAATACTTTTTTGATCCACTGTATATTAATCTTATTTATGCAGAATGACTAAGCTTAAACTCATAAAAGAAAAGTAGAATATTAAAGAACTTGGGGCACTGTTTCAAGCAGAAGAAAATAAAATTAGAATGAAAACAAAATAAAACAGTATTTACGTCTATATACTAAACCATACGATCCAAATAACTTTTGATATTATAATCATAAAGAATTAATAAAAATTAATTTATAAAATTCAGAGATGGTCAGTTTGGCTTCTGAGATATTCATATCATATAAGCTTAGTTTATTTTGATCATTATGAGTACCTGGATTTTTGAACTGGATATTGTGTTTCTTTACTGTGTTTATAGATAATATTTGCGGTTCTGTTGAAGTTCCTTTGGTTATTTATTTTTTCTCTTTATTTTCGGTCATTCGTATATTTCTGTATCAGATATTCGATTTACTTTCGTATCTTTAATTATTTATTGTTTGTTATGTCTATATTTCTGTATAAAATTGGATTTACTATGATTTTTAAACTTTAATCTTTGCTAAAACAGATATTGTGCATTCACTTTTTCATTGCTATTTTGGTATTCGATATGTACAGACTTATTATTGACGTATGCATAATTAATGTGCAATTATAGCTTTTTAATTATTTTGTATACTTTCGATTGTTTCTCCATCAGTTTGAGGTTGCTCTAATCGTTTTTTATTGGTTTCATTTTTGGAGCGGTTACCACGTCGTTCATGTCTTAGTTTCTCGTATTTTGTTATCTTTACTATATTTCGTATCATATTTTCATCTTTGATTTTATTTGTATAAGATCTAATTCTGATATTGTATAATTACAAAATTAACTACCGTAGTAAAAATTCACGTCTAAAAAATGGTTCGCTAATAATTAGTTTAGAGGATATTTAAATGATACAAACACAATACTTGAGATATATTAATTGGTAATTTCTTAATCATAGCGTTTGTTGGTTTTCGTGAAGGATATGTTTGGTGTTGTTATAGATAATTTGATGGTGTGACAGTAATTCGATGGTGTGGCTGGTTAAATTTTAGGATGTTAAGTCATCAGTATAGCTTGAAACAGTTAGGAAGCAGTCAAGCTTTTGGCATTAGTTGGCTTAAATTAATTAGTCTTAGAAGCAATTAGGCATCCAGCAATAGTCAGTTAACGTCTAAATTGCTTGAGCTCCAGTCAAATTAGCGAGCAATTTAACTCAGATTACTGTTTCGAATACGAGACAGGCGTTAAACTGCTCTTAATCGTTGACCATTCGCTTTTTCTCGTAAGAAACTTATGACTTAATTTCGAATGATTTTAATTTGCAAATTAAATCAGTCAATTTTAGTCTTTCTGTTTAACCTCAGTTCTTCTTTATTGTTTTTAGTTTTCGAAGTTTCCGAAAGTTTATTAATACTGGAGGCATCATGCTACGTGTAAATTTATAGAAATTTGAAACCAGAAGACTTACAAATACGTTGAATGAACTTTCTTTCGAAACTCCTCATGATGTTAATAATTTGATTACGTATTAATAATTAGAAGCTTTCTAACCGATGTATTAAAGTATGTGGAGTATTCAAGTATTGATTTCAGATATAATACTCGAATAATAAATCGTGACGTGAAGAAAGAAATTTGAAATTTAGATATAAAATGTTCTGAAATGTGGAATACGACAATTCTATGTTAAATCTAAAAGTACAAATTTAAGGACGCTATCGTCGCTTTTATTTCGAAAATAAAAAATACAACAAAACGGTTTTCATTTTTTTAAAGATGAAAGATCGAATTCCACAGAAAATGTAGGTACATCAGAAATTATTTTAGATGTTTACGCTATTAATTCTTCAAAAACGCTATTTATATTCATATTTATTCAGCGGAAATATCACGATCAGCTATTCCACCGCTTACTATTTTCAACCTCGTCATAATCTCCGAAGGGGACAAAAATCGATATCCGTTGCTATTGCATCTTTAAAAGGTTCGAATTTCTCAGATTTAACCTACATTCGATGGAAAACCCGTGCCATTATAAGTTTACCCATTTTATGAGGTAGTCGCAGGTGAAATCGTTTTTTCAGCGAATTATCAACGAATACATTACTTACGTAAGCCAGAACTGAACTCGCAAATCGCAAATCACGAGTGTACACAGAATATCTATCCTACGCAAGTAGGACAAGCTGTATCATTAAAACTTTTATAGAACAAAATGAAATGATATGGAATGAAAAATATTCTGCGATTAATTTTATTCATCTCCGACGCGTTATTTTCAGCGCATCTGAATGCAACTGCGTCTATTTTTTAAATTAAATTATAGAATTCCATTATTGGCGTTCTATTTCTAATTGATGCAACTTTTCATCCTCTAAAGGACTTTAAGATATTTATATACAGGGTGTCTCGTGATTTTACAAGTTGATTTGACTTCCAAAAGTAATGCAACAAAATCATGGAAACACTGGTGTTTACTATTAGATAATAACTAAGTTTAATTGTTCCGAACGTACATTATCACTACAAAAAATTTGAATCTTGTATCATTAAAGAATAGCGATCGTTCAGAATCGACAATTTGAGAGGATTATGAATACGATCGTAATTCACTGTATGTCTTATTCAACCACGTTTATGTAAGATACAACAAGTCTCGTGTTTTTTGAACATCTTGAATGAAGATATTTAAAATGACCACTTTGCATTTCATGCTTGTCGATATTGACTTTTTAAAATCAAGTCAAAGTTTCCTCGACTTTGTGTTCGACCATATTGAGCAGATCATCGAACTTTTCTATAGTTATTCTAAGATGAGTTTATAATATTCTTTATTTGATACAGCTAAGTCTTTTAACAGTGTCTTCGATGTAACAAGACGACTTCTGACAATTCATCTGCTTTTTCATATTGAACTTTTCCTTTATTTAAAAAATACTGGCTTTTAAAACTGCCAACCATTCGATCACAATTTTCCATTATTAGTGACATTCTAGCGATCGTTGTTTCTCTCAATGCCGTTTTACGTGTCTATCATCTAAGGTGAATTATTTACATAGATCGAATTTAAATAACTTTATCGGCTTGAACGACGTGCATAGACACCTTATTCTTTCATTCATATTCACAAAGTAGGAATTTTTATTGTGATATCGGCGAAATAATGAAAAAGTCGAGGAGAATCGTGAATCACAATTCCAACAACGAAATGTCACAGCGATACCGGATAAATATACAAATACTGTGGGAATAAAGGGATTGTGAGACAAGAGGCTAAAAGGAGATGATACTGTGATGGACGAAAGCCATTTGGGAGTTCGAAGGCCGCGTGACTTCAGAATGTCCTAATTCTAGAAGATTTTAAATATCTGATTCTAAACTTTAAGAGAATCTAAAAGTTCTCAAACATCTAATTTTTAATCACCACGGAGAGTTACAAATTCATATTTTTATAAGCATAATTAAAAAGATGACGCTTGGATAGAAAATCGTTTTATCTAGTAGATACTACAAAAGATTGTGTACTTTACATATTTTGTATATTTTTCTATACTGTGTGCATTCTTTGTATTTTTGCACTTTAGGATTTTTCATAAATAATTAATTAGCATAAAATTCTTAATTCGGATTTCTGATGTCTTCTTCCGATTTCTCTTCCTCGATTTTTCTATTTCATTATTTTCTTCATTCACTTCAATACATACAGACATTCTCGAGATACATTTGATCAATTTGACCTTGTTCAAACTCTCTAGATATTGGATAGTCAAACATGTTTCTTTCGTAACTTAGCCATTAACATTTGTATTTCCATTCCGTGAAATTTCTAGAATTCCATGTTCACTCGCTTGTAATAAATAATCGCTGAAATGTCTAATTCCCATAAATATAATTAACGTTGAGTCTCATAAATCGATAGAAACTCGAGGACGGCGATGAATCTTGCAAATGAAAATTGAAATTTTACGATTGAGGTTGCAGCATTCCTTTGTGCTAATTCGCGATTATTAATCGGCGGTGATTTCGATGGTTAATCGAGACTGGCGATGTGTAATGAGTTCGTGTGACCGCAACGTATATCGTATTGTTTGATTTTAATGGACAATTTATTGTGGCTTGCACACGTGCCGCATTAAATTTTGATTTAACGTTTACACACCGGCCGGTTTGAAATATGTTTTCGTGCATTTTCATGGGCTATGAGATTCTAATGATATACGCGCCCTGCGAACAACTAAAGCTAAATTATTAGTGCTATATAATAGTTGGATAGCTGTTACTTCGATTATTATAGAATTTCGAAAATTTGTGGATTTTTAATATTCGTGGAAAATTGTAGAGCAATGTTGTGCAAAAATATGGATAATTTTAGAAAAATATATAATACGTTAAATATTGTACAGTATAAAGATGGGATTATTGTCACTAATTCGATAAAACAGAATACAATAGAATTTTAGTAGGTAAATTCCATTAAAATTTTTATTTGTTTCTTATTGCTTCATTCGTTATCCAATGAAATTATACCAAATAACAAACAAATGTCAGAATTTAAAATTTGTTTTGATATTTTTTTAAATTGTAAGCAACGATATATAATATATAATAGTAGACAACTGTTTATCAAAAATCCCAAAAGTCAAAGATTAGCACTCAAATTATTATATTATTATAAAAGGAACCAAACTTTTTCATCCGTGAAGGATCGATTTATTAATAATTTTTTACTTTAAAATATTTGTCTCGAACGATTAACTGACAACGTAAACATGCTGACTTTCAAAACTTTATAATAATGGGTTAAAAATCATAGTGGCGTATGTCAAGATATTGAGAATTCCAATTTACTTACCATACCTCTACTCTTCGAAGTATAATTTCTTTGGTTTCACAGCTACTTCAGTTGTAACTTTACTTTTTGTCGCGATACATTTTCATGACTCGAGAAAGTACGATTTATTTTTCCTAATAATAAAAGCAGGATGCTATCTTATTAAAACTACTAATCAATTGACTTATATCACTTCAAACAGCATAAAACTCATTTCTAACTCTACAATTAGCCTCTAATGGGATTTAATATTCTAATTTATGAGTTCTAAATAGCAACACCACCACCATTAAAATGAGTATGTTGATTTCCCACAAATACATTTCGCGAAACATTTGCGAACGTGTAATATTTCCGACGTATAATTCAAACAAGCATATTCGTGCGTATCACGGGCGAATCTCCTGTTTTTCAGATTATTCTCGAAGGAAAATCGTTACGTGCTCGCGATACCAGCAGTTTCACTCTTTGTTCGTCGATATTAGTATCGACATTACGACGTTCGTCCTTGCGCTTTAACAATTCGCTAACAATTCGCTGCGCCAATTTCTCATGGCGCGATATATCGAACACGGGGCTCGTTCGCTGGTGAAAATTGTTCGTTAACTGGAAATCCAAAAGGATTCTTTTCGTTTCTCGTTTTTTCGATCGGGTTTCTCACGCGAAAGCCGCGACAACGCTGAATATGTTTCAATGGAAAAGGAACACCGGAACAATAACGCGTGAAAAGAATTGGAAAATAACTATAGCTGATCTTTTGTTCTGTGCTACCTTTTCATTATACGCGGGATAACGGCGTTCGATGTAATCGAAAATAAATGTAAATAGTAGTGATATCTTCGGTCATTCCTTGTGCTAATGTTTTTGGAAAAATATTGTTGTTATTTTCAACGATAACTCAAGTTTGGAAATACAGTGAAAATTGTTGATTTTACACCCGTGAATTTAAACTGCCTTGTTGATTCGAAATAGAAATAAAAAGAGTGTTTATTAGGTGAATAACGATGATGAATTCCTTAGAAGAATTGGAAGAAGGACCAGAGTATAATTTTTATAATTCACTTAATTTCTCGAGGTTTTTCTTCTTTGTCTTTTTAGTGCAGAATTTTGGTAATCATAGAATATTGAAACTCGATAAGAAAGATATAATAATTTCATACACGGTCGTTCACAAAAGTTATGCTTTCCTACAGAAGGACCATTTTTATTAAAATTAATTGCTACAGAATTTTACTGTAGAGTTAGCGTGTCCTATGCAAAGACGACTAAAAGTTGTTCTATTATTAAAATAGATATATTATTATAGGCTTTATTTAGACATAAATGGTCCTCTTACGTATATATATAAATTTTATCGGTGACTGTAATTATTTTTGGTGGATAATTTTTGTACATGTGAATGTACTAATATACTGATAATGAGAGTTATTGTGTTAGGTATTATCGTAATACTTATGATTTGGTAAATTCGTAAATTGAGAATATCAGAAAATTATCTGGCACATTTACGATTTTATTATACGTAATTAATCAATAGCTTAATTTTTAACTCGATTCAGGCAAAATATATAGTGATTATTATTATTATTTCGTAACGATTTAAAACGATTAAGTATGGCTATGCTTTGAAGTATAAAATGGAACGTCTATTTCAAAGTTAAGTATTATTCGATTATAATGAAACGATCCGTGAATACGGGATTAATTTAATTGGTGAGCATTTAATGCGGGCTTTTAATACTTGCGAATTATGTTATAAATTCACCGAATATGATAATATATTATATAACGAGAACAATTTTCTATGCTTTACAAATATTTCTCCAATTTTATCTCTTGGAGTATACAGCTAATTTACACTTTTTCTTGTTCTTAATCTTACTTCTTTTTCTATTTTTTAAAATTAGAATTATAAGTAGATTTCTGAACATTTCTGTGGGGTCCTGTGGTCCTTACTATCCTATATATATGATAAAATATCCGTTAGAACTATTGTATAGGAATTTTTATTCTACAATTTTATTGAAAAATATTTTGATAGATGAAATCGTAAAAATTCTCATCTCTCGAGTTTGCCGACAATTTTTGATAGAAATAACGATTGTCAATAACAACTTTTTTTCCAATTTTGTGAGTTCTATATTCTTTTGATATATATCAAAAATTGTATGAGATTTCGTCGTTAAACAGACAGTCGCTTATAACCAGCAATAGACCATAGTTCAAAGTTCCTATTTCTTACACGATTAAGAGTAAAATTACATACAAAGTGTCGCACAAAATAAACGCAAGAGTAGTACGTTACGTTTTCCCTTGTCTCCGATACGATGAGATTTACAAAACTAAAGCTGAAGTATTTTTTAAACTGATCACTTTTTGAAGCATGGAAAAAGGTTGATGGTTCCATTTAAAAAAATTGAAATGAACTTCGAATCTCCGGAACGCCACTATTCCCAGCACCGACGAACACTGCAGATCATGTATCATTCGAAAATATTTAACTTCGTCGAATAAAATCTTTTTCCATCTATTACCTGAAACTGTTAGTTTGACCCACTTGCATGGACCCAACCTAACCCTATATGAATTAAATACTACAAATCTATTTTTCATTGCTGTATCTCGGATCGAATAATCATGAAACAAATGATCCACCAAAGCCAATCGCGATGATATTTCGAAATTACACGGCCACGATTGCCATGTAAAGCAGGGGAGGCAATCGATGCGGATAAAATCGTTCACGTGCATGTACCTTGTTCGCTGTCTCGTCCAGATTGTTTTGCTATGGCCAAAAAGCCGAGAAAAGCTTGGTCCGCGAACGATCCTAATTTTGCCGATGCCTAATGAAAATTAATAGCTGCTCGTCCAGCGCGGGTTAAAAATCGAACGAGCATGATTTAATACGAGCCAGAGCAGCATGGTCTGTACTCGAGGGACGCGTCATAAATAAAGCTCCTCGATGACGTACGTACGAATATTCGACAGGGTGCATCTGGTGTTCGCCACTTTCGGAAGAATTTCCCGCCGTTTTAGCTATTTCCGAAGGAGGATCACGTTTCCGTGTAGAACGGCCACCGGCTATGATGCACGCGGCTGTTCTGCGAGGGCTGGTAATCTTCCAGAAGTGCACCCTCTTTTTTCCTCGTCCAGAGTGATATAGGACGATGTAAGAAGTTTCAGTACTGAGGGATGAAGGAAACGAAGGATAGAAACGGTAACGGCAGAATGATTCTATTTCTTTTCTTTTTTTTTTCTTTTTTTTTTTATGCTTGTGGAGAAGTTGAAACGAAAAAGAGGATTGCTCACGTTTATGAAAATTCATACTTCTCCGAATGCAATTGAAGATGTCGAACATAAATAGCGATTTACTTGTTTTTTTTTTAATATTATAATGAGAGCATTAGCTGTAATACGTCGCGTATTTTCGAATATTGTGTGCATTTTTGTGTAAAGTTGATATTTTTTGTAGTATTTAAAATTGCGTAAAATTTAATTGAACGCGGAAGTGATTATATAGTAAAAGATGAGTTATCGAAAATTGATGTGAAAAATGGACGAAGGATATACTGTGTGCTTTTTTGTTTGAATATACAGTGTGTGCACTTTATTTGATATTTCGAAAGATATAGAGAATATAGGTAAATGTTTCATGTAAAAGTTATAATAGAATGTCGTAAGGGACGAAACAGTTCCAAGAGACTTGGAAAGATCACAATTAAATTTTTAGGAACCTATATCCTTTATTACGTGGTTGATACTGAAACATATTTTTTGTGCTGACTTACATAGAATCAGTTTGGAAAGAGTGTCCTTTTACATTTCTTTTGCAAATGTTCTTACCCTTCGTAAAATGTTTGAGTTCAATTTTTGAAAAACTTTCGTACAATAAATGTTAGATATTTCGTAGGATTTTCAGTTATTATGAAATTCAATTTTTTATTTAGTCACAAATAGATCAATCGATTGTTCTATTTTAATGAATCTTTAAATCAATTTGCTAATCAAATTTCTCTTCTTTAATAACCAGTCTGCATACCGCGTACAAAATCAACAAAGTAGAAGTGGGTTTCAATCTGACTACAAATGGTAATATTAATTGGAGAAATGCGAGTTTAGGCAATCAAACTAATTTTAAAGTTCTTGGTGAATAAATTTGAGAGTTTCCATGCAGTCGAGATGTAATAGGTGATATGCAATTACCAAGTAAAGTGATAAAATATTAAATTGAATATATATAAGTACATAATACATAAAATTAATTAATTTTCTTGTTTATTGTTGATATCTTTATTGCATCGTATCAAGTTAAAATAGTGTAAAATGTAATATATGTAGTAAGAGATTTTATGCAATAAAAATTATTTGAGGAGAAAGATATTAATATGTTAGAATCAAATAAAAAATTCGGAAGCATCGTCTAAAGTAAAAAATATAAAAGTAAAGAGTTAAAAAATTGAATAAATAAAAGTAAACTATCGACACGATTTTATGAATTTGAATTTTAATTGAATTATGTTATAATCCATTTTGCTATGCAATTTCCAATAATCTCTCAAAAACTTTGTTAACATATATAACTTTATTTAGCTCGTTCATATTATATAGATAAATATTTGCTGTTCAAACATACTGATTCAGCAAATAACTTTTTTTAACACGGAAAATTTAAAATCCTTAGGATATTTGTGAAAGAAGAAAATATGGAAAAAATATAATAAACGACAACTTGAAATTATAACTCATTATTATATAATTTACTGCTACGATCGTTATAATTGATCTTTGAAAACATTATGAGATAGCCTTTGAAATATTCTGAGTAAATTGCTGTGGTCAAAGTGTTAAGTTAACGGAAGTTCAATAATAACATATTTGTCAACATATGTATTCACAACCTATAAAACAGCAGAAAAGCAAGTTTCTTAAAATTCTAAGCTCTAAACTCTGATTTAAAGATCTATTCTGATTTATTGTACAATAGCTTTAAAAGTAACTACCCATGAATTTTTCTTCAAAATTGTATCGATAATATAGAATTGACCATCTTCTTAAGGTATAAGAAGACAGCCTTAAATGAGACAAATATTTTCATTCCTCAATTCTTCTTATTATATACTAGATACCATATGCAATCAGAAGCATAGATATTTCGCTTAGACGTTATATTTGTCCTGAAAAAAAAAAAAAAATAAAAAAATAAAAAGTTGAGAAAGTTCTAGCATTCGAAACAAAAATGAGGATTTTTTATGTTATGCCCGCTTTACAAAGAGAAATATTATACGTAAAAACTCAAAAATCGCTGATGTAACCCCTGAAGAAATATATAACAAATTAAGCTTATTACAAATTGGTCAAAACACATACAACTAATCTTTCTTATACTAATATATTAATCTTTCAATAGAATTCTATCACCATTCGGAAGCCCCGAACTCCAAAATAAGCTCTTACCATAGCCGCATCATAAACCGTTTCGTCAATAGCTGATTCCTTTCAACAAAATCATTTAAATCTCGGGATTTGTACGTCATCTGTTCCGGCAGATACTCAAAGCTTCGAATACGTACTTTGCGTTATACGCGCTTTCAAACGCGGCAGCCGTCCGCGTAACGAGTGGTACTTTCTTCCTACGGCAATTGAAACCGTCAAAGGGACACTGGTTGGACTATTTACCTATTGATAAACCACCCCTGTTCGTAATTTCAGAGTCAATTAACCGCATGAGCGCGTTCTGTCCCGCGCACGATTCGCTGAGCCCTTTAATTTCACGAGTAGCGCCAGATTATATTTAATCAGATCATTTCGAAAAGTTAAACGACTCGATCCTATCCAACTCATCGTGTTTCCTCGTTCACGATTTCGGAAGGCTGTGCCACTACCGTTAAATTTATCCACATATCGTTTTAAGCTTGAAAGTTTAATGATAAAGCAGTCGCTTGTAATAAACCGATACGATTAATTAAATACGAGGGAATAATTTTCTCATTTTATGCATTTTTAGGAAGCAAATTGACGATCTTTTGGATGCTATGAGTGAAATTTACATGCGACTTTACATGGTCGTTCGCTTTTGCGAAGATGACGTTAACCCTTAAAAATTATTATTGAGGAAATTTCACTCTATATATATGTGTGTGTGTGCGTGTGTGCATGTGTGTTTGTGAATTGTATTTTAATACGATCGCAATGTTATTATTTATAATCACTGCGAACAATAATTTTTCTACTTTTGAAAATAGATTGAAAACAGGTTGAACAGTGTAAGAGCCCTATATTTCATTCATTATCGATATCTCTTATGCTATCAAATTTTAACGTTATTAACACGAAAAATTACACAGAGTAGAAAATCATTTTTTAATATAGTTTCATATACTATGTTCCTAATTTTTAAATAATATACCTACATATTATATATTTCATATTACGTAATTTTAAAATACGAGGGTAACATTTCATGAGCTTCATATATTATTCGGATATAAATGAAGATGTTATACACATATTGTATATTATAGTAAACACAGAAATTTATTTTAATTATTATCAATATTCTAGCCAATAAAATAAAATAATACTAAGATAATGACAATGAAACAAAAATCAGATATATACAAAATATACAGAAATATAAATATAAAAAAAATGTTTAATCAAAGATAATTGAGCGAGTGAAATTATATATTTTAAACGTATAAAAAAAAGAATAAATAAAAAACATATCATAGTATTTCCGAAGAACAGTTTTTGCCTATATATTTTACGGCTGATCCAGCTTAATTATCAATACAAACGGTGCGAGTATTCTTATTTACGTTCGACAGTGTATCTTCAATCTCGCGAACTCTATCTTATTTGAGCTGACTGGTCAATATTAATTTGGCTGGTGATCAAAGTAGAGTTAGATTGTAACTGAGTTTACGTAACAGGTATCGGTGCACTCCTCTCCCTATTAGAAACTCAAATATCTGCCCTCTTCCAGCGAGATCGTGGCCACTTCAGTATATAGCATTAATGAAATGGCAAAACAGGTTGTAAAATCCTGTTCGTTACTTGCAATCATTGTAGGACCTTTATAAGGAACCTGAATTGACGATGCGAAATTAAAATCTTAATCGTGAATACGGCTCTTCCAAAAAAATTAAATTTGTCGATACCGTGTTTTAGATAATACTCCAAGCTCAGTGTTTTTTCCAAAAAGTATTTCTTTTAAAGAGAAAATTAGTGAAAATTACATTTAATTGAAAATTATCGAAATTTACTTTGGCTTAAAATTGTATGATAATTCGCATCTTTTACTATACGATACTTGGTTTCGATTAATTTTTCGAAAACAAAGAATCATGCGCTCAACTCTTTCCGAAATTTGTTTTACCGCCAACCTAAAGTATCGAATGTACATACAGCCAACTCGTTCAAGATTTCGCAGTTCTTGTCACCTTTTTGTGAATAATTAACTGTTTCCTAACTTAGTCTGATTGGATACTCAGATCGTTCGCTATCCAATATAACTCATATTATTGTATTATATAAAGAAATGTTAAGAAACCGTTTACTACCTACAATTTTTTAAGTTCTCGTAAATGTTTGGAGAATTTAATTTTTTTATATCTTACTGTCGATTTTTTAATCACTGTAAATGTTCAACATCCAACGTGTTCCCTTATTTACGAAAATATGTGAAGGAAATATTCTATTGTATAAAAAACTATTGCATCGTGTGAAAAAAATTGTTCAAACAGCCGTTTAAAAGAACAGAAGTTCTCCGACAGTGGTATTCAAGAAGAAAACCGAATGGTAAAAGTTTCAGTCGAAAGAAAACGAGAAATTGTATCTAGAACGTATAAAATATCTAGAAACGTAACGTTGCAATTGTCCAGTAGCAGCAGGATGTTCGATAATAATCCGCAAGGGATGCTTGCCAGAAGTAGCGAAGGTCGACCATATCGGCATCGACAACTTGTAGCGCGTTTCATGGAGTGGATCTTTCAAGGGACGAACGACGGAACAAGGTGGCTCTTTCTAGAGGAATTTTGGTACTCAGCATCGAGAGACGTATGTTTGGTGCAGGAATAGCGCCAAATGGAGAACGTTCCCCTTTATAGTCCGTCCTCCACGTTAGTAACTACCGCATAACCCACTTTACGTAGATCATGCGTACTGGATGATTCGTCCAATCTGGCGAAGCGTTCAATTATTGCATTATTGTCGAGTCTCGTGATTTCAGGAGAATTACGTGGCGAAATAGTTAATCGTCTATAATTCTTTCGCAAACTCTATTTTAATTAATTACTATTTGTTTGATGTTCTAAGTTATGTTGAGATGTTCTGAATTATAGAAAATTGTTTATGAAAGTCATAAGTAAATTATACGTATACGAATGGGCTTATTTGGGTTTATATGAATTTTTTAGACTATGATACAAGGTTACAGGTTTGAAGATTTATCGGAATCTCTTGGTTTTATAACGTTCCAAGACGTATAGGTTGGTTTTGGTTTTTTCTTCGATAGTTTTCTACGAAACGGTGTATATTCCTTTTTTATTCTTTTTGGAATATTTAATTCCAAGGAACATTAATTTGATGTTAAAAGGAAATAAAAAATAGCACTTTGTTCATGCAGTTTAGGAAAAATACAAGAATGTGTAAAGTATGATTGTTATGCCATTATGCATCGAGTTTCGCATAATTGGAAGGTCTTATGGATGAAAAATAAAATGAAGATTGAAAATGTACAAGAAATTTAATTTGTACTATAGTAAATAAAATTATTAATTTTTAATATATACAACATTCGCAATAAATTATATCGTTTACCATGCATCTATCGAGCTATGATCTATGATTTACTCATGATTTAATGTTCTTCTTCGTTGTTTTTAATATTAAACTATACTTAACTATCGAAGAATGAAAATAAAATAATTAGCGTTTTATGTTTTTAAAAACATGTAAATTTATATAAATAAATAAAATATTCTTATCGGTGTGTATTAAACAAGGTGATGGATCAATGAAATTGGCTCATACATTCAAATGAAATTGAATCAATTTTTTCATGGTCGCGAGTAAGAAGACACAAGGTGCAAAATACACACAACTTTACTGTCTGTGGTTGTCCGCAAAATTAATTTAACAAGTAGTTGATTGGAAAGCAAGCGAACAGAATGACGATTGAATTGTTAAACTGTTGACCTGAATAATGGACGACGTGAAATTGCATGTTTGTCATTTCGAATAATCGATATTTCCTCCTTCGAATTTGCTATGAATGTAATGGTACCGATATTTTATTAAAGTTCTCGCACTGGTTTCATCCCAGCTTTAATTGTTAATATTAAAAAAAAAAAGAAAAAAACGAAAGAATATTTATCTTCTCTTAAAAGAGTCGTTTAACCAACAGAGAATGGACGACGATATTATTCCACTAATCAATAATACATAACAGTATGCATAATCGTCTGCTGACTGCGAAATAACTTAAGATTTTCCTAACCGACTAAAGAACTAAAAATTCTTTCACAATTCACAATTTTCAATCTAAAGGTTCACAATTTTTAATCTCATCGAAAATTTCTAATATCCGTAAAAAGTTTCTCATAAAATAGAAATTCTCCGAAATAACCATTACTAATTAGAAATTTTCGATGATAGGATTCTACGTCAAAGAATTTTCATTCTACAAGAGACGCATAGATACCATAGTATAAAATTAGAGTATTCATGAATAATTTCAAGTTGTCAAGCTGACTCGTGGTTGTGTAGTTTGATCGAGTCGCGCGTGTGCAGGGAAACGAGCGTATAAAGCGTCGGTCGTGTGTGACAATCTAATTCCCGTACGACTGCAACGCCAAGGCCCGGGTCCGAGTGTTTATCGTTAGTTTGTACGGCCCTATGGCGGCTCTTGGTCACCAGGCAACCTTCGAGTTGCTTGTGAAATGTTGCTCTGCAGTTTATACTTGGTTGCGGAATTTCGTGTTGAATTAGGCGATAGTCTTACATACGCGTTGGCTGAAAGTTTAACAGATCGGAATTTAAAGGGTGCAGGTCTTTTGGGAAACAGAATTGATTAGATTACGAAAGCCTCGGGTTGTTCAGCCAGAGTTGAGGTAATTATTGATGTAATCAGTAGAAGTGTTGAGATAAGAGGAGATTTAATAGGGATATAGTGATTTAGGTTTAATAGCCTTAAGCGATGGAAAGAAAATTTGATTCAATATCGTTGGAAATTAAATTTATCAAATTTGTTAAACTATGTTAGTTTGTCGCATAAATTTTGTCACTTCTTGTTATCACCGGTTTGATATGATATTACAGAGAAGCATTGTCGTTTGGATCATCAATATACACACACACACACACACACACACTCTCTCTCTCTCTCTCTCCCTCATCTTCTATCACCCATTTAGAAAATAACTTTTCTATATTTAATTCATAAAATCATTGTAAGTAAAATATTGTTATAAAGTATCACACATTGCAATATTTATATAGAATTAAAGTGTTCGTAAAAGATTTCAATCTTCTTCGGTCAAGTCTGAATCCAAGTAGTGTATCGTCTTTTCCTTCTAAAATTCCCATGGGGTTGTTTGTAACTTCACAGTCAAATTGGAATATATTTCAATATATTTGATCACACTTTCAGTTACTGTATACATCAAGATTGTTTATTACCACTGCTATTCTTTATTTTTACTGCGAATATTTTGATATAAATAAAGGAACAACTCTGATTGTTCAATTTCAATTTTTACAGACTTTTGTAAAATATCTACATAGAAATTCTTAGTTATATCGGGTGCCTCACTTTTTCTCTACTACTAAAAGTAGTTAAAAGTACGATTTATATCGTTTCAGTAGATATATTCGGCGATGATCTCTTAAACTATTTGAAATAATTCCAAAGCTATCATTATCTTCTTGCATTACAATATTTGTTTTTTATAGTATCACGTTATACTCGGTAATAAAACGAGTTAACAACCTGCGACATCACCACCCGTTTAGTTCTAGATTTTTCTTTCGCTCGTAATACTTTCATATGACTGATAGAATATGAAAATCTTAATCTTCATATATGTTTCATGTTGCTGCAGCAATGTATATAATTGTAATGGATTTTAATACTCTAAAGTCGCTGTTATCTCTTATGGCAGACAAGCATAAGAAGATTACGGCACTAAAACTTGCCTCCTAGCAAGTTAGAAGTATCCATTCAGTATTTATTTCATCATCATATTTCATTAAGATGTAGCTGCATTTTGCATGTATATTTCTGATCTAAAATTCAAAAATTACAATATTGCAAAATAAAATTAATACAAAATAAAAATTATAATATTTAAAAAAAATTACAAATTAATTACATACTTTTTCATTTAAATAAATTTGGATATTTGCACAATAATTGATTAAATTGAACGTTATTTAATAATAACAAAATTTATATAGTAATATGATTTTTATATTACTTTATTGCTATATGGTTATGACGAATAAAATAATTACTGATATTAATATAACATATTTAATACTATATGTAATACAAGAAATACTATGGACTATCCCATCCTAAACTGTAATAAATTTTCTGCTACTAAAATTTAATATCAATTCCTCTTGTAGAAAAATTATGAAACTCAAATTATAATTTGAAATATAATAAATACTAGCGATCTGTTATAGTTACTAATGATAGACGATAAATTAAAGAAAAATATTTGAGGAATAAAAGCGTTATTCATTCTGCTTCCACTAATACGANTATACTTAAAAATCTTAACCCCTTTTTTAAAATATACCACACAAAAACGTCTCTGTATTATCTTTCTCTCTTACATAACGTTATTCACCAAAACTAGTGACATTCTGTACGTTTCTTCCAAATTTTTGATGGCAGACGCAGTATATCCTTCATCGTATAACTCACTGTCGAAGTTTTTACAATTTGTCATACCTCATTCCTATCATTGTCCTAATCCTTTCTCCATGATTTATCAATGTAACCTAACGCAATTCATTCGCTGTCGTTTCTGATTCACGGTATTATAAAATAGATTTTAGCCATTGTAACTATTTTTAACCTGTAATTTTGTTTATCTTCGGTTCGTATAATCTGAAGATCGCTTTTCTTCTGGGCGATTCTCTATTATGGAAGACGTCGAGTAATTTGTCCCGATGTTCTTTTCTCGATTCTTCGAGCAGAACGTACGGCAATAAAAAGAAAACAGTAGAATAAAAGTTGAGTCTGGAATACGAATATACACAGTTTTGAGCAGAAGCAGCTCGACGAGAATACAATTCCTTTTAGCTTTCTATTACACTGCATCTTGCGTATTTATTCGTTCCTGTATCATCCAAAGTCTGACAGCGGAAAGAAGCTATAGCTATTCAAGAACAGGATTCATGTAACTCTACTATGAATTTTATCTCTTGAAATCTAAGTTATATCTCGAATATCCGAAGAATATTCTTAAAGAAGTACCCAATTTTTATGGGATTTGAATCAACGGTAAAAAAGAAAAAGGAAATAGTTTATATCCCTTCGTTGGTATCGCAACAGTAGACTCGGAGATCGAATTTATTACGGTAGTGAATATATCTTCGTAATAGCACGAAACATAGTTTAAAAGGCAACGTTTAAAACGCTACGTCAAACTGGGAAGTGTGTTATGTGAATAAAACGTTTTATGCATTATGCAGAAAAATGTAGATTTTTGCAAGTATTCATCATGTAGTTTGATGAGAATTATTTTTGGCTTTCGCAGAAATAAATCGTGTGCCTTTTCTGGAACTAATTATGTGTTATATTATTTCTACTTCTCCCTTCATACCTTATTACAATATTTCAATAATTACAGGCAGAGCTACATTTATTAATTTATAGATAATTTATGTTGCAATTGATTAAGCTATAATATCAGCGGCTTTCCCCTAGTTTTATAAAAATTGAGGTTGAACATAAAGAAAAGAAGAAGGATTTATTGTAGTTACTAGTAAATTAGTAGCGAAATTAGTGTATTTTTCATCAAAACATAACATTAAATCATTTTTATTTATTTTGCATGCATATATATATCTGGCTCAATACTCGTAGAATTATTATTATAATATTTCTTTGGTCTTTTTTAATTTGTATAAAAGAACTATCGCAATATAATTCATCTTCTAGCTGGAATTATAATATAAGCAACCAGAGGCTATGCTTCGTCAAAATAACAACCTTTCTTAACGATCATGTAATTATGAATTCATGCGTAATTTTTGGTGAAAAAAGGGAGAAAGTAAAATTTCAACATTTAATTTCAATATTTAATTAGAAAAAAAATCATAGCTGGAAATTTAATAAATGCACGTATATACTTAATTAATCTCATATAATTTATTCAACTGCTTGTGACTTAAGAAACTTTCACAAGTGATTAAGTCTTTTTATTTTTGCATAAATCTGCTTTAAAGAAAATTTCAATAGACCAAACTCGCAGCCAAGGGAAAGGCAATTGGTTATCTAAAAAATCCTGACAAACGAACGAAACAATAGTTCTTCAGAAATGCAGCCATCCTTTTTCCAAAACATTTCTGCTATACGCAACTCGCGACGTACTGATATTGTTGCGAAACGTATTGCGAGATTGAAATGAAAGAAGATGCTGCGTAAAAATGTCGACAGCTGTCGATAAAGTTGCAAAGTGATGAGAAAATACGTAACTATAAATTTGCTTGCTTGAACGGAGCGAAAGAAAGACAGGGAAAGAAAAGGTGGCATAAAAGATTAGCTGCTTTGAATGATTTCCAGCCTATTAACGTCTGGTAATAAATTAATAACCGCATTGTTTCCAGCCAGTTAAACCGGTCCAACGTTCCCTTGCGAGGATTCTGTTTCAGCCTATAATAACAGGCGTCCTGAAACAATGAGAAAAAAAGGAAGAACAAATAAAAATAGATATCGATTTAAACTCGTACACACTCGAGGGTGAAAAGTGGCGCATATCCGTAACCTAATTTCTCCATTATTGACTCGTTGTCCTATTATCCATATGACATTTGTCGTATACATACTTTTTCAGCCATTTAGTCGAACTTAAGTTCATACAGCTGAAGAGGATCGATGTGGTTTCGGCGTTGCAAATAGAATTCCTTTTCCACTATAATTTTCAAAACTTGCTTGGTATCTTCTGAAAAACTGAATCACTATTCTTAGTCTGTTCTTTAACCACCGTTAACCGAGTTTTTTAAATCTTCGCCTTAATACTTTGATGTTTGGTGTTCATTATCGACTTATTGATACGTAGTTAGCTTAATGACTATTTGGTTCATCCATCAATGTTGCCTACAGATCTATCGGAAAGATAGAATTTGCATAGATGGTCTATTGAGATCTTATCATTTCGTCGATCGATCGTAACGGTCGTGGTAACGATCTTTGTTGCCAAGATCATTTATTTTTACAGCGACTTCTTTTCTTCGTTAAAACTTTCAACACGGTTGCTAAAACATTAAAAATAAAACCTTATCACCTCACTTCTAAATTTAGGTTTTATATCATCAGCGTCCCATTAGTAAAAGTCATAAGTTACGAACCATTGACCATAATCGAGTTTCTTATACAACAGCACCAAATTTTGTAATGTGATAAATAAAACCGACAAATTAAGAATCAGCTGATTATCTTATTTTCACGTCAAGCCGTAAAATTGTACGATAGAAGTTTATAATGTACAATTCGTAGTTTGTATAAATATTATTTATTATTTAAAAATTGCAACAGATGTGTGAGTAGAGTTACTTACCTACAGTTAGGTAATGGATGCAACGTATGCATCAGTGAAAGTGAAAATGTTAAGCAAGAACCTTAGATTAAGAACCTTTCTCCCAAGATTAGTAATAGGGAAAGAAACAAGGTGTGTTTTAAACAAAGTCCGAACATGGACCAGAATTCATCGCCATGCATACATACGAAAAATACACCTTTATATTCATATACGAGTAACAAAAATGGACAAATAATTTAGAAAACACGGTTGCTTTAGTTGAAATGAATTGTACAGGATTATAAATATAATTATAGTGAATAATGTTAGTTAACTGAGGCGTACAAATTTAGTAAAGAAGAGATTGTTTTCTCTGCGGATTTGCGACAAATGTGAAGCAGGATTACTAAAACGAAGCGAAAAATTAAAGAGGATAGTGTGTCGAAAAATTTTGGTAGGACAAAGGTAACTAATTCTAAGAAAAATAATTAGTCATACGAAATAATTGGACTTGTCATAGTAAAGACAATGCACAAGTATATATTGTTCGAAAAGTTTCTTTCGCAAACGTGTTTTTTACAACAGTGCACCTTCATACAAACGTGAAACCAAGTTTGTGAAATATCGCGGTGTTTATCTCAACAGAACAAAATGTATCGTACGTAATTCGACAAAATAATATAAAACAAAAAATGTTGTGCGTTTATTATTTCCTCATAAAACGAAAGAAACTTTTCGAACATAACATAAGGAATTAACATAAGGAATTATATTCCAATTAAATAAAATAAATCCAATATTTATATACGTTGTGATATTTCATGATATTTTTGAATACCAAAGATAGGACCGAATAAAGAAGAATAAGGAAAATTGGAAACAAATGGACAGATTTATACTAATTACATATCTCAATATCTATTAATTGAAATGCAAATAATTTTTCGACAACATTCCGAGGACTTATCGTTTTAATATAAAAACGTTTAGAACGTGATAGTAGAGTGTAAAAAAAAATGATTTTTGATTTGTTACTCGTTTTGAAACTTTCAGCAGACAAATGCAATTCTACTGTTTCGAAGAGCATATTAAGTTCGTAAATGAAATCTTATTCGGTTTTTCCATTACGTCTCTACCTATTGTGAAAATGTTTCTGAATACAAAAGTTATTGAAAATTTTGATTAAGTTTACTTTATGAAAACAGAAAATTACATAATCCAATAAACAATATTCCCTGAATTGTCGAAACATGAGAAAATTTGTTTACGCATTTAATTACAATGAACATTCCAAATGCAGTCGTATACGAATAAAAAATTGGGAAATATGGGAAACTGCTGCATAAATTCAAACAAACAACGAAACCGATTAAAAAGATTCATTAATAATGGAATGTGCCAGACTGAAAGTAATTTTTAATGCATGCTACGCAACAGAAATTTAATCATCAATATTTCACTGATTTACAGAAGCATTCTTCATTAAATTGTACGATTCGCAGAAATATACGAAACTTCTTGAATTGTTAATTTTATTATATGACATTGAGTAAAATGTTTACTGTTACTTTGTTAAATTATTATTTTTTAATAACATTTATATTATCCGTAAACTTAATTAATACAGAATTTGAACACATTCCATTCATATTAATCATAAAATTCTATAACACGTAAAAAAATACAAATATTTTTCTTACTTCCTTTATTCCTCTTTCCAAAACCATAATTGCACCTCATGTATTCAATTTAATTATCTTTTTATCGAAGCCGTATGAACATATTATTTCATAATAGATACATTATATGTATATTGAACGTCACAAGGTAAATCACGAATTACAGAAACATTATTTCTTGACATTTTTAGACGACATATTTTCAAAAAAGGAACAAACGAAGTTAAAAATCGCTACCATAGATTTTGGGATTTTTACTATAATGTTCACGATATCCAGCATCCTTTTGGAAAGATGACCAGTTTTTCTTAAAATTAGCCAGCAATAGAATTAAACACCCTAAGATTCAACGGTGTAATATACATTGTAAGTCGTTTATAATGTAAGAATATTATTTGAAGATTAAAGAGAGAGAGCGTGATAAAATAATTTATGTGCTTCCTAACGATATATTGTATAACGTGTAAACCGGAAGTATCGACTGTTATAAATTATGATCATATGTCGACGAAGGGACTAAATCTCGTACAGTCTATTAAATTTGCCCATTTGACCCTGAGACAGTTGTTGGAAGTTGGCTGACTGTTTATTACTACTTATCTTTAACGTCCATTTCGACAATTTGGAAGAACTATGGCTGTAAGTGGTCGTTTGGTGAGCGTGGCTCCGTCGACGTGATGGAATAGTGTTTCTGCGCTTTATCGCGACCAACGTGGTTCATAAAACGCGGAATAAAACGATTCGAGGATAGATGAGTGGTAGGAATTCATGCTGGGAATACAAAAGGACGAAAATGGAAGTAGAATGATATAATAAAATTAGGAGATTTATTAGAAACAATTTTACCCGCTATTTATTAACTTCACCTTGAATGTTAAGAAGCGTTCAGACGATCAATATTATTGCCAATATTCAGGTTCCTCGACATTATCGTACGTAAGAGACTCTTCAGACTCTAGACAATCAATATATATACAACGTATATTGTCAATACAACGCCGAGAACCCTGAATATTGAGAATAATATTGACAATAATATTGGTCGTCTGAACGTACCTTTAATGTTCCTGTAAGATATTCTCTATTAATAACTATGTTTAGTGCGTTAATAATTAGAGAAAGTAATTGCTGGAAACAAACTTTACACAAATCAAGATAACAAGTTTATTCCTGGTTTCCGTAATTCTATACTTTCAGTTTATACAATCGGATATAATTTGGACCCACAAGAGTATGACTTTCATCGAAATCGGAGTGTGTACCTGTTTTGAAGTACACTCCATTTTTACACTATTCCAGCAATTAAAAACTCCGGGAGAATTTTGAGATATTTATCAATGTATCTAGTATTATATCATACGATTATTCGTTAAGTGGAATATTTGGAATTTCTTTTTCGATAAAAATAAGAATTAATAGAAAAGACTGCACTTCACTTGGATTGGCAATAATCTAGTTTGTTTACGAAGGGTTAATGTAGATGCGCAAAAGAATGTTTTGTATGAAACTTTGTCAAATTCACGATAAGAAAGATTACTAAAATAATTTATAAAAAGGTTTAGAAAATATGAACTACTCTATGGACACATAACATTCTAATAGTAATTTCATCTAAACCTATGCATTTTCTGTATCTACATATACAATGAATATATGGAGAACAATTTTTTTTACAAAAACTAGTGATCGATTGTAACAATAAGAAGCCCCGAGGAGCTTCTTCAAATCTCAACAGTTCATCACTGTCTGAATCGTTCAAACTTACCAAGTACTAATCACCAGCCATTAAATATTTCTCCACATCTGGTCCATTTCTCTGAAATCTTTAATCTATTTCACGTTCTTCACAATCTTCGTTCGTCGCGCATTTCTTGAAACAAATCCACCCTAATTCCTAATCCGCGCGGTATTTCAAAACTCCATCCGGGATTCCCAGAAATATCTGCTCGTTTCGCGTAATTTATCGTCGCGACGCCGCGACAGAGTGGCGAGCTGCATCGTCGGAAGTAATCTCGCAAAAATCACCTCCTATTTCAATTTCTCATGCAAATAACTAGCATTAATCGTGGAGACGCGCGGATTCGGTCGTGTGCTTGTCTCGCGAGCATCCTTTCCCCTGTTTGCGATCGACGAGCAAAAAGTAACTGGAACGAAGAATGGAAAAATTCAAGACCCATCAGCCTACACAAAATCTAAATAAATCTAAGAAAGTATTTGGAAACTTTTACATATATACTCTGTGTATCGCGCGTATCAGAGAACATTTTGAAATTTCATTAAATACTGTAAAGAGATAGTGTAGAGAGACATGGCTATCCTGACTGTATACAAATTTGAAAGCAACTTGATAATGTAACATACGAATAGAAGTTACAAAACATTTATTGAAAAAATATACATGTATATATTTAGTAGAAAATTAACACAGCCACAGCGTGAACAGCCATCGTAAACATATATTGTATAGTAAGTGTCAAAGATGGTTCCACCGAACATTGAAGCTTCTTAATACAATGGATGAAATATATATTTGCGTTAGGTATCTTGTAACTTTTATGTACATTTTTAGACTTGTTTCAAACTTAATTCTTATTTCTTTCAATATAATTATGACTATTGTGCCCAATTCCACACTAATGAAATTTCAAAATGTTTCGTCTAACAAACATTTGACATATTCGTAAAAAGTTTCTGAAGTGTTCGAATACTTTCGTGAGCCATTGCACGTTGTATGAGCTACTGATTATTCTCGTCATGGTGAATATTAAAGGCTTAGATTGCCTGAGAACTTGTATACATAGAGGCAACAAAATACTACGGTCACTCAACAAGTGTATAAATCCCAAATTTTTCAATAAATTTCAATACAAAAATATCCGTGAAAAATTGAGATCCGTGCGTTTTATGATATTTCCCCAAGAAGTAAAAGAGTTCTTAGAAGAAATATAGAAATAAAAGCAGAAAACAAAAAGAAGAAAAGTAGTAGAAAAAAAGACTGACAGAAGAAAAAGAAACTAAAACCATCCATGGTACACTAGTCGAAATTCGAGCATTTATTCGTCGAACGATTCTTCGGACTTATATCGCGACGGCCCGTTTCCAAACGTCGACATAAATATTATTCCTGCGTACGATTGTACGTTGTAGGAACGATAACTCATCGCGGTACGTTTCGGTTCCTGATAAATTCGCAAAGTTTCCTTCTCGCGATACCACCCTATCGAGAAAGTTCCCCGCGACTCCTCTCGAGCCCCCATGATCTTTTTCTTCTCGATGATATTCGAAACGAGAGACGATAAGAGGCGCGGGGAGATAAAAAAGACTCCCTGACTGACGGCAGAATTTGTTGTACGGGGCTGTGCTGTTCCGTGATCTATGATGCCTCGAATTTGGGTTACGCTCGGTATCGAGATTGGAAGATTTACGGCGTTCGACTCGAATGAAATATTTATTATATTTTTGTTGTTTCGTTTTTAAGTGTAAGGCGTGTGGAGATATTTGTGACTTTTTAAACGTGGATGGTAGTTTTGTCGAGGGAAGCTGATTAGCAGATTGCGAATATTTATACATTTATGTAAAATTTAATACAAAAGTGTATAAAATATACAGTACCTGCAGGAAACGTGTAAAATATTTGAAGCGAAGGATATGCATTATGATAGATGAAATTAATCTTCATTTAAGTTCTATTTATTGCCTAAAAGAATCTGATTTCAAATCTAATCTAAAGTGTCGTCGACTATAACTCAATCGTATCATGTAAAATCTTAATAAATCATTCTAAATATACTATCATCGCTACAAGGAAAATTTTATGCGATACAATTAGTGTGCTAAAAGATAGTTAATCTTTTCTTCTAATATCAACTTCGTTTGAGCTTGATATACCTTCCCGTTGTCGAGACATCATCGATCAAAGCGGAACCTAATTCTCGACACTTCGTTATCCTCCTCTTCGCATAGTCGAACCTTCGCAACCTTTCACTCGCACATGCGCTATACTGACCTACCCCAAGCATTCTAGCAGTGCTGTGGCCAGTGACAGATGCAGAGTCCGCGTTTTTTCTTTTATTTTTACTACATGGTGTACGTATTTTAGGGGAAAAATATGGTTTGCACTAGTGTTAGATTCGACTGACATACTGTGATATTTTAAATATTGATATTTCGAGCTTTCTATGCAATTTGTTTTTAAAGTTAACAGCGTGGTGCTGCATTTTAAGCGACTACAAATCTGAATGACTCGTGATCTTTTTATGGGATTTGTATTACATGTAAATATCAAATATTTTAAGTTAAAATCCACTGTGTGTTACCTCGTAATTGCACGTATCTGATTTCGGATACTTGCAGATTTTATAGTTACAGTTATGAGAAATTGGAGTACATATTCTTCACTGAGAAAATAATAAAAATTATTTATATAAATTATTTATATAAGTTCCACTAAATTTCTCATAAACATCTATACGATAAACATACATAAATAATGTGCATTAGTAGATGAGTAAGAACGATAATCACGTTTAATCTGCTACTACTTTTATCAGGAAACTAGGAGAATTTAATCTTCCAATTAAGGATATGGATATAAAACTGAACATATTGTCTGGTGAATTGAATTTCCTCGATTTAATATCAGTTTCTTAATTCACTTCCATTCCGATCGAAATAAAATAAAATTCGTACTACCAGTTGCAACATAAATAACTAAATCTAATATCACATCCATTTAAAAATATAATACATATATATCGTTCGTTTGTTAAAAAAGTGACACACTCAAAAAAATTGTCAATTTAAACATTTCAGCATGAATGGAATCCAAATCGAATTATTTTCTATGAGATTGTCATTTTAACCAACGAAATTGCACTATGCAACAAGAAAAATGTTACAAATACTATTTCGATTCTTTTCGTGATGGTAAGCAATATATAATACAGAAACATCATTTTATTACAGTTCATTAAAATCCAAGGACTTGTCGATTAACTTGAAAATCGAAATAAAGATTTCTTAATTTAGATAACAAGAGAAAATTCCAAAAAGTAAAAGTTACTTTTCAAATGAAAGAAGAGACGTGTTATCGCTAAACGATTTAGCAATTAACAATTTTCTACTCCAAATCGATTTCCTGAAAAATTTATTTTCGTCGGTCACACGACTCTTCCAGGAAGTCAACGATACTTGTACGTACAAAACAATAGGAAATTTTCGATAACAATTTTCCTAATAAAAACAAACGAATAGTTCGTCTCATTTTTCCTCTATTAACCTACAATTCGGGTTCTGAAAATCTCGTAAATCGGCGCATTTCAATAATGCTTTACCATTTACCATTTCGGACACCATTGAGAAGAGTACACGAGAATCTGGTGCTCCTCGCTCGATACGCACACAACTAGCTACATATCAGGTATCCCGCAACCAGGACACGTATCACGCAACAGCATTGCCGCGTTTAACGAATTAGAGAGGAATTCTAGGGGATGATCGACCCTCTCGATTCTCTATTAGATTCTTCTCTTCTGGTTGATACGTTTCATGGGAAAGGAATGCTCGTCGAATAACGTTAGCGAACTACTCGTAAACTTTCGTACCTCTTAACACTTTGACTGCCACGCCGAAATCACGTGTTTCGCTCAGGACGCCACGGGAGTATTTTTATTATTCAAAGCATATAATAGCAAAATAATAATAAATTGATGATGTAAGACAACATTCTTCCCCAATGAACCGTTTATCTTATTGGTGGTCACGGGTGACCACCGTGGCGCCTTGGTAACAGTTGATAAGGACATGTTATAACGAGGCTTCGTTTATTTCAACAAACCATTCGCATTTGTTATTTCGTCGTAAGCAAAACGTGCAGAATATATTGTTGAAACGTGTAGAAGATATTAGTAAACAGTATTTGCGCATTCTTTATATAATGGTAAGGTATGTTCACACTTCTAGCTTCAATTATATGATTATAAAGCAGCATTTACGATTATTTTCTAAGGCATGTTTATAATAATATTCGTAGATTACCCCTCAAACATATGGATGCAAACATAGTGCACCGTTAGATGCAAGATTTGTTCTCATTTTTTTTTTTTTATTGATGTTCTAATAAAAAAGATTAATTGTTCAATGGAGCACTTTTCATTTTAAAGTATTTTCTATTTATCGGTTATATTCAAAATGCCCTAACTGTCAATTTTCATTCAATTTTTACAATTGTAAGAAGTTCAAGCGCTCCGGTCATCAATGACAAAGTGTTAATAAAGCGAAGGTGGCGAGTTCCAGTTACGTGTAACTGGCGAGATCTTTGGATTTTTCCCCTGTCAGATCGCATTCTCCTTTTATAAGAACTTTGAATTTCAGGTACAAAACTTTGATACACGATGATAAATTAATAAGAATCCTTTCGTGTGATTTTTTGAGAAACACCAGATTTTCTATTCAAAATTCTTTACTTATTGTTTGTTTGTAAACTTTAAGGGTTGAAAGAAATCCTTATTTAGATTCGATTTCTTGTGTCTTATTCGTAAACGTGTAAATTTGCATATAAATATTCACATTCTATTAATCATTTACGTTACCGATGTCGAACTTGGTAAGTTACGTTCCTTATGCTTGTGAGGAGGAACGATTGTGAAAATGATTCAAAGATCGTAGTAGGTTTAAAACTGTTTGAAGTGGGAAAGGAGGATGTATGGAAGGTGTGAAGCATACGGAGAGAAAAAAGTAGGAGTGCAAATGAAGATGAAAGAGAAATAATATTTAAGACAATGATATGGAAAGTTTATAATTTGTATTTTATATATTAATCTAATTGCGTGTTAATATTTAATTGATATGGAGTGAGTTTGTCTAGTCTCGTCCTCTTTTGTGTCAGACATCGCACAATCCTTATATGCCATATTATACGAATACGTAAATTTCCATATTTTCATTAAAGAATTTGGTTAAACATCTTTTTTAGTTCGATCAAAAATTGTGAATTTCTATAGTCTATCAAATTTCACATTCATGATATTGGCGTATGATCTTGCTAACATTTAACAATCGATTCGCTGTTGGATTCAGAACCTTTCAAAATCCTCATGCTCCACGCATACATATAAAAAAAGAGGAAAAAAAGAAAATTTGAGAAGAGAGGAGGTAATTTTGAAGGAACAGTCTTGGACTCATTAGCATTCATAACGAGTTCCTTTGGAAGGAACGATTAAAAGCGTCAGCAAAGCTTCCGACTCGATGTCGACAGAAACCTGCAGACACGCTGGTTTCCGATTTACCCGGTTGTCAGAAGGACGGTGTGTTCCAGTGTTTGCCATAAGAGAGCAATGGCAAAGCGTACAATCGAATGGGACGGTCGGTCTGTGGCGAAATCGAAATTCGACTCGGAATCAGATTGGTCGGGAACTTTGCTGGGCTTCGCTTTTACGGGCGGCTGGTGGGTTGCGGTTGAACGATCGGTTCATTTGCGAATCGAAATGGGCCAACAAAAGTGACACTGATACAGAAGCTGTGTTCGTCTCGTGCATGGATACGCCGAGAATTTTTGGCGGGATTTGATCGTTCGATTGATTGGCTGGGTGGGGAGAAAGTGGAAAATTTGTCTTGCTTCTTCTATCGATTGAAATGGTCGCGTTGTTGTTACGGCGAGTGCACAGTCATGAAATATCTTTTAGTTCGTCGTCGCTGTTGATGCGTAGAACTAGTCGTCGATGATTCGTGAACTAGTCGTCGATGATTCGTGAACAGAAGAAACCTGTAATTATCAACAGTGAGTTATATAACATTGTATTACTGTTTACTGAGTTTAATTTATTATAGTTGGATTTGCCTTAGCGAGTTTGATCTATCGAGTTGTTTGGACAGTTTGTAAGGTTTCAATATGTCGATATTCAGTTTTGTGCATTTGATGGATGTAGAAGAGAATCATTCTGTTAAACGACGAAAATGTTGAATTTGAGTAAACGTCGTTAGTTGAACGTCAAGTACGTTAAAATCAAAAATTCTAGATCGAAAAAGAAAAGATTAAAATTTGCAAGCTTTTATTCATAAAGTAGACTATTTTCCCTTGTTTACATTTTATCAGTGAGAAGAAAATCAAATAATAGCTTTCACATAACCAGTAGCGGTGCTAGAAAATTAGTATAATTGTAGTCTAATTCATCCTATTCCCTAAATATATTCAGTTCTCTGATTGATCTCTATCATTTATTTCCTGATCTTTATTAAACATTTTTTTACGGCAAGAAAGAAACAAATCTTCAAGAAATCTACAGAAACAACGTCAAACGTGGTTATGAAGTTACTTAATAAACGGCACTACGTTACTGAAAGAAACTGTACGTATATTATTTTATAAAATTCTATAAAAGTATATTACCTTTTCGAACAATCCGATATTTTAGTGAGTGCTAGTAATGACTTTAATCGCGTTCTGTAAATACGTGTATTGTGAATATCGTAGGACGAGTAGTTATTTTATTTTCACAGTGTTAGTTACTGGTTGCGTTGGATAGCTTATTTGTGCTGCGCACTTTGTTTGTTTCGGCACGGAAATAGAGGTTTTGTGAAAATGTCAGACGAATGCCAGCCATAAAGGCAATACGTGGGAATTGATCCACGTACAATTTGAATAACCTTCCACACATACTTTTACTATTTTTTATCCTTCAATTTTTAGAGATTGAGCAAATATTTGGAAATGTACTTGACCAATTTAAACCATTCTGAATTAACTACGCAATTATAATCTACAAGTGAAGATAGGAGTAGTCTCGTCGCAAGAAATTATTTTAATTAAAATTTCTATTAATTAGTCTTCGATACAATATTAGTTTTTATCTTTTATCCATTTGACGATTATATTCGTTCATTTCGTCGCTATTGAATGTTTCGTTTTTGTTAATAAAATATTCTTCCAAGCTTTCTGTAATTACATTTCTGAAATCATAATATTTAATATTTTTTCTATCAAAAAACTTTATAAAGATCTAAATAATCTATCAACCTACATATTTATAAAAGGCTGTGAAAGCTACCTTCATCGTAAATTTTTGTTATCTGTAACTCGTACAAAATTTACCGTCTATGGTATACTTTATTGTAGAATAATTTATTGATCAAATTTTCCATAACAAATAATTTTCCAGCAATATTACGTTGCTTCTTTATCATCCATGTTCCATCAGTTTGAATATTCGTGTATATTAATAAACCACAATTTATGGAACCCCGCATAATGTTGTAACTGTAAAAACAAAATCTAGCGAGAGAGTTCGTTGTTTAACCTAATACAGTAGAACCTCAAATATCAAAGATTTATTAACGATACAAATTATTTCTTCTAAGAAAATTTATAAATAATCTCTTCTAAGGAAGATTAAGAAACAAGAATAAAAACTGAAAGAGACTGTCACTCTTTTATTAAACAATTTGTATTTCCGTTCAATATTAATATCCATAAAATAGTTAGAAGAAAGTGAGTAATAAATATTTCACAAGAAACAAAATTATACAATCATCGGAAAAATGTCAGTTATCCAAGTACGTGTCACGATTAGTTTGAATAATCAACACTCTAATTTACACAATTAGTTTGAATAATCAATACTATTATCAAAAAATCCAACCACAATCGAAATCCAACGTAATTTTAAACTATTTCAAAATATCAAAGTTGGAAATTTCAAACTATGTATCCATTGATCTCTCCTCGTTTCAACTCTGGATTGAAACGCGTATTTCTTAACTTCGGAAGCTGGCCAATATCAGGTTCTGAAAACTTGGTTGACACGATATTAAGTTGGCCTGCGGTTTGGGAACGAGATGAAGTCTTGTTTCCAGCGAAGCAGGCAAATTGAAAACGAGAGGGAAAATCGATGGTAGGTCTGAACGGCACGTGCGAACGAGCCGGCGAAGCGCGGCTATAAAGCCACAAAAATACATTTGATTCGATCAACGGTGATCGACGTTTTGGAATCAGTCGCAGAGAAGCGGCAGAACCGCAGACCAGCGGCTGGTTACACGACTAGAACATAGAACTCGCAGGATTGGTGTAATAGAGGAACGCGAAAATCAGACAACATTCGTGCGACGGTGATATACCGAGTTAATGACAGAGATTCCGCGTGTAGTTGTCGTCCACCGCTTTGAAATAATTTCGATACTGACGCGACGTTCAATTGCAGTTTCTATACCTTTGAACATCATACAAACGCGATGTGTTAACGTGTGTTGTATTATCTTGCTCGAATGGCTTCACATTTGTTTGAAAAATGAATTAATTCATTTACGACTTTGACTTGTAATTAGATGTTTATCTATGTTTCTAGTTTTATCGACACATTGTATATAGAGATTTTCTGTCCTATTTGTAGTTTTAAAAATATTGCTTATCACAACGTTGAATTATTGTTTGTTTTCACTGTATCTATAGACCTGATAGGTTTCTTTTCCATTTTTAGCCTGCTATATTAAAAAAATTATTAGTAGATAATAAATAATAATAAATAATTGTGCTAAAACTAATTACATTATGTAAAACTATATTATATAAAACTAATTGCACAGATGGAAATTTTGTTTCTAGAACTAAAAAATTTCTGGATTCATGAGAGAAAATTTCAAGTTATTAGAAGGTTTCAAATTTTGAAAATATATATTCAATCTAGTTGTCACTTTTATATGATCTACTACTACCTCTATCGCGATGTATTTTAACATCAATTTAGTAGCAGGATATCGATGTTACATAATTTCCACTAGGACAAATTAAATTCCTAATTATGGAAGACTAGCGCGTAATTCGAATTCTCCGAAAATACTCTGACATTTGTAATTACCCTAACAGCAATTAATTTAGGAATTTGCGTACAGTGTCCTTTGGGCAAAGGGAATATTAATATTCATGTCATTTAACATACATAGATAAATTCAAGAAATTAATGGATACCACAGTTCTCGAATTTTTATGTAGTGAACATGAATTGTCATTTTTTGTGTTGCAGCTTTTATTCATTGGATTTTTATGACTTGTATGTTTCAAATATGTCTATCAATTCAATATATTAGAACTAAAACTTTACGACTAAAAATTCTATATTAGTCTTGTGTATCTATGTATCGTCGTCAAAAATGTTCTTTTAGCCTTTGTTATTTAATAATCTTCTGATAATTGATTTTCTAATCTGAAACTTAATGCACGATAATATCATGTAAATGTTTTTTAAAACGTTCTTAATTTTAAATTATGTTAATTTACCTTTAAATAATAATTTAAATAATTTACCTTTTATTTTAAAACCTCAGTTCTATAGAAAATTGCTATTTGATAAGAATGTCAATATTTCGCGTTACATTTTAATAGAATCAACGATATGATATCCTGATTTCGTAAGTTAATAAAAAATCTCGCTATTCCCGCATTAACAACGTTTATGATGATATAAGAACGTGACACCGTCGCACGTTTCGAAAATATATTTTACGATCTACTGATGAAAATTTATAGATGAGGAAAAATAACAATGATTATAAGTAAGTGATATAGATATTAGAAAGAGAGATCAATTTAGAGATCACAAAATAATTAAATTTCCTGGATAGATGGAAATATTTTATAATTATATATTATACATTTTTTGTAATTAATAAAAATTAGTTACATTATATATAGGCATACTTCAGAACATAATTACAAAATTAATTAAATTCATATTAAGAAGTTCTGCAGAAATTAACATCGTTAATTACTTTATATATATATCTTCCATGAAAGATTTTTCGCTATGAATGTATTACAGGGAAAATTAAGGAGAAGATAGTAACCTTAACAAGCCAGCTTGTTAACAGCTACAGCGCACCGCTCTATCAACTGAGCTGCCGAAGATGAGAAAACAGTGATTATATAATATGTAGGTATATTAGATTCATTGAAGCGATGTACACATTTCTACATGCAATGTAATTAAATCAAGCCAAATTGAAGTAATATGATATTTTAAATTTTACAAAATTTGTTCATATCTACGAGATTCTTTATGAAACAATCTGTTACAAAGTATATGATTTATGATTTACTGACAAGGTAAACATGGGAATAAATCGGTACTTCTTAATTCTGTCTAAATCGTAATTGATTGTTCGCAATTATCTTAGGTATAGTTCTCTATTTAAATTTTTCAATCTTGTTTCTTTCAATCTTCTAGGCTCTCGAGGCTATGGTTTGTCCCAATTGCGTAGGACACGGGACGTAGGAAAAATTTAGCTTTCAATATCGATCTGAGTTCAAATAAATTAACGAAATTGTTCTTCCGACTTGCATTTCTTCGAGCACTTGACATAATTATATTTAAACGTGTAAAACAAATAATAAACAGAATACAAGTTATCGATTTCATTAGTCAAATGGAACATTTGTTATTATTTCTCTTGCAATTTATTGATATTTATCTCCAATTGAGCAAAATTGTATTTGTAATTTGTATCTTCGTCGCAAGATATTAATTTCAACATCGGGAAAAAGGATAAAAGCAAGCATGTAACATTGGCATAATTTTCCAATCATTTATACGGAATGTAATACATTTTTATCCCCTATAAATTATTGAAAAATTCTATCAATATTACATTTTCATCCTTGTTCTTCTGCTTGATATCGAAAAATAATTTTTCACGTCAAAGACGAAAAGTACAGATGAAATTATATTTATTTGAAAATATTTCTACGACCTGAACAAAGGAAATATTTACATGAATGCCTAATATAATTGTTCCGTTTTACTAAAGTGCAAGAGAAGTATGAATTATTGTAATTAATCAATTAATAATAAATTCTTGTAATTAATAAGACTTCAGTTTTTGGATATAGGCGTGTAATTAATGCATTTATTTAGCTCTATAATTTTCAACAATTTAGTTCTACTTTCTTTCTCAAAAATTAATTGTATGAAAAATAAAAATAACCTTGTTGACGAAATATGTAACTCGTATGTAACATCACACACAAAAAATTGCAATATAAAATGTATGAAGTATTACAAAATATTACAAGAAGAAGAAAGAATACACAGAGATACGAATATATTCGGTAAATCATCAAATCAATTCTTTCATCAAATCAATTCTTTCAATTATATTCAACTGGAAACCTACTTTTTCCAATCGATATTAAAATATATTGTCAATGCAACGCAGAAACATAAAATTCAACAAGAAGCACAATACATTATAAATCATTTCTTGACGGGGAGTTTTCGTTTGCAATTCTGAATATTACGAAACAAGAGCTCATGCTAATTACAGAGACGCGGGATTTATCGCGTTTGGATTTGATTAAGAGAATATGAATATTTACGCAAAGGCTCGTTACAATGGCGGGGAGCGGCTGTCATCGAGTATAACGCGAGATAAAGTTACAGTTTCAATTAAGAGGTCAGTAAGTGGAAAAGTAAGATAAACGGATGAAGTAGCAGGCTTTCGCGTTAAATTTTACGTCTAATCCCCCGGAGAAAAAGTCACGACGAATCTACGAAATACGAGCGGCCGCCAGTGCAGATAAAATAATCGTTATTTGTTGCAGAAATAAAAATTTCTTGCTCGCCTCTGTTGGTTAGCGAAACAAACTGCGCTTCGCAGTTTTCTTGGTTATTACGATGGTTCAATGAACTTCAGTTGCTGCGAGTCTGGCAACAGTTTAGAAAGAGCAATTTTTAGTCTGGGGCTCAGGGTTGAAATAACTTTGATTTGCTAGAACTTTTTTTTAACTTTCTTTAGTTACCAAAGTCTAACGTCTCAGCGATTTGGAGTTCATCGATAGGATTTATTCTGCGATATTGGAACTTTTGAGAAATGAAAATATATATTTGGAGAGAGAGGGAGAGAGAGAAAGAGAGAGTTTATGGACTTATAGTAAAGCAGTAAGTGGTATCTTTGGAGCGAGTGGTACTTCAAGTTTGAAGCAGATGTTCGGAATATGTATCTTGTTCAAAGTATTCTTCGAAACCGCGTTTCTTCAAGAAAGAGTAGAACTATGTTGAAGAAATATACATTGTAAGTATGATAAAGTTTATCGAATCTCATGGATTAGAGCAATCTTTATTTTCAACAAAGCGTTAATGTTTAGAAAATACGAACAATTTTGCTTTAATATTTGAAGGCCTCCTCAGGAGGTTACCGTCATGAAAGATCTACAATGAGAATTTAGATAAGAAAACGGACGATAAGTCTCAAAGAAATAAAGAAGAATACCAATTAGAACGACTCTTTAGGTAGATGATAACATATAAAGGTGGATTATAAAATGCTGAAACCTTTCCAACTTCTTTGATCATATCGTGTATGAAATTTACGTACTGTTCTATTGAAAAGAATTGTTCTTTATTTTTTATTTTTCTGTTTTAACATCTACCTTAATATCTTTATCTCGATAATGAGCTCGAGTATTTTATACAAAAATAAAAAGAGAAACTAAGTTAAAACAGAAAGAAAGGTCCATGAAAGGAAACTCCTACGAACATTGTCGAATTTTTATACGCTGCAACAAAAAGAATTCCCAAGTATTTATTCCTGCGATTTTGTCAGCCACAGTTTCTCGGTGGCCTGTTAACCCTTCAATTTCCCGGGAAGAAGAGCGGAGGAAACCGGAAAATAGCATCAGTGTCCGTAAATCCGGACCCAGTGCAAAGTCGGTATTGTTCGTCTTGAAATTAAGCGTTCCCCTCGTTGCCGCTTGATACAGTCGCGCTTTTTCCACCCAACGAAGACTAAAATTTGTCCCACCAATCTCTGGTTAGGTTTCTCTGAAAATGGAGACAGTGGCCAAAGTGGAGGGTGAAATGGAAGATGAATGTACACAGCTTCACGAACATATTCGAACACTTGTACACAACTTCTATGAATATATATTATGTGTATTATACGAAACATATCAAAATTTCATTAGTACTGTTGCGAGACTCCATTATCATTATTATATTGGCAAAGTTTGAGATCAATCTGAAAATAAATATTGAAACCACAAGATACTTATTTAATTCAAGCATATATTTCACAGAGATCTGAAAAGTATTTTATCGCAAACCTCGATATTCAGACCATATTTAATACTTATTATGTGTTTAAAATAGCTATTCATTCTTACTACATATGTATTTGCAGTAAATGTTTTATAGGTTCTATCTTCACTGTCGCTCACAAGTACTAAGTATACCTATTGGCTTTTTATACTAAGTGACACTTGAGGTAGATTGTTAGAGAAACAATTAATCAGCTAAGATTTTGTATTTGTACAGATTGACAATTGAAAATATACAGCGAGAGATTGTGAAAATTATTTGGAAGAATTTTAGAGATCAATAACAAATTTCAACAGTATGTTAGCATCTAGATTCTTTACCATTCTTTGCCCTAAATCGCGTTGAAAGAATTTGAGATAAATTAAGTGATCCAGGATATAAATCTGACTTACGGAATGTGTGACAAAATAAAATATCTAACACACCCAACTATACGACGTTGATTATACAAACATATTACTTACGATGAACATACAAATCCTTTACATTTTAAAATTCTAAAAATAAGAATTAATAATTTCTTAATTGTTTCTCAGGTTGTATTTCGTTTATTTTTGTTTTGATCGATCCATATAACATATATCATATATGATATAAAAGTTTTTGATGATAAATGTTTAAATACTTTTGTAAGCCAGTGTACAAGAGGCGTGTTTGTGAAACGTTGACGCGTTGGTACACGTAACTTGTTTCTGTCCACGAAGAAGGAAAAGAGGTGAGCTTGCGAGGCCAATTTCGTAAGGGTGGAATAGGTATTCTGGATTACAATATAATTTCACAAAGAGGACGAGCTTCTCAGAGTCGACTGGCACGACTTTAAGCGTATCATGCACCTACACCACTTTTCTCGCGGTTTTCCTCGACAAATTAGAAACTATCAGGATTAACGGTGATGATAGAAGTCGTTTTGAAAATCACCAGACTGACACGGATGATACTGGCTCAGGTCCTAAGTGGAAAACCGACGATTCTGCTGTACAAAGTGCTTTCCTTTGTTATGGGGATTTTTCTTTAAACTGTTTTTGATCGCAGCGTATTGTGAATAGGAGTTGGGTGGATGGTTTTTTGTTTTAGAAAGCATGTCTGGTTGATTTTGTTACGAAAAGAGGATTCGGAGATAGCCAAAAACTAGTTAGAGAAAGTGCAGTTGTTTGTATAGGAGGATTTAATTTGCAGTGATTTCATAAATGAAAGATTTTAATTTGCACAGTAGAATCTCGACTATCAAAACACCGGTTAAGGAAATGATGGGTCATCAGAGCATTGGTCAGTGGAATATTTGGGATGGTTTTTTAATATGGTTTTAAAAGTTGAAAAATAAGAATAGAAACGAAAAGAAATTATTACAATTTTATCCCAAAGTTTTTGTTATTACGCTTAATATCATATATTTTTATTGATATTTTGAAAGATTCTAATAATTGTCCTTTTAGATATATTAGGCATTCATAAAACTTTATTATAGTCTCATGACCATAACGTATCGTAATTATATCTATCATTCTTTAAGTTTCTTTTCCTATTGAAATATTTATTCAGAATTAATCTATGACTTATTGGTATGCTCTTTGTTTTTTCTCATAAAAAAGGAGAGGTTTATAATTGTTAATACTAATCTTTCCTATATTACCTATATTATTTCTTTATCTTTCCTAAATTATCGTATCATTTTCATTTTATAATTACCTTTTTAGATAAATAATAACAATTTTACGTTTCACTCTCAATACGATTTCTTCTTTATTGCATTTGTTAGTTCGATGTTTCCTTTAGGATCAAGAAATATTAAAGTTAATGCTCTATAATATTCCAGAAAATTTAATTTTATGCAGACGTTCATGTCCTAGCTATAAATATCAAATCAATAAAATAAAAGGAAATTATTTCATTTAATAGTCTTAAGCTTAAAAACTGGAGAAAATGTAGATGTTTCTGCGATTCCTGTGATTTCTCAGAGTCTTGAAATAGCTTCAAATTTATTGAGATTTAAACATTCTTTTACGCAGATCTAAGTCTTATATAAATCTTTTCGTAAAACAAGTTCGTGTTGAAACTTTAATTCGAAATCTTAGAAGGCGAAACTGAAGCACAATTTACCCTCGTTCGTTTAATAGTGTAACAGGAAATGGACATCGTTGGTGAGTTTATAAAGTTTCCTTTGTATAGTGCTTTCGATTTAGATATACGTTGAATAGTTTCGCGCCGATGAATGAAACAAGTTAAAAATATACTTAACTATTTCGCTTTGAAAAACAATTTACGTGCTATACAAAACAGTTTACTCAATGCAAGGTTCAAACAAACCGCGTGAAAGTTGCATTATTTTAGTAATTGACTTCCGTGAAAATAATATATTTTTTCAGATTGATCAAAATGCACAAATTAATAGAATAAAAATGGTGAAAGTTATGAAACATGTAGAAATGTCTCGTTTTTTACATACTTCGTAATCGTAAATGTAGTATTTGTTTTAATATGCTGGAACTCATAAATTGGTTTGATTCTGTGAAACGATTTGTTCGTCATTAAATGTCGTAGATACAGTTGCAAATAAGATATTAGTTTGCAAAAAAGTTTTATTTTTTGCTGATATATAGTATTTCTTTAAAAATACGATATTAATAAGATTATATATATTAAATTGTGCTTATGCATTTAATTAGTAAAATATTCTTTATTTATATACGTTCTTCTATTTTTTGAATTGAAAATATTAAATCTTTATCTATAATCTAATAGTTATAACAAAGGAAAGTTCTAGAGCTATACAGAGAAAATTGGTAAAGAAAATATGTTCAGTGATATAGGTCAGTCATAGGTCTGACAACAAACGGAGTAGATAATTGGATCGGATAGTGCATCAAAGTTTTAAATTGAATTTCGGTGTGTAATCATCTTACAAATGAAGAAAATAATTTATATCTTTGGGTCAGTGTAGATTAATATTGTATAAATCAATTATTCCATATATTGATTTACGTGAGGTCTTAGGTGATTATATGAAATTGCATATTTCATTGAAATTAATTTTAACATAGAGGTTTTGTGTACGATCAAAATAATCAAATATACAATCTTAATTAATAAGTTATTAAATAACATAATAAAAATTATAATCTTTCAAATTGAGCTTTCGATTTCTAAATTAAAAACGTTTCCTAGTAACTATGAAATTTTTGCACTTCTGTTAAAACGATAATTTAATTACTAGTTGCACTATTACTTAAACAAATTACATTATTTGTAATTGTTAACAAAATTTCTCCATAAATTTTCTCTATTCAATTTCAATTATTGTACAATTCTGTTCTATATCGCGATAGAAATATACAATATGACGAGACGAAAATGAAAATCAAAGAAACCTTATCTTAAAAATCATCTCTATCATAATTAGACTGCGGTATAACCAAACTATTATGTAGATTCAGTTTTCTCAGAATATAATTAAAAAAGTGCAAACTCGACAGAGTATTACTTTACCTATTAACATAAATATTATCGAGAACACCATACTACTTCGAATATTTTATGTATTTTTTGACATTATACGCATTGTGAGTAACTTTGCAATTTGAAATTTTCTATGAATGCACAACAATCCGTTGTCTAATCGTAATTCTGTCTAACCGCGTGTAAACATTGCCTACATTTATAATCAAGTTAAGAAACGACCAAGTGTCGCTGTCATCATTCTAGTCGGCCCAAGAGCCGACCAAAAAATGATCGATGAAACGTACAAGCAATTAAAGTCCAATTAAAAAGCTCTCCCAGCGAAAATTGCAGGAACGCGGCAACGCGGCAGATTTCAATAAAAAAAAATCCGACACGGACACGGAGCCGCCATATTTCTCTCTTATTCGTCGAATCGTTTGTTCGTCCAGTCGATGGATCGTTTGTAAAGGGAAGAACTCAATCCGCCGTCGAATAAAAAGTTTCCATTCTCTCCTCTTCTCTCTCCCTCACCCATCTCTCACCAAAAAAGAAAAACAAAGAGAAAACGAAAGAATGAAATAAAATAGAAAAGAAATAAGAGAGATAGGATCGTTTCGTAAAGGGCTACAATCAATTTCAGAGACGAGTCTAAATATTTAACGGACTGCGATAAATTAAATTCTATCGCCAGCGTTCGTCGATCGAACAATTTTTTTCTATTCCAGCTTCGACGAAAAATCGTCAACGATAGGACAACATTAATTGACCTGGAATTCGACGAGCTACCCCCTTCTGATAACTTAAACGTTGAAGAGGAACTGAAGCAAATAGAGACGTATATACACCGTGGTCTTAAATTCGTGGTACAATTGAAGTTAAGATGATTCTATGGTTAAAAATAAGACGAAAATTAGATTAACAAAATGACATCGGATATTTCAGTTTGGAGAAAATCGAATTTGCATACCTATCGAGTACACGTCACTTTTTCTAATCCCAACTAGACAGGAGTAGATACTCGACAGGAGGTGATTCTATATACGAAAATAGACGGCGAAAGTGGAATAAAAGCATCTCGTTTTAAGCTATCTTTTGGAGAAAATTCATTTAAAAGATTAATTGAGGACTAAGTACGTGGACGTGTACTAGACTACTGCTCGATTAAACATGTTCAATCTTTCTATCTTCCGCAAAACAAGGCTTTTACTCTACATCTTTGATTTATTTTCACACGTATGGTAATCTCCTATCGATTGTATATTCTCGTGTAATTACGATTACGTAAATTTATGTACACTTGGCGAGTTACCAAATCCGATTTCCTCGAAAATGAAACCTTCAACGTGTAATTTCATTACTCTTGGTTTCTATTTTAGATCGAAGCATAGATTTTCCCTGGCCCCGATCGTACCACGAATCTAGGGCCACGGTGTATATAGAAATGGCAATGGAACGAGAAAATCGAGGATAGAACCGGGGCACTGACGGTGACGGTTGGAGGATCAAAAAAAGTGGTTCTTCTTGCTTCTTCTATTGGTGTTCGCTAGGCTCAAGAGCCACGTATGTTCCGAATGTTATGTACGTCCCGATTTGCTGGAGTTCGATCACGAAATAGACGGATATCAATCGACAAGCGTTTTAGGGAAATCGCTGTAGGCGTTTGATCTCAATTAAATTATCTTCCGGTTGGTATTAGAGGCAGAGCCCAGCTTCGATTCGCCGGCATTCAATCCTTTCATTTGATTAATTCCTTCTTACACTGGATACCTACTTTGCTTTACTGTTTTGGAATTTTTGGCGTTATCATACTTTTAATAAAATATTATTTTAAAATTGACATTAGTTGCTCGGACCATTATGAGTATTATTATCTTCGTATCATGTTTATTTTATTCGTTCTACTAACGAAAAATATTTCCACTTGCTTCTTCTGCACCATCGGAGAATTGGTTATTGTTATTTCAATAAAGTATCTATGTTGTTTCGGTTAGTTTATGTATGGCTATCGTTTCACGTTTGGGCTATTAATGATGTGCTTTTAACTGTGGATGTCCATTTATATTATTACTATTATTATTAGTAGTAGTAATATTTTAGTAGTTTTATTTTTGAATAGAATTTTCGGGTATGGTATTTGAATTAAAGATGGTATCTATTGATATAATGTATTTGTAATCTTCTTTTTGCTGTTTCTTTAATAACTATTACTTTGGTATTAAACAGAGTTGGTAAACACAGTCTTCTCATATTCGTTAATCGGTGCGTTATTTTTAGAATTTTAGAATTATTAAAACAACTATGGACAATAATTTATAAAATGACTCGATGGATTTAATACACCGCGATACATTAGATGAAGATCAATTGACTTTACGATAATAAATCGATCTCTAAAGTACATTTTGCCGACAAATTGGATCTGATGTACAAGATGACGATACCAAATGTATTTTAAGAATATTTCATTGCATTTACGGTCGTGAAAAATTTATACAGTTCGACGGTGAAATAGAAATGTCACTCTACAGCTACGGGGTTATAAATGGAGTAACATTTCATTAAATGACAACCTTTCCACCTTGAGATCTTCATCTAACGTCTTAACGTAAAAATAGTGGAGTTTCTCTAAAAATAACAATTTCTTCTTAATGTATTTGCGATATTCTAGATCAGGTATTGGCAACATCAGCGGATACTCAAGTTCCCACAAAACGTTTTTATTGTGTCAGGTATTTTTGAAAAGTGGCTTTAAAAAATTATTGGACATAATATAGTTGTTTGTAAATAGAATTTTAAATTAATAAATTCGTTAAAAATAAGTACTAGTTGAATGTACTTCTAGCTTACAACTACTATTCTAGCAAAATTAAAAATTAATAATTGATATACTTTGTCATAAGCCAGCCATTTGGGATGCCTGTTTTAATAAAAAGGTTTGGGCCCATCTCTGATCTAGAGCTAACTGAAGTTACAGTCTATTTAATAGTAATATTTAATCACATTTTATTCATTCGTTTGGAATTCTTTATATTAGACAAATTCTATAATATTTTCAATATATAATAGAAATATTTGAGCTAAAGAGATAAAAATGGATACTGAAATTTTCATTTATTTAAATACTTCGTTTCAATATTTGAAGATCTCATATATTTCTGGCTCCTATATTATATATATTTTCCGGTATAAGTAGGTTCGAAGAATCAAATTTGTCTGTCTTTTAAGCACAAATGGATGCTTGGTTGCATAAGGCGCATCCTTCGTTCGTTGATTGAGTTCGTGCAGAAGAATTAAATGTAACTTCTCGTGTGCTATCGAGACTATATTTTGTGTCATACTTTAGTACGATTTTTTTTATAAATGTGAAGGACATATCATACATATGTATAATAATGTATGCTAATAGTATTTATAATAAAAAAAGGCATTTGTTACTAGCAGATGTTTTTATCGGATAACAGATTTTTCGGATATTACGGCAACTCTACTGCATCTATTTGTTTCCATAAGAAGATCAATACTCAGAAGATATTAATCAGACGTCTTGTTATTTCAATAAGTACACACCTCTCAATCCTCGTGTTTCACAGTAAAACTTACGATCACGATTGAAGTAGCAAAGCGGCTTTGCGCTTATATTTTTCCCGATTCTTCTTCTTGTGAAAATTGACGAATGATTCATCTTTCCACTATAACGTAATCTCCATCTTTTCACTCTGTTATTCCTTCGATCTTCGATTCGCACCCCTTTGTAATTCTCTTTTCTTTCAAACATTTTTTCCTTTTAAAATTCCAAGTTAAACCGTATCTATACGTGCTCTATAACTTTTATTTTTCTCTCATTCAGCTTTTCTCCCACCGTGATCCTACTTCAATTCTCCTATTTGTTTCTTTATTCTTTCTCTTTCCGCCAAGGAGATAAATTCCATCCCTACCTCAGTGTTCATCCCTTCGCTTTACACTTTTAAATCTCTTTCGGGTCCATTCGTTTCTTCCTTTCCCTTCAATTTCTATTGCTTCCTTTCCCAGCCGCTTTCATCTGACAATTTATCTTCTATTCGGGTCCCCACCGACCCCTCGTCTCCCCCCTGGTCTCCTCCTCGTGCTACTGTCCCTTCTCATTCACATTTTCCCGCCGCCGTTTCCACCATCGCAGCCACTTCGTCGTTCGATTTATTTCCTCCTCTTTCGCGTCTCTCTCTCTTTCTTCCTCTCTCTCTCTCTCTCTTTCTGTCTCTGTTTTTCTGTCTCTCTTAATGTCCTTTCCGATTTCTCGTTTTGCTGCTGCCGCCCCTCCATCGATTTCAAGCCACGAAAACGTTCGTTATTGTCATCGTGGGGAAACTTCAAACCAAAGAGGAAGACTCGCGTCAGAAGAGTTCTCTTCGTTTTTTGAAGCGAGAAGTGGATCAAGGATCGACGAGAATCGAAGTGTTTTTCGATTCCAGCGAAATCACAAGACGATGTACACTCCCGTTCATAGATGTTAGAACACCTGGGCCTTCTTGCGCAATTCAACTAATGTTATTAGCGAAATTGTACAAGTTACTAGTTACAAGTTTTCAACAGTAATAAATTCTCCTGCATAATAGCAACAAGTTTGATAATGAAATGTAACTATACACGTAAATTAGACGATTTAGATTATCGGAGCAACGATTAATTGATCGGAATTACATGGTCATGCAAAATGAAGATTCCGCAAAAAATGTGGCAAAGTCATTTTTACGAATTAAAAAAAAAAATGAACTAAAGATTGTCTATTATATAGACGTTTGCAATCTTTTGATCTAAACCTCATTAAGAAAATTTTTGATGAATTGGTTTAGAAGATCAGTGAAGTCTGAAAAGTTAAATCTCACGCGTGAAATCATTTATGGAATATTTAGAACCAAAGAATAACAAATAGGATAGAGAATATAATAATATAAATGTCAAAATAATGTGATTGGAAAACAATAGACCTTTATCTGTGTTTCATATTTATGAGATTTTTTATTATAACATAGTATATAGGAATTCTTCGTAATCCAAAGATTCAAGTAAGAAGATAATTGAAGATCATTGGGGCGAAACGTGACAAGTACATTTTTGTTGATTCTTTTATTTTAATTTTTCTTTTTGAATAGATAGGAAAATGTTAATGTGACTGAAAATTCTAAAGGAGATAAAAGAACACAAAATCAGCTTCTTCAGGATTGATTAACGTACTGAATTTGAAAACTGCTAACTTATAACAAATAGGAAATGTGGCTCATCGTGTTCTTCATATGCTAAGCGTTCAAATTCGATTACATCGAAAATTAAATCTTAGACAAATGATGTTATTCTGCATTTTCGACTTATTTTCTCTCGTAGAATAATCTCCCGTCGATTATCCATCTTTGTCTGGTTGGGATTGGATAAATTTACTTGATACATTATCAGTCTCGATTTTCTCAAGAATAAAGTTTCCAATGTAATTTTGTTATTTCTGATCTATAAAGATTTTCTGTAAACATTTTAATACTTATGAACGAGGATGTACGTTAGGGAAGCAGACGGGGGAATCACTTTTCTGTGATGTTCCGATCGCGAAGCGGCCCGCTTGACACGTGCCAAGAGAAATCTCGTCGGTGCGTATGGCTCGTATGGAAGATTGCTCGGCAAAGAGGAACAAGAAGGAGTTGGAAAATGATTGGTACCTTTGTGCGGGGAATTTCAGCGATTCCAACGGAGACGTTGTGGTTAATGGAGCTGCTCGACGATTCGCTAGCTCTGTGAAAGGGAAGAAGTGCGTGAGAGTGTGGATCAGAGTAAATTGCACGCGAAATATTTCTGCAAACGGTTGAACAGACAGAGCGAAAAGAGATCGTCGCTGCGTAAAATGGGATTTCGAGTTAAGTGGATGAAATCGGGGAGGAAGATGTGAAAAGAAGTTGTGGGATATGACGAGGTATTTTTATTGGAAACGATAGGGCGAGATGAAATTTCCGTAAAAATTGGGTAGATAGGAGAAGGTTAGAGTGAACGTGGAATTATGCGGAAGTTTACTATGCTGATATGGAATATTAGCACGTGTATTACGGAGGATTGCTGCTAAACCTTCCGCTGAATCTGGTTCAAAGTTTCTGCATTACAGTGGCGATTAGCAATTCTAAAGTAGGCGATTATGTGTTAGGTTATCTTGTAACTATTGGCCGTAATAAACTGTTTAGTTGCTCTCGAAACTGTGGTAATTAGAGGAAAGTTCAACACTCTATCCTACAATTTTTATCTTATAATGATATCATTCATCTGTCGTACAATGATTTCTAAAGTGGTATATTTAAATATCATAATGGTTATTACAATTTCGTTAAGAATATCAATATACTTATTTTGCGTTTGAAGAAAAGCTGTTTTAATAGTCTAATAGAATATAGAAATACTATGATTAATTGATCAATGTAGATCATTTCTGTAAGTTAATTTCAACAAGAAAATTCTACAAGAAATATAAATGAATATATTTTACGATCTTCGTTTATTCACATAAATTATAAATAAATATATTAGAAAGAGAAATCGAAGAATATACATAAATTAATTCATAAATAAATCTTATATCTTATTTCACAAATATCTAAAAATATTGTAAGTTGAACGTCATTAGATCTTCTATTTTTTTGTTTGCAGTACACTGGGATAATTCAAGTTTATAATTTCATTTTATACCAGTTTTTGTAAATGCCAAGAACAAAATGTAAAATGATCTGAAATCCGCGTGTTTAATTTTTTTATATTTTAATTTAAAGTTGCACGCGCCATTAAAGGGTATTAGTTTATTACTGACTGTTTTACATCATCAGTATACAATTATCTTAAAATAATATAATCTGTACGAGGAGTACATGAAACACGGAATAGTATATTATACATATTATATTAAATGGTAAAGTCTAACATCTTTCAGAAATAATAAAATCTTCTTACAAGTATTTTCTTCTTGTAAAATATCCAGTGAATTTGACCAAAATTCTTATCATGTTCTTTTAGTTTCATATTTTGGGCGATTTACAGTGACGATTGTGTTCGATGGAATCTTTAATTAATATCGCACATGTCACAGGTGATTGGGTTTTCTTTGGCAATAATAAAGGAATAGATTAGTTTTATATGGACTATTCTTAACACTGTATTTCGTCATTAATCCAAAAACAAAGACACAGCGAATTATACGTTTAAGCAAGTGGAATAATTACAAGCATTGTAGATTGAAACGAGGTTATTTGCATGAGAACAGTTGATAGTGTGAGAAGCTTCAGAATATAAACCGTGTCATTTTGGAAGAGATACCGTTGTCGGTACATCATCAGACCTTTAGTAACGTATCATCATGCCATCAGACATCTAATGCAGCAACAATGCCAGCGAAATGTCAGAGCACTCTTACAAAAGGACACGTTATGCCATCAGTAGCCTGATATCGCATCAGTATGTCACTCGATGAAACCAGTAGTATTGGCTAAAGGATGAAATCTGTTTTTCGCTGAATATAGATATTGTGTATTAAACACGAACGATATGTGTAGATTTATATTACGCTAAATCCAAGTGCACCAGTGTGCTTTAAATTATATTGTGGAAATTATAAAGATATTATCAGATAAAGATATTTATTTCCAATAGGATGATAATACAGAATTAATTATGGAAGAAAATACGATGTAATTTTCTTTTCTCTGTCACTATTTTAGATTTGATTTTGCAATCGTTTATTTTAATTTATTTTATATTATTTTATATCACCTCAGAATGTTTTAGAATTATAAGTAGATTTCCTGGCAATTTATTCCTGGTAATTTTAAGGAAATTTTTTATTCATTCCTACATGTAACTATTATCGTTGAATTGTCTAAAATATATTAACCCAATTGGAACAGAATAACCTAGAACGGTTGGGTTAATAAAATATTATTTCACGAATAGAAGAATTTTAGTTATTCGAAAAGCGTATAAAGACCAATTAGAAGATATTTTTATATGCAAGAATAAAGGAAGAGTATAAAGCAGCGATTCTTAATCTTCTATTTACCACGAACTAATTTTCAATAACTTTTTGTTGTTGCGGACTCCCAAGACTTGACTCAAAATTATGTATATTCAAAAAAGTTATCGACCGATCATTAACAAGCTTCACTAAGATCACTGATATATTAGTAGCGTATCCTTTCTTTATCACAATGACTATCATTTTTCGGTGTCTTTATTACATATATACTGAATTTTCTACCATTTCCAAACAGATGCTTAAATACGTATTTTAAAGCTGCCTTAAAACTTTGAAAACTTTTAAGGGAACCTTTAAGTCCATTCTGTAAAATAACAGTCTTAAGACATAACGCATCACGCCATTACAAAAATTTCACCACTTAGTACATCCATATAACCCCATTAATAATAAAAACTGGAGGAATCCCCGCTATTTTTCAATTAGGAAGCTTTTAATCGCCGGAAGTTCTAAGCCGCACGAGTGAAGTGTTAATGGAACGGCCGATGGCCACGAGCAAAGGATCGATGGATCGTAGCCCGTAACGACGATGAGAGCGAACGACCGTTGTAATTTAATTAGTAACAGGAAGCTACGACAATGGATTAATCGCGAAATTAGTGAGTCGGTAAATCGAATGGCCGTGCCGTTGTTGATTTTATCGCGGACCAGGCTTGTCGTTCGCGGAGAACGGCGTGTAATGGACTTTAAAACGCTGGATTTCGCTCTTCGCTGATTCTCTGGTCCGCCGAATCGGTGTTTATTTTTTGTCGGGGGGAAAAAATCCACGGCCACGGGTGCAACTAAAAGAGGGTAATTGAAACGGTCAGCGAACTTTAGTCAAAGAAAAAAGCGACGGACTTTGAGCGTGCCGGAATCGAGCAAATTTGAGATTTTTCGGTTGCGACCGACAAATGAAAGGAATGAGCAATGTCCATGTAGGCGAATGATGTGATGTAAAGGAAACTTGCATCAAAGCTGCTTTTGAAAATCATTCGGCATAGAAATTTATTTTATGATAATTTCTTATGACGATTTGCAAGAGTAATTCTATTATTTACGATGCTTTTCGTATAATAATCGATAATGGATTAATTCTGGTGAAATATTGGATTTGTTATTTAAATCTATGTTATTGTTAAAACACTACGTTTAATTAAAAACACGGGATAAGTAAAATGAAAATATAATAAATACAGTTGCGCGTAAAATAGTTTGGAAGGAGTTTAAAGTATAACAAGTGTTACTGTTTTATGTGATAAGTAAATAAATTAAGTATAGCATTTGTACAAATACTTAAATTTCTTGTTCAGAATTAAGATCTAGTAAAATTAATGCAGTGGAATCAAAATGTATTACTTCACCTCTTTTCCAAAATATTTCTTCCATTCTCAAAGATTTGTAAATAACGAGTATCATAGCTTTTGGAAGAAAATTTTTCAATAAGGATACAGACGATCGAGATACTTTTAGAGAAATATTTTATCTTTTGATGTTTTAAAGATACGTTTTATTTACTAGTTTAGCTCTGTCATATCTTATCTGAAATAACTATCTACGTATTATTTTGAAAAGTGACGAAGGTACTGAGAAAAACGACAGCGATAGGAAATCAGTGGAATCAGACAATAACAGTAGCGCTACATCATTGTATAAAAATATAAATAATTTTGTGTGCAATTTATCGTGAAAGATGTATTTTTTATCTAGCAAGTTAATTTTAATGAAATTCGTTGGAAATGACTATTACTTTGAAGATTAATTGGCGAAAATATTGAACATCAGTAGAACAAGTCAATAACGGTAGGACCGTATTATAAAAAATCAAATAGAAGAGTATAATTTTTAATAATAAATGTTTATAACAACGTTTTTACATCCTAAAGCTTAATTTACTTTTTAAAACAGTATTTTTTAACTTGTCTATATTATAGTTAAATGAAATATATCGCGTTATTTATTTACACACGAGATGCATTGGTAATATGAAAATACGATGATAAAATATTACTTGAAAATATATTGCCATCTAAAATTTTTTCAGATAAAATATTTTATTCGTAATATGATTCACGTACAATCGATCACAAAAATCTACACACACCTTTAGAATATAAATATCTATGGTAAAACCGTTACTCTACGAATTCTTCTAGCACATTAAGGAACATATGTAATGTTAAAATGTAACACAATTTATTCGTTTTCACATTTATCAAGAAGAAAGAAATGGGTGAAAGATATAAATAAAATGTGGGTAAAAATAAAATAGTTATATTTAGGAACATACATTCGTTACATCGACATGAAATCATAAAGATAATAAATTTAGTATTATATTAATATCACGTGATCTCCTAATTCTTTTAATTGGCAAAATCTACCATACCAAATATTCGGTATCATCGCATGAAATTAACGTAAGAAATATTAAATATCCGCTCATGTAAAATAATTACAGAACTCTGCATTCTAAATCTCGTGGCTCGTAAATAGGCAGTTTAACGAGCATAAAATTGTTATTATTTGACACAGTTCTACTGTTTGTATGTCGTGTGTGTGTATTTATTGTTAATTTCTGATGAAACCCACGTTCTAAATGACTGTCTGTAGTCGTTGAAAGGTGAACAAACTCACGGCGAGAACTTATTATTAATCAGAATATCAACTGGGGATTCTATCGAAATCGTTTATCTTCCCAGTAGAATCAAGGAAACGAGTATTTAATAGTCGAACAATATGATCGCTCGTTTGAATGCAAGAAATATCGCGATCCATTCTGCCTGCCCCGTTAATGCCTTTTCACAGATCGCGTGAATCGGCATGCTCGCATGGCATTAAATTGTGCCACGCTATTCGTTATCGCAATTAGCGGCGTTATTATTACAAACGTCGCGTAATTTCGATCTCGCACGACTGTGAAACGCATAGAGCACATGTGCCACGAATTATAACGCTGCACGCGTCTAATCACAGGAATACCTTTGGTGTGAACAATGTGTCGAATTGCGTACTGACGCGACCGCCAGAGGAGCAGGAACTTAATAACCCTGCCATGAATCGGATTCCATCTGGGGTCGAATGTAATAGCCGTTCTCCAGAATCGTTAGGGATTTGTTAATTAAGATGGAAACGTTTTTGTTTCTAATGCCCTGAGTCGTAATTTAATCCTCTGAAAGTGTAATAAAGCGCGATAACAGGAAGAATTCGAAAAGATCGATTTAAAAAATGATTATTTTTTCATCGTTCAAATTATCTACCTTTCTGCCATCAAATTAAGTATGATGGTATTTAAAATGCGAGTTAACGAATTTGTAAATCTTCGTAGAAATGTTATTTATATTTACGGTTTGTTTTTGGAAATTTTAGTAATATTTTGTAAAATATGTGGGTACATACTTGGTTTCTTCCTTGCTTTAGAAATTTGTTTACGTATCTTTCTTTCACTTTTGATTTATCGTCGGTTGTCATAGCGTAAAAATAGAATACTTGTTTGCAGCGGAACTTTATTTTCTGCGACAAAATTTTATTACAAAAAATAATTATTTAAATAGCGTATCATCACATGTGTATCTGGATATTGTATTAGAATTTTGGTAAAAACGAAACAGCGTAGTTGTAAATGAAATATTTCCAATGGATGGAAGGATCTGAAGCCCCATTTAGGAACACACGACATCAATATTAATTCAAAAGTATATATTTTAATTTTTAGCAAGTGCCGTAAGCTTAATGTCAATTTGCCCACGATTTTTGCAGCTAACGATTTAAAATGTATCTCAAAAGGTTTCATCTGGGACAACATCAGTGAGTGCTCAATATTACTCGGTACTGTAATTTACTAATTGCTTCATGTTTTTATGCTTTATTTCAAATAATTATAAATTTTATTCCAAAAATAAAAAAGACTCAGGAAGGAAGGATGATAATTGAATAAACATTTATTTTAATTGTAATTATAAATAGACTAAGAAAGAAAGTAAAATAAAGAATTTCTTTAATTTTCAAGAAAGAAAGAATTTAAATAATTGTATATCTTTTAGATCCTTCAAATTCCTATATATATTCGTCTCTCAAAATGTGCTAATTAAATTACAAAAATGATCGTCGCTCAAAGATATAAGCGAATAAAGTCAATGAAACAAAAAGAAAAGTTAGGATCATGCTATGAAAACGTTCGTTTTAATTTAACGAACGTGCTAAATGACTTCCTATAGACTAATCCAGTTTTATCTTAATCGAAGTTTTGTTATATGATCGCAAATTCATAAGCAATGATTAGAATTGGTGAATTTCAATTACGTGAATTCCAGTTATACGAACTATTTGTCTCCAGATAGATTCAGATAAATGAAGATCTACTTTAATTTGATATGAATGCAAAAAAAAAAGAAAGAAAATTGGAATTTAATATTTGTTTGAACGCAGACAAAGAGATAAAAAATTATTGGTTTGCTGTTTACCAGTGAACCAGCGTATTTTTCTTGTTATTGGCTCATTTATGAATCAGAATATCGAATTAATTTGATGTATACATGGAAAGTTAAAATTCAATATCAGGTGTTTATAGTTAGCTTGTACGAAAGCTGGATGTAATAGCTGTAATAGAAAATTATTGGATTTTTGTTTATTAACGGAATATGCTTTTACCGTTAATTTGTAATTTATATGCATGCGTATATCATATAGAATATCAAATTATATTTTGAAACTAGTACACAAAGATTGGGAATTAATGTTATTAAGCGTAAATACGATTTTCCAAAAATTGTACGGTATGAAAGAGTATTGTTGATTTTTTATTTAATAATACAATTGATCGAGAAGTGACAATCTGCCCTATTTATTTAAAATATCGAATAATTTTTGATTCGCAAAAAAGGAAGAATTATGGTTATTATATTTAATCCTATTAGGTTTCATATTTTACATGTAAATAATAGAAGATATAAAATAGAAGAATTATTTTTCCTAAAATATTAATTTACTAAGTTACTAAGCAGATTATCGGATTGAAAACGAAAATAATATAAAACCACGGTCGTCAATAAAATAACGGTACTGTACAAAAATAAAGAAATAAAGTGTTGAAACCTTAATGATAAATTAAAATTCATTTTGCTATAAGCAAGGCGAGAAGTTGTATGAATGTTAATGTGGAAGTGGCAGCAGAGAGCTAGAATTCTCTCTCTTTGGTTGTTGGTAATTCTAGTGGCTTTCTTGCTCGTCTTCTCGCCGATGGTCAAAGGTTTAAGAAAGTGTCCCGATGAGGGAATGAATAAACATCCATGTGAAATGACGAAAAGTGTGGAAGTAACGAAACGGAATTTTAGATCGGGTCGACTTAAGTGGACATAAAAGTGTGTACGTGTGTGTGTTATCTTTCGTATAGCATGACGATAAATTCATAGAGCTATGCTCGCAAAATACGCATTCTCGTAGCGCTTTACTGAATGGAAAACATGGGTAATAAGCACGAGTTATGATAATACTACAGCAATTAGTAACTTATTTAAAGAGAGAATATCAGTATAAATTTTCTTTTTTCTTTGGCTGCATAATAATGAGGCAATGTAACGTATATGTGTACTCAGCGATAGTAATTCAACTTTAAATTTATAACAGCATATAGTTGAAATAAAACTAAGAACATCTTCCTATAAATGTAGGTAAATTCTTTCTTCTTCGATGTTTCTGTGATTTTTCTTTTTTAATATATTGTTTTAAAGTCGCATCGAATATTTAGTTATCGAAAATTACAAAATATTTTATATTGTTTTGGACAGCAGGTTGGTTAGATTTAAAAGGATTTACGAGGAGGCTACCTATTTTCTCCTTGTAGAAGTTGTGTTTTAGTGGCTGTTATAAGTTACGTAATAAGTTAAGAATATCAAGATCCTCTATAAAAAAAAGTATTAACCGACGTATGTTGCAAAGTTATTTGTTTAGGAGATATTTTAACTTTAACTTTGTAAAAGCTACCGTATAAAAAACAAGAGAAGCAAATATAAAAGTAGTGCCTTATGCCTTTCTTTGTCGTTCATACGATAACTTTCACGAAATACAAATTTAAATATCTATTAAACTAATAATTTTTCGACGTAAGTACATTAATAACTTTTTAATACAGAATGCCTAGCTTTATCGACTAATGTACTTAAAAGAAAACTATTTAAACTAACAAAGTTGATCTTCACACGATCTTCGATCACTCATCTAGAATGTTCTTCCATCGAAGTCATTCAACTTTTATCTTTAATAATAGTGACGTAAATCAAGGTGTTAATATCAGGTGAGACACCTATATATTCTGTATATTCATTAACATTTTACACGGAATCCTACGAATTTATTATTAAAACCCCTGAAATGTATTCAAACGTAAGAAAACAAGGTGTCTCGTAACACGAGGAAGAATCAAGAATAGCTTACACTGAAAAAATGAATGTAAATCATCGTTATACAAGAAGAGAAACGTTGAAGGAGAAAAGAATTTCTTTTGACGTTACAATAGAAGGCTGCTGTACCAATTATAAAGTTTTCTCGTTTCAGATCCGTGTTGGACGAGTATAACGAGAGTAATGAGATTTTCATTCAACCGATATCGGTGATCTGCGAATTCAACGAGGAAAGGTAAACCCCAGGCCTGCAATTTCTCCCTTGGATCATTCGTTCTTATTCTTTCAATCCGCCTTTCTATCGCGATTCTTCGAAACGATGAATCAAAGTATCCGGACATTCTGCCAAATTATATCGTCAGTATTCCAATTAAACTTAACGCATCGATCCTTTTTGAAGTTTCGAGAATTATGCAGTCCACGAACATTTACTTTTCCAACGATCAAACGAGGTCGTTACTATTGTTATTTATCAACTTCTGATATCGAGCGCAACGATGAAAGGACCTTGTACGAAATCGCTTCGATATTTCTGCTTCCCCGTTAACTACCATAAACAAGTAGATGATAGAAACTTTATTTTCATTTTGGCTCTTCTCTGTACAAAAAATAATTTTTCCAAAAAAAGTGCACGGATTCGTGCACGGATTAGAAATGAATAATTCGAGTTTCTTAAGAATAAAATGGAAGAAGAAATGAAACATTTGTGTAAAACAGAATAAGAATACTTTGGTTTGAATGTCATAGAAATTTCTTCAAATCATCGTAGATTTATTTAAGATCGAAAAACTGTACTGATTCGGAGAAAAGAGTCGATGGTCCAAACATTTTTAAAGAATTTCCTCAAAATTGATTATCGTATATTCCATTTTCTTCTAGTAAATAATCTTCCGGAAGTACTGTCATTCGTATGTTGAGAAATACAACACTAACAATAAAATACAGAAATTTAGAATAAGTGGAATTTGTCTTTTGAAAGGCTCGATTAATTCTAAAAATAATCTTCAAATCGTTTCTAACGATCAGTCTGTTTTTCAAAACAACGTTAAAATTATTCACTATAGTTGGATTAATTAACGTGTCTTTCCGCGTAAACAAGATATGTTTTTTTATTTTAATTGTTCGAGTTTTCTTCGTTATTATATAATAGCGGAATTCTTTCTCTTTTTATTCATCTGAACTTAATACATTTTTCACGCAAGACTTCACCTGAAATTGGAACATTTTTTAAGCGTATCATTACTGAAAAAATCTGCATTTACAGCCATACGTCATAGCCAATGTATGTACACCTATGTACATACGTATGTATGTTATTTTTATTCGTAATAATCGTCGCTGTAACTGTCGTTACTCGAACTAACACTTGTAATTCATAACGTAGAAACAGTTTGACACGCACGCAATATGAATCGCAATGCAGCGAGTTACTGCACATGAGCATATTTCCTCGTACAAGTAAACCGTCGGCTGATCCGACCATAAATTTCAAATTAATAGGTCATGGGACAATGGCTATACATTCATACTCGTATATTCATTTGTTCTTGTTACATTGTAATTTATCGAAATTGTGATTATATATTTATTGCTCGAAGTTCAGATTGAAAGAGATTCATAATGAAAATATTCTTGCACTTCATATTCTGAAAGCTAACGTATCGGTATGAAACAATTTGAAAAAATATATTGCAGAAGAAACCTAGTAAATTTCCAAAATTTTAAATTTAAAAAATATGGTTTAAAAAAAAGGCAGACGCTTTTAATGTTAGAATTTCTAAAGAAGCGTAAAATATTCGAGATTTTGACTTTTGCGTAATACGTTAAAAAGTTGTAACGATAAATGCTTAATGAATTTTAAAAGCTCGAAGGTTTAAATTTTCATAACTTTGTAACTTTTCAGTTTAACTAGATTTCAAGTTTCGAAATATCAGAACGTTTTATTTCGTGGAATTTTATGACGTTAAATCAAATCCTATATATCTCCGTTCTAAAATTCCGCCGAGTTTTTAAGCTTTCAACAATTTCAAATTTTTCATATTGCGAACGTATCGCTGATACAACAATATGTGAAAGATTGGGAAAAGCTAAATTTGTCACGTACTGTATCAATCTATCGCATTAATCTGTCTCATGTTATTGTGAAATCATTTTCGACACATATATAATTAGAAATTGAACCGGTTAATTGTATCCAAAAAATAATTCTTAAAAGGGTGAAATATTCTAAAGCTTTACGATGTTACTCTTTAAATATTTCATATGATCTTTCTTCAAAATACATAACTAGATCATAGATGTATTAACTTAAGCATTGATCATAATTATATTTATCTTATCCAAAGTGTGTCCTTCAAAATTAATACAATACTACATACGCTGGAAATAAACTAAATGAACGGATTTTTAGAAATCTGTTTTTGCAATCAATTAGTCAACCATATATATATATATATATATGTCATATAACGATATCCAAAAATTCAGAAACTTGAACACAGCCATTCACAGCCGTGCATGAAGCGATGACGATTCCAAAACGCGTATAGAACATTTATAGTCCACTTTGGCCGACATTACGTCGCTAATCGTGCCATTCGTGTAACTTGTCATCGTCGTTGCGCGTCTACAGAAGCGGAAGTGATAAAAGAATGATCGTACTATAAATCGTAATGAAACAAACGAGTAGACACGAAGCGGATTCTGGATGGGAGGCCGAGGGCTGCTGACAGCTGCGGTCGTAAATTCCAAATTAGCGGTCGTGCCAGCCATGGGATTCATTTATCTTCATCCCAACTTATCGCGCGTATATACTTTCGCGAACACGATAGCCACGTGATACAGATACGCGAGGACCTTTAATAAAATGATAGGCCGGTATCGATTCGCTCGTAAGTTCGATCGAACAAACAGCAGCACTTGCTGTAGAATTATTCGTATTATGTGTTAGTATAAAAGAGCTACAATAATGTTTTTATAATATTAATGCGTACAAATTATCCCTCAAGTGATCGTATCGAGTATCGCGAGGTGATTCACAATAATTTGCGTTAAATTATTTTAGTTTAGAATATCTATTTCATTTTAATTCGTGGTTTGTATTTTAAACGATAAGATCAACTAATGACATTTATCGTGTAAACTATAAATTTTAGTTTATCGTGGAATACAAATCGATATTAAGTAACTGGTTCAAATCCAGCGCAAGCTATTATGGAACCTATGACCTAACGACACCATTTGAGAGTTAAGGTCAAACCTGTCTATCAAATGCTCCTGTCTGGCAAAGTGTACGTTTTTCCTACATACGTGGACAACATATATCTCGAAGAACGTGTCTTATTATGGAATGGTTCAAGTTAAAAGTATTATAAGAAAAATGTTAGTTGAATGAATTTTCTTATGCAGAATGGCCGAGCTAAATAGGAGCACCTAAATATTTGCCTTATTTATTGCCGCATGAAGAAACTTCTCAAGACAAAGTTATACTGATACTTCGACAGACACGTATATGATGAGAAAGAATGAATTAATAGAATAGAATTTTTTATTTCATTTCAAATGGTCAAAAATGATATACATATTAACATACATGAAAAGAGAAAATCATGCACTTATATGTTTCTTTCTTTCGTAATAACGGGCAACAATATTTTATTCACATTCCCAGACAGCTATCATAAACAATATGGAAGAAGTCAAGGAAGAAGTCGCACAAACGTGCTATAAGATGCTATAGGGAGAGCAGATAGTGTGAAATTAACACGTCAGGTGTGTGATCGGCTGACAGAGCAGTGATGTTTGTCATAACGGATCAGGCATCTTGCTTCCTTCATAAGTTTCGACCATGATATACGGTCTTAGGAAACTTTGAAGAACTTGACTCCAACCAATCCCCGTTAACGTGAATATAGAAGACGTAAGATGCCTTGAACCCAGGTATGACAACGTGTCAACTACTTTTGTAGTAATCTATCTATAATATTAAATATAATTCTATCTAATAAATACCTTTTTCTGTTAGCAAACTTTAATTTTATAATTACATTAAAAAAAATAATACAAAATAATTTTTTCTTGCTAGATTCTGTGTTTTAGTTTGTGTAGTTTAATTTCTCAATTTCTTCCATAATTAGTTAAATTTTCTCGTGATACGTCAGTTTTAAAGAACTCTAGGAATTATTTTGCTATGGAAAAAATATGAAACAATATATTAAATTCTAATGAAAGTTTTACATTTTTATTTGTTTCTAATCTTTAATTAAAAGATTGAAACCTAGCTCTGGAACTGCAAACGTCGTTGCAGAAACGTCGTTACAAATTATATTTATATATATGTACCAATTCCTCTTACATAGTAAAAGTAAGTATATCATTCATGGAATTCCGAAAACAAATATTTAAGAATTTTTATTTATATAATAACGATCCTTATCCATAATATTTCTATAGGATTCAATGTGGATACATATTGATATCAAATCCAATGGAAAAGAAATTTTTCATCAAAGTAAGGATATGAAAGTTAACACGATCTTCCTACAAAGTCAAAACGTTCAGAGCAATGGTTATTCCATAAAGTATTTTCGAGACGACTTTTCCAATTTCGTTCCATTTACCTTTTTTCGTAATTTCGATGGTTGATGAAGGAAGACGCTCGATTTTAATATGGATTACTTTTTAATCATTGCTGTTAAGCGCACGAAACGAACGGCTATCGCGAAATCTCTTTATCAGTTAATGTCATATTTTCACAGGGAAAAATTATAGTACGTTGATTATTCATACGAATTAATGTTTCCATCATGATCGGTTCGTTCGCTCGATTCCTGTCCTCGTGCTCCAGCTTTAATATTTTAACACGGTGCATCGGGTCATACTGTTTATGGTATCGAAATATTGATTTCTGATCGTTAAAGTATGTATATGTGTATTAAATCGTTATAACTGGATGGTATTACGTAACTAAAAATGCAAAGTTGCTTTTGATATTTAATGGCATATGAATAGTATGGGATGGATTATATGTAATGTTGTATATGTATTTCAGTTAAATTAGAAGTAATTGAATCAGTGATGAAATATTTTGTAATCTCTCCTGTTATTTTATCTAATTGAATACAGTTTCGGAGGTAACTATCATTTACAATTAGTGGTCCATTTTTTAAGCATGTTTTGAACAAAAATTTATGTGTTTTAATAAAGTAACAATTAGGTAGATATATTGTTAGCTCTTATTAATTTCAACATAATTCCTTTGCTTATTCCTATTTTCAGTTTTTCAATTGTCGTTTTTTGTTAATTAATGAATGAACATTGTTTAATTTTTTTGACAAGTGAACATCTTAATAGTCAATAATTTATTTTCGATCTCTAAGATCAGCACTGTAAACGTAAAAATACAGAAATCCAAGTATTTTAGATTAGATTAATTTCACGTTTCAGTAATTTGAATTTGAATACAAACAATTATTACTAAAAAAATACTTTCCAAATAGTATTTATAAATATTAAAATAAACATGAATATACTCTACTTATCGAACTTATAAAGTCCAAACCTAGTAAATGCAATAAAAATTGAGTAAAGAGATGAATATCCTTTTTAACGGATTATGAGCTATTTTTGTCCCCAGTTTCGTACCACTTTTATATTGCTACTTGAGAAACTCTTTGGTTATCATAATGCGTTTTAAGTATCGTTTTGAACTAATACGATAAATCAAAGTATTTCTTCCTGTTAGTTTGATAAAGAATTAATTAAATCAAAATTTTCTTTTCTTTACCATATATTTTACCCTTATTATATATTGAAATCTGTTTTGTGCTCATAGTCCGCAATAAAGTTTCAATATTCTGAAGCTCTTCTCATATTTGTTTAAATAATTCGTAACGTCGATAATTATCTTCCACTTCTTTCGACACAATTAATTCGTAGATTAAGTACGACTCCGCTCAGTTAATATAGGTACCATACTTCAGCAAATCAATTACAAGCACTCACAAGTTAGCAATTTCTCTTATCTGAAACCAACTTGCCAGAACGCGGACAATACCCGTCTACTAATATCGTAATTTCATTTCGTAAATCTGGATCATCAATCGATCGACGCAATGACAAGTAACGAGTCGAGATGAAAATCACAGTGATACAATGTTAGTCAGTCAATTTCGAAAGAGACATTTCGCAGGTCATCTATGGTCGTTGGTAGGTAGTCACGAATTGCCGACCGGATCGTTAGGTTGATAAATCGGCATGCGAAGGGCCAGGTGCCCTGGATACAGACTGACACGCTAGATGACGAAGGATATGCGTAAATCACACACGTATCACTGATTCGAACGATGACTTCCTAGAAACTAGTCAACTGCGCACCAGACTCATCTTAGAATTGAGGAAAAAATGAAGTGAATGAAAGGATATCGAACTTGTTGAAGAATACGTTATTGAAACCATACAATGTATACTTACAGTCAGCCACAAAAGCCTACGCACAAGTATCAAAATTTTGGTATCCGACTTACTAATAAAAAAGCTACAAAAAAGCAATTTGTTATAAAATTAGTTAGACGTGTTGTGAGAAAAAAATGAAGACTTCAATTTACAAATGTTGGAATAAAAGTACGTCAGAAATGACAAACCTTCAACCTTTTCAACGCTAAGAAGATGGCAGAATATTACTAATGTTTACACAGGGAACTTACAAGATATTAATGTGGTATCGTGTCAATTATTTCTATGATTTCACGTAGATATAACAGGTATATGCAATTTCTGTAATTTTATTTTATACCTCTTTTACTTCTCTTTCCTGAATAACACTGAAAATGTATAATTTGCGTTACGTTTTAATGATATGTGTTTTAACATAAAAAGGAATCGTAGCTTCTACTATAATATTTTATATTTAAATGACAAGAGTACTAGCTGTATCTCGAATCGTGAAGTAATGATGTTAAAAATTACTCAAAAGGGGATAAATGTAATAGCAGAGAGTATACTTCGACAAGTGGGGAAAATATTGAATGTAAAAGATTGCAAGAAAGGAAATATTTGAAATTCCATCCATAAGGTGGAACTTTCTCGTTATTTAAATTTTGCATTTGTTGACTATAATTTTGAGTCTTTGTATCTCGTTGGAGCTAAACTCTGTGATATTTTTGTAAATGCTTTTCTATCATCTTTTGCTTAAATATAATATCCAGTATGGAATCTACAGAAAGCGTGCAGTAGCATGTGTCGAGGTCGAGACAGACACTTTGAACATTTCCTTTAATCATCCATAATTTTGAAATTAAACTATGCAGGACATATGTTCGTAAGAGGGTTTCTATTTATTTTAGTGTGTTGATTCATTCTCACTTTCCTCGCCCTGTATATATAGAGTGCATATTTTAATTTTGCGTGTAATCGAACACTCTAATTAACAAAATATCTCATAATCTAGTACTTCGTTCGTTTGTGGGGATAATAGGCACGCTCATTATTGGGTATTCTAATGTATCAATGTCAAGTGAATGACAAGTATAATCTAGAACCATAAAACGTCTGAATTTTGATACTTTCTTGTCGATATTGCACACTTTATTCTGTATAAGGTGCACTCAAAGGATTGCGTAAATTACTCTTGGAACTTAATTATTCTGTTTCAGAATGTAATTAAATAGACTTGATAGCACTTGGAAAATGATATATGTTTGTTGAAAATTTATTTCATAGAAATGAAGATTTGTTTGTGAATTCTCGACGTCAACAGCATTGAAGTAAGAAAACACATGTTTGGAAAGCCTGCGTGCTGACTTGAAATAATGAATGAAAAATAGTTTAATTTAAAACTAACAATTTTTATAATGCAGCTATTAGGTTGTCCGAAAAGTTTCTTTCGTTTTATAAGGAAATAATAGACGCACAATGTTTTTGTTCTACATTAGTTTATTGAATTATGCACGAACATAATAATAGAAATATAACGAAATGGATCATACCTAATTCAATAAAATAATATAAAACAGAAATTGTTGTTCATCTATTATCACCTTATGAAACGAAAGAAACTTTTCGGACAACCTAATACATATGTTAACTTTGTGCTACGGTGATTATGACGCAAGATTCAACCGCGTACACCTTCCCATTCGGTAGAAATTTTTATGTTAATAATTCAGGATAAATATCGGAATCATACTATAGTTAGTCACTGTTCAACAATTTAAAGAGCAGTGGAACTACTAACAGAAATTGAATATCTCTCTTGTATAATAAATTTTCTTATTTATTCTGTTGAAACGAGCGAACAGTGAGAATAGATGAATATTTTCTATTTACTTTATGTGGGACAAAGAGGAAGAAAGAAATACAGAGGAAATGACAAAAACTATGACTCTGGCTTGAAACGCAAAGATTCGGAAAGCATGTATTTTATGCTTTCTCTTGCTCAAGACTTCCTTTGGTTCGTTTAGTTGGATCTTTGACGAGAATGACTACAGTGCTATGGGAGCTTAATTTTAATTGCAAATTTTCCTTTTTCTTTTTCCACTTCGATTTCTACGCAGGAACATCTTAATGCGTTCCGGTAGTTCATCTGACAATGAGACTTTGTTATTATTCTCTAAGATAAATTTTATTTATCCAGACAAATTAACAATTGGAATGAGATAATATGATTTCACTGAATATTATATACATTAACTTCATTGAGAAAGAGTATTATGTGATCTTAAATTTGTAATTAAGCAAGATACTCATAAGCAAGACAAATTCTGTACTTCTGTATATATAAAAAAAGCGTTCTATCAGTTTAAAGCTTTTTCTTCGAATGATAATTCGATGAAAATAATATTTATTGTTACAAATCAGTGAATTATTACTAAATAGGACTTTACTATTATTACTAGATAAGACTAAACTGAAAGTTAAAACTCCTGTAGAATAAAACATATTCAATAGTATTACAAATACTTTAATATGATTTTGATAAAATATAAAATGTTAACAAATTTTGTATCAGATGAAAAATATACTTGCACTCTGCAATTGTGTTTCTACAAATGTATGTATATACATATACATTCGCTTTTTATGTGTTAATTTTGATACAATTGAAGTAAAAAGTATTAATTACACTAGACTCGTGTATCCTAATTCTTTTTTAAATAAAATATTTAATAATTTACTTTACCTTCAAATGCAACGAATTACGCAAAAGATATATTTGCACCTTTCTAAAGGTGCACTTTGCAACTTCCTTTTAAAATATACGCATATTTTCTTTATGTAAATCAAAGTTAAAAATAAAGTTTAAACATAAAGTTGTAGCATGATGGATTTTCCTCTATCACTCATATTTTCCTAATTCCAATCAGAAAGCAGACAACACCTGTTTCAATTACATAAATGAAATGATGATATATATATCTACGTACTATGCATATATACTATTTATATACTACAGCAATGACATAAGGACTTCAACATCTTTTGTTTGCAACTTCTTAAAATCTACTCCAACGCCATTAAAACTATAGCGTCTCATGGTTCTCTTATCCATTGAATTTCAAATGAATTCCACTTCTCCTATTCGATATCTGAAACATCAAACCGGTACATCAAACCATTCTCCATCGTTACGATAAACAACAGATCAAGCAGATTTATCCTTTATCCAAGCAGATCAATGACCAACTTACTTATTTGCTTTCCCCTCGGCCCACTGTTTTCTCTTCAACTTTACTTTCTGTCTCTCTTCACCGACGATATTAAGTCGCAACGTTTCAGAGAAAAGAAATCTCGCCGCTTGAAATTCACCACGCGTTGCATTGAGTGCGGAGATCAAGATAACTCAAAACGGTACACCATATATACGAATATGTAAAGGTGTTGGTAATGGTTAGTTTTATGCCAAATTCGTGACGCGCACGTTATGTTATTTTTAGTTCTAGGCTTTCCATATGCATTTTTACTACACACCGTGGGCCTAAATTCGTGGTGCAAGCGAGATCAGGTAGATTTTATGACCGAAAATAAAGCGAAAATCAGGAATAATGAAAGTTTCTTTAAAATTATGTTGATAATTATGTTAAAGACGTGTCCTATAATATACAACAAATTTGATTATTCATGATAAAATACAAAATTGAATCTTAAAACTTTTAAGTTTAGCTGACTTAAATAACCTTACTATGTTCTCGTATTACTCGTCGTTTCTTTCAACAACATGCAACCGTAGCGATCATACAGTTCACTTTATCGAACTATTTTACGAACTGTTCGTATAAGAATTCGTGACGTAAGAGAACACAAAAGTTGAACAGAGAGATTAGAACACGTCCTAGCAGCTGTTCGTTGGAAGGGACGAACAAAGAGATTGCAGTAGCCACGGTGAGAACGGGTGAACGGAGAGGAAATTCTGTTGCAGTCGAGTCTAGTTCAACCCTAAATTTTGGCTATGCGACGAACTGCGGTCTACCAGACGAGATAGAAAGGGAAAGAGAAAGAGATGCCGCTGAAAGAGACTGTCTGCGAAGCTGGAAGCGCGCCGGTCGGATTTTCGGTCGGAAAAAGGATTTTCCGTGTCCCGCGGGACACGTTCGCGGGGTCGAAGGAAATTTCGTATACGTGTTTACCGTGGCTGGATTCGCGTACGTGCTAGCAGACGCAGAACCAGAGACGCTGCCAGCACGTACGGTATCCACCAGTATAAACAGACCAGTACCGGTAGAATTTGCGGAAACGACGAATCCGAATTCGCTTTCCCGGATCATCTTGTTCCGTTCGCGATGCCGTGGACTACTGTAATTGGGTGATATAATCCTTTATTGGCTCGAACCTTGACGATGGAATTAATTTGGCTGCTTGCAGAATAGTTTTTTGATTTGTGAAATGTATCATAGGTGCTTGTATGTAATCGGAGGGATTTATATAAGTGGTTGGTAGTTGGTAGTTGGTTAGGGAAAACGTTAATAGAAACAGCGAAGAGGAGGTCGTCGTTTTAGGTGCGAAATAATCAACCAGTACAATCCTTGGCTATTAACTTCTTGGTTTCGCGTTAGTATGACTCATCATAGTGATACAACGTATACAAATAATGATAATAACGTTATATACAGAGTATACAGTGACGAGGTAATCTTAATGCAATTCGTGCGTCGAGTGTTTAAAGTAAAACCACTTAAAGCTTTCAGCGTGTTTAATTTTTTTAAGTAGAATCGAAATACATGAGAAAAGTTTAATAACAAAAAGGAAAGGTTGCACAGATATACCTCGTCGTTCATGAACATTGGGATGCCTGATAGTCTGACACTGAATGTGATAATTAGTCCAGATTATTAAGAAAATGATTCATCGGTCACGATTTTATACGAAATTCACAACAAATGTTTGCAAACATTATATTCAAGAGAAAATTTCATTTATTGACTAATTACGAACTAGAAATGTAAATAAAATAATTCGCGATGAATTAGATAGAAAATTGAGAAATTCGTTGAAAACCTGAGTTTTATTTATAATATTACTTTGTAGTGTACAGTTGTTGTTAATGATGAATTATTATTAAAGACGTATTGATATAACAAGATATTACTGAAATTTGTACGTTCTCTTTAGCTATCGTAATTTCACTTGGTTTAATTGAATGTTTTAAAGAGTGTAGTTTCTATGGTTAATATCTATTATTTATTAAAGATACTTCCAAGATGTTAATTACTGGACTAGATATTAATATATTAAACGAACATTCAGATATTAGTAGAAGGAAGAAGTGCTTTCAAATCACCAGGTAAATAACCCTACAGTGATTTATGATATTCTACCCTTAAAGAGAAATCAGCGCTATATATCAAAAAGCTTAATTTAATTTCCATCCTGATTCCTTGGAACATCATTAAGCTTAATTACCAACACAATTTAAATAGGAACTCAGTATATTATTATCGTGTTTGGTTTTAACTAAATACTAATACAATTATAATTAAGAATAATTAAATGCATAAATTTACAATGGAATTTAATTTTTGAATTATTATTATTGGTATAATAATGATTTATGTTCTAATGTTTTCTTGCAACTATATAAGAGATTATAAACTATTAAAATAAAAATTTAATCATTTGATTCTTATCCTTGTTTCCTTAGTTAAAGTTTGATTCTATGTCAATGTCTGATTCTACTTCGATATATCTAATTCTCCTTACATAACGTCTTCATTTTGACCGACAATAATTATTTTCAGCATTAAAGATTTCGGTTTTTTTTTTGTTGGCTTTTTTTGTTCGCTGACGGTAAAATTAATTTCGCTACTTGTATTGTAAAACAATTCTTTGGTCCGTGAAATTTGTCATTGGCGATTCTAGTTAGACAAATCCATTTGGTGTTTGATTAGATGAAACATTAACGGACAGAGAGTGGAAAGGAGTTCATTATTTTAATTGTGGAATCGCCAAGTTCAACCCTTGGCTATTAGATTTGTAAATTGGACGTTTATCTACGTTAGAAACCTTCTTCGATCTTAAAATTCACTATATTTTAGAAAAGAATTTTTCCCTTACTCTGATGACTCGACGATCTCATAAAATCTGATAAAAATTCTTTTCTTCTATCTACTAATTACTTTAATAAGTTTAAGTACTAATGAAGTCGACTGAATTGTTTAATTAAAATTCACAATATTTTTTGTGAAGTAATTTTACATTATTGTAACTATTTTAATATCTTTTGAAACTTCAGCCATTTTCAATTTAGTCTTCGCTAACTAACATTCTATCAAAGTGGAACTCCATTGACACGGACCTTTAAGTAACTTCGATCGCGTTCCACAACTTGATACATCTAGGAATAATTTAACTTTCAAACAGAAATGGGAATCTCAAATTATACAAAGCAATAGAAAAAGAAGGTTGCCAATTTTTAATAGTAAATTTAATTTCTCCCATTAATTCCTACACGACTTTTAAAAATATCAGATATTGCATTATTAAGTTTATACTTTACAGCAAATAAAAACAAATTAATTGGAAATCAATTAAAAATTTGATTGATTTAAATCTAAGTTTAATTACCTTACCTGTTTAATTGCTGACTGTACATTGATCTAAAACTAAATGCTAACTCTCTGAATACTGAACCATTTAGTGAAAGTTAGTCTCTAACGTTACTAACTAATTGAACTAATTAGATCAAATTGAAAGCTAACGAGTCTGTTAAACTGAGAAATCAATTGACACGAATTGATCGTTTAATAAAAATTTTAAGAAACGATAAATATAATTAATAATTATTATCTGTCTCAATGTGTATATGTCTGTGCGTACATTGTTTATATATATAAAATATAAACTGTCAATTTTTATATGATCTTCTTACTACTGTAGGATAATCACGAATTATATTTACACACAATGAATATGATTTGTATTGAAAATTATGTTCTGTTTTTGCAATGAATTTCGTTTAATGCAAGTTACACAGATCTGTATAATGTGAGGTTTGGAAAATGGCGGCATGCAGGACGGACGCGTGCAGATCGCTCCGCCAGCTATAACCGATATTCGGCAGAAAACCAATGAATTCGGGCGAGCAGAGTGCATCAAGTGGAAGTCGAAGTGCTGTGGAACGTGCAGAGTGATATTGTGCAGCGGGGTGCAAATCATTCACGGATTTGGTGTGTTGAGGGGTGCTCGGGTAAGNAAAAAAAAAAAAAAAAAAAAAAAAAAAAAAAAAAAAAAAAAAAAAAAAAAAAAAAAGATCTGTATAATGTGCACTATTAATGATTAGCCTATTAACGGTTCTTATCCACTATTAATGATTATTGAATATTATATGGTAATTTATTATTATGCCTAAACATTATTATGTATGTAGATTATTGATATTTTGCAATATTACTTGTATAATATTCATCATCGTTTATCTCTTATATTATTCAATAAAATGGAAATGAAAATGTAATTCTTAACCAACATATAGTTCTTCGTATTATGTATATTTGATAACTTTACATATTAAACCACAGTACTATAAAAATGAATCTCATGCAGCTAAAATAAAAATTGAAACTTTCGAAGAGCCGAGTAGTTTGTAATCAAAGGATGAACTGCATCAGCTATTTGATTGTAATATTATATTTGACTAATGCTGTTACAATTATCTTTGATTATACTCTTTTCATTACAAATTTTCTAAAAAATCCTAGATTAAAAATCGAAATAAGTAAAAAACCTATACTTATACCAGGAATGTTTCTATTACAATTTTAAAGCGTCAACGACAAGAAGTTACGCGAAACCATGGAACCCCATGGGAAAGTTATTTTACTTTTATACATATATGTACATCGCATATTCATGGTGCATCATCTACTACGCTTCGTCTATGAATGCGTTGCATATCAGTCTACTAAAAATATGAATATGTATTTCACTTGCAATTTTCCATTGTATAATCAACGCTTATAATATTTAACTTGTTACTTTCACCAATTGCAACTTTTGATTCCAGCCTAATCTATAATATGTCTAATACAGTGCGATTGTTTCAGCAGGATTAATGGAGAGGAAAGCGGTACAATAATCATATAGGCAATGGAATCGTAAATCGATCGTAAGGAATTTGCAACGAAATGGAGCTTCGAATTCTCTTCCGAGATATTCGTTATCGTTCGATGAGAGTTTTCCCATTCGATGCGTCGCAACTTCTCTCTATGATTTACGACCCTGACCGTTTCATAGCTAAATCGCCATCTTCCATCGTACTGGAAGTTGGCTCGTTTTGTCACTATGGACCATCTTCTCCTCGACGGTCGTCTCCGCATCCTCTAAAACGCTACTGATCCTTCTGCCACCAGTTGTTCCCTGAAACGAGGAATTACGCTTCGCAAGACTCTCGTGCTGGTCAAATATGGTTTCGTTCCTCACGATCGTGTTTCTGCCCCTTTAATTTTAATACGAGAGTCGATACCCCCCTGATCGAAAACTGTTCCTTATGGCTTCCAGGAGAATACGGTTTCACTTGCCTAGTAAGCGTTAGCGTTGCTATAGTTGTATGGAAAATTCTAAAGGGTTGCTGGAGGCGGTGGAAGTTTTCAAAGACGATTACGACATTTGTATTAGGTCTCGTAAATTACATTTTATTTATGATTGTTTCCCAGTCAATGTACATTATTGAATTCTGTTTTTTAATGCTTTAAGTATGCAAGCGAATAGAAATAAGAATTAAATAATTTTGTAACGTTAGTGCTCCTTTAAAACTTTCTAAAGGAATTAATTAAATGTCGCAATTAATAGAATACACTGATTAATTATTTAATGTCCTTCAATCTTGTGATTTAGATATCGCATTTCAGTTTATGCGGTTTCTGTTTCTTGCATTATTTTGTACATTTTTAATTGGTGCAACACGATATGGACGATGCACGTTCTTTGTTTAACATTTATAGCACGACATTGAAGTCTCCCTGGCGACTCGTGACTGATAAAAATAATAGATAACATTTAGAGAACGAGTTTCCATTGGACAGACGATAATATCTCAAAATACTAATTTAAATGAAAATTGGAAGAATACGTAAGTAAAAACGTTTATATATATATATATATATATTTTTCCTAATTTCATTCCTTTATTTCGTATAAATTATTAAAATTATTGAACAATTAAAATTGCAGGATAGACAATTAGTTCAACTTTAATTGCAGTAAATTTTAATTCATAAATATCTTAATTAGCAACGAAGATTATTCATTTCGCATTTAACGAATGCAAGCGTACAAGAGTTTCATTAAATATGTTTAATTGTTAAACCTGTTTCAATTTAAGGATGTCCCAATAAAAGCTCCATTTACATGTCGCTACTTTTCAATTAAAACCTACATTCATGAAACGAACATTGCAACGATGCAATTACGAATTCAACAGTGTAACCAGTAACCACAGAACAACACGAACTTGTTTCATTCTAAAACATTTAAATTCCGGGGCAAGTCGATCTGAAATGCAGTAAAACTTTTATACCGTACGAGTTCACCACGATCATACAGTATCATGTCACAATGAAACATGAAATGATTACCCAATTCCACGATTTCCGTTCGAAACGATTCTAAATTTTCTCGTTCCTGATAATTTATTTAAGGATAGTTTTATCTGATGATCTATAATAATTTTATTTGCTTTTGAGAAACTATTATCTAACAATTTTGGAAAATGTAATTTGTTCTGTGTATAATAACGACGAATATAGAACGTATTATAAAATAATTTCATGTATGTTCAATTTAATGTAGATTTAATTTTGACACAAAAAAAGAAGATATTTAATTATCTGGAAATATAATATTTAAAATATGAAATTGCCGACAATTACGGAAGATGGACGTACTTTCGTAAAATGAGAAATTTAATTGTGCTAAAGATAATGGATGTCCAATGATGAGCTAAATTATGTATTGTTTTTAATAACATGCGCATTTAATGTCGCTAATTTCAATTTTTCACTCATTTCAATTTGTTACTTTCTACACTTTATCAACTTCTTTTATAATTTTTTCGTCATATTCACAAATACTTTCTTAATTATCAATTATCGGACAGAGAAGTTTTCTGCATTTATGGGAAATTTAATAGCTCACAGAATGCATATAATATACAAGAATATATATATAACATACCCAAGCATTCTTTATAATATTTAGAAGATAAAACAACAATATCTTCACTCTGGTTCTACTTCGTTAATTGTATAAAAATTGATAATCTATGAATAGATAAAGAGCAAGAAACTTCCCTGGCGAAAAACGAAGATCACTTTCAATTGAAAAATGTTTCGATGTAACGAAAATCTCATTGGCTTGACAATAATTCAATAGCTGACATTTTGCGCAAAAACGACTTTAAACTGTTTCCTAACGAATATTAATTCAATAAAATTCTAAGCAGCTTAAAACAAAATTCTAATGACGTAACATCCTTCGATTTTATAAAGTCTTAATCGGTAGGAAATCACAATAATCGGTTTCCTGCTTCTTCGTCAAAATTATGAATTTTGTTTTGTACAATTATGAGAAATTTAAATGTTTAGATTCGATTGAAAATATACCTCTGATCAGCAAACTTTTCTTACAGATGCGGAGATTCATTTTGTTTAAAGACAGAATAATTGTTATCGTATCTCGAAACAGTAGTACAGTAGTCTTTGAAACTTGTGTAAAACTCCATAGAAGCCTCGAGTTCGATTCATTTCTGCAGCAAGGTAAGACGTTTCCTTTCCACTTCCTTTTTCACCTTATTCGCGTTCGAATGGCTGCAAGCTCCACGATAACTCTGGCTGCGATTTATGCAGAGGTCGCGCGTTAAACCGCTCGAGCGTGCAACGTATGTTAGGCGGTGGCGTCTATAAGGGGTGAAAAAAAGAATAGGGTATCCGACTTCTCGCATTCGATTCGGATAATATCCTGCTCTGCCAATAATATATGTAAGCCAAGAAAAATCGACTATATCGTCGTTGATGCAGGTAGGAAGTAATCGGCAAAGAATCACTCGCTAACTTTTCATATATCAAACCCATTTTGCATAACAATTTACCAATAATATTGGCGAATTTATGAATTGAGCAGGTGGCAAATTGTAGATTATAATCTCACAATTTTCTACGTCTCTACAATTTTAGTATTCAATTGGCTCTTAAATATTCGAAATACGATAATCAAATGACTTGCAATTTGTAAAATTTTCTTTTAGAATGTCACTGTCTCATTAGAAGAAACGCGTTAATGTCACGCAAGGGTGCTTGTTAAACAGAAATTTGTTGCTCGCGACTTATAAAATTTCGCTAATAACTTTTAAGCTTTCTATAGATACATAAAAATCCGCTCAATCAACGCATTCCAATTCCATAAAGAAAGAGGTCAAATTGCGTTAAATCTTCGTAAACTTTCAAAAACACGATGTGTTCTAACAACAACTCCATTCAATAACACCACTGATCGAACGTTCTCTAATAATATTCTTCTACGCGACCACACAACCTTGAAATCAGTTGGCTATAAGAAATTTCACGACGCTGCGACGTCGAAACTTCGTTGGTTCCCTGATCCAATAAGGTGGCTGAAAATTGTTCGTAGAAGCTCGACGAGGGAGATGGCGGGATAGTTCGGTGAACCCTCTTTACGGGTCTATTCAGCAGGCAAAATGCGTACACGGTCGTGTTTCGCGGGTCGGAAATACACGGAAGAACGATGATAAGAGGATGAGACAAGAAGAGAGAACGTCTAAAGGGTGGGAGAAAGCGTTCCATGGATCTATGTAGATAGCGTGAAAGCTCTGAAAGGGTTGCACACCCGAACCGGGGGCAGGACTCGACGAATCTTGCCAACTGCGCTTCGAGATCGTAACCGGGCAAGTCTGGAAGCTTTTATTGGCCACGTACACTTACGAATAAGCCCGTAACGAGTTGCAATTTTAAGCCCCGCGGGAGATCCGTGTGGAGCAACGAGCCCTTCGCTCTTCTCTGCGTGAAGCAACGAAAAAAAAAAAAAAAATGTCCGACGATGGGAGGAGAAGAGGAGCAAATTCATGACGCCTGGAAAAGAAACGGAGCGGTGAATTCTTGGCGCAGTTTTAGGAAATCTATTCCATTCTCGTGACCATTCCTTTCCGTTTCCTTGGAGTTCGAGTTCATTAGATGGCATGAATCTTGTAAGAAACGCGTCCAAGTGTGCAAATTGATTTCTGAGTCTACGAAATATTTTACACGACGCGACGATGCAATTTGGCCGATGCAATAAGCGTCGTTTGTTTGGTTTACGTTTTTCGATTTGAAAGGTGGATCGGGAAGTTAGAAGCTTTCTTCGTTAATAAGGTTTAGGTTTGTATTGTGCAGATTGAATTTGGTTGTGGATAAATTTATTTTGCTTTAATCAAAGTAATTTATTATATTAATTTTTTATATTGCTTGATTAAATTACAAATTAAATAATTTAACGTATTATATACTTTCATAGAAGGAGAAGAAACGAAGGAAACTTTCTTTTTTTTATGAAACAACTCTAATAATTCTTTGTTATACATTATTATTTATACATTTTTTATATATAAATAGATACCTATATTAGTAAATCAATTTCGATTAATCCTATTAAAATGAGTATATTCGAGTAGTAAAATGTCTATATTTTTTACGTACGTGATGAGATAAATGTTTTATGTCGTAGAATTTCTTTTACAAAAGATACCATCTTACTTCGATATTGTGTATATAGTTGAATTTTTTTATTTTATTCAAAATTAAATATTATTTTACTTTTCAAGCCAATGTTTATAACACGCTTATGTCTGTAAGATTTTAGGATCACCTTTTCTGCGATGAACAGTCATTCTTTATGAAGAGATAACTTTCAGTTTTATAGAGAACAGCAAGGTTCTTACAATTGCAAGATTTATATTGAGTTAAGTAATTTAAGATGAAGTAAAACGAAGGAGAAGTAGGTTACTCGTGATGCCATTTTTCTAAAGAATCGCTTGGAAAGCTGAAATATGGTAACAATATTTTTGATTTATAAGAACGTGCAAGACTCAGTTCGATGAGCAATCTTGTAAAGGAGAGATATCAATCTTGATAGCTAATATCTTGTAAGAAAAATGATGTTTTATGTGCAGTTATTTTGTTTATTACAAATCGCTAACGACAAACAAATTTTTTCAATAATAACTTAGTAAATATGTATGAAGATATATAGATAATCGTAGTAAAGAAAATAAAAAACATTTTGATAAGGAAAAATTATTAAAAAATTGCGCTTATATAAATAATACGAATTATATGAACAATATGTGTTCAATTTTTAAATCGATATTTTAATCAATCAATAAATCAATATTTTATGATATCTATTTAGACAGATATTAGTAATATTTGGCTTTGAGATGAAATATATTAATTTTTCATAGAAAAGTACATTTTTCAAATATAATACATACAAATAGAAACGAATCAGATTACAGTTTTCAAAGAGTATGTATATTTCGTCTCTAGTCTTCTTATCACTATTTATTCCAATTGTTTAATCTTGTTGAGTTTCATACGATCGATAACTTTCAAAATTGCCTTCTTAAAGATTATGAAATTCCGTACACGGGACGATAACGAGAAATCGATAATTTTGAGATGAGATAATCATGACAAATTATGTGATAATATAAATTCTTTCACGCAAATTTTTCATATTTTTATTGTACCACTGTTGTTATGTGACAGTATATGAAACGAATTAATGTTACCGTATTCATCGTGGCACTTTTATGAATTTTACAATATCCATGAATAATTTTTCATTATAATATTCGCGTCATTGGATAAACATATATAAAATAATTTTACAAATCGTTTACGAGTTATAAAAATTCCAATAGAATTCTTTGTTTTAAAGTTACTCGGGTATTTAGAGGAAGCTTAACACAAACCTGTGTTAAATATGTTGTTTGCTTCCACTTCGCGTAAGCTTCCCCTCTACTGAATTAAATATTCTGAAAAAAGAAAAACGTGACAGACTAATTACTAGGCGAAAATGCAATCAGATATGTTATTTATACACAACTAATTATCGCGAGTAACTTGTCGATATCGACAAGTTGAAACGATTCGAAAATCGTTTCAATTACACGCGAAAACTCTGCGCGGTGATTTGTTGGGCATAAATTTTCGAGACCTGCGGAATATTTTGCCGGCATTGCGTTTATTCCATCCTCTCCTTTTTCCCTCTCCTTCTCTCTCTCTCTCTCTCTCTCTCTCTCTCTCTCTCTCTCTCTCTCTCTCTCCCACTCCCGCTACTCTCCCTTATCAATAATGCCAGCATTTCCTTTTTACATCATCGCTAAATTCCAGGGGAAATATGTCGAGCGGTGCGTATTTCAGTTTTTGCATTATTAATCGTTTATATTTGCCACGGAGAGAGTGTAATGCAGACAGGCGTGCCACGTTTGAATAGCATTTTTCCAGGAAAATTTTATCAGTCGAGCATTGTTCAAAGTGAAATATAATTACCGTTACTTAATACGGTGTATCATGATCGAAACGAACCGTAACAGTGCACATACACATGACAGGTCGTCATGAAAATTGGCGAAATGCAATGTTAACAAATTGGAGGATATTAAATTATGGTTAGTCTTCTTAGGCGATTTTGTTTAACCTTTTCGTACTATAACGTTTTAATGAAAGGTGATTAGTTATATTAAACGTTTATGCAACGATCAAACGGTTCTGGAAGATGTTCCGAGCGAATATTTTTGTTAGATTACTTTTCGTTTTAAGGAGCTCAAGTTTGTTTTGCTAATATGCACATGTTATAACACGGGACGCTTGATACGGGGATCCTTTGCTTTGCAAATATCTAATGTTTAAGATAAAAGATAACGTGACTTTTCGAATCATTTTTTATTACCAGTGCTATGGATATTGATACTTCTCATATAACAAAAATTGTCACGTTATTGCATAAACATACCACTGTTTATTAATTGCACCGAGGAAAATGTTATTGTATTTAACTTAATATTACGAAATTTAAGAGAAAGTCGTAATCATCAAAGTGTAATCATAGTACTAATTATTTAATTATAATAAGCATGATACAGTTTTGGAATAATCGTGGAAGCGTAAAATGAAAATATTATTCATAAATAAATTTAAATTACATCGTTAAATATGGACTTTCCACAAGTCAATTGTATATTAGACGAAACATACTTCGTCGTTATGTATGTTCGTATAAGGTTTATAAATAAATTCTATATTGCATGTATTAGCAAATTTCGCAACATTTCCTTCGAGCAAAAATTTTACAAACTTGTTATAAATTTGCAGGAAAAAGTTCGCAATTTTTTCTTGCAATAAGCGCTTGAATGCGCTTTCCTTTACTTCCGTTCCAATTTTAATAAAAACTCACGATGTGAGGTTGTTACATGGAAATTCTTGCTTTTAAAACACGAACACCTACATCTGCTAACTTTATGAATTTATTATTCTGTCCCAACAATTTTGCCTAGCATAACTTGGAATTTATATAAATCAACGTATATATCACTAATTTGACAAAATTCCACTGTGGTGAACGTACACAAATAATGTAAGCAAAAATCATAAGTTATAGGTGCATGTGCAACTTCTTTTCACGGGCAATATCCATCGTGATTGTGCAATGAGCGCGGCAAAACATTTGTATTAATATTTATTTTATTAGAACCGTTCCTTTCCTATTAAAATTGAAAACATTTTGTTCATATTCTTCACTAATCAACATTAAATTCCAATTACTACAGAATACATTTCATATTATAAATTATAAGACTCAAAGTAATTTGATTAACAAGTTTCATATAATTTTTAAATCTCATACACATAAAATGGCAAAACATAAATGTTTAAACATCAATCAGCGAATTTAGTGATTTAATCTTAAGATTAACAGAATCGCTTTTTTCGCGAATATACACAACTGACTTCTCTGTGCGTGTTTCCTGCTTATCTGTTTGCAAACAACGAATTATATTTCTCCTGCATAATAGGATGTAAGAACGCAAATGTAAGGTATTATATTAAGTTTAGGGTATCACAATAATGCGAGTGCGTTAGGAAGAACAGTTTTCCTCGCGTAACTTCTTTTAAAGTCGGCGCAACGACACTGAAAAACACGCGTGGCGCGATAATGAAAATTACGCTACAGCCCACCAAACTTCGCTCGTGCTACTTTCAGAATTAATTTTCTCATCTTTTCCTCTTGGAAAGGATATTACCTTCTCAACATTTTGATTGCACTTTTAAAACTTTAGACATCTGTACTAATTTCACATAATTTAAACTGGCAATTACGTTTCCCACATCGTTTCCTTGGAGATATCGAACTTGTCAAATTAATTTCAAGTACATGGAAAATAAGGTTACGTGATTAGAAATTTTAAGACAAGCACCGAAGGCATCGCTTAACAAATAACACGATTTTATGTACGAATGTGTGAACTCGTACGAAACTCCACACATGCTGTATTTTCTAATAACTATACCATTATCTAATGATTATATAAGTTAACATTTATTGAATTATAAATTAATATGGTTATAAATTATGAATTCTGAAAATTAGTACTTATGACGATTAGTACTTCTTAAATCAAGATACAATAAATATTTTATATTCGTCAATCATCGTGAGAACATCAGAAAATCAGAAAAATAATTACCAGTGGATTCGTTTTAAACGAACTTGTGATACAAATATGCATTGTATGGTACCTTTACGTTTGAGGATAAACTTGAAGGAAAGAATTGTAATTTTTGTAACGTACTATAATTAATTAAATGACTAAAAGATATCCAGATAGCAAGTATAAGTAATTTTCCAGAACTTGCTTGTAAAAGGTTTTTATGAAAAAAGAAACATTATGTCTATGTATTTTAATGTGGAAGTTTAACATAATCACCACCAGTCGGCAATTCTTACATTCTGTCATAAGAATTTTAAAATTTCTAATATAAATCATTAATCTATTCTATCAAGCCATCAACTGAAAGCGAACGAATTAACAATTGTACGTATTTTTATTAAAGATGTATTTAATATGCTTAGTAATATTTATAAAGAAACGTATTTTTTGAAGAAACGTTATATTTCTATAATTATTTAAAATATATTTATCTCTGCTTAAATAACATTGTTAGGTTTCAACAAGCGATACTAATTTTACCAACAAGTCATTTAAATCGTAGAATGTTCTATATTTATCTCTGATCTTAATACGTACATCGATTTCCCCATGCAGTTTCGTCGCAATTTCATCGACGTTTTTTCGACCGGCATAAATGAGACAAGCCACGACTCGTTGGAAGCGAGTGATACGCAAGAAACGGAGAGATGTTGGTCGAACCGAAACTAATAAATTTCGTGGGGAATGGAATCGCAAGGAGAAAAGAAAATGCAGCGTCTCGTCGTGTCGCTGTGACTTCCGGTCGATCTAAGCCACTCCGTCGTTGGTGCGGTCGCATTCGATGAAATATGGCCGCAGCAGAAGCAGCTACAAACACGTGCAAGCTTTCCGTTCTTGAAATCCGGGCTCGGTGAAAACGCGAAGTCGCTTTTCACCCGAAGGAAGTCGAGCCAGCAACGCGAATTGAAATGTTCTTGCTCAACGTGTTGGCTCAAGAAGAGAGAAATTACTTTGGGACGCGGCTAACTGTGTCTAGCCATACCTTCGAGATATTGTCTTGTAATAGAATTTTAGAAGAGAATCAAAAGTGATAGTTACTGACCTCTTTGACTTCGAGCCTTCAGAGAATTATATCCGCTGGGCATCATTTTGGAGATAAACTTGTTTTCAATCCTTTGACAACGCAATGAATTGACGAAGGATTCGGAATAGACGATTTAGGAAATAGTTGTCGTTTTATCTTCAAGATTTTCTGTATTCTTAGATATGGAGAAGAGATTTGCACGAATCATTTTATGGAAGAAAAGTGGATGTAAAATATATTATATAACGAGTGACAAGGAAGTATAAATTGGTAATTGAAGTTTAATGTGATTTTAATGAGGCCTTCCTATTTCATATTTTGGTATATTTTATTTGAGAAATATACATACAGTTTGACAGTCTTTTATCTCTATTATTACATTTATACGCAACAAATTGAAAAATAAATTTAGTATTCATTAAATGTTATCACTTTGTTTACATTATTAGATTTTGTTGTTTGATCGAATTAAAGACCCAGAGATAGAAAAATGCTTAAAGAAACTTTATTGAATTATATTTAATTAGACGCCGAAAACTCAGAATTCTTCATAGGATATTTAGTAATCGGATTTTTTATTATACTTAATAGAAAAGTTTATTATGTATTCTACTTGAACTTTCATGTTAAATATTCCGTAAGATTATTCTCATTTACATCCCATGAGGTATATTATTTAATAAAAAATTTTGCTAAATTACAGTCTTCATCAGGAAGCATATCCTCAGTGGAAAAGTTATGAAAAATGTTAGAAGTTTATGTATATTATAATACTAATGCCATAAAGTAGTTAAATGGTTATTACTGAAACTCCCAGGCAGCAACACTTGCGCTCCGATGTGGCCCACGCTCTTGAAAAATGTTACTTAATTGTTGAAGTAGAATTTCTTAGGAACTTTGTTGTAATACGTGTGCGCGCTGTTCATCCACGTGCATCATACTAAATACAATTTGAAACTTTCATATATTTATGTCATGCTCCGATAACATTTTAAGAAATTAGTCTTGAGAGTTATAAACGGTATTAAAACTTAACGAGAACTTGGTACAAATAGTAAAAAGTTTAAGACCGAAAGATTAACATATTTTCATGAATTCATTAATAAACAATTTTACTTTAAAATAATATTATATAATTCTCTTTTATTTTCTGTTCTTTGATGAACTTAGCATAAATAAAGGTGAAATGAAAATTAAACTTACATTTTTTTGAATTTCCTATAACGATTAGAAGGGTAAAACCTTTAATGGTTTGATTAACCTTTGAGGAAGAATAATTTTTAGTGTACTTGATTGAGAACAATATTGAAAATTATTCAAATTTCTTAAATATATTTTATTAATCTTGATGCTTAGAAGTTACTTGTTTAACGAAAATTATATTGAAACAAATATGAAAGAAAGGTTGCTTAAGTAGATCTGCTTTAAAATCTTGAACATTCTAAATGCATGTAAATGTTATAAAATACAGTATTAAGTTGGTAAATGGAAAGGTCGTGGGAGCATTATAAATTAACTGTGCTTAGTTATTTTACGCGCTGAAGAGAATTATTTGAAACCAGCGTTATGCAAATCCTATTCTTAAATACTTTAATTGCTTTCGCTATTGATATCTACTGAAACATAGAATGAAATATTTTTGTCCTTCTGCCACGAAAAATGGCTGTTAATTAAATTTCTTCCTTCATGAGAGTGACTTAAAATAATTTTTGTTACAATTTTCATAATGAACTGTACTTACTTATTTACTTAACAAATAGTAAAAATAACGTGGCTTATTTAGAAGTCGTACAATATCTCTGTAATGCATAAATAGCACTACTTCAGAGCCTCTTATATTCTCACTATCTTTCTTCAAGTTACTATTTTTAAGAAATTTGGAAAAATTCCCAATATACAAATTTAAAAAACTCAATTACTATCCTGCAAGTATTCCGTATCTTGTTTTATGATCCACGTGTTTAATTTATTAGGTGTCTAAGAACACCAAACTAAACTTCTCATTTTCCTCTTTAAACAAGCATGCTGGTGGTTGAAGATTAATTTACGAGTTTACACTAAATACCTCTACATAACTAATACGCCATACTTCCAAGTTGTTCAAGTTTTTCTTCGCATTGTACTACATCCGATTTGCTTGCAAGCGTTCTTGCACGTGCAGCATGCAAACGATGCACGATTTCTTGTTTACTGAACTCTGAGCTTCAAGCAACCAAAGTTCAAGATGAAATTCAGCAAGATCTTGCTTGACGTCTAAGTATCACGAAGGCCTCCGGGAGATGTGGTCAAGTAAATAAAGGTATGTCGGCACACTGACGGAACAATGTTCATTTCGTCAGTTCGATGACGAAAGTAACTATCACTATGTTCTTACATTTGAATGTTGTATCTTAAAACTATCTTAAAACTATTATTGATAAAGATATATACTTTGAAATGCAACAAAATGCTATGACGCGAATGATTTTTGAAATAAATGTTATACGTAGCATTGAATGTAATTGATATTGCAACTGCATCTGTAATTGTTCATGAACGTTCCAAATGTGCGATTCTCTAATTTGTAATAGGATATTCGTTGCTCAAATGTATTATAGGACACGAGAATAATGTGAAATTCATACGCATATGTGTGCGCACTGGTAGCGTTATAAAATTACATAGAATATCAAATACCACAAAAGATGATAAAAATGATATAAAAATTTAGAAAGTGGAGCTGATTGTTCGATTTTGTTACTACTAATACATTAGCATTATATATTGTTCACTTACTACATACTACAACTTTATCTTCGTTTAATTAATAACAACAAATTGATAATAAATCTAGACGAGAACTAAATAATCTATTTGAATTTATTAGATACGAGTTTAAAGTAAAATATTATAAATTTAAGAAATCATAAAAATTCAGGGAAACGCATATATATTTTATTTCAAATAATTTCGCAGTGTTGTTTTTAATTATGTATTAGCATAAATTCAATTTTCTTTCGAATGGAAAATTTCAGAATATACTCGTAATACAAATCGAGGCAAATTGAAAAATTGTAAAGCAATATTTCTAAATCGTTAGTAACTGTCTTCACGTGAAAATTTCGAGAATTCATGTGGGACGTAAAAACATTTCTTTACAGGACATTTTGAAAGTAAAAAAAACCCAAATACCCGGTCCCAAGGGGGAAAGTCAAACATTACGGCGAAAAAAAAACTCGCGCCTAAACTATGTCAGAGTAGATAAACATTGGAACCTCAATCAATATTCATTTCTCCAAGTAGCTAGATACCTTTCCTCAGAATGTTAACATCGGAAGAATTCCCGATGGGATCGTAAATCTATGGAACGGTGACTCGTTTTTGTACCTTCTCAAGATGATCTTTGCTCTAATTCATTTTCTGTATACTGAGAAAATGTTTAATTCTACGTTCAAACATTTTTAACTTGTTTCTTCTCATTATCTTTCTACTCTGAGCAATTTATGTAATTACTTCGTGTGATTTTAAGTAAGAAATGACTCGTTCGTTTTTTTTTTCTTTCAACGAATAACGTGTATTACCTTATTCGAAGTTTTGTGTGCTTTCGAATACTTTCAAATTATTACATTTTGTGATAATGATGGCAATCAATTTCTATGTAATCACCTTTTATAATCGCAATCAAGGTACATATAAACAAAAAAAAAAATTCTTTCGAAATTATTTGAACATTTTATAGTTATTTGAGAAAGTTGAAAAAGTAGAGCTATATGTCAAAGAAAACTGTGTATCTCAACTTGTGTATTGCGATAAATGAAACTCGTTGGCTAAAATGCTCGGGCATTCCATCAAGAACACCCCATACAGTGACCATCGAATGGCTAGTGGTCGGAAACATCTTTCAACTCGAAGAAAAGATAGCAGGTGGATCGATGGTATCAGGATGTTGGCTTGTAGGAAAATCCCGACGAGAAACCAGTTCGTTCAGTGGTATAGGTTCGTTATGTCGAGGTCAGAACGAGGTTTGCGGCTGAGAGGAACGCTCAGTAGTGTCAGTCGTTTGTAGGTCAGACGTACAGATGGATAGAACTTGCCCCAAACCCCTAGATTCCCTCCCCTTCTTCATTTACCTCACTCACCTCGAAAATTCTATAATTCGAGGATCATTGTTCTCGGGCTGCTGGGGTCGAATTGCGAGATAAATTGAAATGAGCTGAAACGAGAAGCAATTTTTTCAACAGCTGTTGAGTATGAGAGGCGAATAGAAAGGATTTTTGTGAGCGAAAAAGATGAGGCGTTGAGTGTGTTAACTACCCTGTTGTGTGTACCGAACATTCGCTAAAGACTTTCTTTTTATATTTGTTAGAAATGTGATTAGAATATGGAATTTTCATAATATTTCCAAGTAGAAATCCATTGATTTTGTCGTATATAATTTTATATTATTACTTTCTGTTTCTTTTACAGTTGGAAACATGTAAATGAACTTTGATGATTTGTGAAAAATGATCTCACCTCGGTACTAAAATATTATTGTTTTTTAATAACAATTTCCACATATTGGGATATACAAGTGTTAGAATTTTAATGTAATTGTTCAAACGCCATTTTCTCTTCTAAAAATTTGTTCTAATCAATACCATGCTGAGTAATATTTTTTGACAATATTTACTACATACATACTTATAATTGCGCAGAGGACTGTTATGACATAACATCGATAAATTCCAAACCTTACCTATTATAATTTCCATAATCCATAAATCTTGGGCACTTTGACAATTATCTATAGCGAAAATCATCTAGAATCCACGTATTAATAATATATCCATGTTTCTTCGTTTATCCAACCAGTTTCCTTTCCAATCCTATCCGTATTGCCTTTCCTTTTCAATTTCCAATGATTTTGCTAAATTTCTTTCTACGAAATTAATTTGTCCTTATTTGTGATTATATTATACAAGACCTGATTGACGTCACTTTTTCTATATGGTACGTAGCTTTAGATACTGCCACTAAGAATAGAAGAAATCGTTTCAACAATTTCACGAACGGTTCTATTGGGCTAAAACATGGAAAGTAATACATACAAAAGAGTAAGTAAAAAGGCAGAGTAAAATTCTTTTCTGCGCCTAATGCATCGCCTCGTTATGTGGCAAGACGAAATTAGCCATACAGTTAAGGTATGCTTAGTCAATGAGATATAGTGAGGTCATAAATTAATAGCTGACACCGATTAATGTGGTTGCAGCTAGAGCGATATGTATCTAAGGGTAAAAACATAGCTAGATTTAGGTCGCGGTATAGCTGTCTATTCAACTGACTAGTCAGGTTAACCTCTTGCTGCATAGCGAGCCATATATGTCACAGATCAAACGTTTATTTATCGTTCATTTTTTTAATGTATATACAATTTGATATATCTACTATTTATCATTTGATATATATTCTTATATATGTATATCGTGATTATACTGCATGTCATGTCATACATTTGATACATTATGATGTCGTTTCTTTTTTATTATCAGCTTTTTTATTGTCAGCTTATTTTTATGTCAGCTGACAATAAGTCGCTCTGTATGATATCTCATTTGTTTTACGTGCTTTGTTCTCTCAGTCAGCTGAGAAGTCAGCTACAACGCGATCTAAACTTGATTGCTATGGTTTTACTCTTAGAGCGGTATTTTGAATTCTGAACTACGAAAGTCATTTATTATTTAACGTTATATCAAGTTTTTGGAATATAATTTAGAATAGTTGTGAATTGACATATGAAACTTCTTTATAACATAATTTATAACCATAGTGTATATACGAAACTTCTTTGTAATCCGTATATAATTTATAATAATTTTGAATCGATACGATTGTCTTCGTAATTAGCAAATTTTCTCAAAAATTCGAAATTAATATCGTACGTTCCTGAATAAGATCTCGAATTCCCCATCATCTGCCACACGTTTCAAATAACTATTTCTGTCCTCGAAACACGTGACCTTTAACGTCTGACCAATTTTATGACCTCGCTGTATCTCTTCCAACACAACCCCGTTGCAGGAAGCCATAGAACAGAAACGGCGAATCCTATTGCGGAATTTTGCGCAACGAGGTGAGAGTAGATAATTAAAAAGAGATCTGACAGTGACGCGCAGCCCCGGCCGGATTTAAAACGCGGCATAAAAAGAGAAGAAGAAAATATTCCACTGGAATAAAAGAAACAATTGCCAACTCATCCTCTTTATGTTTTCACTCTTCAGATCTTTTTCCTCTTTGCTGCTCTCTATTGTATTCTACTAACCAGCGCTTTGATTCAATTAATATCGACTTAATTACAATATTTCGCTGTTAAGCCGCAATCAGAATGAAGTTCGTGTTGACTCGACTGTTTTTAAGAAACGATCTTCGATGCGTGGAAATACATATAAATGTGTTAGATTCATTGTACACAAGTAACGCGCGTTATTTTTGCCGCTACGTTGCATCGATTTCATGCCACGTCTTCGTCTTTCAATTATCTTTACACGTTGTGATGCCAATTTGACGTCATCTTTAGACGAAATATGAAGAAAAATATTGAGTTTGTCCTTTTAATAATGCTTAAAAAACTCAGTAAAATTGATGAATTTAAGTGTTTATTATTAGCTCTTGTATTAGTATTAAGTCGTGTAATGAATTGTCCATAAGGAACTCTTGTAAGATGAAACGTAAAAACGTTACAATCAGGTGACGTGATTGTACCACCTCTTGAAATGATCGCAGTTTGTTCCTTAATTCGTGACAAGTTCTTCAACTATCTTCATTGATATACTATATAAATGATTATTGATACGGAAATTATTTCATTAATTGGCTTCAAAGAAAATGCTGTTCTACTTTACGTACATTATCGTTATATTTATATTTTAGCGATAATTTCATTCATCTTAAGTCGCAATCAATGGTTGCACAGCTGTGAATCTCTCCGTGTACAATGATGAACATATACATAAAAACAGAAGAATCTTTATGCTATATTCCATTTAATTTAGTTTGTAATTATTACTCGAAATAAAAATTTAAAGATCTCCTTTCTATATTTATATCTTGTGCTTAGAGTACAAGAAATATATCTTTAAACCTTACGTTACAGAAACAGAAATAAAAATACAATTTTTCACGTTATAATTAATCGTACCTAATAGTAATTTCCTATTTATAGGCGCGTCAAAGAATACTACAAATACCTATACTACGATATATTGTAATTTATGGACATTATATGCTAAAATATGGTATATACTCAGGTAGATAGCAATATCTGATGAAGCGCAATATTTATATAGACCGCTCCAGTATCGATTCGCTTTCCTGGAAAAGGCGCTTGATGTAGACGATGTTTAGTTTGATAATGAAGGCAGAAAATGAAATATGATTCCGCTGGTTCGTTTGTTCATTCTCCCTGTATCCGTTTCATTGTTCGTTGCCCTCTGCTTTTCGTATGAAATTATTAATGTCGGTTACTGCAATCCCGTCGAACAGAGGGGATTCAGACTGATCCAGGACGGGAATTAAGGTAATCTGCTTTTGGATTGTTGGGTGTACGCTTTGTAGCTTTATTGCACGTTTTTCGGTGGTGTTGATATGAACTTGCTCTTAATTACATTGATATTTGGAGAAACTTGTACGTGACTCTTATTGCTTTGTTACGTTTATTATACGTAAGCATTTATTGAAATATATTTTTTAAAATGTCGTTTAATTGTCCGATTATGGCCGATTTTATCATATTTTATCTGTTGACGAATTACAGAATTTATGAAGACTTTCTATGTGTAGTAATTCTCTTTTTAAATTCCACCATGATAAAAATTATCAGAAATATAATTGGAATAAAACAATGTTTATCCATGAGTAATTAGTACTTTTCGTTAATTCGTAATTTCGTTAATTGAATTCTTACGTACATGTATTTTTCCAAATATATTGAAACATTTTGAATACACCAGAATACTAGAGAAAAATAATGGTAAAAATTTATTGGATTGTCTCGTTGGACAGAATCTTGCTAATATACATATGTTTGGCACGTATAAACATAACGCAAATTGGCCATTTTGAAGATATTGCAGAATACAAAATAACTTTTCCTTGTTGATTGCATAATACAATTTCTAAAGTATGTTAGTGTGCAATAAGTAGATTGCAGAAGTGAAACTGGAATAAAGGCGCATCTTATTCTCAATCTTGCATATTTACTTTTGACATTCTATACATTTTCCTTCAGCATTGGTAACTTGTAACTTGTGAAACGGCATGAATAATGTTACATTGATTCTGCAAATGATCTCCGGCAGTATAAAAGTACATTTATTTATTGAACATAAATACTATATATATAATACCAAATAAATATTTTTTTCAGATGGCTATGCATATAAGGATTAACAATTAATGTTAATCGATGTTTTTTTTCTCTACTGCCACTGTGATTCATGCAAGCATCGACAACGTCATAAATTTTTAAACATCTTAAATTTGTATGTATATTGACGTAAATTCCATGAATATCAATAAGAATTTCGGTTACACCTCTTAGTAACATTTGGTAAATAGCAAACAACACTCGGTAGAATTGAAACTAATTGATCGCACGATAATTTATGTAGATTCTACGCTCTGTAATTACCTTGAAATTATACAGAGTACACGATAAGTGAAACATAGTGCTTGGTATTGCAAACAAAACCTCTGGAGACCGCGATACGAGCATTGCGCAAGTGAGGTATCTGATCATTAACTTGAAGTACGGGGACAAGTCGGTATATCTACGATGAAGTTTTGATCGACGAACTGTTCGTTGTCTTTGGTATCTGTTTCGAATTCCAATTCGAATTTGTCATGCTCCAAAATATCGAGGAGTACCAATATTTCATTCGCAAGAAGATCTAGTCTGTGATCTGAATTAAAAATTTCTCCGGAATGAACTTTCTAAGTTTTACGTTGGAATTTAAGTAGAATTTAAAAGCGAAAGAAATTGTATTTCGAAGATGAAATATGCAATGTTAATGTGATAGAAGATAACGGTAAATATTAGATTTTGAGTCGAAATGTGATCCAGAATAAGTATAAATTTCATGAAGTGTTGATCATATACCTCGAAGTACGAAGTTGAGAAATAACGAGCTAACTAAAAATTATTCATAAGGCCTTTAATCAATATTGATTATACACAGTGCATTCAAAAAGTTCCGGAACTAATATCATTAAGAACACGGATTTTAAGGTAAATGAAATTTTATTATCTATTATTCAACGTACATGCCTTTTCTATCTATACAAATTTTAGGTCGCTCGTGCAACCATTGAAAAGTCCTCTTTTGAAATTGTATTTAAAACAGTTGTCACGTTCTTTGAAATTCTTACTACGTCGTCAAGGTGTTGTCCTTTTATATATATCTTTAGCTTAGAAAACAGGAAGAAGTCAGCAGGAGCCAAATTCGTGAAATAGAGTGGGTTCTGGGTAACCCATCAACCAAGCGTCAGAAAGGGAAACGTGAATGGTGCGATCCAGGAAATGTCAGACCGATGAAAGTAAGGGCTGCAAAAACAAAAGTGAAAACAACGTTAATTACATTTTAATGCGTTACTTAATGATGACATGTTGATGAATGGACATTATAATCTCCCTTATTTCTTGTCGGTATGGCCTTGTAAAATATTGCAATACATTATCATATCTGGAGCACATAAACAGCAGTAAACTGATATTCGTTTCATTTGTAGATACTAGTATAAATGAACATAATTTTTAATTTCAACTGATATTGTCTGTTGCTCGTATTGAGATCATAGACGTTTCACGCTGAAGCATAATCTTAGATTTATCAATTTATCACGGATCTTATTTTTGTAATCATACTTTCGTATTCTTGTTTTACTTATCGTTTCATACTTGGTTTGCCATTTTAAATTAATTTGTACTGCTACAGCTACGATTTTAAATAGCATATATCCATACTATTAGAATTATCTTTATTGGAATTATTTTATCTTCTAAGAATACAAAACTAATATTTAAACTCTTGCGATGAAACTAATTAAGTTAGTCGATAACAATATAGGTATGTTTTCATTTTTCATAATTTTACGATTAATTTCGATACTATTTTTAAAGAAATTTAGTCAAAATTATCGCTATTTTCCATTGTATCTAAACTATTTCGCGAACGTGGCGTATTGTTTACTTTTTTACATTTGTTTCTCCAAGACGATACATCGCAATAGTGGCGCACGTAGCACGTAACGTGTACAGTTTCCGCAATTGAATGGCCAGATAAAAGTATTTGGGGAATGAAAGAAGATAGAAAGTAGAAATTTGTAGAATGTTCATAATGGAAAACGCTGCAGCTGCTTGTTTTTAACTTTAAATAAAAACGCAGATGACGGCGGTTGACCGGAAGCGATTTTTAATAATGCATTCTCGTAATATCGATTTAAATCTCGAAGCTCTGATTATGCTGTATATTTTGTGTCAATGAAACGCATTCTATTCCCGCGTCGGTTAAAAACGTAAAATATCTTAGGTTGAATTGTATAGTTAAATGTAAGTCTAGAATTTTAATGTTCTTTCTTCCCTTTTCTTTTGTCCCCTTTTTTCCAATTTCCAACGGTGAGCTTTCTCGTTGTTTAAAATTGTTGTATTTTACAAACTGCTTTCCAACGAAGTTCGCAATTGCTTACTGCGAACTGCTCTCCTGCAATGGTAATTGCTGTAATTAAATACTTCAAGTTCAGCTAATTTTACTTTGCACTATAATGGAAAAATGTGCCATGCCACGATTAGGAGCTGGTTTTCGTGGTGCCTTGCTTTCCACTTCCAGAAAGTATGAACTATTCCTTCCAATCTTCTCTCTTTTGGACAATTTTTACGCAACAAATTATGAAATATCAAGATCCGCTATTGTAGCAGATGTAGCTGAAATAGTATTCTTCATGCGAAAGATTAAAAAATTTTAGTACGTTGAATCAGCATAATCTTTTATAAATATGTATAGCTTGTTTGTATCGTTTTAGTTTAATCAAACTAATATTTTCTCATTTTAAATGTATTCTGCTGTTTCAAATTTTTACTTATAACAGGCAAACTAAAAAGACACGCCAACTTACTGCAGTCTTTCCTGTTGATTATTAACTATTGAGAAACTAAACTTTTAAACAGAAAACACGAACGAATGAACAGAAAAATACAGATAATATTCAGCAAGAATTTTCATTAATACCATATTTTAATCAATGCCAAAACACGAGTGACCCGTAACACAAGTTTCCACTCGTATAACGACAAATTTGTAAATCCATAAATGAACCATAAATAATAAAAAATCCCATCAATTGGAGACCCAAATAATCGATAGCCGCATAACCAGCATTTTAGTGCATTAGTAACGAAAGCAGAAGGATCCTCTTCCTCGTTGAATTCCAATTACCAATTACCTATTTTTCCATTAGTATCGAGTGGAAATAATTCACAGTTGAGTCGTTTGGAAGGAGCGTCTTAGAAAATTTAGGAAATATATTTGGAACTAAATGACTTATCATCGACGAGTTTTCTCGGATATTGAATTCATAAAGCCATGAGCACGTTGCCTGGTACACCATGAACGCGGTAAAAGTCGCTGAGATAGAGAGATTCAGCGTAGCCTGGGAACGAAAGTAAAACACTTGAATTTTCATATACGACAACAGAAATCCTGATATACGCTCGTTTCACCGAGTCGACTTTAGAAACACTCGATCAAATTTTCCAGACGCTTCTCCACTATCTCCATTTGCATTCAGACGTCGACTACGCGTCCTATACTTTGTGAACGTCTTGTTTCAACATCCGTTCCCAGCGAGGTATATGGTTTCCTAGCTTAACTTACATTAGATGTAATTATTTAAGGGATTAATTTGGTTCAAATAACCTGAGAAATATATATTGTCAGAATGTAGTAAATTCCGGCGTTACAGTATTATTTCGATGTCATGAATATTATGCAATGCTTGCGAGGAACTGGTACAAGTTATGAATATCGGGAAATGTAGATAAAACCGTAATATTTATGTTTTAATTACATCAATAGGTAATATGTATTTCTAATAATTCGAGACAGGAAACTGTAAGGTTATTATTATCTTTAAGTGAAATAATAATCTACATAGAAAACTTGCTGTTTAAGATTTATGATTATATATGCTTGGTTTAAATGTATAGTATACACATGATGTTATTTCTCTAACTATTGAAAATATAAAAGGATCTTTTATATCAAAATTAATGAAATCTTGAAATTCTTTTTAATTATTATTTGTGGAGACTTCAATATCAACGCAATTTTTTGAAGTGAAAATATATATATTTTATTGCACATTTATTTATTTCCAAAATGAGTTTTATGCATTTCATGCATTACTCTTCACAAAAATATTTCTATAATTTTTATACTGCGATTTTATATTTTAATTTTATTGATGTACTTTGAATATCATTCAGCATTTACTTTTTAGTCTTATTTACATATCAATTTGTTTTAAAAGTGAATTACTGTTTAACGTTAATGGGTTTTATTCTTTATAAATTATTTAAGGTTGAAAAGTTTAAACTGCCTTTTGAATATTTCTGAATAATTCATTATCCAATTCATTACACGTCTAGCATTACTGTAAATATAATTTTCTACTGGTACATACTAGATTATATCATCATCTGATATAATCATAAAGAGTATATAACGGACATATTAAAATGAAATTTCTTCTCTTGTTTCAGTTCATAACTCGGGTTTATAACCGCCAGTTTGAAAATATATAATTTTATTTACCATTGCATTTACACAACGTTTAAGTTATGAATGTTAAATTACTTGATGTTACTATATCTATCGTAAGCCATAAGCTAATAATGACACAATAAATGTATACTTAATAATATATTGGTAAAGACATAAATTCGCTTCACGATTATTCTTCCTGGTGATTATATCAAAAAATTTATTTCGCACTGCTTAATTATTCCTCTCACGATCAAATATTGTATCGTATCATATCACTATTCCCAATTAATTACATCAAACTTGGTCCCAAAGGGGTTTATCAAAGACAAATAATCCGCAAATCGCATGTATAAGTATTTTATCGAATTTAACAATAATTTGTACGTTCAATATTATAAATTGTTAAAACTGTTTAAAAATAATAAATGCAATAAGTATACTATATGTATTAAATAATACGTAATTATTACATTTTAGATACCATTAGGAAATTCATTTTACTATAATATAGGAATATTTCTAAAAAGAAAGCGTTTTACTTCAGTGAAATCAAAGTATTATGAATTATAATAATAAAGAGACTGAGAGAATGAGAGAGAGAGAGAGAGAGAGAGAGACGCAGAAAAATTTGTTTATGACCACGCTTTAAAACTCTCAAATCATTCTATTTTGGTTGTCAATCATCATATCCTCACAACTACGTCATATGTCAATTTACATCCGATTGATTATCATGCCACGGACAGAGGTCAATTACCTTTAATAATCCATAATGAAATATGCAAACAGGGCAAGAACTACTAAAATTGTTCTTATATTACACCTAAATATTCTTATTTTTAAAATAATATCGATAATGATAGATTGATATAAATATAATGTGATTTCCTATCGACTGTTTCTTTTAATAACTCAATATCTTCTATGTAAAATGAAATCTTTTTCATAGCAATAATGGAAATATTCCAAAATCCCAATAAACGGACGATGTCTTGAATCTATTTCAATTCTTGCTATATGTATTTTTCCTTTTGCATTCTTAACACGTGCTTTCTAATGAGATAATCAAAAACTGTTACGCTTAATCTTTAATTTGTATTTTTACATTGTAATTGAGCACTGTGGATATTTTATACAAATAACCAAATATTTTTATGAACACAACTAAAGGAAGACGTTTAAATAAAGATGTTTGATTACATTGATGTACAGACAGGTTGACAACTGACGTTAGATATTTTGACGATTTCTGCATATTACGTACACTCTGTACATTCTTCGCGTTCAATTTTCTCGTAAATGCACAAACAACTGCAATCTATCGACTGCAAAATATTAATACGAAATTAGGTTTATTAAAACAGTAATAATAGGTACCGTACACGTGATATTTTCTACTTAAAACGGAATACATAATAAAGTCCTCTAAAATTAAGCGATCCACACCATTTTAGTCGCCTATGTATAACCCAACCGCAATTAAGTTCGCAACAAACTTCACTTTCGCAATGAAATACAGCCCAGGAGCAATTTTAATCGCTGACTATCGCTCAAACTTCTTTCTTATCTATCCCTCTCAGGATGCAAAGTCCGCAACATTTTATACGCGGATGCACGATATGTAAACATGTAAACAAGTCAAGTTCGACGGTTGAGAACAAAGCACGGACGAAAGCGCGCAGCTGGTAAAACAAGCCTGTCTCGTGGATGGCGAAGAAAAGCGTGCGCTACTTGGTGTAGGAAAAAGGTAATGCTCCTGATAGTTCTCGGGGTGGATTTGTCACAGAGAATCCGATGGAGAAGAAACAACGAGGAAAGGAAAAAAACGAAGAAGTCGGAGGAGAAAAACAAAGAGAAAGCGAAGGAAACAGATGAGAAGATGGGAAGATGGAAAAAGACGAAGGTGGGATAGAAACGGAGAGAAGAATGGAGAGGAGGAGGACGACGAGCACGTAGCTTGTTACCACTTGTTTATCCAGCCGCGTTGCGGGCTTGTTCTCTAGCTACCTTAGAAAACCGGAACCGTTTCCCTGCATCCTCTGCCGGTTTGAGTCTTTGCTCTCGAATGCCGGGGACATACTAAACGTACGTTGTACGTGCACTCATTAGCTTCCTGGAAGATACTCCATTTCTCTCGATTGTCTCTTCGTTGCTCGTACACCCTTTCTTTCCTACTTTCGACGAGCCTCGATCCACGTATCCATTTATATCCTCTTGTCTTCTGGTCGTAGTGCGCCGCTTCCCGTCCTTCAGCCCGTTTCGCTCGTTCGTCCATTTCGAAACTTTGTCCCTGCCCCCTTCAGTCACTCTGTTTCTCTCGACGCTACCTACAATCTCCCTCGTTATTGGCTCCTTTCTGCTAGGAAATCACGAGAAACGAGATCGCAGTCCACTTCATTCGACGATATTTTAAGGAAGCTGCTGCTAGGTATACTGTGTAATCCAGTTGCGCCGAAATGTTGCTGCGGACGTAGAGTAATCGTCATTATTTGTTCAATCGTTTCTTGTTCGTGGAATTTTGTATCGTGGACTTCAACTGATCGCGTTGATTTTGTACAGTTATCTGGGTACACAACCTCACGAAAGTACTTTCCAATACTTATGGAAGCTTATTCTGAATATATTGTGTGTGATATATAAGACGGCATTAAGAGACGAATAAATTTTAGTGACGTCGGTTTTATCCCTTATAATGTAATGTATAAATACGTATGTATTTTAATATAATAAAATATAATTTATTTTTATCTTTAACAACGAGAATTCCCCGAAACAAAAGTTCCACAACTTTTGCTTCGTGGCGAAATGCAATACAGAAGGGTGCAATATTTCAGAAGCACGTTTCATTTGCAGAATAACGCCATAAGATGGTGTGTTTTAAAGTTGTGAACAGAACATGAAATTTGGGTAATAAAAGACAGAGCAATAATAGTGTCTGAAAATATTAATTCAGTTTACCTATAAGTTCTAGAAAACATGACAAAGATGGATTTTGAAGTTACAGAAGGGAAATTTCTGTTAAAAAAGAGAACGAGATAGAACATTGATAACGAAATTAATGCTTTTTCTTAATTTCATATGAAGTAATATTAATTACTCAAATAATATATAATATGGTAATAAGAGAAGAAGAGATTTGCAGTTGAATGAACGACATATTTTCAGAAATGCAAATATTCATGTAAAACATGGTAAAATTAAATCTGTCAGTATAATTATAATATTATAATTGGAAGATAGACGTATCGTGGTGTTCAGTTTCACGTTCGAAGATTGCAAATAGTTCTGTTACATTTGGACATACTGGTATAATAATCTTGGCGGAGAAGAATGTAAAACTCATTAAACTTGGAATTTTTAATTATTTTTAATTATTTTGAGGTAAAAGGAATTAGAACTTTTTTCAAGGAGATAATAACAATTCCAGAATAATTTACAAATAATATACGATATATTGTCAACAGAAAAGAAGAAAGCTGAGAAAGAAACATGAAATTTATGAATGAAAGTAGAGCACAGTTTACCAAAAAACAGTCGACCAACGAACAAATGTAACAAGGTGAGGGAAAGTGACAATGAAAAAGCAACAAAAGAAAGAAAATACATGGTATGTCGAGTAGTAGCTACTAGCCATGTCGACCTATTTTTGTTAGCATGGTACGCACGACACTGCAGACTTCCACACGTTCCATAGAAATACAGAGAGGAACTGGCGTAACACAGTTAAATACCAGACGCGGCTCGTTTATAAAATTCTAACCCCGGAACGGCAGTTGCTGGACTCTCGATGCCATAATAAATTTCTAGTTGCAGCAAGGGTACTATTCCCGCTATTAACTGTTCGAGAGCCAACTTCCTTATAATGGTATTTCCGTGTTCGACCGTGTCCTTAAGCGATACCGTGTTGTACAAAAACGATTAATTAGAACGTGCTACATATTCTAGTAAATATATAATTGAGTTAGACAAAATCGAAACTTGCTTTCTCCTGATTTATTTGAATTATAAATTGTATATTTTTTTAAATGAAATAATGCGAATGAAATTGTATCGTTGAGAAAATTATTTTTTTTACTTGAATTCATTATTGGTAAAATTATGTAGTTTACTTCATCTGTATGTTTAAACGTATTTAATGTATTGAATTTAGGCTTAACATAATATAATTTTAATGAAAGATAAATTAAAAAATAATAAAAAAAAATACTTGAATGAGTAATTTTGTGGATAACTGGTAGTTGGTGAAAATTCCTTGAATAAATGATAGCTAGATAGATTAATTTAGTGAAATTAATCGAATTTTAGTTTAATTTTTCAATTCAACATACAAATTATTTTGAAATTATGTAATTTTACGAACGCAGCAAACTGATTTACTTTAAGTAAAGACAAGACTACCAATTAACTAAAATATAATTGTAAAGTAAAGTATTAATTTTCTTTTCTTGAAGTAACTTATTCAATTTCCTTTCTTTAATTCATTTCTCTAAAACATCACGTTAAATAAAGATCTTTCTTTATCGAGGAATTCTAAAGAATAATTTTGTCGAAAAAAAAGTTAATTTTGCGATCGCGTTTCTTCCTTTTATAATTATCATTAATTATACAAATAAGCAATATAATTAAATAGAAAAGAATGGTAAGTGGATGGAATAAGAAGACAGATGATAATAGGAAAGTAAAGCACAAGGAATATTTGTGGAAAATAGGTTAAAAGGAGAATCGTGGAAAGCAAAGGTTCGCAGAAAAGGTAAGATTAGATAAAACAGAATGATAAGAGTAAAGAAAAACATGCAAAAATAGGAAATCTAGTATTCTGATAATACCTGCTTAATAAAAACCTTGTTAAGTTTTACAAGATTTCGTCAAAGAAAAGTTACAGCTGGAAAGTTTCTTCTTTGGCTCCGCGAGTGAAGAGCTGTTGCGAGTAAAGAACTGAGATTACGGATCAACGATTCGGTTTAAGTATCTTCTTGGATACTTTTAGCATTTATCACAATTTTCTACTATTTTTAATCTTAAGAATTTTTTAACAAGATTTTATAAAAAATATTATAATATTTTGCAAATTGAGGAGTTATTTTCTTGTATTATTATTAATATCAAACTATCGATATTATTTTATTATTATTATATTAAACCGTAGTAATATCAATATTAAGAACTCGTACAAAATTTTGGGATTTAAAATTTCGAAACTTCAATTAAACGAATTTCACGATATCGTATGAATTATATTATCAGGAAACAGTTGTAGATTACGTAAACTACATTTCGCTTGATCCAATTAATATAATTTTACAATGTAACGAAGATATAATTTTTTGTGTCAAAATTCACAATACTTAAAGTCTTTACATAATTTTTATTCATAAACATTCTCTTGATAAACCGAATTTGAAATTTAAATTCGAAATTCATTTCGTTACTATCTTTTTCTACAAGGTATGTTTTAAAATTATTCAATTTCAGTCGCAAAATCGAGCGGCGATTTGAATGGAATAAAGTAAGAAAAACAAATTCATTCCTACGGCGTGCATGCATTATTCGTAGACGCACCTGTGACATGGAAGTTAATCGATATTCGGAACAGTAGTGGTTCACCAAATAGAGAATATTCCAGATAGAAGTGATAGCATGTTTAGTTCTTCCCTACCTTGTTGCACAGAAATGTTATTTTTCCGTGAAATATTTCCATTGAAATATTTTTGTGAGATTTCTTTGCAATTATTCTTCGATATAAAATGATAGATATAAAATCCACGTTTTCTAAATGTTGACTATTTAACGCAAAAAAGACAGTATAACGCGTTTTCAGAGATAAAGATATTAAATCTATTCACTTACGAGCTTATTTTCTTAATTTACTATGGGTGATTGCATCATGAAGAGAATTTCGTAATTAAATAGAACAAGGCAATGTATCCACACAGACACTTTGCGAGGACTCAATTTAAAAATAATAAAAACAAACGAATAATTGATATTACCTGATTGTTTCTAACTTTATTCACGTTAAATTGCACAAAATTAGAATTTGTTCCCCGTAACCTGTTCTTTACAATTTTTTAATACTTCTTTGTTTAGAAACTATATAAAGTATGTAATGTTTTAATATAAAACAATAGATAGAGAATGTAGCTTTACTTCTTTTAATTGATTGTTTCAGCTACCATATTTTGGAATATCAACCACCATGATGAGTTATTACTAGAAAAAAGGAGCATGCCTCAAGCGTGACATCCTGATAAAACTTTGCAGATTCATACTACAACCAAAAATATTGGACACATATGTTTTTATCGGCAATCAGCTACATTTAAGTGATGAAGAGGGTTCTCGGCGGTCGGTTAACTGTAACGTTAAGGAAAGGTTTCAACTGTAACTGTAAGTCTTAATTGCAACTTTATTAAAAGGCTTCGAATAATGTATGCTACCATATAACGTCAATCATTTACGATATTATTGCAATCTAATCAGATTTTGGCGTTGATAGATTAAAAATTAAATTCTCCTAATACTTTATACTACTTGTTCCTAAGAGTTTTATCAATTGATTCTTGCGATTCTCCTAGTGAAAATGAGAACAAACACCTTTTCTAATTATAATATTTTTTGTCAGGTAACACTTTAGTTGTTGTCCAAGCCAATCAATTTTGCTTAGTCTACGATCAAGAAAAATTAAATGTAACTGTTGCTTACGTCATAAGCGTAGCGAGTGCGTCACCAATGAACGAATAATACTTTTCATCCCCTAGATTGTTTCGAACACATTTGCAGAAAAGTAACGAAGAAAAATTAAATTCAAGGAATAATTTTTAATAAGCAAAATGTTCCCTTGAGCGGGAACACGTGTCGAACAAAAACTTCGCCGTCAAATTCCTCGATCGTATCAATGTCCGGAGTTTGATTGCGCTCCAGCTTGCGTGCTTGCAGTTTAACGTAGAGACGAAAATGTTTAAAAGTGTACACGAAGTTGCGCGGGCAAAGCGCGACGACCGGTGTCCTATTAGAACTTGGCTGTAGTTTCGAAGTTTTTCGAAATACAAACCGTGGCGGTGTTCAGTGTGTACGCGTACTGGCGCATGTGTGTACTATTGAGTAGCTGTGGCGTGTTATACGCTGGTCACGTTTGAAATCGAAAAGTTGTATACCATAGGAACTCACCTCGTGAAAAGTTTTCCCAAAGTTTCGAGCATGTGTACCATTGAACGAGGAATGACGGAATTATAAGAGTATAAGGAATGAAAAAGGACGAGAAGAGGTTCAAATTGTGTAAAGAAACGAAGAGAGGAGGCACGAATTATCATGAATAACTTAAGGATATTAAAGATTCGTTTGCTTCGGAAAAAGGACTTTTTCTTTGTTTAGGCGCTCATACGTGTGTGTGCGTGCGTATACGTATATAGGAATTATTTTGTAGACATTCTATTTCTATGGAATTAAAATATGTCATTAATTTATCTATCACTTTTCGTATTTTGAAATTATTTTATTTTTATTTTTCAATTATTATAATGTGTTAAATCGCTATGTCTCGGCCATCACGCTCATACGGATCAAATTCAACTATTTTCCTGTAATCATTAATCAAACATGCGAAGAAGTTAATAGTTAACAGCGTTGTTCAGCAAGACAGAAAACCGACAATTCAAATTTAGAGAAATAAAGCGAAAACTCGCATGGAAGTCGTTAAATCTTAACAGAGACAACGTATCGATACTATGTTGATAACGATATGTTGTAAAACGATATTTAACTTTCATCATCGTATTTTATCAATTAATCATTTTATGTTTTAAAGACAAATATTAAAATTTGTCGCATGAATTATCACAAAATAAATTATCTCTGTGTATATTTATGTCTATTCGTTTTATATTTTCTTAATGCAATTTATGTACGTTTATTGCTTTTCGTAAATTTAAAAAGCTAGAGCAAAATTGCAAGTTACAGAAAAAAGTAACATCAAAATATTCAGAAAATTGTTTTATGTCCTTTCAAATAGTGAAATTGAAATTTCATAGAAATTTTCTGTTTTTCCCAACAATTTTCATGAATTATTCGACAATGTGAAGCGTTATTAATGAATTTCCCGACCAGTTATTACGTGCTAATCCTTAGTCGCATAAATCTGTGGATGATATTAATTACTGACTGCTAATGGACAGGGGATGATTGTTACTCGTCAATGTAACACCATCGATCTAGGTTTCTAAAGATTAATTCCATTGCACGCGCATTATGGCTATCAATTGTTATCTGCGATGCTTGTCCATTTTATTATGTTAATATAATGTAAATTTGATAATCCACTGTGGAAAATTGATTGTATGCTGATTTTACGTGAACACATGTAAAACTGTAGTAGGATACATTTGGTACAAAAGATTCATTTCATTCTTCGCATAATGTAATGAATATAAATTATAATGAAAATTAAATGTAATAATATATATATATATACGATTAATTAAATCACATATATTCATTAATATTCGTTGTTAATAATTTCTACTAGAAAGAAGATATGAAATCCAAAAGAAAAGAATGTTTATTGAAAAACATGATATAATTTAATATACAGCAAGCATCAAATAAAATGTCAGAATAATTAAATTTTTTAATAAGATAATCACTTTTCTGATATTACATTTCATTTCATTAAATAGGAAACATTTAATCATTTTGTTCCAATATTTAAAAATCTCATATTCCTTAGCTGCTACAATAGATCACATAACTTTGTACTTCACTTTATAGAAACAAAGTGTTTAAACTTGTTAATTCTACTATATTTTAAGTGCAGCTTCTGATAATTAGAATGTATTACTATCTGAAAGATTTAAAAATTCTAAGCAAGTCGTTTTCTTAATATGAGTGCTTCAATCACGAAAGCTATTATTAAATATCTATTGTAAGACATTAGAGTTATATGTATTATAAAATATGATACCGTATAATATGTTAGTCCACAGCATATTACCTCATGTATTACGTATAGTTGCATATTTTGCATATTTTATATGCATAAATATCATAATAATATTATGTTCCTTGGATATCTGTCGTGCATAAACATCCTAGTCTGCTGATAATGCTTAAATTGGAAATTCCTTGGATTCTAGACTACTTGTCGATTTAATTTACTACTAGCCGATGAACGATGATTGCGAAATTAAGAGACGAGGCCGATAAACTGTTTTCAACTGTTCGCGTTCTAAGTTCGCGAGCGTATTCCAGTTCAATTACAGATCGGTTAGTTCTGTGAAATCAGTTTTTCCGCGGGCGGTTTGGAAGTAGAAATGGAGAAATTCGTCGAACAATTTGCAGAGCTGTCCTCTACTGTAATCGATCGTTCCCACGCCGTCCGTTACCACTACAATTAGACAAGCCACCCTTCTATATTTACACTCTAGCCAACCTATTTCACGAATTTATTTTCGGTAGTTTTGGGATCTTCATTCACGCTCCGCTTCGCTTTTATATTGGGTGCTTGAAACATTTAATGAACAGTTAGATAATACGACCTAATCAAAAAATCAATTCAGGGCGAGCTCAGAATAGAAGACTTCACAACAATAAGGAGTTTACAGCTTCAATATTTAAATTGTATTTGTTGCAAGAGAAATAAAAATATAGCCTTCATATTAAAAAATATTGAAGTTTACTATTATTAGTTTATTATGAACTTACATTATGTTTCTAAAATCCATTTGTTTTTAATCGATATCGAAGCACTTTTTCCATGTTTTACTTTTTTTTACGTTTTTCGAACTTACTCTAGCAAATCCTTCAATTACTGTTTAATCCGCTGAAGAGCATTTAAGTATTGGAACAATACGTCAAAGTTGCGTAAATGTAACATAGTAAAGAAGTTATACATCGATGATGTCGTGTAACAGAATAACATTCATCGATCATCTTAAAAATTTAAAATCTTAAAGGTATTAAGGAAGATGAACAATGTAACTTGCATGTTTTGTCAAAGTTCCGAAGATGTATCACGATAATATCGCAATAATAACCGGTTAAATGTCCATCGTACAAATTAAACACATAGACAAATTTTACGCTGTTTTAAAGAAAAATGGTTTATCATGGTATCATAAATATTTCAAATTCATCAAATTTTATAAAATTCTTGGACTTAAATGGAGTAAATTTATGACGAAGACAATCTGAATAATACAATGTTAACAAAAATAGAATTCGATAATGTAAATTGACTGAAAAAGATTGTAAACGAAATGTTGCATTAACGTAACGTTGGCCCTTAATGGTGTAAGCAAAAAAGTATGAAGCATGACATTTCGGGATGAAAATGTAAAATAACGTAATTATTTTGTACATCACCGACCTCAGTTGACATGTGCTTTTATGACATGCATGTGATATATTGATTTAAATGCCAGAAGTATATTAAAAATCACGAAATTTTTAGACTTTGATATGAGGTTTTATTAAGCCAGAATGCATCAGTACATCTCGCTATAGTATTTATATTTATGGCCATTCCTTTTCGATAATTAAATTCAATGTCTCATCAAATAATATTTGCTCCTCTTGAAAATTCTTTTACTAAAATTATCTTATATTATTTTTATTTTATTAAAAGTATCATCATTCTTCACTTCTATGGACATCTCTAGGTTCATTTAAATTCACTCAAGGATGTACTTTACAAACGTATATTTCAAATAAATAAATTAGATTAAAAATATAATGGATATATTTTACTTATTTAAAATATATTTATTTTTACATATTTAAAGATATAAATATTATAATACCGTAGCTCTTAAAAAAGTCTATGAAAACAATGAAGCTTCATAGCTTATGTACAGATTAATTATTATTAATTATTATCACGAAGTATATTATAATCTATTCATTATATAATATTTTAATACATAAATTAGCGGTGGTAATACAAAAGTTATTTATCATTGACAGAGATGTTTTAAATAAACGTCTTTTGTTTCCTCGTAGTTATTTCTCGAAGAACCGTTTGAATTTCTTTCATTATTATTTAAATCTTATTCCACAGACTCGCATATATTCAGGCAAAAGATTCTACTTTCTCGGATATACTTAATATTCTTGGTTTCCCCGTATCAAAGTTTCCAACAGGACTTCTGGAAGAAAAATTTTGGTAAAGAGATCGCGGAATGGAGATCATTTCAATGTGAATTTAAAATGAGGCGAATTGATGGATAGGCGAAGTGCTTCACGTCGATAAATCATGCTAATTCATTTGAGTGACTTAGATACTGAAAGATGTTAAACAATCATTTCCATTATCCACTTTTCCAAAGTTGGCTCATAGACAATTTCTATGGAGTTTTGATATCTGTAACAGTTCGAGATCGAAAGAAACTTCGCGAAGAAACAAGAAAAATCTTTTTTCTTAAAATAGAAATGTTTAACGTGTAGATGTATAAGTATCATACCTTACCTGATTCAACGAATGCTATCGATCTATCTTTATTTAATATATTTGATGTATTATATTGATCATGTGGAAATTGTATTATATAAAGTTTAAATATATGAAGTAATTGCTTATTGAGTAAATTCTGCGTTCATTTTGTAGGTCGTAATTAATGATCAAATTTTTTAACTCGTTAAAATTTTCTTATCAGGATGTTAAATTTGGGAAACTCCAAATTTTGTTCAATATAATTCCTATTCTACATTATGAAACATAGAAATTTTTGGTCATAATTTAATCAGTTGCGCATAGCTTAGTAATATCGAAATAAATGAATTCTTTCGTATATAGATTTTCATCAAAATATGTGATATATGTAAAAACTTCTATTGTGTGGTTTATTTTATCCTGGATTTTTAATTTTTGAAATTTTCATTAAATTTTTGTATTGAGATTGTTAGTCTCTGGGAATTCTCACTCAGTACACGTTTCAGCTGACTCTTTCAAACGTGAACGTTAGATGAAGAAGCGTCATAAAGACGGATACGAGGGTACGTGCGAGCCGTTTCTTTCTGTGCACGAAATAATGGCGAAGGAGCCGTAATTTGCTGTGTTAGCTTTCATTGCAGAATGATAATAATAATCACTATATAAATTATTTTTATCAAATTATGGTATGTATAGTATATACATTATTCTGCTTTTTTCTGTTTTTATTTATGACTCAGATAGACGTAGTTATATTTCTATCTGACGATTTTTTATGTTACAAATATGAATATCATATTCCAAGTAATAAATCTGTATTTTTAATTCTCTTAATAATTCTTTAAGAGAATTCTTGTTTTCAATGTTGAATATTGATGATATTTGCGAGCAATCTAATCAATTGTCAATTATTGCAAAGCATCCTGTTCGCATTCTAAAAGGTGTACTTTCTCATTCTATATCTTATTCCCTATACATAAGAAACAAATAATAGCATAATTCCCAAAATACAGAATAATATGGAACCTATACTACTATGACTACTATGTTGATCAAGCATTAACCTATTATACAGATAATCCAACAATTTCATGGAAGCTTCGATTCTAGCAAACACTGTTTATTTGCGATTACTCCAATTATTTGTTAGAATAGAAACAACCAGGAAACGAGATAACGATTCAGATAACTAAATTTCACGGGTAATTAAATAACTTTCTCTTTATATGAGATAATATCATTTACCTGGAATTATTTTATCGATAATATCGATAATAATTTTTTAAGTTTTACCTACCCATCTAATTTTTCACAAGCAATCATGCCTATCGCTATACAGCTTATTGTACCGGTCACTCCACTTGGAAATCAACACAAGAAGCAAACGACTCGGTTACAAAATCCGATGTAACGAGAGACGACTTTCCATCTGCTTTTCAAAGTCAGAGGAGCAGTCGAATCGTCGTAAATGGTTCTAGAGAGAAGCATTAAGTTCGTAGATCTGAGAGGTTGATTCTATGTGTACCGAACACGAGGTTCCCACTCGAGGATACGAGATCGTGATCCGATACTTTCCGTAGCCTTTGACGTAGCGTCGAAGAGGATCGATTCATGGCGCGGGTGTCTGTTACGTGTGTATTTCGTGGCGCATTCTCCCGTCGATTTATTCAGGACAACGTCAGGAAGAGAGGAAACGCGTGCCCCGAGAAGTTCAGGGCGGAATAATTTGCCGGCAGATCCACTGGCGTCCAGTCTTTCTGTTTTGTTTATCCTCTCGGGTTGCTGGGAAAGTTTCCGGGGAACACGAGAACTCGACTTGGACGGGCTCGTCCTTTCGCTTGTACTCTCCCTTTATTAGGCTGTCGATCCTGATTTTGTATCCTTTTGAATCGGGTGTCGTCTTTTATTGTTTTTTACCTGATTTGCTTTTTAGTTGCATACTTAGTTTTCCTTTTTTATTTTCTTCTTTCTTTGTCATTATTCAGGTTGTATTAATGCATAATTATTTAAAAAATCTCTGTATACGTAGTGATCTATAAAAAAGGCCATTTTTGTTAAAATAAAAAGCTACAAAACTTAACTGCAAAGTTTTTATATATTAGAATGATTGGAGATTATTTTATTATACTGATGTTTAAACGAAATTAACGTTAGAAAAATTTACTAAATCTCCATCTCGAAAACCATTATTAGTTATTTTAAAGGTGGATCATTGTGGTCAAAGTATGTTATGAAATGTAGAGACATAACATTTTATACTTGACATTGTAATATAAAATTATTAATATCGCGGTTACAAAAATTTAATATGCGCATTTATATTTTACAAGAATGAAGAACATTGATATTATAGGATAATTGACAAGGTAGTTGTAGCTTGTAGCTGATGCATGAAGTAATTGTTGCGTATGAAGTATCCTGTTATGAAATTAAGATCCTTATATTAAATGTCTTCCTTATGGCTCAGTGAAAGCACTACGTCAAGGGTAACACATATCCTTGATTAAATCTCTCTTTGAAGTATCTTAAAATTTTCTCAAATTACTGTGAGGAAACATATTCTTTTATAAAATTATTACTTAAGATTATTACATCACATTACTTAAAACTCATTGTATGCACAACTACTTGCTCGTTTCAAGTATTTAAAAATTCTTTAAAATAATTAAATTAAACAGGACTGTTACAAAAAATTTCACATAAATCTTATGTATATAACGATAAAATATTAAATAAATAAATGTATACCTTAATAAAAGTTCGAATAGTTGCAATTATTTTAATTTAGGTAATTACTGAAGCATTTGGCATCGGGAATTTAATTGATATTATCTTTACATACGACCATTGCTTAATTGAATAACCGTTTTGAAACATGTTTGGAGCTTCCAAATATTCTCCTTTTTCTTTTGTTACGACGAAACCAGGTTGAATGTAAAAGGAAATAATTTTATTTTCCTTGCTCTTCGACCACTATAAATTATCCGTTATCTTCATAACTTGGATACATTCGTTCTCCGTTATCTTTTCCACTTCGAGCAGCGTTCTTTACGGTGGCTTTGGTCGATCTCTAAACTAGAATACTTTCATTTCTGCTTCTTTAGTAGGCTGTAGTTGCTGACTGAGTGCACGAGACGAAGGTAGACTACTTTACAGGCCGAAAGAATTTGTAACTTATCCTTGTTGATAAAGAACACATTCGGAAGTTTCTTATAATTCCGTCAAAAGCGCTTGCGTACAAAATTTTCCAGAGGACTGCGATTTTTATGAAAATCTTACATATTTGTAAAGAACCTTCATAAAAGCGTTGGGAAATGTTTTCTTGCTACTTTTTATTTTCCAGAACAAAAATATTCTTTCGTTATTAACACGTTCATTATGTACATCGCAGATCCAAGTCCACGTATTTATAGTTATATATATTATATATTATTATTATACTATCGTATTGCATGTAAGATGTAAATTTAGAGAAACATTTTATAATAATTCAGATAAAGTACATATGTACGTAAAGTTTTACGATGCAGAATTGGATTTGTCTGAGAATATCTTAGATGTCTATAATAGATAAACTATGATAGATATAAAAATATTTTTACGACGAAAATTATTTGTAAATTGTAAAACGAAAACATGTTCTTCGCTATTATTATTTCTAAAAAAAATTTGTTTTTTCGTGATATAGTGAAATATGATTTTTAAAGAAATGCATCTTTCAAGTTTCATGTCCCCACCAGCAATATTTTACTAGTAAAAAATTTGCATGTTAATTGATTCAGTTTTTCAAAGAGTTTCGTTAATTCGTGCATAACGCATATCGCATTATGAGATTGCTTTCAACAAATTCAATTCAGAACGCGATATTGCGCCAGGAAAAATTGATTTAAAACCGATCAAGCAGAAGTTGAATGCTTTAAAAGCTTTTACGAGTTTAATTCAACTGATTAAAATATGTCCAAGGTGTATAGAGAGCATGAAAGTACTCGGGAAAATTTATGTATTAAAAGAACATGTCTAGTTTCATAAAAATATTTAAATAGATAATTATTCAATTATTATTAGATATAACATTATTCTATATCATTAAAAAAATATTACGATATATGTACATCTTGTTTGGAATTAAAACGTGAACTTTCCAGTACACGTGATAATATTAAATTATATAAATGTAAATATTTCAATAACATAATATTTTATATTCTTCTTCTGTTATATCTTACTTTACGTTTTATTATTATTTTATTACCAGATTTTATTCTATCTTTTACTATTGTTACTTTTTGTGATTCATCATAGGTAGTTTGAACATTATTATAGATGAGTCTTGGTTAATAGAGATCAATATCGGTTAAATACAAAGACTATCGACGTAGTCATCCAGGTATTTTTTTATAATTTGTTTGTGTGTGTGTAAAAATTTTATTTTTTTTATTAGTTCACCGCGACATGCGACTTTCAATCTATCTTAACCTTAATCTTAACATAATTATTAAGTTTTACATATATTTGTAATTAATCATGTTGTGAATTATTAATTTGAAGTTTACTTTGTACTTTCTTAAGGAATTATTGTATTTTATTCGTTACATATATTAGTGTTTAACTAAAACTCTAATATAATGCACTCTCCAGCGTCTCGATTTCTTATTTAATATTCAAACAAGAATTTTAACAGTTCATGTTACTATTTCCTCAATTTATAATTTACTATGGCAAATCAATATTCCTCGGTTCATAAATAATTCATATTAGAATTTCATAATAAACGTTCCCATTTCTTGTCATTCATGCGAACCACGAAAATCGCCTGTGACGATGCCAGTCGCGGGTGTTAAGGAGCTTAGAATCTCTTTGCCTAGATTATTAGATTATTCATGATTCGAGTGTGTTTTAGCGGTGAACAAACGGAAGAAAGTTCGTGAAAGGATGTTTCGTTCGTCACAAAGAGTAGCGTAAGCCGACTTGCTGACGTCGAAAGCCAGACAGACAATCATGAATAATCAATTCATTTTCACGACACTCGATGTGCATCAGCTGGCTTGTTGTAACGCGAAGGAATAGTTTCAGTGGGTTTCACGCCACGAGAATCCGCTCGCGGCGGACCTGAATAGTTTACCAGCGGTAGAACATTGTCCGGATTAGCTGATGCGCGACTTGTTTTTATTTCTGTCGCTCTTGAAATTTTTATACGGATCCTCCAAGGAAGCAAAACCGATGGAGAATGTACTCTTGAGGAAACGATGGTTGATCCACCTTGGAACGATTCTGAACTGTTATTGTAAAACAAGTTGTTTCTGTTGCTATGTATAGAGCGTATCATAACATGTGAAAACCATTAATCGATAAGAAATACCACTCAAAACTATTCGAACACTCGTTTATTTTTGACAGGATATATTCTAATATAGAAAATTGTCAGATAAATTGAATTACAATTATTTTTATTATTTATAAGCATCGCATCTAGTAAGTTAAATATTGTCTGTTTCACTTAATATTTATGGATGTGTGTTAAACAAATATGGATATAAAAGTATCTTTTTCTGGCCTTAATATATTTGCCTCAGGAAATACCTTTATTTCAATAATTTCAAACATTGGCATTCGTGGATATCACAGAGATGGAATGCGTATGTTTTAATTTTAGTTAATTAAGGTAGATATCTATAGGATTATACCTTGCAGACTTTCGTTCACTGATACATTACCTAATTATGAACGAAAAATAAAATACTCGTTCTTTAATTCTTCTTCTTTATTAAATAGAACATATACGTATAAGATTTCGAGATTCATAGAATATTTTTGCTTTATTATACTCACAGAGTATACTTATGAAGTTTGGCTGTTATATCCTGAAATACCCTGTGTAATTAAAATATTCAATTTTATTCAACCAAATTAAACTAGCGCGCGCAACATACATACGTGCAATATAGATATGTAAATATGTGAATACATTATACATGCGTTATATATATATGTGTGTGTGTGTGTGTGTGGTATGGTTACGACTGAAATACATATTATGTATGTACTTGTTAGGACACTTGACTTTTATACGGCGTAGCCCGAATCCTGTTCGTGTAAGATCGTGCCCCCTCCCTATCAAGTTCCATCGTGAACCTGTGGGGCGTGCGGGGTGTCATTACACAACGTATTAGAAATCATAGTGTGCAAACGTCCAACCTCGTTTTAGATGCAGCATTAACCTATTAACTGCGTAATACCATGGTAATACCTCGTATTGTTATTTTGTAAGCATTTGTATATGCTATCTTATCTTTATTTGATTACTATGTGTTTATATAATGTTTTATTACATGTCTTTATACTAATATTAAACAAATAGTTTTTCGAAGTTTTTTGCTTCTGTTGTTGTTCATATTATATTTGACTCTTTGAGTTATCGATAACCTGTACGTATTATAAGCTCTTGACGCAAAGTTATTGCTTATTTCTACATTTTAATACATATAATTGGTTGTAATTACTTTAAGTTGTTGGTTATCTTTTCTAGAGATTGCTAGTTGACGACGTGAATAGCCTTAAAGGAATAGAAGTTTATGATATAGACGCCATGTGTTAATTTTACGATTTTTAATGAAGATTTGGTTATGTTCCACTTATTACGACGAACGAAAGCAGATGTATGTATTCATTTATACCGTACAATTTATATCACTTCATCGTAATTAACATATAATAATAAATAACTGACAGTGTGTAATTAATATACAATATAATTAAATGACAAATAATTCCATACTCAGAATACTTAGATGATAGTTTATAGATGTAGATGTATGGATATATGTAAAATTATTTCTTTTTTTCAAAATCATCAAATGAATCATTTAATTGCTATTGTACATATACATATGTCTATGTCCACATTATACATATATCTATGAAATTTTTGAGATCTTTCAAATAAAACATTTAAATATGATTAATATTGCCACTCTTTATTTCCGTCAATAACCTCTGATTATTATCACGAAAGAGTCGCAATGATGAACACGTTTGACAAGTTTCAATTTTAAGGTTAGTCGCATCTTTGGCGTGGCGTTATGAAATAAGGAATTTTGATTCATCATAAACATTGTCGATTATTAATAAAATATGAAGTAATTTATTACATATGCGTTAGAAAGCATATTTCAAATTCTAATTACGAACATCCACAATTTCATTTTTACAAACGTTTCACGAAGAATGAATAAAATAATTGGCATGTTTAATAGCATTTTCCTAAATAAATGCTGTATAAAAAGGAGAAGTAAAATGTTATTAATACGCTTATTTCAAATATTAGTATTTTATACATATTAACACAGTTTTATTTTCAGTGAATACATATTTGTGATCGCGTAATGTGCAACGTCGTCGGTAGAATCAGTGTTTGTTGTACGTACTTTCAATATTTTAATTATCGTAGATTTAATCAGTATTCATACGCGAAATTAGAGGCAGTGTTTGTTCGCCGATTGTAATTTAAGTAGACACGTTAGCAGTCCTTTCTTTTTCCTTTTTATTATAATATATCGCCTCCTTATTATTAGAGTCAGTGCTTCTCTTAAGTGGATTCAACCTCTCCAAACGCCAAAAATATACAGTAAGTATTTTTGTACATCGTACCTCAATTTATTTCATTCTTTGTACTTTGCTTGGATTATTAGATATTAATTAAAAAATAATTTGAAATATATCAAATGTTTAATTTTCTTTATTAAAGTAAAAGAGTTATAAATTTTTATGTTGAACTATAGAATCAAAGCTTCTAACATGCTGTAGAAATCATTAGATTCTATACTACTTGATCTTAAATTTTTAAATTGGAATTATTATTTTTATTGTTATTAAAATTTATCAGATGATCTTTATTGTTATTAAATTTGTAAATAGAGTTCCATTTTTCTTCGTTTACAGGTTTCTCACAATTTTCACTTCTACCCCGGATTTGGTGATTCCTTCTTTATGATGACCGTGGTGTTGATTTCCTCTGGGCTACTGTAACACCTATGGTAACTTCTCCGCATTTTTATTCTTTCGATCGTGTCATAGGACCATACAGAAAATATATGCTCTATTTCACACACAATTACAAATTATAATTAAAATTGAGACATATACGCTAGCCGTAGTCAGTCGATTTTAGAAAAATGGTATGTAAATTAAAATGTAAAAATAGTGTGCCGAGTTCTAGTGTCAGATGCGTTCTCTCTAATATAGACTTTTGAAACTCGAGTGTATTTCTGAGAACCATAGAACAAGTGTGTTAGTATCTTTATCTTATAGTATTTTTTAAATATAAGACTAGGTAGTCAGGTAACATACTCGTACTTTCTGTTGTGGTTGTTAATTATAAGTAAGTAGGACAGAGTACATTAGCACAGTTTCTAATTAAGTAGGCGCATTTTCTGACTCGCCAATTTGACTCTGGATCTATAATGTGAAGAATCGATAGTGAAACTGGGCAAAGACCAGTAAATATCACTCGTTTCTGGTTCTGCCTAACCATTTTTCAAATTTGGCAACTTTTTCAGTCGCCATTGTGTCATAGTTGCGAGATGGGTTTCGAAATGAATAGGTATCGTTTGGTATTTAGTACTATGGATAACGGTTGCTATCATCGTTACTCGTACATACGACGGCTACAGAAAGTGTTTATACTGCACTATGTTTATTATAGCATTTATATATCTATTAATTAAGTTCAAATATATTAAATTTTATGTCATTTAGTAATACTACTACTTTCAAAATACCACTACAAACGATACCATGAAAATGAAATGTAGAATTTGCTAAAAAAATACTTCATTGAGAAATAAGGGTATATAAATATTTTTTATAGCCACCGTATGTACTCGAGTGGTGTGTTTTAGCAATATTCTTTTCTTTTTCTTTTTTCTTTTTTTTGCGATTAAAGAATCTCGAACCTAGGTTTAAGTTTCAGCGGGCATTGCGCCCGAAGAAAGAAAAGACTTTAAGCTGAAGAGGCCCGGCAAATTGCCATAGAAGAGGGCAACTACCTACTAATGGCTTTCCATTCTCTGGATCAACCAGAGAATGGGAAGTCATTTTTGCTACTTTGTCACTGTGGTCGCTTTTAGTACTAGTGGCACTAGTAGTAGTAGTTCGTGTTTCGGCTGATGTACATTCCGGTCCATGATCATGAACAAATCGTGGTTCTTTTCGCATGGTTTGTTGCTCATTAACGTTAGTTTACGTAAGATTTGCAAAGTAGCTGAAATTTCGCGTTTTAAATTAGAGTTACATCGACTAACGTATTTGGCTTGAATTAAAGTTGCGAAGAAGTGCTAACTTTGGTTTGAACTAGTATTATGATGAAATGATGATTGCATTTATTTTAGTATTGAGAGTTACGAGATATAGCGACTATTTTTAGAGTCTTTTTATTATGAACTGATATAATTCTTTAAGGAATGATATTAATTTTTAAATTTAAGTTTTAATTTATATTGTAATGTAAGATTTTAATCAATTTTCCTTGACGTTTTGCAAAAACACGCCAAAATAAGAATTTATTTGAAACTGAGGAGATTTTTAAGCATGAAAATACTATATATGAGACGTAATTAGGATAGAGTTATCATTTTATCTCTTATTCTCATGATTTGTATCTTCAAGATTCAGAAGACTTCTATAAAAGAATATTTGTTCAATTTCTAAGATCACGAAACTGGAGATCAGATAGATGTAGTCTCCGTTTGTCGAAATCCAAATTCAAACGAGGTTCGAATTGTAATTCTGTTTCTGGTCTGAATTCTATCTGAGATGTCGATCGAAATCCGGGCTACAACAATGCGATTATACGAAAGAGAATGTAGGATGTTCCTTCAGCCGACTAAATTCCGTAATTCGAGTAAGAGGTATGTGTTCATACTGACCAGAAGCAGTGCCATTAATTTAGTGTTGTGAAAATTTAGAATATCGTTGATTATAGAATTACAATAGTCAGTATTGATCACAACTGGTTGGAGCTTAGCTATTTCAATGTTTTCTACGCGAATGATATTCATTCTTGCTAGTAATGTTTATCCGTTGATAAGATACTTATCATACACTTATGTGTATATCAAACAATTATTTATTATTATTAATTCTATTTATAATGTATTTTTTCCTTTATAGTTATCATTTCATCGTTCTAAAATTAAAAAAAGATTGTAAAAGGGATTGATACATTAATACTATACAAACACAATATTTTTTAATGAAGAAAGGTATTGCAAGAATATTTCTTTTGTGACATTTAACTACTAAAGCAGAAGTAATACAAATTTTAAAACGCATTTTGTGTCTGAAATTAGAAATACCGAGCTCTATTAAGTTATATGGGATGCAATTAAGTATATGCTTTTAATATTAATATAGATGTATCATCCTTGTGTTGGAAGTGTCATAAAATATTTATTCTCTATTTTTATCTCCGATTGCAGCATTCACTGTAGCAAGCTTCAACATTAAATTTTGTATATAATATTTTTAGAGATTCTGTATGAATTTTGAAATCCACCACTGAAAAATATTACCATATTCTACATTCAAACCATTATTCAATATACTGCAACATTTTGAAAAGATAGAATAGTATATTTGCACGTTATTATCTTATCATGTGTTACAATGACATTGCAACATTAAATCAATCTAGTGCTAGCCTAGAGTTAATTAAATCGTGTCCAAATAAACTAATAAAAGATAAATGGTAAAAGCATAAATAATATAAAGCAAGCCACTTCTTTTTCAAGATTATTGCATTCACATACTATGTACCATAGAAATGTAAATAAAATATTTAAAAAAGAAGTGACTTATTTTATATGAATTAATTTTATGCAATTCAAATTTGTAATTTAAATTTATATGAATTATTTATATCAAATTCTGTAAGCAATTGTCTAAAATAGAAAATATTTCTTTATAAAAAAATTACACATATGTAATAATATAATAATTAACTAATTGTTCGAAACCAATTCTACAAACTATTGTTTCTACATGGCCTCGTATAAAGGAGCTCGTGAATGATATTGTGGATGTCAGATTATAACAATAAGTTCGTCATTTCCAACTATGATACGTAAAATCCTTCGTAATTAGTCATTTGATGAAATTCTGTAAAGTACATGGTAAACTCACGAAGCCTTTTTGAACTTTCAACAGCTTGTTGACAAGAGAAATCTCTGTTTAAATGCCTCTCTATATATCGAATTCCATTGTGTTTGTTCCAATATTGTTAGAGTCTGCTGAATTTATTCTTATTGTGTAAATAAAAAGGAAAACGAAGTAGAAATCTCTTCGCGTACATATTTTCGTTTACATACTACGAACAAAACGCGCAATTTGGACAAGTCACGTTTTAATCAAACTACATATAAACTAAATATATTTCGACAATATCTGAATCATATCAACGTTTTTTTTTTTAATTTTGTCTTATGTCTAGACAAAATGCATTGTGTCACAATGACAGTAGATACAACACTTATTTTGAAATAAAATGGGCAACCATGAAGATAACATTTATTCTATAGATATATTATTTATTTCATAACAAAGAAAAAGGAAAGTATACAAAGAAAGTATAAGAAAGATAAAAGGAATATAATAAGAGTACCGTAAAATAATATTTTATATTTGTAAAGAATATATGTTTCGACAATGGCTTTAATATAAAATTTAATCGCGGATATCATATTACTTCTTAGAATTATTTTTTCTCAATAGTATTTTGTTCTATATACAAATTTCATAATTAGATTTTAGAGTTTTAAAGGATTAAGTGCTCGTTAAGAGCATTTCAGAAGCTATTAAATATTAAATACGTAGTAATTAATTAAATCAACTGTTACTCAATTTTAATAGTATAACTTATTTAGAAACACGTTGTATAATTTTTTTAAATGATATAATGTGACAAATTTTCGTATAATTTTACAAGATACATATGTACATTCAATAGCAATAGAAAATTATATGAATTTGGTTTCTTCTCTAAAATTTTTAATAACGTGGTATACGGGAGAAGTTTTTAAAATGTATAAATATCCTTCTGATTTCAATAACCGAGGAAAACGCGACTTTTCTTATCCACACGGTTAATGACGATCCGTTCTTGCACTGAGCTCGTACTACAATAATTAGTGAACTGGTAATGAGAGGTGAAATATATATACATGGAACGTTACATAATTACTTAACCGAGATACATGTGAAACATAATCAACTTACGAACTTGATAAAATATTTCATCATAACATGCGTTGTGTTAAATCTTCATTGCTGCTCTGTTATTAAGTTTCACTGCCAAATCTTTGTAGGAATAGGACTGTAATACAAAAATTTTAATCCTTTATATATATATATATATATATAGCTACTCCTGCTTTTGAATATTTTTATTATGTAATAAAATATAAACTTTAAACTCTCATATAAGAAAATTTGAAAAAAAAGTGTCTTTTTTCGAGTATTTTGAATTTACCACAATTGTATGATTTGACTATTTTTATTTTCTTTTTAATTAATTATATCACATCCGTGAACTGATTTCAATTTTTTTACTTGTTTTAAAGGAACGTAAATTTCCGATCATATGGGTTTCGTAAATTATTCGTTTAATTGATAATTGCTAGCGTTACCAATCCTCTCGAAGCATTTAATTTATTTGTGTGTTTCATAATATTCACATAATACCTGCATGTATCTTATAACAAAATTAATAAACTGCAATTAAACTGATTTTCGTACGTTAGTATTATGTATAGATTTTTAACTCATAATCTCAGATTAATTACATAACTGATAATCAATAATTTAATTTGATAATTAATTGTTTCAAGTGTATACGAAATTAGTATTAATTTTGAAAGATGACATGTATGTGTATCATTTTTCTATTTGTGTAGGATTATCCTGTATAAGACTGTAATTAAATTATCTCGTACCAAAGTAAATTTAATACAAAATGCTCAGTAGAAAAGTGATACTTATTAGTGAAAATATCTTTGAGTTGAGAAAATTGTAAACACAGTTGAGATTGTAAATATTGCAATGCATTATTATATGCAGATTTAGAAATTCATAACAAAATCTTCTAGATAAATATAGACATTATAATTTTTGTTTCTTTCTTGCAAAGTAAATGCTCTCGAATAATCAACTATTTTATTGAGCCCTTCAAACACAGTACATTAGTCACATCTAAGCCATGATATCAGAAGAACTCGTAAACATAACAAAGAACCAAAATTAAGTTAACTTAAACCCAAGATTAAAATACCAAAGAGCGCACAAATAAAAACGCCCTAATTTAGAACTGAAAAACCGAGTCATAAATGTCGTAATCTAGGAACAATGGGTGTCGACCTAGCCAGATTTTCTCGGGCAATGAATGGAATTTCCACGAAAGTCATATTCAATTAATCGCACGTGACGGAGAACGTTGGGACGTTTCTTAAGAAGCAAATATGCATAGCAATCGGAAGAAAGGGAATTATACTGGAAGGATAAAAGGAAATAAAAATTGTTTCTGCCGCCATGGCGGCATTTAATTAAAATTTGCCAGCTGGGATTAATAATTTTTCTTCGTGCTCGTCCCGTTCTTTCTCTTCTCATTCCATGTTTCTATTCGGTGTACCTTTCGGAAATAATCGACCCTTTCCGACAATACCGATCTGATGCTTTGACGTTCCAAGAAAATGAGCGGCGACATTCTTTCCCCGCGTACTTCGATCTTTAATTACTGGCTGGCGGACAATTACAAAGCCAGACAGCGTCTCTGCGACATTCTTTGCCTCGTGGCCATTCCCTTTCTGTTGCTTCCTTCTTATATAGCTTGTCATAGTTCCGACATCATCCACTGAATCGCAATACGTGACCAACGGAGCTTGCCGTAGATAGTGGCTGTCTCTGTTTCGAACTACGAAATCTTCCATGCTCGTTGGTCCTTAAAAAAAGAATGCTGCTCGTCTTGTTTTCATATTAAAAACTAGATTAATGAAGACTCTATATAATGTAAAAAGTTCGTTTATTGAATGTGGATATCGACTGACTAAGTTTGATGCACTGATTGTGCAGATACAGAGGAGAAACGAGAGAGAGAGAGAGAGAGGGGGGGGGGAGAGGGAGAGCTGTTTCGTGAAGACTTTCTGTTCGAGATGATACTTCAGTTAAGGGTTGTTGGTTTTATAGTGTGACTTTGGATGTGGACCTCTATCGCTGAGCTTGAGAATCATCGCAGGATTAGAATAGTGATTCTAATCACAGTTGTGATTTTCGGAATTTGAATTTTTGTAGTTTCGTAGCTAAACGCATATCACTGAATAATCACGATTTTTCCATATGAGAAGATAATTATTAGTAAATAGCTATCAACATATTTAGGGATTGACAGAACACTTTTACCGTGAGCAATTATTTTGTTCAAATCGTATTTTTTAGAGTAATCTAATAATTGTAACAATACTCTGATAATCTTCAAATTGTAGTAGCACAATTGTAAAAAATCTATTTCTTAAATTATTGCATATTTTAATAATACAAATAATTAGATTAAGATATTGATATGAAAATTTAACGATATATGTTGTGAAGGCATCAATTCATTTTTTCATTATTCATTATCTTTACACTATTTGTTTAAGATTACTCAAATTATATATTATTTGAAATATACTTATATTTCAGATGTAAACGTTATAATGAAATTATTTTACGTAAGAGGCGAATTACCGTGCCTTGTTGTCAAAGTATTGATAACAGAGAGATTTAAGAAACAATTCGAACAAAAATGGGTGGAAAAAGTAATAATACTGTGAGAATATAATTCGGTAAGGTATCGTCCCTGAATAGACGTGAATATCGTCTGCGACGTCGCAGTACTGGAAGGTTTCTAATCAAAAATATGCCTCATCTGATATACATCCTGATATGCATAACGATTTATAGCGGACCTGTATCGGGAGTGCTGTAAATTACATTCTAATGCGTTATTCATAGGGCATGTGTAATTAATTGATGACATATGTGCGGTTGAGAATCTAATTTTTCGTCCAATTCTACCTTCACGTATTTTGGTTTTGCAAATCAAAAATGTTTGGCACGAGGTGTATGTAGGATTTATAAGAAATTTGTGTCACCAATTGGTACAAGATAAAGTCATATTAAATTTCTCTACTTAATTAAAAGTAAGAAAACAATTTTACAAAGGAGTAGTTATAGACGTTGAAAAAGAAGTCAGCTCTATCTTTGGAAAAATAAAACACAAGTGCACTCAGTTATAAGAGTAGTCTTAAAGCATGCAGTTTTACATGGAAGGATGGACAAAATACTTTGAAAATAAATGGAAGTTACTGGCAGGGAAATTCTGACCCTCTAATTTGAAAATTAAAATCTTCAATTAATATTGTTGTAGTATATCGTAAACATAAAATATCAAATTTATATTCATTATAATATCTATATAAAGAAGAATATAAGTCTATAGCTAGATTTCATTTCTGTAGTTGTATTCGTTAAAGAATATTAATTTACATGAACATCCGCATAATTTTTCATATTAATCTACGTTAATTGAAATGAAGTAGTTACCTTAAAATTAAGAAACTTAAATCAAACGTTGTGAACGATACAACAACAATTAGATAACATTAGAATTTATCAGAGTAGTGAAAACGATCATTTAACTTATTAATGTTATTATATGTAATCTTTTGTAGACAATTAAGGAATACAGTAGTTTATTTTTGAGAAATTAAATAATTTTTGTAAAATATATGAACGAAAGTACATGTACCTTCCACTTCGATTTCTATAATCATCTCAAATATTAAGGATTATTAGCGAACATTATTAATACAAGCAAATATAATTAAACTTGTGAATCTTCTCTTATGATAAATTCTACCAACGATACATTATCTCTATCTATGTATTATCCAAGATTTCACAACTCCTTCTTCTTAATTGCAGCAAGTACTCAGGAAAATCGTAATTCCAGTGTGACAGGGATTCTTACGTCGTGGAACGCCCGGTTTCCACAATAATGTACTGTAGTATTGCGTAATTTAACGGGTACAATATGTAACAGTGCGATTATGGATGACGAACATTAGGGAAACTTGCTATAAATATAAGTGGATGTGGTACGTCCCACTACACACCGTGTTATATCAAACCGCGTAATATGCAATTATGTGGAGTGCAATGTGCGCAGGTAGGAAGGTAGAGGGAAAATTGTGTTGTTCTTCAATTTCAATCCTAATTCTCGTTACCAAAAATGATGCTTATATGCGCGAATTATTCGTGTAATGAAGCATCGCTTCACTTGAAACCAAATGTATCGTATTTGTTAATAGATAAACGCGATATTGTAGCATACAAGAGCTATACAATCAGCATTAATACGTTACAAATTTGACAAAAATAAAATTTTTGTCGCAAAATATTTGCTCCAATAAAAAAAAGTTTATCTATAAAAATGATAAAGATAACATTTTTATTTTCTGTAATTGTATTTCGGTTAGATTCTATAATTATCGTAGAATTGTATTGTTTAATAGTTGTGCCATTACGTAAATACAATTTTATCGCACAATCAGATATCTTTCGAATTACAATATTGTAGAATTGTAAAATTATAAAAATACAACATCATAAAATTTTATTATTAAATTAATTAACGAAGATCAATGTACTGGAAATAGGACGGAAATAAAATTTTTGTAATTTGTAGCTGTCCAACCAAAACAATTTATCTATTAAACATATTATGAAATTGATCTGTTTTCTGTAATTTTCTTTCAATTAAATTCTGTAATTAAAGAGTTGTAACATTTAAAATTTGTGCTGCTATGTAGATACAAAATTTTAGAATTATCTTACATTACAGGACGATATAATTTTAGAATTACAAAATTTTAGAGCTATAAAATTACAGAATTGTAAAATTATAAAATTTTACAACTGAACAGATTATAATTTGTTAATATGCACTGAGTACTATCTTTTCTAATAGAAAAAAATCGTAGAACAAAAATATTAGGCAAAGGAAAAGTAATACAAAAGAATATGTATTTTGAAAACAATATAAGAAATTATTCGTGCTAGTGGTTAATTGAACTGATAATTAAATTAGGTTTTCGTGTTCGAGTGTGCACCTGACAGGTCTACGCAGCAATTACAGTTAGCAATTAGATGCAGCAAACTTCGATTTTCCCTAGGTTCGTGCGGCATGAAATTGTGCCGTTGAATAATATTGCGATACATTAAACTCGTCTTTCTTGGGTTAAACTTACTTTAGCTACTATTATGTAAATTCTATATTGTAATATTTAACGATGAATTAATATAACAGTAACAACAACAACAACAAAAGTATTCGGATTTTAGGTATTTAATTTCATTTTCTACAATAATAATACATACATGAAACGTTACAACAATTATACCTAATCATATTCTAATATTTCATTCGAAACAATATCCTTAAAATTATTTAATATTATCGATTAATTTCATTACAAAAAATTATCTAAATTTCAGCACTTATGTAATCACAACAGATTATCTAACATTAAACATGCCATAATCGAAGTGTAGTCAAAACATAGTGCTTTTGTTAATCTTGCTAATTATACAAATATGTCATTGATCGTTTATATTATGAGATTATGGACACAAGGGTTGATCAGCATTAGACAGACTTCGCGTAGACGCGCACAACCTGTATACTTCAAAGCCTCGTTCGAAGCTAAACTAAGCCAAGTCGAGACGATCTAGGTTTCGTGCACCACGCCATGTATACACATACACGTTACTGCCAGCACTTGCCTAACTTGTCCTACACCAACTCGCTTTTCCTCAACCCAATGTCCTCCCTAGAGGGTCGTTGGTCACCAAACATCGGGGAGTCTTCGTTTATTGGCACGAAGCAGCACGAACTCTATAGTAGACTGTTACAAGATCTGTGCATAATATCAGAAGAAAATTGATCCGATGTACTTATACAGAAACACACGTATAAATTTCGATAGTATTTTGATTATTGGTCTGGAACTGTGACAAATTCAACTTTGGAATTACCCTTATCAGTTATTGATTTTATGGAACTGACACATCTTTCTTTTTTTTCTGTTTGAGAATATTACATTGAAATGGTTTCATTAAAAATATATCACTGGTTTAATAGAAGAGTAACATATTGAAAAAATCATCAATTTTAAAAAAATTATGTGAAATAGTGGATTATTTACTGCCGTAGGAGTCGAAAAATTACCTAAAAAATAATACTATCTGATAGGAAGAATGTCATTATTCACAAAAGAAAAAATATTTGTTATGTTAAACTAAAATTTAAATGAAAAGTTTGGGGGAAAGGTATAAATTATATATTGTAAATAATATATTTATATTGCTCGTTTGTTTTTAAAAAAAGAAGCATAAAATATATGCATATAGGAGACAATAACTCTTCTGAAGATAGTACAATAAATAGTGAAGAAAATAAAGAGTGCGAAGGGCTGCAGGGACAATACAAAAGTGGCGAAAGAAATTAGGGAAAGAGGAATGAGGGTAGCCGAGGACATGATACTCATAAATTGTACCCAGTGGAAATTAAGTAGCGACATATCATAGTCTCTTGAGAACGATAAAGAAACCAGGTAACCGATATATGTATAAGGAGAAATATTTATACAAATTATTACATATGATTGAGAACGTAATACAAAATGTCACATTATACGCAACATCTATATATTTCTATTAGTAAAAGGGATATTAATAACCACAAGCTAAAAGAAAGTAAAACGAGAAATACAATAATAGTAGAGAACTGATAATAATTAAATTATAAAACAATAATAATTTTGGATAATACTAAAACAATAAACTTTTCTACTTTTCTCGGCATATTTATGAATACTTTTTATATTTAAAAAAAGTTCTATTAATATATTAAGAATATTTGTACACGTGTTCAAAGATTGATAAGATGGTTGATTAGATAGATATTTTATAAGACTAATAATCTTTGACACTAAAAGAAAACACAAACGTAGTTACAGTGATACTTCGTTTACATGAACTTCATTTATATGTAGTTTTTGTAGTATCTGATTAACTGAACTTTAGCTGATCCTATTAGGATACATTTTCATGCTTCACGGTCGATACAAGTTTGCAACATTATTATGTATTTAAGAGCAAATGTTTCGTGAAATCCTCTTATACTCTGAACAATGAACGTAAACTCCTATTAATTGAACGAAAAATCATAGGTGGTGGGGAGAAATGGATGGACTCCTATTATATGAACGACCTGGTTGTATGAACCAATTTGTCGTCCGACAGGTTCACATAAGTAGAATTCTATTGGACATGATTTAATGTATAAATTTTTATTTCTTTAAAGTATGTACATTATGTCAGATTACTTAAATTGAATTCTCTATGTCGATCGACTTGGCAATACATAAGGTCGGGTACAATTACGGCATGGCCGCGCGTTGAAAGAAATCTCGTGAAATATGTCTGAAAATGCGGCCTGGCATTATTGAAATCCGATAAAGTTGTATACGCGAAACATGTGTAAAGTTTTCTACAGTAGCCGCAAGCTCCCACGAGTCGGCTTACAGAAGTATTTACGAAGTTCATAAAATTCTATTGAGTTTCTTTAAGTATCGAGTGATCGGGGAAACTGTTGACGATGTATTTCATATCGAGTTCTGTACTGGGACCGCTTTACCCATCAAAATTGTAACATACGCGTGCTACGAGTTCAACTTTAGATGAACTCAAAACGGTCCTCCTGCATCGTGGACGAAACGTTTATTTATTCGTCGTTACGTAAACATACAATTTGAATACTTTCATCCTTTTCCTTTTTTGGTTTCCTCCAATCGAAAACCTTTTTCGATATCGAATGCAAACGTCAAAGGTATTTTAGCAAACTAAACAGAGAAAAACAGCAGACACGGGCGTGGCGAATAGACAAATAAATGTTTAATATGAAGAACTAAAAATATTTGAAGCAAATGAATATACAAGCGAATACAAGGAATGTTATACCGTAACGTTTCGATTTCATCATACTGACGTTTGCAAAATTGTTCGGTCCTTGAATTACAACAATTTTACGAAATAAAGCGTAATACGAAAATATTTAAAATGGACATTATTCTTAATTATCTAAAATGATATTAAAATTATGCAAGTTGAATTACTTCATCCTTTTGATGAAAGCTTAATATTTCAAGCAAAATTATACGTTCTTTTTACCTACTGCTCCATAAATGTAAAATAGGACAAAAAGGATAATGCATTAACTCTTTATATTTCTCACTGCATTTAAATATAATTTTTCTTTAGGAAATAACTTCTCTAATACATGTGTTATACAAATACGATATTATATAATTATAAAACCATTATCTATAATATACATAGAGACTTTCATAATTAACCAATTAATAAATGTTATACAATTAACCAAAGCTAAGGATCTCAATCCTAAAACTTTGTAATTTTGAATTTTGAACACAACATTCAATGAAAAGAATCGCTATTGTTCACTATTAAATATGCATCGAAAAATTGTAATATTACGGTATAATAAGAAGAGTATTTTTGGAGCATACTTTTAGAATAATTCTATATATACTAATTTAGAATAATACTAATATCTTTATCCATTTCCGAATGATAACGTGCGCGATACAATATATACCACATATTGAATGCCAGCCAAATTCTAAAATACGATATCGACACTTTTTTCCGAGAGATGCGTGTGTACATGGCATACTGATCGTAAAAGCTGCTGACTTAGCGTCTGACCACTCTAGTCCCGCAACACGCATGTGCGAGTGAGAGACCCAATCACACGAAAAAGATAGAGATAAAGAACTATTAAAAATTTAACTTTTCTTTGAACGATGATATTTCGATATCCAGATGTCGCGTTAGGACAAAACGCAGCATATTTTTAAGGGTAAAGTTCACCACTTTTAATTGTAGTCTAATTAAATTGATATTCATTTTAGATTGCATAATATAATAATTTACCTTTTCACAGAGACTGATTCGATATAGTAAAAATAAGTATGCTTTTAAAATCATATCATATCAATAAAAACGAATATTAATTTTGGTAAAGGTGCTGAAGGTAAGCTTTTCGTTGATTTTAATTATGTATTTTAACGTAATATGTTTTAAATCGTACATTACATAATTAATTCTTCGTAATTAATTAATTATTGTAACAATTTATTATATTATTACTGGAAGAGAATCATAACGTTTGAAGTTATTGTCCTAGATTCTGGGGCAATTGATATCAATTATGTTTAATATTGTTATTCATGACTGATCATGAGTGAGTAGTGTATGCAGTTATATTGCAATCAATACACGTATATAGGAGTGAGATGTCTTTATGCACTTTATGTGATACATCCATGAGTAAAAATATTGTGTTTTTATGCAAATTTATCAGGGTGGATGATATGAATCGGATTGAACACAGACATATAGGTATAATTTATTAAATCAAATGTGACTGTTAATAAAATACTGTCAAATATTCAATATGGAATTTATATAAGAAATAAATTGTATTTGTGTTTCAAAAGAGATAGCATGAAGTAATAATTTTATAAATAAACACGGCACGAGTAATTTCTTCTTAATTAATTAGATTCTGATTTGATTAATCTATGTGAGTTCCACTGAAGAAAGTTATCGACTTCTTGCTTTACTTTGAATTTCAGTGCAATATTAAGTGATTATTTTTAGTTCGAAATTAAACCATAACTATTCTCATTTGTAATACTCATTACATAGTTGTAACGCTCTATTTTCACATAGGAAGTTGGTATGCATGAGTAAAATATTTCAGCAAAGAATTAAAGTTATTCCATAAAACAACGCGACAATGTTAAAATAAATTTATCTATGTTAATGCAACGTATAATAAATTACTCTTTTTTTATAGCTAAATTACGGTGTAGTTATAAGTACATTAAATAATAGAATATTAAAAATTTCAGATATCATCTCGAATAAATGCATCGTTATCTATTACTTTAATTTATTGCTCCCTATATAGAGTTATTAATTATTTTTTATTTTTGGTAATAATACAAATATTGATTGTTATCTACAAAATAACATTTGAATATTCGGATTTTATGTTTTTCATTTTAAAGTCATGTTTAGTCAGTCGAGGATTTCCAATTTTTTATTCTGTGTACTTTATTATTTTCCTTTATAATTTTCTCGTCATATTTAGAATTAAATAAGTTCACTATTACGATTATTAATTATAAATGAATATAATCGATCTTTCAAGACTTCTTGAAACCTATCGAACGATAGTTCATTAATAAATTACGGATATTTACGTATTTCTGACAAATAACATGCAAAAATATATGAAGTATCCAAAATATAGCATACGTTATAAAATTCTATAAATATGTACAAACATTTTAGACACCAAAGTTACCCAGATTTTAACAATTCCCTATTATGTTCCTTTGATTAATGAAACAATGTATTATTATATCCAACGAAGCTTCCCATTCATTGAAAAATTTGTATCTTTGAATTCTTTCATCTTCATAACAATAATGCAATATATTTACAAAAGCAGACTATAAAGTATTTCGTAAACAAACAGGATTTTAATTATCTCCCTTCGGGTTAGTTTCAATTAACCAGACGGCCTCAATTTCGATAAGCCGGTTAATCGAGATTTCAGGGTGCTTTATATTTTGCATTATTTCGCATTGTGGCCAAATTAATCCACCGAATACCCACCTATTCCAATGAAAACCGCTTCTCATTTACATTTTTACCTTTATCACAACTTAACGCTCGACGTTAATAGCCGACTGATTAACATTCGAGTGTTTATCTAAGATATTTGCTCACGGATGTTCAGCAAAAATGTAAATTCAGCCAAAGCTCATTTTGTAAACAATACGATTACGCTGTTTATCGCGATGTCCGAGCTAGAGTTTATTCGCCCTCGCTTTTTCGACACGCATACGTGTTATGCATAGTAATCTACGCGAAATTACAATAAAATCGTGAAAGAAAAAATGTGAATGGTTCAAAGGGGACTAATTTCTAGGATTACACGTTTGCATGTATAATGATACATGTGCGTTATGCATGTGTGTAACCTATTTTTTAAACAGAAATATATACCTACTTCGACACTAGAATAATTAACCTTAATCTGTATTTGAATTTGATACATTTGGACAATTATAATTAAAATGATATGGTGAAAATGAAATAAATACATGCATATAATCAAATTTTGTTCCCAATGCAAGTCTGCGTTAATTCTTCCAAAAACTCTTACATATTTTGGATAACTGTAGAATGAGAAGACTGAATTTTGAATATTTTGATGAAATTGGTAGATCTTGTAAAAATCACACGAAGTCAATTATGTGACACGTGTAATTGTCGGTATATTTAATGATATTATGAAATCTGTTGGTCATGTACAGTGAAAAAGTTTAAAGAATTGTACTTTATTTAATATTATATATTATGAGGTAGATATGTACAGATTTATTAAAAAATTGGTCGAAAATTATCCTGCACAAAGGAAAAGGTAGAACGAGATTGACAGTGACAAAGAAATATTTTGTAAGATGATTTAAATAAATATCTTTATCAAATAAAATATACACAAATTTGTCTATTGAATTCGATTTCACTGTTTCCATGGCTGATCTGAAGTTATTTCCATTTATTGTTATCATTTTTTAGCTCTTCCGTAAAATTAAATGGTCGCGCGCGAATATACCTTATTTTTTATCGCTTCGTATATATGTATTAATTGGCCGGATCAATTAATAATCACGTACAGAAGGTAAACGATATCATTGGCATGTTGGTTGCACGTAAAAATAAATCTAGGCAAGCAGACAATAAAGATGTAAATATCTGGCATATCGGCGTTGCTGTTTTACGAGGGTAATTTTTAATTCCCAACCAACAGCGAATCCACCGCATAAATAATACGGGAATGGTATCGACTAGCTGACGTAAATAATACGAAGTGCTACAAAGTGTCAGATGGGATACTCTATCCCGTTCCCCTGGCACGAATTTTATTTCAACCGTATTTGATAGCTTTACGAGCGTAATTCATAATTGAATCGTAATATCATTGAATTAAAGTCACATGCTTTCCATGAATGCAATATTTGCGAGACTGTTTTAAAATATTATTATTGCTTGATTTAGTAAAATTCACATTCCGCCTCTTTCTCTTACTTTCTTCTCTTTAATTTAATAATACTCTTATCATTAAAAATTCTATCAATTTCATGAAACGAGGTTATTCATCGAAACGTTCATTCTAAAATTATTTATTTTCTAATATTTCCTGACTCATCTTCTAATTTTATGGAATATAGAATCTCACTTTTTTCATAGTTTCAAAGTCGTACATTATTTTATAGTGTCGAATAAAAAGTTTTGTAAATATACTTAATACTTCCGTTTTAAAAACATTGGTTTCTGTAAGCTTTTTATGACAGACGAAATTATATCTCGAATTAACTATTTTATCTTAATTTTAATTATTCAATATAACCGCTATAATAATAATAATATAATAATAGCGTATAAACCGTGGAATTTTTATATTACGAATAATGAAAGAAAAAGAACAAAAGAGATATTTGAATTATTTCCATCAAGAAATCGAACTATTGTAGCTTTAACACACCCAAGATTTAATAATTTCATTGATGACAATTGTACACGTGAATACATCATTTTTATCATAAAGCATCGAACACGATTTTATCTATTCAAATTTCACAGATACGAAACTTTTATGATAGGTAAAAATTCCCGTTATAAATGGGTTTATTCATCGATGAAACCAAAGATTGAATGATAGCATAGTCTCGCCAGTCTGCCAATAGACTCTTGTATTGCAGAACGATGTTCTGGAGGCTTGTCTGGATGAACACCATTCATTGGTGGAAACATTGTACGATCATCGCGACACTTAACACCACTTGACATCGTTGAATATCAGTAGGAATTGACCTGATGGAAAGAGGACATGGCCGCTGATTCATCTGCTTACAGAATACTCTGCTTCTCAAAATGGAATTTCTCTGTAACTCCGTCGAAACTAGAACAATCACTCTCTATGCTCGCGTACGATCCTCGTTTTGCTCTTTAAAATGCATCTCTTAAGATCGTTCGTCTAACAACGCGATGTATCTAATGCGCTTTAGGTTTTTCCTTTGATTCGTTTTATCGATTCCTGTTCCCTTACTTCAACGAAGATTTAGTAATTCAATTGAATTTCCATTAAAACTTTGTGCAGTATAGAAAATTAGAATATATTGAAACGAACTTTTGGGTACTGTTTAACATAAAAGAATTATATGAGCATTTTATGTAGAGTTTGTTATATTGAAATTCGCGATTGCTACGATAATAGTCTTTCAATTATTTATTGTATATTTGATTTGAAAAATAGTCATAACGTTTGTTGGATAGTTCATTCTTCCAGTCATTATTAATTTCATGCCGGATTATGAAAAATGCGGCACTCAGCCGGCAATTGGAATGAAAATTAATTACCGCGGCTTGATTTTGATGTACATTGGACCTGACTTCGAGCGAATCCAATTAATGCCTCTGATCAGAAATGGATTTATAATTAATTCCCTTTAATAACTTAAACAATTATAAATGAGAAATAGTAATGATTTGTTTGCTGTTTTTACTCTTTTTATTCATTTTTCCCCAATAATTTATATCTCGTACTTTAAAGTGATGAAATTCAAGTTTTCTTTTTATATAGGGCTGGATGTAATTGTTTAGTGCATTTCGAAACTTACTGATTAATTTAATAAGCAATTCACAAAATGTACAAAAGTGAAGTCGACTATGAAATTATATAATTGGAATAAATAAATTATATTTGGCATAATATTTTCAAGTAAAATAAACTCGTGCCAAAATTGTTTTCTAGTTACTTCCTAGATGAAATTGTATAGGTGCATACGGATAAATTTTGTCATAATATTCTTCAATATTAAATGAATATTTTTTTCTTTTTTTTTTTTTTTTCTTGAATAATTTTGTTTTCCTCAAAGCAAGATCAGAATCGCTATCCTTTCTTCATATATTTAACACTATGTTTTCTGCAATGTGTATTTCTACTACCCATTGGTGATATGGTAAAGATAAATAGGAATATAAAAGCATATTTTCATTTAGTTTAATTAATTGTATTAAAAATAATTACTTGTACGAAAACAAAAAATCTCGCTAGTTCTATAATTACGATTTTAATTAAGTACAGATCTTAATCGTAATAAAATTAGTCGACGTCTCATATATGTATAATGTACTCGAAGAGCACAATGTCTACAAAGAAAGACGAAAATTGTGCAGTTTCTCAAATTTTATCGTCTCATTTAATTCATCGTGGTGAAGTTTTAAGACGATCCACCTTATAAGCCGCCGTCAATTTGTAAATACGATTCACGAAGTCCTGGTATCTGGGACGTCGCGACGACATCGTTGACGGGGAAGTTAATATCGAACTCGCGATGTGGTGCAGCTATGTTGTCGAAAGTTTTGACCGTGTTTTCTTCATTGTCGTGACGCTGACAATTAATTAAGATAGCTATTTAACAGTTTGTAATTTCTCACCGTAATTACACATTCTCCTTGAATAACCGAGAATACTTAGACAAATATGAACTGGACAATTTTATTCATATCCGCGAAATGTACATACATATTATGTATTTATGTATATCATTAAACACAATTCCAAAGATTGACGATACATATCATTATATTAACACTCTCAGTTGTTTATTACATCAAAGAAAATCCTCTCTTTATACATCCATATCTTCGTGTACATCTTTCGATCTTAAAACCAAACTTTACGCGTTAGGGACATTCGCGTGGCACAAGAAGGCGTGTTAACGTTCTCGTGAAATCGCGCGAAACAACCGTATGAATTATACAAGCGAATTTCATAGGCTGCTGCGCAATACGTCCGCATGAATATTCCCAAGAAATAATATAAGAGTACAACCCGTGATCCACGAGAAAACACAAGTTTCGTGGCCGCATTCTACAGGGCTATTTTCGCGAGATGCTTTAACGATCGTGAAACGATGTTTCTAAACTCCTGGTTAGCTTATTTGGCGAACAACAGAACATGACAGAGCAGTTCAGATCAAAGGAAACTTCTGCTTATATTTTTTTCATGGAAACAGACTCAGTCACGGAATTTTATAACATCGCGTTCCACGTTTTCCATGCACGCGAATTATTTCGATGAAACTTTATCCTACCCGTCGTATATTTCGTCGACACGACACGCTTCGAACAGTTGCAATGCTATTTGCCCACCTGCCGTTCGTCAACTGTGCTCATTTACTTTTTAAATCTACCGATCGTTAACTGTACAGCATCGGTTTCCACGTAGAAAAGTGCTCTTTAAAGCGATCCTAAAAACCCCTTGGTATTGTGTGCTTGAAAATCAATTGATCGCGTAAAAGCACTTATCATACCCTCAACGGTATCACGTATAATCGGATTTCTTCATAATCTGAGTACGTGTTTCGCTGTATTATCCAATCGGTATGTTTAGAGCGATTAATACTTAAGCGAAGAATAATTGAATTGTTCTTTTACACCATGAATGATGTACTTTTATATTCTTCTCGCTTATTTTTATATTTGGTCATTTCATGAACTTTTGTTTTATTATCAATCTTCAATAACGTTTATGTATCAAGACAGAAAATACACAAAAATTTCTTTCAAAAAAAAAAGGCTAAAAATGAAATTCATTAAAGAATGTTGAATGTTGGAGGTAGTGTAACAATAATTGTTTTTTTAAACAAATAAATGTAAGCTTTAGTGGATGGTACAACTACCATATACTCGGGACACATGTTCGGAAAACATGGAAAAAATGTTACAGAAATGAAATACCGCACAAAGCTTCTTTTGTATAAAAATTCAATTGCCTGTCACAATTTTATGCAATATATGTATTTTTAAATTATTTATATACCTTGTTTGTATATAAACTAGAACGATTATTACTAAATTTTGATAGTTCTGTATATTAGAATCTGAATACCTTGACTACATTACTTGCGAATTTCCTATTAACAGTTCTCTATTATTTTCTTTTTATTTTTCATGTTACTTTATTTCAAAATATAAAAAACAGTTTTACGTACGAATCTAACGTCTATATTTTTAATAAAATCTAGTGTTGCAAATTATTCATATTTTTTTATGATATTCCTACTTCTATCTGTATTCGTCACATAATTTCAGTAAAAAAAATGTTCTACAAAATCCTCCTCTATAAAAATTTGTATTCCTTTGCACAAAAATTTTGACCATTGAAGTATAGAAGCTAAAAGCAGGGAACGTCTACTTTTTTTAATAAATTACGGTGCATATGACATTTCATTGGTAGAGGCTGGGACTGCAAAATTGTCGAATACGAATAGCCACAAAGCAAAAATATCCACGCGAGATAACATTACAGATTCGATATACTGGTTAAAAAAGGGAAATGTCTACTTTCCATGGAAACGAAGCAAGAAATGTCCTCGTGCTTTCTACTTCTACTATTCTAGATTTAGTGTAAGTTTTCATTAGGTCAGAACTAATAAAATCTTACGTATAACAGCTAAGCGAAGGGCAAAGTATCTGAATAAAATGACTGGATATCCTTTGTTTTAATATCAATAAAAAGTATAATACTCCGGACGTTATTTATCTCCTCTCAATATCCCGCAATTTTTCACAGCAAAAAATTAGAGCAGTGCAAAATAATTATTTTTCTTAATCAATTTTACATATTATGAATAATATAGATAAATGCAATGAGAATTTTGCTTCTCTTTCCTACGGAGACTAAAGTATTAAAGATTGGAGAATTGACTTTTCGTCTTTTTTTAAAAAAACACAAACGTTGTTTTGCCTCTACTTTTAATCGTAAGGAATGCAGCTAAGGAGAAATTTTCTACTATTTTCATTGTTAAATAGTAGAGTAATTAATAATTATTTATTTCAAACTATTTAACTCAGAAATTTATTTTTCCAATTATTTGATTACTTCATTCTTGTACTAAAACAACGATATGTTACGTAACATTTCTTGTCCTTCCTTACTAATCGAGAAAAAATTAAGCAAGTAATTAATACAATTAGAACTTAGATCAAGCATGCAACAGACTGTTCACAAAAACCGGCTATATTTCATGCTCGCAGTTTTATTTCCCTAAAAGAAAGGACTATTCTCGTGCTCACTGGCATCGAACCGATAAGAAATGTGCAAGAGGTATCGTTGGTGGCACGCGAGGCAATAAATCCACGTGAAACGAGTCGCGCTGTTATTGTTACTCGACCGAGATAAAAATCAGAGTAGCGCCGTTAAGTAGCTAAGCAACGATGTTTTACAAGCCCACCCAGTTGATACAGGCGAGAAGAAAAATCGTGGGTTTAGAAGATTCCCAGGAGCGCTATATAAAACACTGAGAACAGCATTCAATGCCGAATAAAAAGGCTCCGTGGCGCACTAAAAGATCGTTTACGGCACTTTCGAGCCTCTTATTACCTCCGCGAGACGGAGAAAATTATTAATTCCTCTGAAAATTAATGTTCTCTGCGACTGGCAAATTCTGCACGATTTTTCTTTCGCTTTTTTTTTCTTCTTCCCTATTTTTTTTATTTCAATTACAAAGTCGAGAACAATCGTCGAGGATTCAAGGGTCTGAGCTATTCTTAAAGAGTAAATTATGTATATTTCTAGTCGGAGGGAGTTTTATTATCGTGCTAAATTTCAGACTATTATTTTCCCTTGGAAATTACAGGTATTAGAATTTCTGTTATAATGAAGGAATTATTCAGGGGGAAAGATCAATTAATTTTACATTTAACGCGGAGGAATACTGACCATTTTTTTGCAGGGATCCTATGGAATTATTTCTTTTTATTTTGATTTAGTTATTCATTTTAGTATGTTTTCTTAATGATTTCGTCCACTATATTAATATCTATATGCAATGCCAGAGCTCATATGTTCTTCATATTGCAAATACAATCGTAATACATTCATTTTGATAAAATTTTAGATGAAAAGACAACAAATTAATATATATATATTAATTTGTTTCATTTACCATAACCGAGCATAACACTCTATTATATCAGAAACGTACAAGCCAAACTATGTAGTACACCATTTATACACTATTAAATTTATCAAGATTTCAGAGATATCGTAATTATGTAGGTGGTGAAATACAGAACCTAAATATCTCAGCTGATGCTGAATAATATAACAACTGTTGATTCGTAGCTCATCCAATCTGAAACTGTTAAATTTAATTGCTCCTCTAATACATTCTATCTACGTATTAATTTTTGTAAATATACCACATTGATATATCGTAATGGTACATATAACACCTGTGCAACTAAATTAATTTAAACACGTATTCACGCTTCTAATAATAAGGAAAACTTCGAAATGAATTTTTCAATTCTCCTATGTCCATCAAATCCAAAATCTCACGTGTCAACTTCGCCTACCTGTAACAAGAAAATCAACGACGGGTACAAAGGAAATACGAGTAGTGAGAGACGAGTTAAAACGGGAGACAGAAAGGCCGCAAGACGAAACGCAATGCACTTTATTCTCGTAGTTTGTGCCAGGCAAGTAAGAATGGTTAAAAGGTAAAAAGAGCATGCTCGATCTCTTAGTTGGCTCGTTAGCCGACGAGTTCTTTCTCCTTTCGCGGGCTGCTAATTATCTCTATAGCTTCCAAGAGACCGCCATCTCGACAACTACCAATCCCCCTTCATGCACCCCTTCTGGTGCCGAGTGCTGAGCTTACGAGTTCGATAATCGCTCCTCTGCCACGATAAGCTCTGATTTATGAGCTTTTCAGCGTTTCTAGGCCCCTGCGACTACACCAACTTCTGGACAATGAAAAACACTGTTGGCCGCAGTTACTCATCCGCGAGCACACAGTTTCGCGCCACGAAACGGTTGCACGCTACTTTCGACCAAGTCGACGACTCGTTTTTGTGTCAAATCGCGCGTGCATTACCACTGCTCGTGCATCTTCGTTTCTCCCTTTTTTTTTCTTTTTCTATTCTTTCGGGAATCAACGATACTTATCAACACTTCCAGGAGGCTGGTTTCAGTCGAGGATTTATTTTTCGTCTTCGGTACCTGTGACAAGCTGCTACGTTACCCACGAGTTTCTGATATACGTGACTCGGTTATTTCATAGCACAGAAAATAGTTCGAGGATATATAAACATCGTGATGTCAGCGACGTTTGATTGTTAGTTTAGAATCTGGCAAGTGTTTCTTGATAACTTTTTGTAATATAAAATTCTGTATATATATAGCAAAAGGTACATATGAAATGTTATATCAGTTGTGGCTACCTTTTCGAGAGTTTCCTCTAGCTTGAAACTTCCCAACTCGGTATAAATTTCAGAGTTTAACATTTGTAAGTAAACAGACACATAGTATCGTATGTAGAGAAATGGGAGAAAATACGTACGTACTACTTAAATGATCACAAAAAATTTCTGGATTGTGCGTGCCTGTGAAACTGCAAAAGTGATATATTCTTTTCGTCCAGTTTGAAATATTTATTTTAGATAAAAAGGAATCCTTCTCTCTTGTGTGCGCGTCACAACCCCCTTGTACATCTCACGATGTTTATAACGAAGTTTACACGCAAATAACTTTTCCAAGATGCCAGATATCCACGAAGTAATTGACGCGGGTTTAAATCACGTAAAACTAAACTAGGATTCGTAACTATATACTACGTTTTGTATGCCCAAAGGTAGTGTGAAATCAGATCGCGTATCAACCACGAAGCTTACGAGTTCGATAATCACTTTGACGCGATAAGTCCTGATTTATTGGCCACTCACTGAAACGCGTTTCGAATCGCGGTTACTTTTACCTTTTCATGTTAGTTTCTTCTATCTTCCTTTTTTCCCTCTTTTCCTTTTTTATTTTTCTTGCAAGCTCGAAACGATACGATCCTCGTGAATACGTCATATCTGATTGTTCCAGGCAGAAATGCAATTATCGTCGGCTGCATAGTAATATTTTGTACGTCGGAAGTGATGAATTATTAACACGTGCATGAACGCGTGATTTCCTTCATTGCTAGTCAAAATTAATTTCCCAATATACGCGTTACGTTGAATAGGTAAAATTTCATTTTCCGAGGGGAAAAATTCGGGAAACTTCATCCTGACATTCCGGTTGCAATTCGAAGTGGATTGTTGATACGACGGGATCAGGCAATTTATTATATCGAGCGATATATCATTCTTGATAAGAGCTGTTGCTTAGGGGATTGCAATTATAATTTGAAAACGTGAGGAATAGTTGTTTCTTTATTCCATAATTATATTCCTTGTTCTTGTTATATATCTTTTTTCCATAAATATTTAATATTTAGATGTGACATTTTTGTGATCAATTTCCAATTTTAAGTACGATGTTTTAATATTTTAAACATCTAAAAATGTACATAAACACATGAAATTATATATTTGTCAACTTTCATATAAGCAATTTTTTCATTCCAATTTTAATGTATTATTGCGAATATATACAATATAGCGAGTATATTTCGTATAAAAATGTGAAAGGTCATTGCCCTCAAAAAAAGTAAAAGGATATGTCTGTTGACCGGAAGTATTGATTTATCAAGCAGAGTGGCCTTCGCAAGATAATATCGGTAAAAGGACATGTATTAAATGAATCTATTATTTATAAAACACTATTTATTTAATTTAATTTAATAATAATTTGATTATGGAAATAAATATGTCCTCTTTGATTTGCAGAAACACAATAATCGTCGCTATTATGTTTTATTGCTATATTATTGTATCAAGTAACTTATTTATTATTTTATTATATCACAATGAAAAGTTTGTGGGAAAGTTGACGATAATATTTTATAAGCACACCTAGAAAAGATTCCAATGGTAAATAATTAAATATTACAAAATTCTGCATAAATGGTACTTATAGAAATTTCTTATTTTAGAAAATATATCGAACTTTTTATTTATATAACCGATAAGCATAAAAATATCGTGTGCATAATTAACAAATATATTATTAAACGTATTATTAGGTAAATGACAATTATTATTGTCAATTAAAAATTCTACTTACAAAAAGGACCAGTCTTCTCTTAAATAATTTACTTAAGAAATACAATTATTACCTACATGCAATGATAAATTAAAAACAAAGCTATTAATAATTAATTAAAATTTTTCAGGTGAAATGTGTAATTAGAAATTTGAAGGTACTCTGTTACATATTTCAAAGCAGATTATAAATTCTGTCGTATACGTCTAGTATGAACGATAACATTTTTTTTTAAATTAGTACCTTAATTTAATTTCAATAATTCTCTATTGAATTAATGCAGAATATCCCAGACACACGGAATACTGAATTCTAATCAGTTAAACCTTATACGTACATAAATTACCCAGCTTTATGCCACTAATGAATGGTTGCTGCCGATGTTTTTATCAGAGCGCCTCTCTGTATCGATAGCTTAAAATAAAAATTTTTCGTTGAGCGAACCAAACCGTGCGAAGATGTAACATTAAACGGAAAAGTTTCGCAAACAGACAAGAGGAGAACAGGTGGGCAGAAATGAGGATGAGAAAACTCTGAGAGGAATACTAAAATGTAAGCACATGTAAGAGGAGCAGAACCATTACAAAAGTACTGCAATAAAGAATAAACTTATACAATGGAATGTTCTGTGCGTAATTAAAAGTAATTTCCATGAGTGAATTGATAGAGAAAGTATAAGGGCTGTCCAAGTTTATTGCAGCTTTCGTTTAATTCATTTCATAAAGTATTCCTGACGTTGTTTTGATCGAATGTTTTTAACGTTGTTCTGCTTCTAAACGGTATAAATAGACTGGTAAATAGTGTGAATGAGATATATTTAAATTTACATTATACTACATTTAGTGATATTCAGTTTACATTACTATATTGGTAATAAGTAAATCCAAACACATAACGAAAAGACAAAATAACCAACATGAACGAGAGAAATCAAGGTAAAAGGGACTGGAAGATAGCAGAGATTGAGTAAGAGCAGACATATCCCCAGAAGGGATTCAAAATGAGAAAATCATGAAAGAAAAAAGAAGGAAGGGCAAAGAGAGAAGCTGGACAACAGTGGCATCGCGACCTTTTAAATTTTTCATGCCACGTTCGAAAAAATGTGACCAGAATCGCAAACATATTTAAAGGATGGGTAGAATTTAATGAGATTGCACCACGTACATTTAAAGTTAGTCGAACTGTCAGCGAGATTAACCGTTCACGATCTTCTCTGTGAAAAAGGCTACGAAATTATTATAAATTTTTCTTCTTGTATACATCAATCTTTGAAATCATTAATTTTTTAAATTACACTAACGTATGAGTATTGCCACTGTGTTATCTTGAAAAATGTGAGAAAGAGAAATTCTTAATTATGTAACTACAGTTAACCGGTTTTATGCACGTATGTTGATATAGATTTATATTCAACGAATTTTAATTAGTGGATATTTGTCACAATGATATGGATATCGACATAGTGGAACTTGTAATAACAATAACTTAGAAATAGAAAATTAACATTGAGAAATTAAATATTTTTTGCAATTGTGTAACTCATTTTCTAATATTCTAATGAATTTAACATTTCTGTCTCTAACGATACATAATGCAATATTATCAAATTAACAAAATTTCATTTTATAATTTACCGATTAAGATGTAAGGAAACGAGAATACCAAAACGAACCTAATAGTTTATATTACATTGGGATACATGTATACAATATTTCATTATATAATGCGTGGCTTCTTACTTCTGCAAAATTTAGTTACTTATTTTAAAGCATAACGGACCATAACTGATATTAATAGAGAAATTTAATAAGTTACTACTAGTAAAAGTTAGTAAAATGATAAAAAATGTAACGGTAAATGACTCCTTAATTAATTTACCAGTTTTAAAATTTGGTAATATTAAAAATTGGTGAAGTAATGGTAAAATTAATAACAAAATTTGGAATTTAATTCACTAATGATCAAATTTGATATATTATGCCTAGGAGAAATTAGTACATTTTTACCAATAATTCTTAATAGTAGGTTATAGAATTTAAAGTTCAATTTCTTGTACCAAGTAATCAGTCAAAACGTTCATATTCCTATGTTAGTATCCAACACAGACTTATGTTTCTATGGTAGCATTTCTAACGTTTCCCATCTTCACTGATATTAACACATTCAGAATTCAGTATCGAAATAGATATCTGTATTTGTGCTGTAATTCATCCACTTTACGTGAACCAAGGGTATTCGCACATAAAAACGTTTGATCTGGCACTCTAGCAAACGACTAACATCGATCAACTGAGCGTGTTAAAATGCTGCGGATCGCGAAGTCGATAAACGATACGATAGGACAGGATAGGACTCATCGAACGCGTAAAAAATTTCATTGCTGGCATCGTCCAGCGACTACGATATTGATCGAATGACGAACGCCGGTCATCCTGCGATGTTCTATTCGATTTTCGCGACTGCATTGATGCTGAGCTTGCATACTTGCTCTTTAACGAAACAAAGAATCTCGCGGGTGAAACCGAGATCAACGCATAAAAAAGAAATATGGATTTGCCAAAGAAAGAAACTTGACACGAGGAAGAATGTATGTCGACCTATGGAAAAACGGAAGATCAATGTTGAAAGGAAGGAAAGTTTAAAACACGGAGAAGAAAGGGATTGATATGTGGGAAAAAGGAATTGATATACAAAGAGTACAAAGATCAGAATGTGAAATGTACAGTGTATGTGAAATAGAGAAATCAAAATTTGTGGGAAAAATAAATTGACGTAAAAGAAAATTCTGTGTCAGGAAAGTAGAACTAATTTGTGGAAGGAACAAAATTTAATGTATGAAAATAGAAAGATACATAGATTTATTATATGGAAGATAGAAAAATCACGGGTCGAAGGAAAAAGAAATTGATGTGAAAGAAAAGTCTGAAATAGCAGAAAAGTCGAGTTAAATTATAAAAAAAATAAAGATGAAGGTAGGAAAAGAAAGAGAAATATTATATAGTATATGAAAATAGAAAAATTACAACTTGTAAGAGAATGAAACATCTGAATTTGGGGAAAGATAGAGTCAATTTATAGAGGAAGTGTAAATTAATACAGGAAAATAAAAGCGGGGGAATATATTTAGTATATAGATAAGTAGAAAATGTAATGGACCATAAAGGAGAAACCATAATAAGAATAGAGATAACTATATGCTTTAACTATAATATTAAATAAAAAAATTTGGGAGAATTAAACGCTGCTAATATATATCTATATATGTATATTCTTTCAATATTCTGCTTTGACAATTCTATAAAGAACGAGCCTTCTGCTCACAATCGTAAAATGTTAGTCCATGATGCAATGCCGAGAAGGGTCCAATTTATGGCACCCTCAAGAGTTTACGCTTTCTCTTCCTGAAGCCAATGATGACAGAAACCGAATGACCCTTTCGAACGGTCGACCCTTCACATTTTCTTTTTAAAATCAATTTATGGAAGCAAACATTAACAAAAATAAAAAAAAAAGTATATAGCGTACGAAAAATACAAAGTCACGATTCGAAAGAAAAAGAAATCGATCTAAGAAAAAAGTAATGTGTGGCAACGAAAAGGATCAGTTGAAAATAGTAGTAATCAATACTCGAGATAATGAAGAAATTGACGAATTCTTGCACAGCAAGAGAAGGAATTGATATTCCAAAATGAAAGAGACATAGGAGAGGGTCTATATGGGGTGATCGTATTGTTAGTCGACTCAAAGACGATGCCGCCAATCACACCGCAGCGATGACGTCTTGTCGGTATGTGTGATCTGTCATCAGACACCGATATCACTTCTGTATCAGGGTGGAGACGGCAATATATGCAAAGTGAAAACGAGAGTGTGTGATCTACGGTGTGTTTGACGATAGTGCGTTTGGGTTAACCAGCGACAGGATCATCCCGTAGAAAGGAATGATCGATGTAGCGAAAGAAAAAGGATCAACGGCATTGAATATGAATGGGAGAATAGAAATTAACTCACAAAAGAAAAGAAAATCGATAAATAAAATAAACGAGTGTTATGGATATGGCTGATAAAATTTCTTCAAGGCTATGTTACGAAGAGTTTAATAGTTATATATTTTAGTTGTATATTAAACAAATAAAAGAAAATAGAATGATACAAAAACAAAATAAAAATCGGCATAACATTGTTAGATATTAATATGTTACGGTATAATTATATAATAGAATGAAAGAAAATAAGATGGGAACGTTAGTAAAATTTCTTAACCTTTTCACTACTAATGGCAGGAGATATAGATATATATATTTATGTGCATTTCGTGCTATTTCTATAAATTATTAATTGTAATCCAGTAAGTGCAAACTTTACTTTTATTCGGTCAAACAATTGGTTAATCATTTTCTGCGTCATTTTGATTTTTCTGTTTTAGTTTCTCTAGTTATTCTATATTCTATTCTAATTGTTCTATAATTGATCACGAGGATCGTACGAGTAACGTGTCTATGAAATCTATTAGGTTATCCGAAAAGTTTCTTTCGTTTTATAAGGAAATAATAGACGCACAATGTTTTTTGTGTTATATTAGTGCATTGAATTATGCACGAACATAATAATAGAAATAGAACGAAATGGATCATACCTAATTCATAAAATAATATAAAACAGAAATTGTTGTTCATCTATTACCACCTTATGAAACGAAAGAAACTTTTCGGACAACCTAATATAAGACTTCCGCGCTCCTCTTCATTCGACTGGTGCAATAGAACCGTTCATAATAGCAATCCTTCAACTTCTTTGAACAGTGTATTTCTATAAACGAGATGATTGGACGAAGAATTTTGAGAATTTTCTTTATCCTTTGGTAATAAGCGTGAAGCACAGAACATTATAAAGTACAAAACCGACCGATAGAGAAAAACGGGAACGAGACGCGATCATGCTTTCCCATTTGACGCATATCGAATTCTTGCGTCGTCGAGCATCCGCGATAGAGCGTGGATCAAATCTGCGGAATGGAGCGAACAAAAAGCGGTGGTTACGATTCACGTGCCGATTTGTTTGCACGCGGAAACTATTTGCTCTATGACCAATGGTTCCATCTATCCCCGAACTTCCATTTGCGCTCGATAGAGCGTGTAATGCACCGCGTTTGACGTGTCAGCATCGTGCTAACTAATGGGAGCAGTTCGGTTTTGTGTCACGGAGACCGCAACTAGTCCACCAGGGAGAAAAATTAAAAACGAAAACAATCGTAAAATACTGAGCTAACGTGGCTCGATCATATTATGGAAAACCATTATTGTGTGTAGCAAGGAAGGAAGCTTGAGAAATGGTATTTTAAAGAGTTATTTTTCTTTTTAATAGTAGAAGATTGTGCTTCGTAACGCTGACGTGATAGCGATCGAATTATATGGGAGTCGATTGCTGAAGGAAACATACGAATGCACGTTTAATCATCAAAGACTATCACGAATGAAATTTCATCTCACATGAATTTTGTTTTTGAACATTATCGTCTCGTATATCATATAGTATCGTGGAAGATGATAATTAACTATTCGTTGAACGAAGGGTAACTTAAGAAGCGATTATTATTTAAGTAAAATTACGATGTGCAACCCTTGCGTGCAACCCTTGTGTAATTGAATTATTTGAAGCCCCAGCACTGAATGAAACAGAGGAATGTACTTTTAATTCTTACGTATATAAGTACGCAACTACTGTACAAAACACTATATATTATATTTCACACATTACACATTACACACGTACGAAATAAATGAATTAATCAATGCACAACTTAGCTTTTTAATCTTGCATTGGAAAGGGTATTAAAAATGTATCAGCTAATGAAACGTGTAATTCTCTAAGAGGGAAAATGGAAAACACGTATTTATAAGCAAATGCATTGTGTTTATCAGCAATTTCAGAATTAATGATAAGAAATTCGATTTTGTAATTTTCATTTTTCAACATTAGAAAGGACACATTATGGTAACTTAATTAAAATTGTGTTTTTGTCATGCAAGAATATGTTTATTTGACAGATTTTATAATTAATTTACAATACAATAATTAATTATTTTAGAGAATAAATTATAGATGATGTTAAAACTGGTTAATGGGAACGAACATTTAATAGTGGTTTCTAATTATTGAAACGTAAGCTTCATTTAACAGAAACCCCTTATTAATTATTTATCTGAAAATTAATTGATGTAGTTATTATTTAACATTGCTCAAATATTTAGTATTATTTTCATTTAATTGTAAATTTAATATCAAAATAAGGAACACATTTAAATTCTTAAAATGGAACTTACTCTAGCAGAAGTTGTTTCTACCGTATAATTAAAATAATTAAACCAAGTATGGGCTTGAACAAGATTGTTATTTTTAATTAAAATTCTTATTACTCATTTAGATCGGATAAATTTAACGAATAATAAATTTAAAAAAGAATGGAAATTTTGGTATAATTTAATTTAAGCAAAGAGACGAAATAAAGCTTTTTTCTGGGTAGAATTAATGACTGTTAAAATAAATAATATGAGTTTACCAAAAACAAATGCAAGTAGCGTTCTACAATTCTACAATGCTGTATTGCGTGTTCCCAAGTAATGTTTCCTCGAAATCACGTACGTTCATTATACAACCGATAAAGGAAGCGGAAACATTACACTTAATTATATAAAATTTAAATACCATAAATTGTAACTTGATATCGAAACATTGCGTGACACTTCTTGCTGCATAACTACGCAAACACAATATAAATAAATTCGGACGATAACGGCAAATAAAATTAACTAACAGATCATTATTCTTATTAATAATCGTGCAGCGATAGTACTCCATTTAATTTGCATAACTTATTATAATTGCGAAAAAGTAATACATATTTAACAATTTTTTGAAAGATACTACGACATGCAGGAGGCAGAGATAGACTTACAATTAGACATATGTCTTTTATCAGTATTTTTTACTAAAACACATCCTCTTCGTTACACTTAGAAATAAATCATTTTTCATTTCATGCAAAACTAATATCTAGCTATATCACTTTAATATAGTAAAAGACGATAAAAAAATTACAATCTAAACATTTAAGACAGTATCAAAAAAATGTATTACCCTTTATCGATGCAAATATTCTACTTCATATTCCATACAGTTATTATCATAAATATCTTACATATTTGTACAGCTGAAATAAACTTCATAAGATTCCAAAATAAATGTAATAATTTTCAATTATGAACAGAGAATGAAGCTATTAGGTCGAATTTTTTAAACAATATCCCTTTTGTTCACGTTTTCGATGTTCTCTGAAGAGATATAAATTAACATATATCCCCGTGAAATAAAACAATGGAAAATCTGCGGGATATACTATGAAAAATGTTGTTTAGCTCATAATAGAAATTTTATTCCATTGTATTTAAAACATAATTCAACTAGCTTTTAATTAACCCCAATAGCATTGTTATTATTAACACGGTTTAATTGTATCTTTTTTTCGAAACATATCGTTAAAATAATCCGCTAAAACGAAACCTGAAATGTAAGACAAAGTAATATAAGTCTCGAGCGGCAATGGAGTAATAATTTTCAAGATTCAGTTTCGTCGAATTTATAGTGGAAATCCCAAAGGGTACGTGGATTTCCTTTTTACTTTGCAGCGGTACGTATGCAAATAGAACGAGGCGTAATTAACACTAATGTAACTCACCTGAATGTGGAGTGACACTTGAGTGACGTTTTCCCCTAGAAATTCTAGCCCGCCTAGTTCAGAGGGTTACCTCTTGTGGTCAAAATCTGCCCATATAACGTTAATCAACCATCAGTCGAGTCTAACTGCCTATCCTACTGTGTACTATTTGCTGTTAGGGATCACTTTCTGTAATGAAAAGGAACACAATTCTATTGAATGGAAGAGCGTAATCATTTCACCGAGTTAAAGATATTTTCAAATGCCATTGAAAGGATAGATTTGAATTAAAGTGGTTGGAAAAATATAATGTGTCTTAATAGAATTTGTGTTGTATTTAAATTGAGAAATGATAAAGTGGTACGTAGAACTTTATATGTACGTTCTATTTATTTTCTTTGAAAATTCTGTATTCTTATACAATTGGATTTTAACTTGTTGTATTAATTTCATTTAGAAACTTTCTTCTAATAGATGTAAACGTATAGATAAATATTTTTTCCAATTTACTCTTATATTTGGGTTCGTAACATTTTAGTATTTAAAACGCGAACACCATTTTTAGTTTAATGATTCTTAAAGTTCTCGAGTTCGTTTCATCACTATTGTCATCTTCATATCTATCCACAGATTTCTGGGTAAATTTATATCAACTTAGTCGAAAAGGTATACATATATAATTGTATAGAAAATTCGCCTAATTAATACATAGGTGTCTTGTGCGCAACAATTGCGCGATTGAGAGGTGGGCATAGCTTTTACAACGCCAGTTGCCAATCGGTATCAGAAAATGGCAGTATTTGTTTGATTGTCGATTCATGTAGAATCTGTTAAATTGATTCCATTGAATTCTTCTGCGACACTATTCTTAATGAATTCAATCTACAGGAAATTAATGAATTACTTTCCGCGCGATCTGTCGTATTCTTTGAATTGCGAGCTAAGAAATTCTTTTTCCATCGACTGTAACGTTTCTACTTCGTAATTTCGCTGTGAAATAACGCGATGAAAATGATTCCATAAAATTGGAATATACCGAGTCTAATTGTATATGCAGCAATTTTGAAAATTAAATACGTCATCAATTATTCCCGCGTTTCCAAAATTGCCCTTCTATTTTATGCTGGGGCTAAGTACACATTTTATCGCCCTTTTGATAATTTAAGAAATTTAGATATTTGTTTTAGAAATCCAGGTTGATGTCATAACTATTTTTTACCTTTGAAAATTGTATTTCACGATGGAAAATAAAATGAAAAATAGCGATTTCTACAAATTTACGCAATATTTTATAAACAAAACTGCCTAGCTTGGTCCTCAGTCGTAACGATAAAATCAACAATTTGCCAAACGCCTTGTTTCGCAATACGCTCGCTATTTTTCCATTACGGTACCGAAATAGCCAAGTACGTAAAACTAAGAGAAGAAAAGACCGAACAACATTCGTTAGAGTATACAGCAACAAGTTAACGAAAATATTCCGCATGAAGGGTTGAATTTAGGCTTAATTATTGTTTGTCAGCGTCTACAAGTATTTCAGTATTTTCTTAAGCAGGAATCGAGTCGACCAGAAAAACAGGAACAAAGAAAAAGCAACGAAAGCAAATGTTTCAAGGGAATTGAAACAATAGGTAATTTAGGAATGTTGTAATATTTGAGTGTCTGGGCGGAAATGAATAATATTCCACGGACATCGAGCTAATTCCTATAATACTCCTTATTCCACGTCACGAATGAATAAGATTCGTTTGCAATGAATTGATATCGCTGCTTTAGTAACATGCATAAAGTTATGTAACCAGCGTAGATAATTTCAGTCTTAAAAGAACGTGACTGGAATAGTAGTACTAGTATTTGCATGAAGTGAACTGTCGACTTGAAAGTAGACAAAACTAACAGTCGAATAATTTCACCTTGTTTTGATAATGTACTTTATCATCGGAGCAAAATGGTTTTGTATTAGTTTTTGTGTTAGTGTTACATATTACCGTCGTGGATTTTTGTGGACGAGTACGATTGGGGACTATTGGAATATTTAATTCATCTTTTTTTACGAAATGAAAAATACTATCGTGCAGGATAATTATAATAATGCAGGAAGTTTTCGATTTTTCTCCGCAAATTGTAAAAATGAAAAATATACACATGTCACATTTATTCGTGTAGATGCTTTATTATAATACAAATAAATGAATGTCGAATGCAATATGAAATTCGTTTCTCAATTTTTATAATATTACGAAGAATTTGTCATTACTTGTGGCGCGTAGCGTTAAACATTTAGCTATCATTTTTTCATTAGACACATTTCGCCTTCGCCTAAGCTGTCGGGACAAATTGAGAATACATCTTGTATATTTTATAGTATTTTGTAATAATTGGCACAGACTGATATGTAAAATATGGAGGAAAGTTAAAACATACGTAGAAAAGATTATGTATATTAATCTATATGAAAACATCGTGCAAAATCAGAAGTTACAAAATTCATCATAAAATACCATTTTTCCATAATTATATTGTTATCATTATATATTGTAATTATATTATTATATTTTCATTTATTATTAGAGCGCATATCGAGTATTCATATTGCAGTCTATGAAATCTTCGAATTTCATGTCATTTTTTTTTCTATAAGGGGAAAAAGACACTAGCTATCTTTAGGGATGTAATCCCTGTAATCTAACGATAATCTGATCTCGTTTAAACAGTGTCCATTACGGATCACGGGTTTCCCTTGTAAGCAAACCCCAACTACATTAGCTGTGTTCTTAATCCAGTCCCTAAAGATGGATAGTCCAGAATTAACCTCCACTTTATCTCAACCAAGGCAGTCCAAAATAATCCTGCATTGCCGAAACTTCCTCTACAGGATATGTCCGTAAGCCACATGCAGCGAAAATTAATAATATCAGAATCTACGAGGTTCAATAAAAAAAATTATCTTGATATTTGGTAAATGGAAAATACTGACACAGTATCGTTGCATTGTATTTTGACTGTTACGTGCATTAAGATTCCACCAAAAAATCGTTTCTTCTATGAGTGATAGTTTTTATTCCACTTTATTCCCCACTTTTTTTATTTGATGTTTTATTTCTTTTTACGTGTCGTAATGATGTGTCGTCATTAGTTATGAGAATACATAATTGTGCGATTATATTTAATTGTACTTATGTAAGTACATAATTGTGCTACTACGAAAATTTATTACGAATATCAAACATGTTAAGACGACGATTAGATTAGATTAGAATTGTTCACTTTGGTAATTATAATAATTTATTAGTTTTTGCGTTTTCCTACAACAGCAAACTAATTAATCAATAAAACTCTGCAGTCAGTGTTGATATAAAAATTTTAGAAAAGTTAATTACTCGTTGAAATACGTAAATTATAAAGAAGTGGGCGATAAACATTATTTGGCGAATTAAACATTAAGAAAGAAACGATCTCTCTACTACTAATCTACCTAGTAATCTTAAATTTTAATCTTGACTTATTAATGCTTTTTGTAAGGCATAATAACGTTACCTGATAACAGCAGAAATTTTGGCAAATAAGAACCTAGCATCCTACCTATACATTTTCATACTTGTAAAACAAACGAGGAATGCAAGAAAAGAGTACAAGTCACGTTTTTGACACTTTAGTAGAATTTGCCTAACTTTCGTAGAATTCGTTTACTCGTCGAAGCAACTTCCTAATAATATCGCACAGTTATCGTGTTATACTCGTCAATCGTTGTAAAAATATAGTCTACTTCTCTTACGTTTACTTGCTATGTTAAAAATCGCAAGTATCGAGCTACTTGTGTGAGCGTTCACGGCGCAACAAATTGTTACAAAAACCTCTTAATTACACGTTCCGCAAAAACTATACTCCGCCATTGATCAGCTAAGCGGCATAGTTACCTCCAAAACTAAACTTGAATAAATTTTTATTTACCCAATAATTCGAATAAATAAATTATTCAAGACTATTCACGAATAAGATTATTCGCACACAATACTATTCTGTCCTATAACTCATTATTCGTTATTAGTAATTACAAATTGCTATCTATCATTTATTATTCGTATATTTATCCATGAATGGTATAAATAAAAGCATACTGTATCCATTTGTTATCTACGTACCCGTACGGAAAATACCTATGTTTACGTGCTTTTATCCCCGCTATCCATCCTCGTGCTTATCTTCTGCAAAAGATTGATTACAAACTGTGTAATTGTACCTATTTGTCGTATTATCTTAATTCACTCCACGAGCACAAGTAAATAGGAGTATTCGCGAAGGCGAACGAATTTTGCGAATAACTAAAATTATTCGTAATTCGCGAATAACGATTAGTTCGAATAAATTTCTTCCGACTTTGTTCGAAGCTATCAGGTGCGGTTAAGAATATTCTCGTCGTACATTGACGAGCGTTCTTGGATGGACGCGCGATTGCGAACAGCGATCATTCGGTTTATCTACGTGAACGTCAACGGTTCGTTCGATCGAACGGGCGACTTTCGACCCGGCGGAATAATAATTCGAGGGGTGCAGCGGAACACCGTGGCCGTGGACGGCGTTTGCCAGAGGAACGGATTTGCACTTGGCAAAGAACCGAGAGACAACTTCCTGAGAAAGTTTCTCGAGTGGCCGGCCACCCATCTATCTCATCCCCATTCGACTCTCTTTGCGTCGCTCTTATCTTTGTCTCTTTCCATTCGGCCTTATCGCCTTTGCTACTGCGCTCGGCGAAGCTCAAAGAGCCAAGGGTACGAACGTGTCTGGAAAAATTTTCTCGCAACCAGCCACAGCCAGAAAACTCTTCGCTTGGCTTCGGCTTTCGAAAATGGACATCGCGCCTGTAATGTTCTCCTTGTGTTCGAAGCTACCTTAGCTCGATGAACTCTCCAACTATCTTCTGATTACGATCGATTTACGCTCCGTCCGGTAAAGGGACGGAGAGTTCGATCGATCGATCGATTAATTTTAAAGGCCAGTGCTTGAAGTTCCATGGTGTCGGGGATATTGAGGAGATAGGACTTAAACGGTAATTGTGTTTAGCAAGATAGAGGATCCAGCTGGACACCTGTCGGTTAGACTGTATGCTATATATAAATGTAAAGAAATAGGATCTAGAGAGAAAATTGTCTGGCTCTTTAAACGGTGTAACGAGTACTTTACCTTGAATATTTTTTGTACGGTTTTGTACATTACAATTTTGTATATATTTAGTAACGATTTAAAGGCGTTTGTCGATAATGTGACCGATGTCTCTGTTGTTTTAGGGGTTGTTTATTTCAATTTGCACCGCAATGCGGGAACATTGATCTTGACAATGATACAGTGATCACAGTGTACCTTATGAAAGATTATATCACTTTCGTTCATATTATTATTTTTTATTACTAACGAATTTAATCATTTTCTATCGAATCGAAGAAAAAATACATTAAAGGGTTGCGTAGCATCGCAATGTTAAATTTCACCATTAAGCTATTAAATTTCAGACATTTCTCATATTTGTTGCATTTTATTTTATGCAATGGGATATTGTAAACGAAAATGAGAATATAATCTATCGTAGAAAATATAAACGTCATACAATAAATTAAGCGAATTATTTTATCTTATGTTACGAAAATATTGAAAGTGAACGGTAAATTAGACGAAGAAACGAATACTAATTTGACTGAAAGTGGAATACATGAAACGAAAATATAGGTCGGAGGAAATGAAAGTAATGAGAAATAAATTGCAGAAAACTAAGTAGACTACAAAACAAAAAGTAGGATGTAATATAGGTGGATATGCGCTGCTTAATCATTTATGGAAGCTGTGAAAGAAAATAATGAGGTAGTAATAAATATAGAAATATTAAAAATTAAAAGCATATTACATTACACGATGGAAAACCGAAAATAACACAAATTCAAGCATTTAATTAATTTATTCCAAATCTGTTGATAATTTGCAGTATCGATATCAAACTGAAACCGGTGATAAACATTTCACATTAATTGCTGTGTTTATTTTATACAGAATATCTTCTTCTGTTTATTTTTTTTCAAATATTTCATATAAATTGTGTTTCCTTTTTCATGGTTTTTCATATTGATTAACGACGTTCCAAATTATGCAATTAATTTTTCAAAATATTTTTAGTATGAAGTTGACTAAAAAGCTGTTTTTATTTTTTCTATAATTACCGTTTGTAAATTTGAGATAACATTTTTCCACTTATTTTAAAAAAAGCACTTTCATAATATCTTCAATAGGGGTTTTAATTTAAGATCTAATGAATTTAATTAAAACGATAGAAAGAATTAAAAAATGAAAATTTAGAATTATGAACTGCATGGATATAAACTAAAATTTTTAACGTTATTGATACGACTTTTTTGAAACGTTATTCAAGAGGAAGTAGTAATAACAATATTTTCTACTCTGTGCCGTTATCTAAATATTTTAACAATCGTGTAATCAACACAATTTTTCAAAAATGTATTAATAATATAGTGACTGATGAAAAAAGGAAAGAGTACTGGATCACATGAACGACAAAATAACACAATGTAAGATTGATCTCATAAACATACAAAATCAAAAGTCAGATTAATTTCGTACCAGTTAAAACAATCATACTTATTCTTACATAGATTTTATATCCATAAATGTGATAATAGAAGTCAACATAAATCTCTACCAAGGACAATCAGTAAGAAGAAATTAGGATAATTAGAAGATGTAGAAGTTCGTCGTTTAAAATTAGGAATATAAGTTAAGGAAGGAAGAAAGTAAGGAATTTCCTTTTTCATCTTCCAGTCTTTTCTTATCCACCAAATTTATTTTTCTCGGAATTCGATGAAGATTCTCGCCGCAAGAATCGTCGATCGTGCACGTCGATATGAAAAGCCTATTCGTTTTATGGTCGATCGTTTTCCGTGCCAATCCGATAGAGATATTATTGCAGCGCGTTTTCGTGAGAAATCCGCTTGCTGGTTGGCCGCCCCGGTCGTTCGTTAAGTCTAAAACGAAATTAGCCTAGTTTGTCGGCAGTGTACGTCCTCTGCTATTGAACATTGGGTCGCTAACTCTTTGTCGTTGCTACAAAAAGATTCTCATTAATTTAATTAAGCGACAGAATGCTAAATTGCGAAGTCTTTTATAAATAGAAGTAATTTTCCACTATTTGCCAATTTCGCTTATGTCAATCGAATATTTAACGACAAAACGTCGCTTTGAATGTAGAAATTGAGTCCTAATATTGAGTGAATAGATAAAAATAATATTAATTTGGTATATAATATCATTATACGATACTTGGAAAGAGCAGCGTTGTAAATTTTCGATGCGTGAAACATATATTTATTGATAATAGAAACATGTAATCTGAAAAAATAATATTATTAGCAGAACAATAAATATTCAATAACGAAATAAAATCGTAATTACGATTTTTTTCACAGTTTGTATTGGACAATATAAAGACGATTAAGACAGTAACCTGAATCACACACATATACAAATATTTTCATATCATTCTATACTTAGATAATATTTAACTATTAAAAATTATTTGCTATAGAAAGGATAAATATTTAGATAAAATATGATAATATTTATTATGGATCTACACATACTTAAAAAAGTATTATAAAATATTTATATCTCAGGGTTAAAATAAGTCCTAAAATATATAGCTAGCTATGTATATTGTAAAGTTAAATTTAAAATTACCTATCGTTGAAAATAGTTACCTGTAATCTATTCCAGTACATCGTATAATTTATACTATGCACATGTACGTATATCTACGTGTACGAATAACAACACAACGTATTAGATTTTCATATATACACAGAACTGATCGTGTGTACTTTAGAGACACGCACACATATGCCACATGATTTAATTTATGTAATTTATCACAAACGACACAGTGTAATAGAATCAAAGTTAAATAACGATCGATTGCTTTATAATACCGTTCGTGCGAAATCACAGCCGGCGAAAATGAAATCGACGCGAAGCGGGACAACCGTGTAATTCGATTTAGCTTCAGTTTTATTTGTAAATGAACAATTGCCGTAGAATACATGACGATATTGATTATATCTAAATCAACTTTCTGAATGAACGATTATCAGGACTTCGTGTATTAAAAGTAAATAGCACACATTGTTGCGGAAATCGGTGATACGTTTCCAATAAATGGTAATGGTTGGTGTTATCATTAAAGAGAAAAGCGGAAATTGGGGTGGCAGTTCAATAAAAGGATGAAAGTGCTCTTCTAATGGAACGCGTACGATGCAATTTTACGAAATCTGTGATCATTGGAAAAAGGAAGAATATAACAGATGTTAGACATGAAACAGAAGCAATTACTGTGCAAATAATTTACTAGAATTTTATACAAGAAAGACTTCCACGTGACGTGCGGTAATGCACTAACATGAAACAAACGTGTTCCTATATTTCGTTTGAAGCAATTTAATGGAAAATTGACGACCATTTTTGCAATGCAATTTTTCAGATTTCTCAGAAATAGCATAATCAAAAAGCGATAAAAGAAGTCCCGCAAGTAAAGGCTACAACTTCACAAGTGGTATAATCAGAGTTTTAGTCAAACAAGTAGTACGAGCGTAAAAACACTGATCGTTGCGGTAATAAAAGCGTATTGTACAGTGGAGCGCTAGATAGGCAAGCCATTTGCGATGAAAATAGAATTTTTCGTTTTAAGTACATCGTTATATAAAAAGGTAAAGATAAAAGTAATGTGTCAGATATTTACAAAATAAGCTTGCATTATATTTTTCCCTCTGAATGTAGGAAAATAACACGTTATACATATAGCGGCATAATAGCAGAAATGTTTCTTGATAATAACACAATGAAATATATGAGAATAAACTTGTTTCAGTTATATAAAATCTAAAAACAAAATAATAAACTTGTTTCAATAGTTAAAAAATATATCTAGCAGATAAAACATATTTCAATTAGAGAAAGTGTTTCAAACACAAATTTCTTTTCGGTTTTTATATTTCGAATTCGTATTATAACTTTTTGCTAAAGCTTTAAATTACCAATGTTGATACAATAGTTTTTGCATGATTGTACTCACGGAATGTGGTAACATTGGTAAAGTTTGGCTATTAAACTCTGCAACACGCTCTATATGAAAACTCATGCGGGCTCATAATCGTGAACGAGCTGACAGTATTCCATAGCTTATGTCTACAAATATTTTACAAAATAATCGATAACATATACAAAAAATAATTCTGAGTTCTCAAAACGATTCAAAACAATTTTTCTAAAAATATATTCCAAACTAATCTGCACATCTGCAAAGAATAACTTCATTTCTGGAAAGCTACATTCTTTGACTATGCGTGTACAGTACTCTCACAATCACCATCGCAGGCTAACACTGATTCGAAAACCATTTCAAACAACAATCTCCTTTATTGTATGAAATCCAATTTAATTAATAGCAATTTATAAACCGTTTCAACTGGACGCTTTCCGATGTTTATCTAATGGCTGAAAATGGAATCTCAAAACGAAACCCAGCGAATCGGTGCTGTGATTGTTGCAAAATCGGGGAGGTTGGGCAGAGAGAGAGAGAGAGACGCAATGTGAAAGCGGCGATCGCGATTCAATCGCCGAAAGATTCGAACGATGTCAACAAAAGGAAGAAAACGAACGCGTCTGTTAGAAACCGCACACTTTACGAACGAGAGTGCTTTAATTTCATCGAGAAAACGTCGACGCAGAAAGCTTCGAATCGACGCGGCGCGAAAGAGGACACCGGAAGAGAGAGAAAAAAAAAGCGAGAACGCGAACGAATCGGTCCCCGCGAAACGAAAATAAAGGCAACGATGTCAGGGGTTGAGAGAGGGAGAGAGGAAGAGAAGCAAACGCCGCGAAATCGTCGTTCTTTCGCAGCAACGAATGAATTTCATTCGCGACCCACTCCCGTTAACAAGCGGAAATTAAAGAAATTGTTTATGTAGAGGATTAAAACAATGCCAGTAATAATTAGTTTTTCCGTCGACCGGCCACTACGATTATAATTGCGGCTGAACGCAGTCGCAATTCAAACGAGAGCCTTTGGCGACACGAATGAAGCGAAGAAGGGAAACACCATACCGGGATAACGCAAACAAAGAGCTTCTATTTCATTTTGTCAATTAATTCGAGAAAAATAAATCCGTTGTTTTCGTTTTCTCTTTCTTCTACTTTTTGTATTTTTATGTCGCGATGAAAACGTTTAAAGGGTAGTGAAAATCTCTTAAAGTTTCTCTTATAGGTGTTATAAGGGGGATGTTTAACGAGCTTTGTTGCAAGAATTTTATTTATTATTTGTTAGTTACTTTTTTCGTTGTTCAATTTGGTTTCAATGCAAAGGTAAAAAAGTATTGCTATCCAATTACATTTTTTAATTTCTCGAACTAATGAAGTGAATATTTTGTAAAACGCGAATTGAACTTTGATTTTTATAGATACAAACAAATTGAACATTTAACAACGTATAAACTGAACGCACAAACAATTGAAAAGTTTTGCATTGATATACAATAACATTTAGGTAAATGGAGGCTTTGTAGTAATAGTTTCAAGAGTTGAGATATGTAACACTGGTGGATTAAATTGATAATATATAAAATTCCCAGAATATTTTACTAAAATCCATAATATTTTATTAAAACAAAGAATATACGTAGTCGTTCAGTATGGGGGTTGCTTAATGACTCGATCGGCAACGTTATAAGCAATAACGATGCAATTTCCTTGACGATACTTGTATATCTTCCTCACTGTAGCCCGCAATGACGCTTTAAATCGGTACGGTTTCACGATACAATCGATTATCTATCGGAAACGAAATTGGTTTTCGGTTGTTTCGAAAACAACTATTCACGCGGGAATTAATAGCTTTATCGTACGAACAAACAGCACTAGAATATAAAAAAGTAAGTAGAGAAATTAACCCCGTCGCTAATGATTGTTTCTGATCGGGATTATTGTATGTATATATATATCGATTTGAATGCAGGAAAACTCTGCATGCACGCGTGTTCCTGACGATAATCACGTGTAATTTGGTCCGTTGTCAACGTTGATAGATTGAGGGGTTGAAGCCGGATTTAGACGATAAAAGCTTCCTTCATGATTTATTCGAGGGATAAGTTTAATAGTTCGAACGATGACACACTGTAATTGTTTTCATTTGATTTATAAGTGGGATGAATATGGTATTGAAAAATCATTGCATATGAATTCTTTACTTATTTGTTTGATATATCGTCAGTGTCTTATCAGAGTCTACATACAGCAGGTAAACTTTGAGATATTATAATAGAAATGTTCGCTCTAACAATGTTTTTGGCATCAAATTTGTAATTTACTGAACATACCCATACAGGTATATATATTTAAAAAAAATAACAGTTTATTAGAAATATTAACCCTGCTGTTCTCTTCGGATCTGAATGATCCAAATGAATATTATATTTCGATACCTTTATATTATATTAATTATAATTAATTTATACTATACCCATATATTTTTACTTATATTATAATATTAATCTTATATATTTTATTAAAAAAAGATCCTCCATTAAAGACATTAAAATAATTAAAACAATAAAAATTATTTCTATTCTAAATTAATTGTAACTGCAGTTATTATCGAGTCAACGTTAAATGTCGCTCACTATTGGATATAACATACTATAACATTAAATATCATATTTTTGAACAATAATGAACCGGGATATTATTTTCACGAAGGAAATATCTGATGTTTTCATAACTGTTTTGTTATTTAAAAGAATCTCTGTGCGACTATCCAACGGCTATGCAAACGACGCATTTGCAACACATGTCGCGAAGAAAATTGCGCTTTTTCGATCGTAATGGCCCCGTAATGGTTAATTTAGCGCTGCCAAAGCTGGGTCGTTTAGTTTTATTGAAAGATAATTTTACCTTAATGCTGATAACAGATATTACGATGGTAACAGGGGACTTGGTATCTTTGACCGTTATCGTTGCAGTACTGAAGCGTTCTGTAAAACGTTATTGGCCCAGATTGTATGTTTCGACTGAAAACTCGTATAGAATATTTCGAATTTTCTGCTCTGTTATCAGAGGCAACGCAGTAAAATAACCTCGATCGATTAGACCGATATTGGGAATTGGATTTGAGGTCACGTTATTGCGGACCAATTATAAATACCTTTACATATGTTAGTTCATGTACTGTACTCTATAGAGTACTTCACTAAAAAATTAAACCAATATCATAACGTATAGTTTAAAAATTTTAATATTATAATTTAGAAGAGGTATGTATTTCAAGATAGACTAATGCATATATTATACATAAATGGTAAGTTGAATAAAATAAACTGTTTGAAGAAAAATTTTTTATTTCAAAAATATATTTGGCATTATTGACATATTTAGTATTTGGTTTGGTAATAACACATTTTTTTTATCAATGGATTGATGTTGCGATTAAAATCTTTATACCTATTATAAGGTAATACATCATTTTATATAATTACATATTCAGTATCTATGGAGATCATGTTATTTTCTAATTAGCAAGTACATGCAACAACTATAATTTTGACTTTATTATATTATTAGATTTTCAATGATGACTGCAATTAATGTATTCTCATGTAAATATAACATACGTGCATGGTGTAATATAAAGATACACAGAAAGCATGTATTAATAAGTAGAAAAAGTAAACGACTTTGCGTGTGATACCGCAGTAAATAGTTTTTAATCAATCTGTAGAATAATCTTGCTCTTTAACGTAGGTACTAAAAATGTAGCTCGTTATGGATAACATGCAACAAAGCCTTATAGAAATGTTCAAATTAATATTAAAGTTCGTTAGAAATCTTCTAATTTGAAATTTAATATCGCAAATATTATTTAATTAATCCCTGAAATAATTCTCCTTTTAATTTATTAAGAAGATATCTCATCATTCACAATTTTCTACAAAACGTTGCAAAACTCCAAATTCGAAAATTAAGTATACTATCATTTTAGAATAGACTAAAAAATCAATCGAATGTAATTTCACTTGACGTTACACGTAATATTGTAGCGAACGCTCTTCGATCAATCTCTAAAATAAGCCTTTCAATCTATTAACAAAATAGTTTACTATTTGCGATGTACCAGAAAATACTGTAAAATTCTCAAATTATCGTCGCTTTGAGAGATATTAGAAAATTAATCGAAATTAATTAAATTTCAAATCGTTTGTTTCTCACAACGAAAGGGTCGATATCTTCGTACTAATTAGAACTTGTTATCATCTTAGAGGATACGTAGACGAAATGCAAAATGTATCAAATGTACACATGCTTATGCATGTGGGAACACGGGAGTATCTAATCGAAAGCGTACATACAGGCACGAAAACAGGCGAATACACGACGGTCAGGTATGTGCACAAGTGCACTAAGGGAATCCGTGCACTAAGTGCTATCAATAATGTTCAGCTTTCCGGTCGAATTAAAGGAGAAGCTCGAGATCGACTTGATTGCCATACCGTTGAAAAATTCAACTATTCGGAAAGGAGAGTTATCGGATGTTAGTTCTTGTTTTCTCTGACTAGCTAAAGATTCGTTTGGTCCTTTAATGTCGTGAAACATTTATTCGTTACACGAAAGCGTCGCTGTCTGTCAGATGGGGAGAATTTCAATGAAATAATAATTGTGCGATAGCAGCGTGATTGAACTTCTATTATGTATCGTGATCGATAATACCGCAGCGAAACTAGCAAGGAAATCATTTGGCTAATAATGGATTAATTGAATCTTTCGTACGTTTATCGTTGAAAGTATTGTATTCAGTTTCAGTTTATTGTATTTTCCTAGCAGTTTTATTAATGTAGGTTTTGTATTTTTGTAAACTGTAGTAACTGAGTGATCAAAGTATTTAATTGTTTTCTGTACACGCAGTTTTTAATTTTTAGATTATTTTGATTTTACGTTGATCCTTTGTATTTAATATACATATTAGATTTTTATATGAACTTCTCAGGGGCCAAATCAACGAACTCGATATTAATAGATAATTAATAAGATTAATATTCAGTTCTCAAGAAAAAAATGTCTTACCTCCATAGATTCATTCATCGCAAGAGAATGGCATAGATAATAGTACATTCTTAAGTAAATTTAAAAAAACAGTGTTTGTAGTCTCTAAACGGTTTATATAATATATTTGTTCTTCCTGTTTGTATATAATATCATTTTCTGGCCATTTGCTAATTTTATGCTCGTTAATGTTTTATGTATATCACTTTAAGAGTTGTACTTTATTGTTTTAACTCTAGAATCATTTGCGAAATTTTAAGAATGTCAGAATACGAAGATCATTTTGATAAAACACGCTGTAAATTTATGAATATTGCGCAATAAATGTAGAAAGAAATTGATGTTACAACCCAATAAGTTAAAATAACTGTCACCGTATAGTAAGTATCAATTTGATCTCAAATTTTACATATATACATATATTATGTATAATATGTATAATATATATGTATGATATACATATATTAAATTTTTCTTCCTCCATGGTTTAGAACAAAATTTTTATCTTCGAGTGCCTGAAGGGATATTCAGAATATATCGACTGAATAATATAGTTAATTTAAGACTCTTCATTTTATTTAGTCCACGATATTATATACGATACGAATATCACTTTCTCTTATCTATATACATACGTGTAATATAATTCTATATATTGCAAGCTGCGATTAAGTATGTGAAGTTAAATGATGTACAATTCAGTAACAATATGTAGCAACTATAGAACCGATTATAATTTCATTTTCACTTCGCAATATACCTATTCACTATTTTTCATTTTAATCTGCCCATAAAATTTAGAAACCTTTAAACTGTCACTTTGCTAATAAACTTCTGAAACTATATAGGATAAAGTAAATATACTTTGATGACACGCCATTTGATAATCGAGACTTCACGTAGCAACAATTTAAAGAACCTGTGATATAACGTTTCGTAGAAATCACTCGTAAGCCTCGAATAATATTCCAGGACTGCTTGACATCCTTTGCTGCACACACTCAATTTTAATAGAGTCCGGATCAAAGAGAATCAAGGATCTAACTACAGGAATTCAACAACGTGTTCTTGTTAAGCTAAAACCAGCCCATAACCCTCTGGACAAATCGATGCTTCGTATAATGGGAAAACCGGGAATATTAATCTCCCTGGCCGACAGTATCAAGACTATGGCTACTTTTTGCTGAATAGAACGAGCTTAAACTCTCCGTCTGCTGCTCTTTGAAAGCACAGTTTTTTTTATATCTTGCCTTACGTACGAATTAATAAATAAAAGTTACGATATGAATTTTTTAAAATGTATATCTGTAATAATCTTTATATCGTGATTACGATTATCACTGATAACAAGATTATACACAAAATATAATACTCGTTATACACGCGCATACACATTTAGAAAGTGAAACAAATCTTTATTTGGACCAGTTCATTTCTTTCATTGAATTCATCAAAATATGAATTTGCATGAAGATTCACAGTTTAGTTACGAATATTGAAATTTTATAAGATACCCGGATCTTTTATGGATTATAGAGTGGAGAATCAATAATAAAATGGTAAAATAGCGAAGGTAGTCGCAGAAGGCGAGATATTGATTCTGAGATGTTGCAGCTCCACGTAAGAAGGTATAATCGAAGAAAACATCAGAATAATCTGAGATTACTATAAATTTACAATTGTGTATCTTTCAGGATTTGAGTAATTTATTATAAAAAAAATGTGTGTTATAAAAAATCCCGTATATCCTTAAACCTAGAAAAATTTATTGATCATGTTATACTTTTAATTCTGAAAGAGAAAGAAGTTATTGGCAGTACTAAACTTTCAGAGTTAAGAGACAGAAACTTTATTAACTTTCAGTATCGTGAAACTACTTGTTCAAAATAACTAAATAACTAAAGGTAAATTTATCTTAAATTTTTAATCTGATTTTCTTAGACACAAAACTGTAGGTGAGGAAAGAATATATCGTTATATTTTGAACTTATAACCATCTTTTGTTCGAATAAACTATTCGTTCTGCTTACGTAACATCTTGTTCATAGATTTACATACGAAATATTGATATATCTCAATCGTTTAATTTGAAAACACCTTACATCAGTGTTTCATATTATTCATAGAATTTCCATTATTAGAACAAGCAATACGTGAATATTCCATTATGCCGATACTTTATTACTATAATATTATATTACTCAAATGCATGTATAACATTGTACGTTGATTAGCACTAAAGGAAACGTAGAAATTCATAATTCAATAAGTTTTATTATAATATACGCACATAATTCAGCGTAAATTTATTTTACTATAAGTACTATAAGAGGGACAATAGTTTTTATTATATTGAATTGTCAGTTTAATTGATAACAAAATTTCATGCGCCGTTGTATGTATTCTATCAGGTTGTCCAAAAGTTTCTTTTGCTTTATAAGGAAATAACAGGTGCACAATATTTTTTATTTTATATTATTTTATTGAATTATGTGAAGCAAAAAATGTTGCACATCTGTTATTTCCCTATGAAACGAAAGAAACCTTTGGGACAACCTAATGAATAATCGAGCTAATTATCATATAAGTATTCTACGACAGTTTGAAATTTTTCAAATTTGTGGTAAAGAAGCATTTAATTATTCGGAATATAAAATCAGTTAGATAAATAAATTATTAATTTATTGCTCAGAAACGCTCAAATATGCCGAAAAATATGAATAATACGAAAAAATGTTTCGAATGAAAATTGTGCGATAGCAACGTTGACATATTGTATTCTTATCTATTTGACATCTTTTATTTTGACAATTTTATCGATAATAATAATAATAAAAACAGCATAATAATCAACAGTTGATAGCTTTACGCAGTAGATCAAGATAGGAAGAAACATTTTCGAACGCGTATCTTCATTTCCGCGTTTTATTGTATTTTCGTTGGAAACGACATTTCTCGCGTCGAAGAAACAGAAAAGGTGAAAAATATACACGCGTGTTAAGCGGAAAGTCATACGGTTGAGCATTTTACTGCATGGTAAAATTGTTTCGTTTATAACGTCCAGGGGAGATAAAGTACGGCGGACTCCCGATGCGATCGCAACGAGTTGATGAAGTTTCGACGAAGTTAGACGACGAAACTTTACGACAAAGGGAAGAATATCGAGGCGAGAAGGGACTTTCGAGAGAAATCGAAACCGTTTACCGAATGACAAGTGACAATGGAGTTTCGACGGCACGAAACGAGGTATATTTAAACGGCGACGAGAATTTTGGTCGAAAAGGATTCGAGAAAAGATAAAAATTCTATTTATATATAAACTAGGAGAAAACTATTTAATTCGCTATTTAGAAAATTGATGTAAATTTGCTTTATCTCGATACTCTGTGAAAATCATGATAATAATTATTAACTATCTCAAAACTTATAATTGATGAACATTCCACCCGTTAATTAATGGAATAAATAACTACTCAACGAACTATTTGCTTCCCTTTGGTTCTATATGAAAATTACGATAATAATTATTAACTGCCTCAAGAGTTTCAGTTTACAGACATTCCATAAAGAAATAATTCATTAATTAGTAGAATCGAGAACTATTCACGTAACTACCGTAAACAACTATTCGTTTGTACTTGATCTTCTGTGAAGATCAAAATAATAATTATTAGATATCTCAAGATTTATAATTAACCGAAAATAATCATTAATCAATGGAATTTATATATTTCCTCCTGTATATATACGTATATTCGGCTAGTTGTGTTTCATCATATCGCCAATAAAATTTCCGAAAGTTTCGTATAACGCAGATCAAATACTTACAAAATTTCCCATCGTAAGTGTTCGAATGTTTTCGTGAATCACTATGTACATATGTACTACATTTGACTTTATTATAATTGTTATTTCCGAATAACAACCAAGGACCAAACTTTATATGATAATTGAAAAGAGTGCAGCAGTAAAGAGGCACATGCTGTAAAGTACCGTCGGATGATAACGACTTAAATCTCTTCGTTAAAATTCATACAGTCCGTATCGTTAACCTCATTCGTGACTTTTGATTTGAAAATTCCGAGTAGCTGTCTGACTTTTCCATACATTGCGTACGCTGTATCCTCGCTGCAGAAACTTAACCATGAGCTAACAAATCTAACGTAAGCTCCATTTTCTAGCAGGGGAAAGGAGGGGTAAGTGTCGCGACGGGTTAACGCATAGCCGTGTCAATAAAGTTTCGCGATACGTCGGGCGAAGTAGAAAAGGAACGACGGTAATCCCGATGGAAGATTTAACTGTCGCTAGAAATAGGCGGTCGTCCTGCACCAGAAACTTCCTCTTGCCGTTTGCTTCTCCAAGCCCCAAAGGAAATTATAAATTGGACAGCTTGCTACCGCCGTGGCCCCCATGAGCAAAGTAACAGCTAGTAACCGGCAAAATTTTTGGGAAGAACTCAATTATCGGTCGGCAATCGGCTGAAATTTAATCAGTCCCTTGACGAACTTAGAGTTCTCTTTGGGAACAGATCGAAGTTTTAACAGTGATTTATGGAGTGTTATCGTTGCTCTTTTATGATTGTAGTTGTGATCGTCGTTATTTTCTTATTATTATTATCATTACATTGTGGATGTTTATACAAATTCATACTTCTCTAAATATAATTAACAAAATGGAAATCCAGGCAGAACTTTGCTTTGTGTATTAAGTTGTCCGAAAAGTGTGTTTCTTTTAGTCTGTGTCTTTTAAAAGTGTCTTCAAACATGAAACCTAATCTGTGGAACGTTGCAATCCTTATCTTGATAGAAGAAAATGAATCGAAATAATTCGACAAAATAATGTAAAACGAAACATGCTGTGAATCCATTATTTCCTTATAAAACGAAAGAAACTTTTCGGACGACGTAATAGTACAGCGTTATGTTATGGATATTTTTATTTTTTAACTTATTTGATCTGTAGATATTTTATACGATATATTTTCGTATATTATATCCATTCTATGTGTTTTGGTACTTTCAAATTCCTAGTAAATTAATAAGAATTGTCATTATGTGCATATTCTTATCGTTTTTAATTTATTGTTGTTATAAATGTGTAATAATTCATATTTCATTTATTCATGTTAGTCCTGTTTTATTTCAAATTAGTGTATATTTAGAAACGATCGTAATTGTTCGGAAATTTGATAAGATTATGATTTTGTCAATACAAAACTGGAAATGTTACAAATCTTAATCATCTTTGACTAAATCATTTCTTAATAAGTGATTGTCGATTGAATAAGTACGAACTAAAACCGATTTTAAATTTTGTGCTTTCCATTAAAATTTTAATTATACTGAGAAATCAATAAAAATTCATTATTCGATGGCGATTTGTTAGAAAATTAATTTATGTTTTTGACCAAGTAAAACAATTGTGTAATAAATTGGAACACACTCTGGCTGGCTGTGAAACACTATTGCAAAAGAAAATGAATCTTTGATTATTTTAATAGCTTTCTGTAACAATCAAATATTCACAGAACTTCTTTATATTATTTTTATATTATCTTATATTTCTTATAGAATTCTAATATTATCTGATTAATCAATTTCTCAATTCTTGTTAATATACGAATATTAACATAATAGTTACGAACATAAAGTTAGATGAACAAAAGAAATAACAGTGAACGTACAATTTTTAATTAAATTTTGAAACCGATCATTCGACCGGGCCTGGTAAGGTTAATGTTACCAAGTAAAAGCTACACATAGATATATTTAGATATTTGTTTAAGCTGTAGTTTGAGATTCTGCCACATCTCATGTTTTATGTATTCATAGATAAAAACTTTTCCACTTTTAACACGACTCCGTACGTTTCAAATGTTCTTGGACTTTGACTAAACTTAACGAAACTTCTACGATCGCGCTGGTCTTTCAAAACTATCACGTGGCACGTGTCACTTTACATTTAACGATTCATACGTTTCCCTGAAATTGAATCAAACTCACCTTCTTTTTCAAACGGGTCACCAAAGATGCACGACAGCCAACAATATCTAATTTACAATTCAGTAAAAACTGCTTCATTTATTTCTCACATCTAAAAGGCTTTATGCAATGTATTTGTTTCCGCTGTCCAGTAACATTAGGTTCTGTAAACGTTATAATATTCGCAATTTGTTTTAGATTCTAATAATTGTATTTTAATTCTTATAATATTCGTATTCCTTGAATTTTTAATGTTTGTTAACATATTCAACCGTTGAAGAATTTATGATATTTTTGCGATTTACGATAGTTTTAAAGATTTTATGTAACTTGTAATTCTGAAAATATTCAAAGTATTTTGAGAAGTGAAGGATGAAATGTTTTATTGTTATTATAAACAACTTTTGGTTATGCAGTTTCACGCACACTTATTGTTATGTCGCGTGAGACAAACCGCACGCCATCCCTCGTTGTCTGGTAGCCAGCGGTCCACGTACCGTTATTCCGACTCTCAATAAACCTAAGGACTCGCCATAAACTTTAAGTTAATTGTTTTAACATATGCTTTTTAATTTAATCCGTTTGTCCTGAAGGATTTTCTTATCCTAGAAGTGTTTTCGATTTATGGCTGGTTCTTAGAGAAGGCCTTAGGTTTATTACGCGCTCTTAAAAATTACGGAGAAAGCGGATATTTATCTAATGGAAAAGCTGGTTTTTTCCATGAACAATGACACCTACTAGCAACGTTGGTAGGAGGTTTCCTTCTCCTATCATTATTCATTAACGTTGACTATAACCACTCATTTTGATTTGTACGAAGAAAATTTGATTCAATATTTTTACTGACGACTAGTTTATTCACTTTGCTGCAACAGTATTATCTACTTTAATGTAAAACGCATATTGTATAATTTAGCGTTATTATGTCAATATTACTTTATAAACTGTATAATTTAGTCTTAATCTCGACCACAAAACCTGCTTAACCCTTTCCATGCAATGACTCTTGAGCATGAAACAATTTCCGATAGCCAACAGTCACGAGCTGTAGATACGCGTACTATTATTATTTGCACATAGTATCTTATTTAATTGCTAGTTTTTAGTAAATGATATATCACACGTATACGACTTCATCATCCTCGATACTCCATGGAAAAATATTATGAAGCAGCTCCATTTTAATTATAGAATTTTATGATCGTTACCGAGTTCGTTATTTTATTCGAATTTGAAAGAAAAATATGTGATTGGATTAAAACAAAACATCGATGATGTCGAACTCTGATAGAGGAATGAATTGCTTTTGCATGAATATAAAAAACATGTAGCTCTTCAAATAACATATTTTTCCTCTCAGGAGTCTTTTCATATAATAATGGCTGAGAGAAATATTGAAATCTCAAATGAGTCACTTTATACGCACATTCTACATAATCGCTATAATCTTATTATTTATAAAAACATTGTCTTTATTTTTATTAATTATATTAATCGCGATAAGTGTATTAACTTTTCGCCGTCTACTGTGTACTTTATTTCTGAGATAAAAAAATATTGGATTCGATGAAAAATGAGGTATTATATTATATGTTAATATAAATTAGGTATATATTAATGTTGAATAAAAAAATTTACTACTATTAATATTGTCGATTATAAGCTTGAGGCACATTTAAAAAGGAACTTGATTTTTAATTGGTTTTTTATTCATTTACTTACATTATCGCCGAAATAATTCCCCAAAGAATATCAATAACATTTAAAACGGCATAATCCAATTTAGAACGGTATAACGAACTCTAAAAAGGACGAGAAAGGCGAGAGAAGGAAGGAAAGGAATAAATGTGCGTAGTTAGTTTGCATATTATGGCTTAGCTTTTGCCGAGTACGAAAGAGAAAAGGAGAGAGCACCGGTCAAAGGCGATGTTCGTTCAATTTTCCATGACGAGAAATCGTCATAGCAAAGTCCAATTTCATCATACTGTAAACAAATACGATCGGGTAAATAGCTGAAAATCCTGCATCGACCTTTATACCTTTGCGATATTTGTCCGTTTTTCGTTCAGAGGCAAAAGCACGCAGCATTTCGAATTCGTTTCTAATGGATTCTCGATGAGTAATGGCCAACCAACATACAAATGGTTTCACAGGCGATACGCTTCGTTCCAACTGCCGTTAATTAAAGAAAATACAGGTCAATGGAGATTACGCGGGTACATTTCATTTAGATCGGTTTGAGAAGAATCTCGTTTTCCTCTTCTTCTTCGTTTCTTTTCCTTTGTCACGATTATCTCGCGATGAGCTGCGGTTAATGAGATGCGAAAGTATTCGAATACATTTTTTCAATATATCGAGTGTCATATAAGAAACATTTTAAATATATCCACTTTTTTAATTACAAATTAAAGGTCACGTGCACCTTCCAAGGTGACCACGATGAGAGTCAATGGAACAAATATTTGTACATAGCAGGTGATAAAAGCTAATATGTTTCAAGAAGGCTAAATCTAGATCCATTTTTGTATCGCAGGATTTAAAAGAATTTCAGCCATAAATTGATTTAACATTCTTTATTAAACTCATCCGACTTTTAGTTTCAATTATATTAATCGATAACGTTCATTTTGATAATTCTGACGAACACTTTTTAGTAACTTCGAGCAATTTCAAGTTCTAATTGCCCATTTTCAAACAAAACATTATGTTTGTCTGAAGAGATACGGATATCATACACTTGTGAAAATAGCCACGCCAGAGAAAATGAATTTTAACGAAAATTGAAATTTCGGTTCACATGCATAGTCATTATTAATTCACGAATAACATTCTATTTATTTAACTCTGAGCGTAGTCCGCAGTATATTTCATCCCAGGTCTAGTTTATCGATAAATTTTCATTTCAGCATGAAAGTAAAATTATTTATCTTTACTTTTACGCGATCCCATTTTTCTTCCTTTTATAAAGGCGTTGAACGTTGAAAGATACTATTTGAAATTAAAATGAATTTATATTGAAATGCGAATTATAACGATGAAATCAGTATTGTCGTCGTTATTATTGTTCCAGTGGTTGCGATACAATATAAAGATAATAATAAACCGAATATGAGGCATGTTAATGAGAAAACATTAAAATATACCGTTTCTATTTATTTACACATGTTAATAAATATTGTAATACCTTCGATCTAATTACTTCGGTTAAATAAATAATACTTTCATTATTCATCGCCTTATCTCTTTTTATAAATAAAAAATGAAAATAGGAATAAACTAATAAATATTAACAGTATAGTTTAATATTCTTATGGATAAAATTTGAAACACTATCACGAGTTGTTTAAATAAATAATAATTTACGGATTTTTAATGAAAATATTTGCAAGGTTTTAAATTTGACTTTGTTCTTAAATAAAAATTTATTAAGTTACTTTGAAACATTTGAGTATGTATAATCTCCAGTTTCGATGGGTTATTTTGTTTTGTACTAACAACTTTTTTTTAACTTTGATACAATTAATGCAACTATAGCTTCAAAATTATCTATATTCGTAGTAAAAGTGAATAAACATATTGTGTCTAACGGGGCGAGTTGTTAATTTCACAAGATGATAATTTTTTACTTTAAACTTGGTTGTAACTTGAAACTTTTGCGTGTTTTATTACTGTCCTTTATGAAAACATATAAAATCTTGTCTACTAACGAACATGATTTCGTTGCAAACGAGTTGAAGAGGTTTACAAAAGCGTTTGGTTTCCCTGTTATTTTAACATTCATAATGACAAAAGAATGCGACAGAAACATTTCATGTAATGATGTAAGAAAGAAACAAAAATATTTGTACCGTAACAAACGATTAGTCAGAAAGTAGATAAAACAAATGTACTGACAGTCTTTGGTATTTTAAAGTTAATGCTAGTTTGAAATAAATAATCGAGACATCATCATGTGTAACGAAACATATTAAAGAAAATTTATATTTATTAAATAGTAAATAATCACTGGGTACATTTATTAATAACTTTAATTTGAAATAACGAATATGTATAAAATATAATATCCGTTGAAGTACAACGCACATGTTAAATTCGCTAAAAGTATACTAATAAATACATACGATTAATGCGAATAGTTAAAATGCCAGTTTCCTTAGAAATTTCCAGGTGTTTCAATTCCATTTATATGATGACGATAGTTTCTATATTAATAGGCTAGAATAGATAATTTTAAATTTATATTTATTAAACTCTATATAAATCTGTTACCATTTTCACTAATTTGGTCTGACGAAGCAAAATAATATATGTGGATATCGTTAAAATTCTATAAAACCGTGACTCGACCATTTCATATTAATTTTCCAAATTAAGAAATTTAAAATAGGATTAATACCGAATGGCATTATTTAATTAATGTCAAATTAAAGTAATCTATCTTTAGCAAGTACTATTTACTAAATGTTATGGTAGTTTTTATCGTAATATACGCTGCTATAAATTATATTATTTTATAGTTTAAGACATAATACGTAAAGTATAAGTTTGTTTGTAATCATAAATTAGAAGACATCAGCAAAATTGTCTTATCCCACAATTGATGCGTCTTTACAGCATAATAACGTCAACTTGTCTTTTATTGAGACTTTGGAAGATATAATCGTGCAATATTTCACTGGTTAAACTAGGTATCTAATTTATCCAATATGCCTCACCTCCTCTCGATTTTTCGTAATAATTGACAATATCGATCGTGCAGTTTATTCCGAAATTCACGGTCCTAACTTTAATGCAGTTAATAAATTTAATTAATGACACGTCATGTCTTAAGGCTCACACAATTACTAAAAGAATATTTTATTCTTGAGATGTTAATAAATTACATGAATCTTTAATATCAGAAGATTGCGCAGCACTTTAAAATCAAGCAATTTGTAAACCTTTAACCGATGACTACTTGTGTGCTCGTAATGAGTACTAAACCCATCGAGATTTGTTTAAACTTTTTCATATCTCTCCCTTAATTTATTCGCCACATGCATAGTCTTCATTTTAATAATTCTCTCAAGCCGAAGGAAATGTACAGAGTGGTAAAAAAGTTATATGTCCTGGCTTTGACAGATGATTCTACATCCTCGGGATAAAAAAGTGTAAAATTGACTTGGAATTTCAAGATCAAATGTTTGTTTATTGCATCGTGTAGTACTCGTCGCGAGGAACAAAAATCTCAAAGAAACGATGAGTCGCAAATGAACCGTTCTCTTGGAAATTCATATTAAAATTGATTCTTACATTATCTACGATATACAAAAATTTAATCGATCGATTCAATAGTTATAGAAACATAATATTATTAATCGAAAGATAACAAAATTGAATGCAATTAAATTTTTATACACTTTTCAATTCTTAACACTAATTACATCTAAGCATAATTACTCGTATCAGTTAGAAGGTAATACAAAAATCGTTCATCAATCGAGAAATTCTCGTTTCATCGACTAAAGATAAATCCCTTTCTGTATGAGAAATTCGAATTCCAACGACAATAAAAGCAAGTCGATCCCATAAATCGGCTGCCGGTGCATTCAGCATGCTTTTCCGGATTGATAGTGGTTAAAGAACTTTAAATCGTTACCTCGAACAGATTCGTTGTGCACGGCGCCGAGTAGACAGCATTGTTTCAAGTTTCGAAACATTCCGTTGATTGTGTTTTACTATATCGTAAAGAAAGGATGGTGCTAGCAATTAATTCGATCTCTTTCCTCCCATTCTAGCCTCCTGTCATTTTCTCGCCCAACATTCTTTGATTCTGTCCTATTGTTTCCCTTATTTGATTCGCGCTTCTACAACCTCTATTTCTCTTCTGGATTTCCTTCATCTCTTTTTTCTTTTCTTTTCTTTTTTTTTTTCTTTTCGTTGCCGCCCACTCTCTATCGCTTCTTCCGTCTCTGAGAGATTCACACTTTTCTGTTAGATCCCCTGCCCCTTTGGTCTTCTTTGTTTGCTCGTTTGCGGAGTTTATTTGACTTTTTTAATTGAAAACACAGCACCGGCCGGCGTGGAGATTGTCTGACGTGGAAATGAAATGTCATTGCCGCTCGTCGGTGACCAAAGAAAAGAGGAAAAAAAAGAATCATAAGAAATGTGAAAATGTGTTAACACAAGATAACGCACAAATTAGAATTTATCTTATTACAACGTTGAATTTATTATTAAATATTCTACTAGACCTATATCGCACCTATACCACTAGCATCAAGTTATCGCTTTTATACTTTTACTTTCGCCTTGAGAATTTATTTAATCGAATAACTGGTGCATAAAACGATACATACTTGAGTTAGTTATCAAAACTAAAATATCAGGTATTTCACCGTATTTACGTAAAAGCCCAATAGTGATCATTTTGACCAAATACAATTTTTTTCAATTTTATCCGCGTATTTTACAAACACTATTTTAATGAGTAGTTGCGTTATGAAAATGTAAAAAACGAATAATCAGTCATTATCTATACAGTTCTCACAGCTCGATTAATTAACGTATCTTGTATAAAATATACACACTGAATTACAAATCGCAAAGAAACTATGATTCTAAATGATAACAAAAATCATTTATCTCGCTAAAATTTATCTCACAAACAAATTCTTTTTTATATTCTAGCCTAAACGCAAAATAGGGTCCATATACAATCGTATCATAATTATAAATAATGATCAAAAAATTGTGATCATCTTATGATTTCTTATTCTCGTTCCATGGGATGTTACTGGTCTAACGTAATGTTTCACTGTATCTAAAGTTTCAGATTTATTTCTTCCGGCACAAGAGACATCATGAAAATGCCAGTCTCTGTTATATATTTTCTCGTTGTTCGAATCGGCACAACGAGTGTCATAAAAACGAAAATCATTGTCCTGGAGGATGTCTCACGAGTTATCGACTTTCTCGTTCCATTTTAGCACGTTCTCTATTTCGAACGCCTCTCATTACGGTCACCGATCGAAAGAGTCGACTGTGCCGACGCGCCAGTCTCTCGTTAAAAATAAAAATTGCCGATAAAACGCCCAGGAATTGAAGTACGGCGAGTGCAGCTGGCGCCGTTAAAAATTTTTCGATATTTCACGCCTTGTTTCTTTAAAGGCAAATAGAGATCGACTCTTTATTCGGTAACCATTTATATCGTACACGGTCGATACAGGCACGGTTGAATGATTGTAAATGACTATTAATTCGGTTTACTATGAGATTTTTAACACGTTATCCATAAAAAGTGTATCATTCAACTGATCAAGATAAATAGGTGGAAATTCGGGGAAAAAATATTTTTATTATATATATATAAATACAGTAATTGTTACATAGAATGGTGCAGTGTATTCGTACTGTCACAATACAAAATATTGAAACAAGGAACGAATCAAATATTTTTACATAAATAAATTATTTTCTGTTTCGTTTCTCTAATTTCAAAAATATATCCTTTATTTTCGCCCATAGTTACACGCAAAATTTCATACGAAAATAGAGTAGTATTAAAAGAGTGGATTAGTATAAAAAAATTACCGAGAAAATCTAGTATTTAATATATTATTTAAACAAGTGAGTCAATATTATTTAAACTGTTCTATATATATTTGAAATGGTACGTGTAATTTCAATCCTCAACTTTGTGGACTGTTGTCACCCTTTCATGATTTCCAATAAAAAAAATACCTATCAAATATTTTTTCAAGGACTATCTTCAACATAAAAATAGGCGTTCCAGAGTTTGAACTGTACTCTTGAAAGTGTTACATGCAACTATTGCCTTTATTTATATCTAGAGTGTTATTCCACTGAAGTACTCTCAGAAGCTTGCTATGCAACCAGTAAAGTAAGCAGTTTATTGTATATTCGTAATAATTACTTTGAGAATTGTTCATCGATTTTTCACAGGTTGCAGCCAAATCTTTTCATGCTTCATTCAGAATTAATTATTCACATTTAACATGATGTGATATAGCATTAAGGTATTTTTGGTTAATTAGGTAATTATTTGCATTTGTCGTATAAATTTGCTAATTATCTTTAATACGAAAAACGTTTAACAACAAGGCATTTAATGACAACGAAAACTGATTATGAGATGACAGAGGGTGATATTTCATATTTTCATTTTACATCCAATATCGTAATATTCAAACAAATGTTGCAATTTTAATATCTCACGGGGAGAACGATGAGAACGAAAATTATGTCCAAATCATATAAATAAATTATTTAAAAATGTTAATGACAAGAAATTCTGGATGAATTTTTTTCAAATAGTAAAACGAGTAAAATAAATTCGTTCCTTAGTTTCGATGTAAAATTTATCAAATCATTTTCCTACATTATCTTTTTTCCTAGTTTTACCTACAGTTTTTATATTTGTGTCTACTCCTTTTTGCTGCTTCTTTATTTTCTTGAAGATTTGTCTTTCCCGTTTATTTCCGTTGCCAGTTTCCTATAATCGAAAATTCTCGATTTCATCGATCGAATAAAAGGAATTTCGAATAATTCGAAACAAATGCAAGTAATTTGAACAAACCTAACGTATATCAACACGCTCTTCAAATAAACCGTAATAACGTTAATATATTGCCAATTCGTGTTTTTAATATTATTAGTTACCATTAATAATTTGTTTCTTAATTAAATGATATTTTTACTTACTTTTGTTAATCTAACGATTTTATTATTATTAATTTTATTATTACTACGCCGATTTATATTTTTTACTCGTTTTTATTGGCCTCGCTATTTTACTGAATTTATTATTCTGACGCGAATTTATATCATTACTAACCTTTTTATTATTTCTGCTATTTTCCAATATTATTAATGTTACTGGTGTGACCCGAATTCCCATCGACTCTCTCAGTTGTTTGCTAGCATTTCACGATAATGCCAAATGAATATCGAGTCTTAAGACGGTGATGCCTAATTCAGGAGCGTGCTACTAGCTATGTAGCGACAGTTAATGGCTCACTGTCCCTCGAAGCGTGCAAGCGAGCTAATCTTGTTACAGCTGATCAATAATTAATAAACTCAATTAAGTCTGAGCTTCCGAGAGACGAACTATAGTTGCGAGGCAAGTGCTGAAGCAACGCTGGCTTTGATGTGCGAACATTATGGATTCGTTCAACGTACGTTAGTGTATAGGCCCCGATAATCGGACTTGCAGTTTTCTTTCTTCTGCTATTTGAATATTGCATACTTCGTTTTCTTAATGTTTCTAAAATCGTGCAAATAGTCAAATGAAATATTAATTAATACGAATACGTATATACATTGGAGCACATTAACAACTTGCCTTGAATTTTAGTTTCTAGAAATTGTTACGCTCTTGGAAATAAAATTTACGTATCTATGTTTTTGAATGTAGAGTTTACGGAGAATTTATAGGAAATGTATCGAGAATAAGAAGACTGTAGTTGGAACAATTAAGTGGATAAATGAATGATCGTTAATTTGAGTATTTGCCTGAAAATTGTAATTTATGTATAATAATTGTACGACTACATTTGCTAATTCATATGTTTACAAGAGATAAAAGCGTAATATGGAAATGTTATAAATAACATATTGTACTACCTTTTATTGCATTCCACTGTAGCACGTTTCATGTTTACATAAGTAAATTTTACATTTATGATTTTGCATAATTTTTACAATGTACACTCCTGCTCAAGAATTTGCAATGTCCTTTGCTTTTAAGCGTATTCTTATTACAATTCCCATTCTCAAAAAATAATTCATTACAGATTACTATTTCTCATATTATATTTCATATAATATGTTTCAATACCATTTTTCTACTTCTTCCTTGTATTTAATTATTTAGAAAGAACAAGTGTCATTTATCGAACACTTAAAATAGTATTAAACAGCAAGTGGCTTTAAAAAGTGAAACTTTAGCCGATAATTATATTATCCTGGAAGAAGCGAAGATACAGAAGATCGGGTTAGAAACACGAGAAGGAGGACAAAAATACGAAAAAAAGACAGAAGAGAAAACAAAAAGGAAATAATAACAAAATGTTGGAGACAAGTAAAAGAAAAAGGATACAGCAAAAGATGAAGATGGAAATCAAGAAAGAGAGCGGTACTATATATATGAGAAACGGGATAATGATGGAAGAAGTAAAGGAAATCAGGACAGAGAGAATAAAGAAATATTGTCTTAAAAATCGCAGATAATGAAAATCGAAACAAGGACAACATGAAAAAATAATGAAAAGTAAATAGAATCAAAGATACAAAGCGCTAAGCTGCTGAAGAAATTCCAAAGTATCTGACGATGGAATACGGCGGAGGAGATCAAAAATTAATTGCAAGATTCAAATGCGATAATGAAGAAAGGAGAAATAGATATTGGAAGAAGGACGAAGAAAACAATTGTGGGTTATACACTGGAAATAAAGAAACGATGGAACATTTAATAGGGGATTGCAGCGGTATGACAAGAACTATAAAGGCAGTTGCTGAAATATTGAGAGGCTCAAGAGAAGGAGCGGAGTGGGTAAGAGAGATTATTAACAAAAGGAGGCAATGTGAAAACGTAGTGCGGTTATAATGCATTCTCGGTGTCGAGTGGAGATGAGTTGAATTTTGAAGATATATGTTAAATTTGGTAGATATGAAAATTTGTTTAAATTTGTGATCCAATTTATCATATTCTATTAATTGTTAGAAATCAATTGTAAACCCTCCTTTCGAAAACCAGGCGAAAGAAATAAACGCATTACCACTACTTTAGTCAACAATAATTTTTTAACTATTTTCCAACTAAAATGAAAACTCGGTGGAAATACAGAAGCGAAGTTAAAAATTGACTGAAATATTAGACGAATATATAAGTAGTGTAATTAATCAAAATCAATGAAAGACTTTAATGCAAGAAAATTGAAATGAAGCTTTGATGAGATGCATTAAATATGTACGATACCCAGATATGTATTGGTTCGTTGCTTTTTGCAAGCCGAGAAGCAGTTTGCTATGCTCAGTTTTGTACAAAAATAAATATCGGCATCGTTTCAAAGACTAAATGAATTGTTATTTCTAATTAATGCAATATACAGCATGTCTTTTTGATATTCATAGTTCTCGATGTACTATTTTCGTGCTACGGAATTTCATTTCCCTTCTATTGATGTGTACACTTCGTAGCAAAACGTGTATGCTCAGATATTTCGAATATAAGCCATATTTTCATATATTTGGAATATGTACTCCCTATATTTTATGTTTATTATATTTTCTATTGTCTACATTTCACATTTCATTGCCTAATTTATATTCCACGCACATTTATATTTTATACAGCAAATGTAACATACATGTACGTTGAAATATAGATACCTCGATAGAATATGTGAAATATAAAATGGTTATACATATGAAGATCCCAAGAGAAAAACATGATAAGTAGATTTTTGTTGGCTTTCCGATTTTAATATCACTGTACGATAAAATAAGAGAATTGTCATATGACATAATCGAAAATGAATCTGTCAGGTCTCAAAATGTATGTCTTTCAAAAATAGTTGACAAGTTGTCCAAGTTTTATGGAAACCAAAGATATAATTTTTTTTTAAGATAAAAAATATTTTAATACCTTCGATGTTGTAATATTATGACACGGGGTATTTGAAAAATGTTAAAGAGGATGGAAAAATACGTGTGCAGTATGAGATTGATTGACAACATACTGAATTTTAAAACTATCTCTCTGTAAAATATACGAAATGCGACTTATCACATTCTTCGCTTATAGCTTTCATATCTTCATATACAAACAAATAAATAATATACAGATTATACTATACTGTACTCGATATAATTCATACTCAACTTTCATACAGGATTATTTTTTAAAACACCATTCAAAATATTTTTCAAGGCAAATTTTTACGTTTAAGGAATGATGATTCACAGTTAAAGAATATACTATGAGCGGTGCAACATTAGCACAGTTTCCGAAAACGTTCGTTGAACGTACGTAAAGCTGAAGATTAGAGGGATCTCCATGTAAATTACACAGGAGAGATGAAACGAGAGCAATTTCATCGTTCGTACAGAGACGCTTGAACTTAGTATAACGCAAATTATGAAATGAAAATTGCAAATACTATATGTAATTCAGCGAGTAGAAACTTATAACATACTGGTCCTCGCTTTCTATTTCGCTCTAACTGGCCGACCAAATACTCTGAGCGTTAGGATAAAAAAAAAATTATTTACTATATACAGGATTTATTATATATCATTTATATACAGGGTATATCACGTAAATATAGCACTTCCGATAATTTGACGAAGAAATGTTTTGAATACAAATTAATTGGCTTTCAATCGGCTACAAATTGCAATATACAAAATTTCCACGAAATTGTTTCTTCAATAAAAAATTAAGATCATCTTGACTTTTTTAAAATGATATTACTTATCTTTAATTTCATATCGTTGCGGCTGATATTAAGACAAGTTCAACGACCTATTATAATATGACCTTGAAATGACTCCGAATATTGAAATGGCGGTTTAATCAATGGAAATGTTCTTGCAAGGGAAATTGAACATTTTAAAATGATGAGCTTCAATAAAAAAAAANATTATTCGTTTCTCACTATTGGAACAATCGATCAGAAATATTCAATCGGATTTCATTTGATTAGAATAATTGAATAGAGTAATTGGTTAGAAATGTTTGATTAGATTCCATTTCAGAATAATTCGTTAAAAATAATCGTGAATTTGAACATAACGTATCGTACAATCAATAATTGTATCTTTTTCAATAATGTATAATCCACTTCTAACAGATTATTATAACCGTTTAAAACAGCATTATTAGTAATATAAAAAGATAAATTTTGTATAAAATATACATACATACAACATGACTATACTAATTATCAGCATATATACAACCAACTACATTTCTTGAATTTTTGATAGATTGTTTTAATAATCAAAGTTACAATCCCTATTTTTATTTCTGTACAATTGTTTTTTTTTTAATGTGATATATCAAATCAGCTGTTGCGATATGTATCTTATTTATTCATTCCTTGATGAGTACAGTCTAAATTGTATATTGCTAATTATAATCTGTTTGATAATATACATATAAATGAACAATACACTGAAAATATTCAAGCAATTCACATTTCTAATTGTTTCAATTGATTCAGTGACTTCGAAACTGCTTTCTTTCTCAAATATATAATACTTATCAAGCCACGAACAAAAGCAAGTCAAGCAACTATTCGACAGTTGCTAATTTCACATATCGATTTCAGAATGAAACTTTACGAGAATTTCCAAGCAACAAGGTCCAACGTAAGATTGCGCGTGCGACGACAGAACGAAAACGCTCCTCTCGAAACGTTCTCAATTTCGCTACGGAGAGAGTTGCAGATGTCAGAAGAAACGCAATTAATCGCGGAGAACATGGTCGAACGATTGAATCTTAGACAATGGCCACTTGTTTATACAGGGAATGTAATTTACGCGATACCACCGAACGGTAAGAACCGTTTAACCATGGAACGCGTTACACGACAAAGCGTTCATTATTGCGAATAGGACAAAAGGAAAGGATAAAATAAAGGATAAAGAAACGTCCGAGAAAGGTTAGAGCGACTGACCCTATTATTCGCACCGAGGAAATAATATCTGAACCACCATCGAATTACGCCCTCGTTACAAAGTGTGTACTCTTCTCAGTCTTTGATCGATCCTTTTTCTTCGTTACAACCCCATTATGACCATTGCCCTTTAACTCGAACTCGTTTCGAAGGAGCCTGATATTTTTATCGTGCACTTTGATAAATATCAAAGTGTTTAAAATATTATTTGAAAATTAAGGGGAGTGTTATTGTATCGTTAAATCGATAGACGATTGATCAAAATGAGTCGACGTAGCGTACAAATTATAATAGAGAAGAAAAAACGTGATAGATCTATGAAAACCTTATTTTTTAAGGAAGAAATTTTATTCATAATTAGGCATCCTTGTAATTAAATAACGAGAAGAAGTGTTTGCTAATGATATTGGCGACAAACTGATATAGGAGGTTTTAGTTATTTTTTAGTTGCGTCATAAAGGCTATTAACTGTTATTAATGCAAGAAACAGTTATTGGAATAGTATTTTAGTTCAAAGAATTATTTACAATTTGAGTTAGCTTGTTTTCTATGGAGGTCTTTAGATATATATTTCATGCAATCGATAATTACGAAGTTAATGGTTAGAAAATCTACTAATTAATAATTGTAGAATTCGTCGTAATTAAATTTACTAATTAAGGAAAGACTTTTGGTCTTCGGTAATCTCGCGCGGTTCTACTTGTCCCTTTATTCCTTTATCACCTTCTTTGACATAATTCCCACGAATACTTCGAATTCGTAACGGCTGTAGTACAAGACGCAGTGAAATTTCATCGACAAAGGGAGATTGTAAGACGAAAAGTGGAAGAAAAGGGAGGATATACCATCGTTCCGCTCTCGATACGATCTTTCGTCGACTCGACAATGGAGGATCGCGTATTATCGTAATTATATCTCTATCTAATATAAGTTGGATAGAAACGATAAGTGGGTGTGAAGATGGTTGCGGCACTTTCACATTCTCAGAATAATTTACAGCTAATTAAGGATCCCTGTGACGTACTTCTATAGCGCGATAATTATTATACAGCTAGAACTACTTGGTAGAAAGGAGCCCTTCTCGCGGGAACTTTGATTTTATAAATTTTGCGAAATTCGCGATCTTTCTGAAATTACATAATTAACTGTTCGGTATGACGAAGATAAATAACGTTCTTTCATTGTATGTCGTTTTCCCGATAAGAAGGAAAGACGTGGGTGAAAAAATTAACTACTAATGAGCTCATCAGTTAAGTTTCCTATTTCGCGCCTTAGACGCGAATGATAATCCACTCAGAATATATTTCTTTAAACGACATCGTTAATTGAAAATCTTTAAAAATTGTACTCATACAATTAGTGTGGTTGGCACGGTGTTTCTGTTGTAGTTAGTATTTTAAGATAGTATTCTTAGCTTAGTCATAATCTGTATAAGTCAGATAAATAAAATTCCCAACGAGGAGAAAAAATCATTGAGTTTACTACTGTATTGCATGGCATTAGGAGGCGTCAATATACCTTCCCATTTAAGGAGCATTGAGTTAAGATTAATTAAGATATTATATCGCTGGCTTAGGGAATATATTCATTTTTAAATCGTGAGATTCACGAAATTCGGTTGAAATTAGAAATTTCTCGTGTTTAATGATATTTACGACGATTCTTTTAAGATGTATGCAGAAGATTTATGTACGTAAAATGTATGGAATGTAATGAATATTCTTAAGGACGGTCAGTACGAGGTAAGAGCAAAGTATTACAGAAAGTCATGAGTACTGCGCCATTTCAGAAAGTAGAACAAGCAATATCCTGCGAAGAATTTAATGTTGGTAGGTACGTAGAAACATAATAATAATTCCTATCTTCGCCAGTATAAGAACCAAAGTTACATGCATTTTTGTTAATTCGGATATAATTAACTTTGAAGTCGGTATATGACAAGCAATAAATACTAACATTCGATAATATGTTACAATGTATATATTTATATTTAATAACATATTATATATGTCTATCTGTATATTTCTATTCTATAAAGTAACTCGTTGTTGATTGATCTTTTCATACTTTTATGGTACTTCAAAATTACATTAATCTATAAGTGAATCTTTCAATATTTCTAGATATAAATAACCAAACAAATTTCGCCAAATAATCAACACAAGCTGTACCTTTTGAAACTAGCGAAATTCTTAAAAATCCCGAATATTTATCCCTAACACTCAATCCATCAAATATCCAACCGCTACTTCTCGATATGTATAATGTAACTCTACTTTTAAAAATAAACAAAAGAATGAAAAAAAAAAACACAGAGAACTTCAAATATCTCGGCGCATCTTAAAAAGTGAAAAATGACAAACACAACGTTTTAACAAAGGAGCAAAGAACCAAAGACGTAAAATGCATGAAAATTTCGCTCGCGGTATTTTACAAACTTCCCGTGCAGCACAGATGCTCATTGAATTACGTCGAAATCGCATAAATTCCCTCATAAAAATAGCGAATTAAAGTCTTCGTATCTTTGGTTATTCCACAAAATACAGAACCGAGAGCAGTTTCCGTATCGAAGATGGAATGCGATATCAAATGCTAACATGGAAAGTGGAAATTCATATTTCTCCGCGCGCAAATAAAAAGTTACTCTCGCCGCGAGCTTTATCCTTTGCCGGAGCGCCGTGAGAGACGACCTCTCGTAAAGGAACAATGCAAGAGGAAAAGAGTGGAAATCGCGTATGCTATTCTCTCGTCGAGGAACAAACGTATAGACAGAGTCGTACGCGCGCGTCGTCTTTTATTCTTCCGATAGATAGGCCAACGGCGTGTGCGCGGATCGAAAGAACGCGATCGAAAGAATATGAAAATTGACGCGTGGCTGCAGAGACGTTCTCTGTTCGTCTGTTTGTCCTCTTAACTCTCGATACCAGCGTAAAGGGAACGTCGATCGACTTTTTCTTCGGAAAAGGAAAGCTGCGAAGAAACGAGATATCGCGCAGTGATTCGACTTGATACGCGCGGAGACGCGACAAGCATCAAATCTTGCCGTTTTCCCTATTTGTTGTTAGTAAGATCGTTTACCATGTTGAGAGAATGTAATTGTGTTTGAATATGCTTTTGTATGCACTTTCTTTTTCTTTCGTCATAAATCTTCAAAGTCTGATGTGTGTTTTTTTTTTTTTTTAATAGTAGACGTTTGCTTCTGCATCTTTCCATTACCGAACTCGTTTAAAGGAATGAGGTTTATACGAAATTGTTATAAATCCTATCTTTGTCTCTTAATATTGTCAATCAATTTCTTCAACGGTTAAAAGATAAAGTATAATAATTGATTCTATTATTAATTCGGTATATTATTGAAATTATTTAAAAGTTTCTATTATCAGTATTTATTTATCGTACAAAATATTTTCGATTTAACGTTTAAAAGATTTGCATACGTAGAAATATCGTTGTTCTTGAAACTTTTTACAAGATTAAATATTTACATTAACGTAGAAACACTTGCCGCGGCTAATTCTGACACATACATGTATCTGTGTGACAATCTGTACTTTTCACTTTTCCCGCGAATAACAAGTAAAAATGCGCGCTATGCAATTTTCACGATTTCATAAGCGAAAGCCAAGCGACAGAAACAAATGGAGTAGAACTAATTTTAAACAGGGTTATAAATGTAATAGTAACAAGTGGTTACAGCGCCGGCTCGAGTTGCGGAAACTTATAATTTATAATGGAAACGATTACGAGACAAACTTATCTAGCTGGAACGAGCGTAGTAGCCGCGTTAAATCGGGCTGTGTTTCAATTTTTTAGAAATCTTCTAGAACACTTCGAGTTGTTAAGACGTTCTTAAAGCTACCTTCCGCGAACCGTTCCACGGTCGCAAGTTTCATGAAAACATACTGTCGAGGAAGACAGATACAGAGGAAATGTTTCATAATGCCTTTTCTCATATTTGGCTCGCGTGTTCTCTTCTGCTCTTGCCTTTACTGCTTTGTAGGAGACTCGTGATTTAATAAAAACACAGGGCGCATGCGGAAGGCGAAAACTGTGTCCAAGGCTTCGTCAACTTATGCAGAATATAATAAATTTCATAGTTATTTATTTTATATTCAGTGGCTCGCGGAAGTATTCGAACACTTGCTATAAAAAGAAAACTTCTATCTGTATGTTGTGAGAGTGTTATATAAAATATTTTGAAATTTCATTAGTATTGTAATGATATACGATTGTCATGGTTATATTGATAAAATCTGAAACCAATCTGAAAATGTATATAGAAGTTACGAGATATTTATTGCAAACATATCCCATTGGATATCAAGACTTGTTAATATAATTGATAATTGACTGTTTAAATATTTTTGTGGTCTCTGCGAAATATATAAGTACTTGTTCTAAATATTTTGTTGCTCCTATGTACATTCTTAGGTTTGTTTCAACCTGTACCAATGCAGGTACGATAATCGTATTTCGTTACAGTATCGATGAAATTTCATGATCTACGCATAACGCGTATAATATATTCATAAAAGAGGTCTATAAAAAAGTATTGGACTGTTATTACGAATTACCGTACGTATGTACCTTTTAGTTTTCAGCTTGTCTCAGTAATTCAATATTATCTAATAAGAGTCAAATATTATTTTATAGTTTATCGTTAAATGTCAATAAAGGCTACAAATAATATTTACCGATTTACATACGGTCGGAATCATATATTTGACACGATAATATCAATATTTTATACTATTGATTTCATAAATATTCCCATAATACATGTTTATTTGTTAGGAATTCGTGCGAGTTGGTAATTTATTGAATTCATGTTTCATTAATCAATTTGCGTTCCGTTCCACCATAAGTGTTGTTAAAACAATTTATAAATTAAATATTCCTCCCCATTTAGTGAAGTCCTTACGTCGAACAAGCAAAAATTTATTAGCATTAATAAATTATTTGTTTCATAATTATAAAATTCGATTATTAAATTCGTCGCTAAATTTGTATAAGAATTATACAATTGTTCATCGATACTTAGCAGATGTTAAGTAATCTAAAATGCCCCTTATACGAAACCCTCGAAATGAAGAAAGTTTCTTCAACTAAAATTATATAACTCCAAGTTTTCGGTTCTCTTCTATCGTCTACAAAATTTATTGTATTAACATTTTAAACAATGTGTTCGTCGTTTGTCTTTCTAAATTATGATCTACCTGCACGATCCAACGAGTTAAAAAATTCTCAGCAATTTACAAAATGCCAATAATCGAGTTTATTGCAGCATTTAGAATCGAGTATTTATTTCCTTGTTTTGATTACATTTATTTTTCGATACCGTTTATAAACATCACGTCATCGTTATAGGGAGAGAAAGATTGTAGAAAATACAATATACAGCCAACATGTTAGATGTTTCATTTGTTCCTAACTTTTAATGAATATCGCACGATTTTCTCGTTCGAGTGCGTATCCACGTAACACGAAGCAAAGATATTCCATTTCACGTAAGGTTCAGAGCATGTAACGACAATCGGTACTGAGCGTATAACGAGCGTTCCTCGAATACGTTCGCAATTGGAGAAACTCGATGTCTAAGCTGCATCCACGGAGCTTTCCAAGAGAACCGTTTAATGCATCCGAGAAAGTCGTAATGGCAACACGACTCTCATTTCGTTCCACGATGATTCACGCCAGCTGGCGTTCACCATTTAAACGTAAATTATTACGTACAAATGACTGCTTCCATATAAAAATTTGTGTTAAACGAATCTATAACTTGCTTTCATACATCCTTTCTTCTTTCTCCTTTCTCTTCTTCTCTTTACGTAAGTATGATGATATTTGTAGAAAACATAAAAATGTTACGTCTTTGTACGATGAATGTCACTTTTTGACAAAGTCTTGTTTCAGTCATTTTAAGATTAGAGAACATTTGATAATTACTTTTTTCGCGATATTTCTAACACAACTATTGTCTATTTCCTCCAAAGTGCAACACGTAAAAATGTAGCCTCCGAACCATTTTTATTGGTTTCGCATTTTATTGAATATTATAGTCAAGCTTTTTGTTAATATTTAGAAAACCCTTTAATTGTTTCTTTTAATGGTAATTTTTCGTAAACGTTGATACATGTATTGTTTAAATTTGTAATGTTCAATCGATATATTAGATTTCTGTTTTACTAATGTATAAAAACTCGATATGATACAATATTAACCCTTTAAGCTGAACGCATATATGCAATGCACCTAGTAAATGTCATTGACGTATATACATATGCATGTGAACGTACATACGCAACCAGTGAAATCTCACTAGTATGGGTCATTATTGTACCTGAAATAAAATACATATTCATCGTCTTAATTTTATATAAATAATACAAAATCAAAAAAATAACTTAATCGTGACTTTTAATTGATATTTATATAGCATACAAAATATTGGACATATCATAACAAAGAGATCATTAATACGTATAAAAGATATTCTTGTGCCGTGTTTTTATTTTAATAATTGTATATTATTGATAATTAATGATAATTGATACAAGTATTCCTATCTTCTTAATTCGCTACTATTGCGAATACTAAAAGTGAATCGCGGGCAGAAGAATCTTCCACGTTTTAACGTTGAAAATACCTTAATGTTGCTTAGTGATGTTTTAAAAGAATTGAAAGACCTGTTATAATAAGAAGCTCTTTCTATTAATTTGTGTAAACGAACAAGAACCAACTCGATATCAACCAACGTTAAATCACTTTCTAAAACGTACTATGAATTCGTAGTCAACTAATATTCATAATAAATACAATTTGTGTATTGAAGCTATCTCCTTGTTGCGCTGTAAATTTGTTAATTGTAAAAATTATGTATGAGGAACTCTCGATTTGTAATATTAATCGATAAAAGTTTCGCAGGCATAGATCAATGTTCTTTTTATATTTATTACACGTACTTTTATTTTTCTCTTCATATTTCATTGAAATTTAGAGTAAACGGTAAAGGTCGAAATATGTAGAAACATATCAACTGTTCGCGTTTGATAACGGTAGATATTCATTTTAATGTCTTTTCCAATATTTTTTCAATTTAACGTTTTTTCCAACGATAACGTGATGCGAAGCATTTCACATGATAAAATGCTTCGCGAATTTTTACAACACCCAGATGTTCTTTTCGATAGAATGGATTTTAATAATGAAAAAGAACAGCGGAAGCAAGAGAAACGAAGATTACAGAGGACACAAGACCTTGTGATTATCCGGTAGAAATCAATGTAATTTGCGCAGGCCAACGAGGCAACGGGTCGCGTTATGAAACGAAACGAAATAATTCACTCTCGTGCAACCTAGTGAATAAAAATAGGAAAGTCAAGAACATCTGAATCTTCGCGCACGATGCAGCTAATATTATTCATGAAATTCTGAATCTCCGCAAACCAGAGATTATAAATTATATTAATCAGTTCTTCATATATTAAAACGTATATATAGTAACTTAACATTAATAAATTCTTTTGCATAGCATCGGATTTGGAAATAACAAATTTTTACAGTTAAATTCTACTAGGCAAAAAACATTTAAGTTATTCTATTCGTATCAGACGTTTAATTACCCTATTAGAATTCGTGGAAAATAAATCCATAATCTATTATTATACTGATGAATTATTGTACAAGAAGGCTAGGTAATACATAGATTTGTCAAGAGCTAAAAGAATTACTCCATTCAAAGACCATTAAATACAGGGTGCGGCTAAATGACACGCACGAACGAGCATGAGGTAATTCCTTATGAAAAGATAGGAAAATGTAGAATAAAATCTTTCTGTCCGAAGCTTAATTTTCGAAAAAAGCCAAGATTGAGGATTTATCAAGTATACTTGAATTTGGCTCATACTTGAAATTTTTAAGACTTTACCTTTTACTCTTTGAATTTATTTGGTCGATAGGAAAGTTCTATCGTGGAATTTTGCTTCTGTATTTATGATTTTATTTGCAGATTTGTATTGATATTGTATGCAAACTGTATGTACATACAGTAAGAACCTCGTTTATCTGAACAAACGGACAGAACAGTTCCAATAACGGAGCAGTTTCTGTATACACGTATAATCATTATAAAAATAAGTGGTTATATGTATTGCAAAATTACGTGCGACAGTAGTTCGGGTAATAAAGGTTTGGCATTAATTCGTTCGTATACGAGTGGTGCGGATAAACGATGTTCTACTGTATATGTTACCTGTCAGAACATATATTACGAAAAGACAGTGTAATATTACTGGAGAAATTATCTGTTGCTGAAAATTTGATCAGTAAATTGTTGTATAACAAAGTTTCGAGAATTGTCAATGGCCTTTGCAAGAGAAAATGGTAATTCCTTTTGACGTTCGTAATATTTGTCGACAGAAAAAATATTGATTACTCTTAGTCTGGCTATAAAGACACTTCATAAATATTTTAATGACAAAAGTGGAAAATTGAACAGCAACCAACGGAGGTAACTTAATTACCAGATAAGTGGAAGATAATCACTGGTTAATATGAAATATTATAGTTATTACCGACAATTAGCATAATGTCTTTTGTTTTGAAGATTACGTTTCTAACAATTTTGCTAGTTTATAATATTTAAACGAGACAACGTTCTCAATATTATTCAGTTCTTTTAAAAAACAGCTCCTCTCAGAGCGTTTGTATTTAAAATGAGGACAGATTAATAAATATTTCAATGAAACCCAACTTTCAAAGTAGAATAAATCAAACAAGAATGTTCCAATCGATTTAACATTTATCTATAACAGATATTCTTGTCTTTTGTTAATAAATTCATTACATCAGCAATTGCTCGGGAATCTTAGTATTATTTATAATGAAATATCTTTGTGAATAAATATATTGAAACATTTGCATTTTGAATTTCAAAGTCATTGGGCAAATCCCACGATGCTGTTTAACCGTCCTGTCACTCTGCTGTATCTCAAAGCTACAGGCGTACGCTCTGCCCATAAAGGATCACTCATGACGTCACTCAGAGTACTACAATTTGCTTTGAACAGCCAATTGATCTTCAATATGCAACAATTCATACCATGGATCCTATCCTCCACCAATACTCTCAACCTGATCCTCCCTACTAGAAATTAACACTTAACTCTCTTACGCAACGATAAACTTCCTTCTAGTACAGTAAACTCTCCAAAATCGTAACTAGATTGCATATGTTTATGCAAATTCATATTTTCTCTAGATTTAAATAAAGAATTATAAATTAAACGTGAAAGAATATTTTATTATCCGAATGCAATAATATGTACTTTTCATCTGATATTTTATATATTTTTGTATCCGTGCATACTTATGTACATTTTTACATATTCTTGTTTCATTTGAATCTATCTTGATTATTATTATTCTAATTCGATATTTTATGTTATTCGATATCAAAAAGTATATACGTAAATAACGAGAAATGTAAGTAAGTAAATGTCATCGTCGTAAATGTACAAATATCTAATTTAATCGTAAATCGTGCAAACTGCGATCTTAACGCTTTGCGCTCCAAGAATTCTTTGATATAATCGATCAGTAATTGAAGTTTCGACCAGTAATTGAAGTTTCGACCAGTAATTGAAGCTTGTCAAAGGCATAAGTTACGTTCCGAGAAAAAAGATTATAAATATCTATCAATCTGTATTTATACGTAACAATTTTCTCTTTTCATTGATGAAAAGTGAAAACCAAAGGATAATTTACACATAATAATTTACAGAAATCAGTGTATTTAGTTTGGTAATTTGGTTAGATTTCCATGAAACTTTTTGACACAGGAAACGTTCAATAATGCTCCCGATTAAGTTCTGAAAGTATTGCATGAATATTTTAGTAACAAAAATGAAAACTTTTGGCAAGAGTTCATGCTCGATACTCGGTATTAAATTGTAGAAACATCGACGGAATATTTTAATAACAGGAATGAACATGAAAATAATTGATTATCTACAAGCACCGTGTTAAAGATTAATTCATTCATTAATTAATTAGGTTGAAACAATTCACCTTTCCCTTCTCGGAGAACGTAAAATGCAGAGTTTGCTGGTAATAAATTAATAACAAATTAATTTCTTCGTCAATTTCTTGCCACGAATTTCTTTGCGTACATTCAACATATATCCAACGTGCATCTTGCATTATCACAAACTACCCTTCGAAAAATGGCTCGCATTAACCTTTCTTCCAACAATATCCACGCTAATAAAAGCAAAACATTTTCAAAATAACCAAGAATCTTTTCTCAACGTAACATGACGTGACAAGGCGCGTTGCATAAAATCGATTGTCCCTATTCTAAGCGGAGATGTACGGTCATCCCGCAAGAAAGCAGAGTGGTTGAGCCAGGACAGAAAGAGGAGCAAGGGGTTAGCTATTCTTGCGGCCGTCTTCTGCCCGATAAGTTTTCCATAGGCGCGTTTCACGGCCGCGGACAGGGATGAAAGAAGCCGCAACACTGGCAGGCGTGAAAAGCGCGGCCAGGAAGGATCTACCTTGTCGGAAACGAAAAGGAGCCGGTAGAATAGCAGCTCGGTCAAAAGGGACAGAATTCCTCGTGATAAGATGGGAGGGACACACGAACGCTATTGTCGTAACGGATATAATGGTGCATCTACACGGAAGTATAGTTCTGTTGGGAAATAATGGCACGCTTTTCACGTTTCGAGAGGGTGTAACTACCACTAAGTGACGAATACTGAGATCTTGGAATCTGCATTTCGTGGATTAAATTAACCCTTTGAATTCGGCGGTCGTCAATAGACAACGAGCCAGAAATTTTGTAAATCACGACTGTCGTCAGAGAACGATATTAAGATTTCAATTAAGTTTGTGGCACGGAATTCATCGTCGAATCTGTTTTATGATTACTTCATGTCATAATTTTATGTACCTTTATATTCTTATTATATTCTTTCTTACGAGATAAATATTTGTATTTGTAAGCGTATCTCAGAATTAACCTAATTTTGGTACGCTCATTCACATGTACTATATTGATAATGATGTATTTAGCTTCATCATTTGTTTGCGTTTGAAGCGAGTAATTTAAGAAAATGTATCCTTTAAAGGTTAAAGACATATTTTTATAAAAAAGATAATAAGAAGTATATTAGTTTCGCGAGCATCTCCTATCGATTTGTCCGTTTATTATTGGTGATAAAGCTCTTAAGAAAAATTTGACTGGAATAAAATAATCGAAATAGTCAAGTTGTCAAAATTAGAAAAAGTCATTAAATTGGCATAATTATCGAAACGAATTACCGTCTTAATCTTACAGTTGAAGGTTGGATTTTAGTTACGAAATGCCGCTTTCCAGATCATTGTGTAACGTTTGACGACATTAGGTGGCGTTGGATGGTATTGGGCGGCATTGGGTGGCGTTGGGTGCTCGCCTAGTACGCGACGAGCGTCGTAAACAATTTCCTTGTTACGAGAAGAGACCAACAACAATGGAGCTTTCAGAGGGTGGCGTATCGGCCGGGAAAGTCGATGGTGATTTATATGAGGCAAGCGTGGGCGGGTGCGAGTATATTTTCTAACTAAGGAGGAGAGGGATATTTAACGTTCGCAACGTTGTTGCTGGATAAAAGGGGCTTTCTGGTAAGAAGGCCAGCCCTTTGTCTTTGTGCATTCGACTTTCTGCGCCTTGTTTTCGCTCGTGACACTTCGGGAATCCGCGAGGGAACGGGTTGAAAGATCGACTGGTCTTTTTTGAGGCAAACTGAAGATGATGCTCGAGAGTGGCCGGGATTTAAGAGGCCTTGAGAATGCTTCGTGAGATTTTTGTGCTTCAAAGTACATTCTTAATTTAATTTCATTTTGAATAGATATTTTTACGAGATACTGAAAGTTGAGAAAGATTTTCTGGCTTCGAAAATTGTTATATATTAACAAATAATTTAGAGGAATATACTTTCTATTTGACTGAATTAAATTAGTCGATCAGATTGGGTCAAATGTCGCGGAACGCTTCTAGAATATTGCTTTTTGTAAGATTATCAAATTTTGAAGATTTTTATATCGATTTAGTATCGAATAATTCGGAAGATTTTACTGTTTAAATAAATTAAATTAGCGCCAGAACTATTAACCTGTTAAAACAATTCTCTTAAATCCTTTTATTTTCGGAATGGTTAAAAAGATGCAAGCGTTCTGGTAATATTAATGTGTCATTTTCTTGAGACAACAGAACATGATTACATATATTATATATCGTCGGCATATCGTTTTAATTCTAATTCTATACACCATACTTATGTGCATATTAAAAGTTAGTAGTTTTTGTGATAATCAATCAGGCTGAATAAAATACCACGAGTTGTTTTTAATATTGCTCTTCGAATGTTTCATATTTTTGTATTTTTCTTTATTAATATTCCTAGTGCTTTTTAAATCGTCCAAGACTTGCAAAAATCTTGCTGAGAAGTAAACGCTCGAGTACCTATTTCTTCGTTGACAAAGGTTATTGAAATCCACGTTCCAATATCGTTGGAGTCTCGTAAATAGGGAAAACTCGTAAAATAAAATCAAATAAAATTTATTTTACCGGAGAATTTATAGTATGATTCGAGTCACATCAACTGAAACATCAGGAAACGGAATAAAATCACATTATTCTGTAAGTAGAAAAATCACGATAGATTCTCAGTGTATGGCGAGGCTTTATCACGTTGACATTAGAATGCACGATAGAAGAATCCGAAGAAAACTATAACGAAATCGTTTTTGAAGAAGCGAAAGAAAGAATCTACATCGAATAAAACTTAAAGTAGCAAAGTCCGTAATACTATCCTCTCTCGTGTGTATACAAACTCGTAAAAGTGTTCCAAAATTCGTAGACATCTTTCATCGATATGTTATGCATTTCATAGCAAACTTTTTGAAATTTTATTATCACTGTTACGAGATCCGACTATCATAATTATATTGGCAAAGTTTGAAATAGATCTGAAGATGTACATGAATGTTACAAAATATTTAATACACGTATATGTATATGCATTTTGCAAAAGTCCCAAAACTATCTGAATAGTCAATCATTCATTGTGTTAATGAACCACAATATTCGGTGGAATCATACTTGACATTTATTTAAGATGTCTGTTCACGTTCTATAGTAACTTTTTACTAAATATATATTTACAATAAATACCTCCTAATTTCTACATACGTTTTCAGATTGTTTTTCAACTTTACAAATGTAACCATAACAGTTGTATCTCGTTATAGTGTAAATGAAATTCCATATTGTTTTATATACCGTATACAATACGTGGATATCGAAGTTTTGTATGGTAGATATTCGAATAATTTCGTGAACCACTTCTATATAGCGGAGTAACTGTACTTAACACTAATTGGATCCTAAGAATATCGATAGTATCGGAGGTAACCGAAATTTACGAACATCTTAACCATGTGTATCGTCTCCCCGATAAGTGCGTTACGAAGTTCGAAATTCAGCGGCGCGGTTTACAGGTCGTGTTCTGCGCGGTTTTTGTTAGCAGAAAATCGATCTGGCTGGAGGCTTCTCGCAAAATACAGCGGCTGATACACGCGTTATCCTGCAGCGTTATGTTGCAGCTGTAGTTACTGGAGGTTCGTTTATCCTCCAAAGAGAAACGGATGCCAGAAATACCGCGACCACGTTTGGCTTCGATAGCTTTTAACGAAGCTTCCGCCGGTCCCTGGAGTTTTGGTGATATTTTGTCTTCTGATCAGCTCGCCCCCATTGTTGCTGTCGTTACTGCTACCCTCGTGGCCGCAATTGATGTTTACAACTACCGATCTTTCCTCCAAGACAATTTGTTATTAGACTGTGAATATACGTGCAAATTCATACATTTATATCTTTACGGACACGGCTAAAATATGGAAACTAAATATTTTTGATATTAGGAACATACTTTGCATATTTTTCGTTATATATCTTTATTCGTTTCTTCTTTACTTTTGTATATGATGCATTCGGTGTATTTTTGCACCTTGATCCTCTCAGGATTGAATTTTATTTAATCAGTGAGAAAATCTTTAGTATGTTTTGTTATTAATTATTAATAGCAGAAACACTTTTTTCACTGGTTTTGCAAAGAAGGATGTAATGTGTTGAAAGTTGAAATTGGTAGAAAACATTATGAAGCTTACAATGCAATTATAACAACCATGCTGTAAATATTTATAAAAATTCGTATTTTTATGGGCACAACTAAAGAAACAGAATTTAAATAAACGTGAACATTCTCCATAAGTAACAACGTCTCCTCTTTTGTGTCTTGAATTTATAAAGTAAAATTAAGTGGTAGCTACTGAAGCTTACAGTTAAGAAGTAGAAAGAGCGCAAGTAACATTGGTATGGAATTAGGAAAGAATTTTACTTTATTATGGCAATCGCCAGTTTCATCGAGAAGAAACATTAAATAAGACATGTAGAGTAATAGAATTGAAAATTATTACGTTATTTATCCTGTTTTCGTAAACTTAGTACCGATAAACTTCCATTTATTTCAATCACTACGAAATACTATAAAAAATAAAGAGACAAAATGGGCAATCTCAAAAGTGATAACAAAATATTTTTCGTCAATTTTCATTCTGAACCCTTCGATTCGAACTATGTTGTCGTACGATTATGGTAAAATCGAAAAGGTTAAATATACAATTCAAAGAAGAAAAAGCTTTGAAAATTAACTTGTTCATGGAATCGACTTCAAGTAGTAATCGATTTTAGTCATTGCAAATGTAAATACGATATAATTTATTCGCGTCAAAAACGAAAAAAAAAAATGAAACAACACATTACAAAAGTAAAAGCATTATTATATCAAAGAGTTGGTCCTTCAATTCCTTTATATACTTGTTTCCACGTTGAGAATAACCGAAGATTCTTTTAAGTATTTATGTCATCTTTTCTGTGAATTCAACTGTCTAGTCGTCCTTTTCAGAGACTCAAAGAATCGGTGTACAAAGGGATTCTCCGTGACCGTATTACCTTTTAACGTGGTTTGAGCGATCTCTTAGAAGCAGAATTTAAATGAACAAAATTGAATGAAATACAATTTAAAGCAAAGAGTCACAACCAGTGTAAGATACAATGATATCACGCTGGTAAATATAATCTTATATTCGAAATGAATAAACGTGTATATTTCTATTATTATTATTAAACATACAATTTTGGTACAGGAATATGTATATGTATATCTCGATCTTAATTTTTATTTAATTTTCATTTTAATTTTGAACAAAAATGGTATGTAAAGTATTATGACACAAACAATTTAACCAGAGTTTCATTTTCTTCAATTATATTAAGATAATAATATAGGAGAAATTATTTCAGAAACAGTTGCTTTTCAAATCTCGAATTTCAAATTTTCTACGTATAATACGATACAATAATATTGCCTATAATACAATACCTAAGCAGTATAGTTGTCAAGGCTTTAGAAACAATAGCAACCATAAGATATAACTCGATGATTCTTGTAGTATTCTTCCATTGTACCTTAAAAAAACGTTCTTCGATTTAAACACATAATTTAAAATACATCAAACAAGCGAAAGATTTGGAATTCTTTCAGTTACAGAAACTACAAGCTAATCCAATTTAAAATTACGTAAATTTTCTCGTCCTGCTATTTCACCAAGAAAATGGAACAGTAGTTACCCTATTTCCAACGTAGCACTTCAGATACCATTTTTCCAAAGTTTATTTCGATTCTCTTTCTTTAACCCTGACCCAACAAATCTCAAGAATCAAAGAAAACAAGAATCTCATCCTAATAAGCATCTTTCTACAAGGTCCACTCCTCTACATATACATATACATCGTTACATAAAGAACAGAGAACTCCCGAGAGAATTCTTTCGCTCATCGACCTTAATCCAAAGATGAGAAAACGTAGCCCTTGCTTTTCCAGCCTTGATCGATAAAGTGATCTTACATCAGGCCTCTCTAAACGTAGACGCGAATGTCTTTGGCGTAAAGTCCTTAAATCCCTCGATATCGGTGTTTGCGCAGCAGTGCCGGCACGACCGTCGCCGTTTCATTATTTCCGTTCCTTTGAAATAACTAGGCCAGTAACGCGAGCCCGCGACCAACCGCCTTTCCTCTACTTTCCCTCCCTTTCCTTTACAGCCATTGCTCGAAGGTTCTCGACATGGCAGTAGCAGCGGTGGTCGTCGTCTTATTCCGTCGAAGCCATCGAGTTAAGTCGCTCTTAAGTCTCAGCCTGGCGTCTGCGATCGTTGCGGGATTTCAGCTTTAGTGAAATTTTAAGCTTCGAAGCCGTGTGGAGAAGAGCAACGATTGCATCGAGAAAAGGGAAAGAGAGATTCCTATTTCCTCGTCGGTTACGTCCTTTATTCCCTTTTTCCTTCCTACACGCGACAAAGTCCTTTTGCTCTGTCTCGGCGTCTTTCTCGATGGTTTCCCGACTATTCTTTTCCGAGTCCTTTCAATTCATCGTATCTTTACTGGAATTTCGAAAAATTCTTCGAGAAACGTTTTGTTTTCTATCGTCGAAGAAGAGAGAACTCGATACGATCGCGTTCGAGGAATCTTCTTTCAGCTTTGTATCGCTCGTCTCGCGTCTCTTAGAATCTTTGAAACCTACTCATGGGAGTTCATTGTGGCACTGTTTGATTGGGTGGATCGAGATTGATACTCAGCTTTTGCCCTTTCGTGAAACGATTTGTATATCTGAGAGAGGAATCTCGAAAGAATTCCATAAAATAAGTTGTTTGGTATGGTATTATCCTTTTACGTGACTTTGATTCACGCGAGTCAATATGACAAATGTTCAGAGAAAGAACACGATAAATCACATTTCCTACTAATTTCAAGAAAACGAGAATGCCAGATGGAACAAGTCGCAAACACATTACAATCTTCGGAAACTTTTTTCGTTGATCTTTATTGTTCCGAGTTTCTATTTGGTTTAGAAAAATCTATCGTAATACCTAAGTGGATATTTCTTGTAAGAGCCTGTCTTTTTTACATCTTCGTGATAATCTTCATGACATTTTCTTGGAAAAGGGGACGAGTATAACCTCGTTATACGCAGACGCAATTAGCGTTCAACTGGGATTCTACGAGAGCTTGTTTTTTCAGGAGACTCATTGCCCTGACAAGCGTCAATTGACGTCTTGAACGGGAATAAACCGTGAGAACTCCTCGGGCCCCGATCCATTATCCCTACAACGTCGGAATCCAAACAGCCAATATAATTTATGATTGGCGCGAGTATCACTGCATGTTATATATTGAAATACTTTTGCAAATCTTTTGGCGAAAAAGTGAAATTCGAGTGATAAAACTGCATCGCTTAATTATAGAAAATTGATACTTTTGCTTAATTGTAATAAAAGATAATTGACGCACTTATTGTATTCTAATTAGAAAAAGCTTTTTTAGAGTACTTGGTGAAATACGTTTAAAAGATTTAGCATTTAAGAAAAAATTTATATAAAAAAAAAAAGTACAATGAAAAAATTGAATTGTTTGACATATATATATGTATATATAAACATAAGAGAATATAAAGAATTTATGTTCGATGCCAATATATCTTCAAAAATTTTACAAATAATTTTCTATATATTTTGGCACATATTTTAAATTAGTATGCCATTATTATTGTCATTGGGTAAGTATAAAATTTATATCGATTACTTCCTCAACAATCTATTGTCAATTGTCAGGTAGTGAACAAAAGTAGGAGATCCCTGCAAGTTATATTCGATAAAAGATTAGTATGCAGCTAAAAATCTTAAACGTATAATGAGCGTTAAAGATAGATATTGAGGCTTAAATTATAAGCAATCTTCAGATTTCAAACTTTAACATTTAATCGTGATTATTCTCATTACAGTGTTAACGAAATGTTAATATAATTTCCTGATGAATTTCTGACAGGTTTCAACAAGCGTTTCAACACTCTCGTGATTTATTTTAGATAATATAAACATATCCACGATGCAAACGAATCGCGTCAGGTCAGAGAATTCAGAGCTGTTCTATGTATAGTACAAATAGTAATCAATTTACGATCAATATATTATAGCAATTTGTCTCCGAATTAGTATATTAAACAAAGCAACGTTCCGTTAGAAAACGAGTGTAAAGCGAGAATTATGAGGAAATTACGACGAACTGCGAACGATATAAATTGACGAACTAATAATTATATTCAATGGCTCGCGTAAAATTTTCACGTGAATTTTATGAAGACAAGTTTGCCCATTTGATTTCAATGTGGAATATAAATACAGATCCATATGAATTTTTATACTCGTAGCAAAGTACAAAATGTTACATTTCGACGATGAACGAGGCACGAACAATCGCCAAACGAATTTGTACGTTCGAGATGGGTTATGTATCTGCAGAAAAATCAATATCCATTTAAAAGGCTATACTTCGTTTCATGCGACTTTATACAGGCATAGTTATACGATACTAGTGAGAAAATATTAGTCGAGTTGCTGCTCGAGTGTCATTTATTTCTTTCGATATTAAACCAAATTTATCTCACTTTTGACTTTTTTCGTTTATTGTGATTTCATTTGACTTTTTCCATGCTGAAAAGAAATGGCAATATCAGATATTTAAAGATTGGAGATTTTGTATTAGTAGTTTATGGGATGCTAATAAGAAAATATTAATTAAGTTTATGTCATTTTCGTTGATCTTTCATCTTTTCCTTTTCCTTCGGCAAGATTTTTACGTTGTTCAATTTCATTTTTTCATACCGAAATGGTTGTGATATTTAGTATTAAAAAATTGTTAAGATTTAGTAGGTAGAGGATTTATCTTAGAAAGTTTATAATTACATTGTGTATATTTTTCTGGAATTATGGAAAATTTATAGATAGGAACAGCAATAACACGATATTCAAAAATGTGTGAAAAATGTAAAGAAGAATAAACTATATGAAACACAAGAACGTTTTCGAGCAAGAAACAATATTTCAAGTACGTAGTAGCCAATGACATGATTAATATCACGACTAACATACAGTTAATTATGAGAATTGTAAGTAATTAATGATAGATCACAGTCAGTCACAAAAATCTACATAAGTCTCTCTTTCAATATTAATAATACATTTGATATCAAATTTTGTATAAATAAAGTTACGTTCATAAAAGAATAACAATTTATTATATCTATTAAAAAATATGCAAAATAAAATTTCACAATGCATTTGTACATACGTTTGTTTTATCTCTATGAAATCATAAAAAAACATGGGCTTGACATTGTATTTGTATTTTCTATAAACTTTTAATTATTTTATATTTTTTATAAACTTTTTTCCACCCTGTCAAAGACATTACGTTAAGGATTCCTACTTTTCCCAATAAACAATAAAATAAATACCGACGAATCCTACTTAAATAAACCAGCAAACTAACAAACTAACAGAAATCAAACGCAGCCGATTGGCACACAGCGATCGTTAACCCCCGAAAGCTCGACCTCGAAAAGTAGTCTAATTAATTCTCGACGATAGCTGATCGCGGGTTATTAAATTCGATCGATGAATCAACGAGGTTGCCAGGAGCGAGGCAAGAATCTAGAACGGCGTTCCGGCTTAATAGGCGATCGGGATGAGGGAGGGTTGGCGGTGGTAGCAGTAACGACGGGGGTAACAATGGTCGGCTATTATGCAGAACCTTCTCGTTTTCTACGCTCCGGTTACTCGCAATACGAGGCCCGTCCACCACGAGACTTAAGCGTGTATGTAAACGATTCCTAATTATCGGTAGCGACGACATGGCCCATGGCAGTACAACCTCTTAGAGGACCGTCCTTACAGGGAACGAATCGCTGAAGAACACGCGATAAAACAGGACGCGAGCAGCTTGTACGTTGGAGCGTCTTGAAAATTGCCCACGATCGTCGATTCGGACGAGGATACCACGAAGAATGCAAAGAGAGAGAGAGAGAGACAGACAGACAGAGAGAGAAAGGGAGGAGTAGAATTTGCGATAACCGCAATTACGGAACAGGGATCGATGCCAATTTCGTGGCCGCTCGAATTCTATCACCGTCCCTGAAATGATTCTTGCAGTTACGGCACACACAAATATTTGCCGAACCGGGTAATGCTCCTTAATCGATCGAACCGGATCGAATCGCTATCCCTATATTTGCCCCCGTTGTTGCGGAAACATCGGTCTCGGTTAAGTAAATACGCTTATCCAGGGACAGACCGTTGATGAAGAATTAGAAGACCGATCGTATGATATGTTGATTAAGGTGGGACGAAAAAATCGAAATTATACGATTATTTTCTAACAGTTAAGGAAACTTGCCACTACTTTTTCAGATTAAGCGAGTGAAATTTTATGTTTGCACTCTTCACGTGCTGCAAGAGTTTTTTTTTTTTTTTTTTTGAAACGGAGAAGCAATTTAAAATTAATAGTTCTCATTGAAAGCTTTCGTATTTAATATTAGTTACTCGTGACATTCGATACTTGGTTCGTAGTATCAATACGTGGATAATAATGAAACGTACAAATGAATGGCAAATTAATCATTGAAAACAGTACTTATTACCACTTATGCAAATTTATACATGTACAGATACAGATAAAGAATTGAATGAAGGAACGTTTCATAGCCACGATATTAACAAAACAAAATTCAATAGATTAATTTAACATAAATTGTCCTTAACAGATTGAAACTAAGAACAAACTAGAGAAACTGCTGTTTTTTAACATTTTCTATTCAAATATCCTTTATTCCAGATACAGAATACGAAATTACAAAATAACCTTCCTCGAACTTCAATCAGAAACACTCCAATATTTATCCACACACGTACCTCAATATCTATTCACAACACCAATACATTTTCTAAAAATGTTTGTTTTTCAACCGATTCAGAAACCCGTACTGTTATAACACGACCACGTTTAACGCGTCGACCACGAGGTTAGTCATCGGTGACTCATGTTATTAAAATTTTTAGAACGATTAAATTAAGATAAATTTTATGAACTAAATAATTTCCAACGATGTGAGTGACCTAGATGAATCCATCGTCAGAGAAAAATGCCCAGATACGATATAATATTTCGAAAAAAATTAAATTTTATGCTGCGATATTTATTAATATTTCTCTATTTACTTACTTATTTTATTTATATATTTTAATAATTATGAATATTTGAATTAATATTTCACTGCTGCGGGAAATTTACGGTTCCTAGGGCAAAATATTTAAAAGAGCGACAGTCAACGTGTTAACGTTTGTAGTGTCAGTGAAACTCAGGATCGATTTACCCCCAAGATCCTGCGATCAGTACCAATATCGAAAGGGGAGGTATTTCATGAGATCATGTTTCGGTTATTCAATGAACCAAATTACGTGGGTTAATCAACGCGGAGACAGCGGGGGCGGCGAGCATGAAGTAGAACAACTCGGTGTTGGTCAGACGGGCAGAGCAAGCACCGATATTACAGCGTGGCATCTCTACGTAATATAATGGAATGTGGGGTACATGGAAAGCGTATTTGGGAGTTCGGTGTTCTCAGCGATTCATCGCGTGTGCAGATTCGCTTTGGAATATTGCGCGGAGAGACACGCCGATTGGTGGCTGGGAATTAGTCAGAGGTCACACGTGATAGCTTCGACGCACACGTGCACGCTGTTGCGATTTCGTGGCGGCTGCTTTGCGACCGGAAACGTGCCAACAGTGTCATTGTTGAGATCAGTTCAGACGTTGGTTAATTGTGCTACGTGTTCTTGTCAAACTAATATAGGGTCTCGTGGGAAAATGTGGAAGAGCAACGGCTTACAGTGGTGACCGTGCGATAAGGAAACGTAACATGACCTATAAGTCGATAAAGTCTGGTAAAGGTATCGCATATTAGGATCCGTGTTTTGAAAGATTCTGTATGTATAATGGGCGGGGGGGGGGGGGGGCTTTTCTGGGAAAAGAGTTCATACGATAGGGTGGTGAATATAGTAAATTGCGTTAGAAATTTTAGTACTGGTTTTGTAATATGAGCTACGTTGGAATTGATAATCATGATAATCTGAAAGACCAGAACCTTGTTCTTTTTATACTCGCGAAAAAAATAAAAATGATCTTTTTAGGATGTACTGTAATTGGGACTTATATTATTCTTGGAAATTTTCTAGGTTGAACAGATGCATTGAAAAAATTGTCCAATATTTTGTATTTTCTAAAAAGAAAATAGCAAGACATTAATCTCTTTCATCGAAAAATATTTCGAAGAATATATATATAATTTGTTCATTTAATTCAAATTTACTTAGAAGAAGAATTCGTAATTCTTTCTAATATATCGTATTATTTATTTATTTTTTTTTAATATAGAACAGATTATAATAAATGTAATTCAATAATTAAACAGAATTTGAAGACTATACAATACGCTTATAAATCTGAAACAACACACGCAGCACTACTATTTCTGTTTAACTTTTAATGATTTAAATATGATGAATGTAATGTAATTATGAAATTGTTTATAGCCTGCGCACTGGAAAATTATTCTACTTTCTTTCAGTACTATGCATTCATTTGCTAAGGCCACATACATATGTATGTGTACGCGAAGGAACTGAACATAAATTTCCGAAAGTAGAGTCATCCATTATAGGTCAGACGTACTTCCTCGCAAATAATAATCACTATCATCGTTCACGTTCTACCATATGCGACACAATATAGCGTTCCTACTTTATCTAGTTCTTGTCAAATTTACACAATTTAACCTGCAAAATATGGCAACTGCGTAATGTAATGTGATTCAATTACCACCACGATAAAATTCATAAACCGATTTAGTTTAAAATAAATATTATGGAAAGAGAAAAAATTTTCTTCGTACGAATTTCCTGGAATTTGTTCCAGAACGATATTTCACAGTATCGTTTTAATGTTTCAAATGCCTGAGGAGTATTTTTATTGTGTTTTGGAATTTCTGTTTATTTTCATTTCGAAACTTCCGTTTGTAAGAAATTTTTAGTCGAAATATACCATATTAAAAGAGAATATTTTTTTTGGGAAGCAAATATTTATATATTCGTGAAAATACTACAGAACATGATCTTTATTGAAACTCTGAATAAAATATTATTAGCAAAAAAGATTTTTGGTTAAAGTAACTAAAAAATAAGAAATATTCTTTTAATTCCCATTTCTAACTTATATTAGGTTGTCCGAAAAGTTTCTTTCGTTTCATAAGGAAGTAATAGACGCACAATGTTTTTTATTTTATATTAGTTTATTGAATTATGCACGAACGTAATAATAGAAATATAACGAAATGAAACATACCTAATTCGATAAAATAATATAAAACAGAAATTGTTGTTTATCTATTATCATCTTATGAAACGAAAGAAACTTTTCGGACAACCTAATAATATGATGAATTCGATTCATACTGATATTTAAAATATTAAACGAAATAGATTTTCAGATAATGAAATATCAATTGACAGTCAATGAACCAATATATATTGATGTTTCGATATTTCTTAACACAATAATTCTAACAATGTGTATATAATAACTCTGCATAATTTGATTTCTGTTTCTCTATTTCGCTCTGAATTTAAATTATTTCTACCGGTATCAATCAATCTTAATTATCACCACAGTTAACTTTTTACGAGCAGGACACAAAGTCATAATTATCGGTACAGTAGAATTTCATTTGTCTGAATTTATCAAGGAATAAACAGTTCGTGTAACTGGATTTCGTACAATAGAATTTCACCAATTCTTCCCACTACTATTTTTCATTATCCCAGTAGATATTCACATTCAAGGGTTTAATTAATCGAACACTATCTAAACCTTTATTTAAAATTGAATTCAGTACAATAGAATTCTAATATGGAGTTCTACTCTGATATACAGCTCGAAGCTTTCTAACTTCAATATCGATCCATTATTAATTCGGATCGTAATCTCGTTGATATTAAAAAAATTTCGTCGATAAGTAAAATGACATCCAACAAGAAACCGATACTTTGTCTCGTAATGCAGGCAACTTTAGTCCGCTATATAAAATTTATAGCTGGATTCGAGGGCAAGTAAGGGTTGAAAAACGCTATGCACGAAAGCGGTTTGTATAATCGATGAGTGTAAGCTCTATCAACGTGCAGTATTGCTTTAAGCAATTACCTCGGGTAAATATAATACATGTAATTTCTCTATTTTTCAGTATGTTGAACAAATAAACTGGAAATATGTATATTCTAAGATAGAGCGATGACGCGTGAAGATCTGAATTTTATTTCTGCTCTCGCTGATGTTGGTGAATAATATTATTTTTTCTTTTTTTTACTACAACTGTATTGTGTATGCACTGACGTATGCACTGATGTAGTTTCCACTTTGTCAGAAATATATATCATCTCGGAAAAGGAAAAAAGAGAACGATTAGGTAAAAGCATCATAGAATATCTTAGATTTTTAACTTTCACGGTTAACTTTCATCTCGTTTCCTTCGACGCGATATTTCGCCAACATTACAAATTCATATTTTTCGGTGATAGACCTGAAAAGACCTCTCTTCGAAACCCGACGAATCATAATATGTCATCATAGAATAGCTTGTTGTTTTTGCAAGCTTCACTGATTGAAGAAAATTCCAATCAGCATGCTTTAAATGTCACTCACATCCTTGCGATATCAGCATTGACGTGAGGCGATGGAAACTATTAGGCAAGATTAGCAGAATTTTCTTCGAATGGCCCTCGATCGATCGAACATTTACGCGATGCTATTTATTCCTTGGAAAACCCGAATTTATGACCTCGGATATCCCGACACGATAAACATAGAAAGTATAAAACGCATATATACGTACAACAATGAATATACACCAGCAACGAACAAAATAGCTACGATTATTGCATTCGATTGTATTCTGACACGGGTGTCACAAAAATATTTACGAACATTCCCACGTTCTTTATTCCTTGGCGCGGAACAAGCAATGTTTTAAAGTTACCAAGAAGGTTGGGAAAATACAGATCGAATTTTAAGAGGCTCAAGCTTCAGGCTTCCAGGACTCAAATAATGCTTACTATACTATTAATTAGTCACTAATTGTAAATGATATAAAAATAAAAAAATCAACGAGAATCAAGTCTTGCGATCTTTTCCGCATGAATCCTTCGTACGTAATATTTGCTTTCTATATCAACTTTGGAAACCATGTATCAGCCAAAGAATCGTTAAAAGCGCCTAATTGCAAGATACTAAGGAAACACGCAATACCGGCGCGGCACTGCACGGTATTAAATCAATATTCGCCATAATTCGTTGGCTCTGCCGTGTCGCACGCGACGGAACTTGACACACCTGCGAGAAACTTTCGACGATCTAGCGATCTAAACTGAATTTTCCAGCGAAAAAATTTCCGCTTCGATTGAGCGGGACAAAAACGCGATAAAAAAGAGCCGGATACAGACCGCGTAGGAAAATTTGTTGTCCATTTGAACTCCGTTTACAGCTGCTCTGTTATCCCGACCGTGTCACGCGCTTGTAAAGCCGTTAAATTAAAATCCAATTGGAAACAATAGGTGTTCCAATCGGCCACCGAAATAGGACGATCGTTAGGGAGACAAAGCGGAAGCGCTTTTTCCATATTCGGAACTGCGGGAAACGGGGATCGTTTCTCCCGCTTGTAGATCCTTGTTTTGACGATTGTTCGATGACGCTTGGAACGTGGACATCCTCGTTCTCTCCGTGGACGTTGTTTTCCTGCCGACTTTTTTTTTCGCCACGTTTCAGTTTCGAATATTCCAGTCACGTTCCGATTTTAATTATTCGTCAATTTCTTTTTTCTCCTAGCCGATTTCGGAAGTTTGCTTTGACTAGATGTTCTATCGCCAAAGCAGATGCGTCATTTGCTCGAACTATTGGTATTACGATCGAAAATATCTAAGACAGCGTATCATTTATGTACGATGACTTTTGGATTTGTCAGGGTCTGGATATTCTTTTTGGAGAATTTCAATTACTTTGTTAACTTTAATGTATACTTTGATGTATCTGAGTTTTTCTCGTGTTGCAGCTTGGAAAAATATTTTCGTATGTTTTCATTCTATATATTATCTTGTTTTATATTAATACGCGAATACTCTTCATCGATTATTTATTTATTTGATTACTTTTCTCTGATTTAATTAATTTCGAATAAAATCGTACATATTTTATAGTTTGTTATCGATTTTTAGAAGATTTAAATTGACGAGTTTAGAGAAAAATCATTAGAATGAGAATACGATTTAGGATACAATTTTTAAAATTCCTTAGGCACCTTTTAGCCATTCAGAAGTTACATTGACCAACTCCATAAATGCAAACGTACAAAAAAATGATAATGTGACAAACACTGTTTTATAAGATTATCTTAGAATTTATATCATCTTCTTGTAATGAATGGACTTTTGTAAATAATATTTGTTCCTTGAAAATTCAATTAATCAATCTCGTACTTACGCAAAGAAATTAAGAAATTTATAAAAAGCGAATTGATTCAGAAAGACAGTTGATCATTTTGGCTTTGGAAATGTTCAAATAACAAAGCTATTCGGTTTATATTTAATTTGTTCATTTGTCGTTGCTCCTTGCTTCCTAATCTACAAACGGTCAATGTCGATCATTAAAGTTTTAATACACTCGAGAGCAACGTCAACAACACACGGAATGTCTAAATGGTTGCACATCTAAATATCAATTACGTCTAATATAGTCTAATTTTAATAACGAAACGAGAACTGGTGTTCTCTGCTAAATAGAAAAAAAAACTAACGAAAATTAATTGAATTGTGAATGAAAGTTCAACGTATGTTATAAGATATGCAAGAAATCTTTTCACAAAGTATCGTCTTATTTACTAATATGATAATTATCGAATATCCTAGTTTTTACTAGAACTCTAGGCAAATTAAATCTCCTTTAACTTGTAAAAATAGGAAGTTAGATCGAAATGATTGAAACATCAATTTAAAATTGAAAATGCAAAGCTGGAAATTCGAAGTTGAAATTTGAAACTGATTTCCGGATTTGGAAAACCGACACGTTGCATTCGAAAATTAACTTCATTTTATGGAAATGAAAAAGTACAATGAACGCGACTTTTCGAATTTAATAGTACAATTGATCAAGTTCAATTTGATGAAAATTGAATTTAAAGATTTTTATATAAAGTTTGCAAATACAATTATATCAATTTTAACACATTTACGCTCAAAGTTACTCGCAGCTTATATATAACATTCTGCTTCAATAATTTATTCACGATTTAAGTGAACGATAAATCTATCTGTTCTCAATAACAACGGTCCTAATTTTACTTTATAATATCCTTTTTACAACAATGTAGAACAGAATATATTTCTCTCATCGATAAACTGAGAATATTTACCCAAATACGTATCTTTAGGAATATGATTAAAAAACCTGGAACTTCCAGAAAAACGTGTTCTGTCTACTAAATATTACAAGTATATTAGATATTTCATTTTCATACAATTTGATATCTTTAAATCTTTTATAAATACATAAATACCTATACTTGAACTATCGATAATTAAAAAAGAAATTCTCATAATCCAAAGAAACATTTACTTTCATAAGGGTTAATGCAGTAATTTCCAACCAGAAATTGTAATATCAATCAGACGAAGAAGCATCGTTACCTGATAACTTCAAAAACCCATCTCACTTCTTATTCCGCGAACATTTTCCTCGATCCTCGACTTCGATTCGCGTTTAGATTGAATTTATCGGTTCTCAGGATCAACACTCTCGTTCGCTAACCCTGGTAAACTTGGTCTATCCCTTGGAACGTTTCAAACGAGTCGCTCAAAGCCGCCTCTCTCGTCTGTTTTCCCTATGTCTCTCGGAATTTGTTACGTCCGGCTTGCCTGTTTCCGACTTTCGACGTTCTAAACGGCTGGATACGTCGTTTCAACGATCGTTACGAAAAAGGTCGTCGACGACGAGTCGACCATCTTCCGAGGGCGCCTCGACGAGCTACGTAAGCCGTATCTATCTTTGCCTTTCTGACGGTCGTTGCGCCTCGTGTTTCCGCTTTCGTGGAATTTTTCCCGTTCGTTTTAATTCCTTAGCCCGCTTTAATTTCCTCGTTTCGAGGCTCCGTTACGTCAGTGTCTTGAATAACGATTACCGCTCCTGAAACGATCCGTCTGCTACTCGAGTAGCCTTTTTACGAGTTTCGTTCGTCTCCTTTGCACCGATCCTCTAATTTGGCTTGTGTTAGCAGCCAGTCGTAGACCGACGACTCTCTCTTCCGTCAACGTGGACGTGGGATTGTTAGAAACGATTTCTTTTTCTCTTCCGTTGCTCACAGAGCGTCAGAAAATATGCGTGGAATATTTATAGGATCAATTTTAGACATTAAAATGACGAAAGTGAAGTTCAGGTACAAAAATATGGTTTGAAATTCGTTTTCAATGCTACCATGACGAAAATAAAAACATTTTTAATAATAAATAGATATAAACTTGCGTTTACAGTCTTTCATTAAGCTCATCAATTATTCTGTTCATTGCGCTGCAATTTACGGAACTGCTTAATACGATGAATATTTACAGGGAGCAATTATTATAATTAGAAAGTTGCAGAAAAGGGAATGGGGATTTTTCGCTCCACTTTAGAGTCACGGAATGGCCACAAGGGAATCGTTAATAATTAAATAAAAGCAATAAACGTGCAGGAGTATCTTAATTTATCAGAGTCGGGTGTTTTTCATCGAGAACTGAAAACATCATCGAAACGAATTCCAGTGGAAATAACGAAGAATACGATTCGAGGAGAGTAGCAGGGTTTCCCATTGCGAACGTATTGAAAGCACAGCCTTGAAATGGTTTCTCCTATGGGCCATTTTTGTCGGCCATTGCCTGCTGAAGCGAGTATCTTTTATTGCTTCCATTTTCTCTTTCTGATTTTGCTTCCAATTTTCTTCGCGATATTCTGTCGGATTAACGACTCGTGGGCGACTTCATTTTTCATCGATGTTTCTCCATCGATATAAATCCGCTTTCACAGTGAAAAAATAAAAAAAATATTTGCCCTTTCCTCTACGGTTACGCCATAACATAAATGTACGCCACATAATTTTGGAATTAGTCTGTGTCGTTCCATAAGCTTAAACGGAAGTGCCTGTCGTGAAAATGTTGAACATTTATTGAATTTTGTAGCAACGAGATTTGATTGCTCCAATGTAGCTTCTTTCCTATTTTTATTGATTTGATCGATTTTATTGTTGCACTTTTCTAATCACTCTCTGGGAGATATATTTTTTAACGTAAATGATTTGTATATAGAATTTCGAATCTGTTGCAAAGAAAATACTTATATAAATAATCATTGAATCAAATTAAATATCACAGTAAATGAAATGAATATTAAGAAAATTCCTAGAATTACCTCTCATATTGACAAATTCAATAGTTTGTAAATTAATTGAAAAAAAATTGCAAATTAAATATTGTGTGTATACCTTAGTCTTTAACAAGGTAATTAAATTTATAAACTAGTTAAGAAAAGATTCAAGAAACTGAAGAAAAGACGATTCAAATTTTCGAAGATTTTCGTCAAATTCGCCAGAATCGTAAGAACAGAAAGAGGATCTGGAGGAGATGAAAGTTCGGAATAAAATCACGCCGAGTGTCCCTCGGTTTGATTTGTATCTAATATGCATTTTATTGTTGGCCAAGTACTTAGCTAATAGAAGTAAACAAGAATGCTTCTCTTTGTTCTCTTGCTTATCGCTATAACCGATGGCCCATTCTTTCTGTCATTTGCACTTATCGTATATCTTCGTCATCGCGACAGAATGCGCGTTCTATTTTATCATCGATATATTTTATATACAAAATCACTGTGTCATCGTGTTCACGCAGCTTCCACTAGGTTTTATCATTTTTTTTTTCTTTTTTTTATTTTCGTTAAATCTGCGTGCGTAATAATATAAATGTCCTTATCACATCCCATCGTCCTAGCTTCATTTTCTGACCGTGTAACGTGTGTGCGCTTTAAGTCCTCGACAGATCAAAATATCCCTTTCATCGTGGACAGACGGTTCGACAATCAATCGGTAGACAATTCGACAACTAATCGGTTGTCAAACAATCGTATAATATTAAAAGACGGTGGGTAATACATGTGAAGATTTTCTATTTTCATTACAGGCAACTGACTTTTCTAGAAGCATTAGCACAAAACACGCTTAGAAATCTCTTCTCTTTCACTCAGTCGTAATAATTCTTACTGTGACTCATTTGTTTTCATCTGTGTAAAACTATACAGCCAGAAATGTACAGTTATATCGTGCAATAAAGTCATGTATAACGAAGTGATGGAATGATTAAGAAATTTGATATAACGAAGTATGAGTATCATAATTCATGGAGATATTTCAACACTTGTAGAAATCCTTTATAAATATATTCCGCGCGTTATAAGAAATATTTAACAATTTTATTAACGCTATAACGAGACTCGTGTCTATAGTATTGTTACAGGATGAAACAAACCTAAAAATCTACACGGAAGCTACAAAATATTTAACACAAGCATATACTTCGCAGAAATTATAAAAATGAATTATCCACCGCATTAATAAGCCTCAATATTCAGTTAAGTAAAACACTTACTATATATTTAAGATAAGTATTTACGCCGTATAATAACTTTTTACTAAATATATATTTTTTCAATAAATATCTCGTAACTCTTCCAGATTTGTTTCAAATTTTACCGATATAATCGTCACAATCGTGGTTCATTACTTAATGTAGAACTTCAGGATCTTTTGTAGAATAAATACGATAAATACACAAAAGTTTTCTATGGTAGGCGTTCGTAAAATATTTTCGTAAACCACTGTATGGCATAAATAAATAGATTGCAAATATTTATGCATTTGTGGGAAATTTACAAGCGCAAAAGTGTTTAGAATGTAATTTAATGTTCGAAAATATATGAAACATTTAAAGTAAAATATGTGCTTGTAATATTTAAGCAAGTGAAATATATCTTTATTTTAGGTTCCAACTCTTCAACCATATCATCCACATAATTGAATCTAATCTAATTATCAAAAATATGTGGGTACTGATCATAGGAACGATTCTAGATATCAAACATTAAAAAATGTTCATGCACATGAATATCGGTTAATGCGTTGCGATATATCATTGGATGTTCTTTGCTATTTGGCCAAATGCCTACATAAGATGCGTACAAGCATTTCTAGCACAAAATTAAAGTGTTTATAACTTGAAGAAATAAACTTCACGTATCATTCGTGAACATGAACTTTCTGTATCATCCTGAAGTTTAGAATCGACTTTGTAAGAAGCACGTAGTACGTTTTTTTTAATACTTCATATACGAAACACCTATTTAATTGTTGCTCGTTTTCAAATCATTTTCCTAATCCCACGTAAAGTTTAGTACACGAAAGACATTTCTTTTTAAATGTCATTCTTTACTTCAATATTTTCTTTCTTCCGTCTCTTTCGTCTTTAGAAAAGCAATATCATTGAAAATAAGTTTCCTTTCGATACGTTGTTTGTCGTTATTAGACTGCGGATTTTTGTGCAAATTTATATTTTTCTAAACGCAACTAAAATAACAGGATTTAAATAGATATTTATTTCGCCTATTAAAAATAATAACGAATACTGCGCTGTGTATATTTCATATATTTTTAATCATTAAATTTTCCATAAATACATAAAAATCCGCAGTCTAGTAATTACTTTAATTTTACTATTTTATTTCTCTCCATTTCCTTTTTTTCTTTTTTTTTTTTTTTTTTTTTTTTTTTTTTTTTTTTTTTTTTTTTTTTTTTTTTTTTTTTTTTTTTTTTTTTTTTTTTTTTTTTTTTTTTTTTTTTTTTTTTTTTTGTTTCATTACCTTACTCCAATTTAGTTATCATTGGAGCAACATTTTGACTAAAAATTTCCCTATAAAATTTGGACCAAAGATGAAAGACAAAATGATACATTTATATGGAAAAGCAAAAACTTTCATTCTGATTACTTTTTTGTTCGAGTTCTTAGAAAGCGTTATTGCACGATATAAATGAAAATCGATAGCTGGCTTCGCTTTTCTCCTCATTCCCTGCTTGATCACTCGTACATGCACACGTTTACACCTTCTTCGATTTCATTCTCTCGTTCCTTTTCACAAATATACTGTTTTCCGTGTATACGCAACAATAGCTCCTTCTCCTTTCGCGCTCAACCGCGTTACAATCGAGGCAAACAGCAGAACATCCTATAGATATTCTAAACCGATATTAATACTATTCAGACGCGATCATCGAACATCCACGGTTGGTTCCTTATCGATCAATTTGACTTTACCTCGCGTATTGCCTCGCCATTTTCGAATCGAATTTTCTTCGCGGAAGTTCTACCAATTCGATGAACGCCCGCCTATTTTATGATGGGAATTCTAAAGATCGTTGGAAATAATTTCGAGAGGTACATTTAGATAGATATTTAATTGACTTATTAAATTCGTTTTTCGAAGGATTGTTACCAATATTTTCAAGCGAAATAACGAAATCGGTCGAACGGTTCTTTATGATATAAAATTATATATAATATATAAAATTTATCTGGTTTAAACGTAGTATTATTTTTTCTCAAAAGTTGTCTTGGATTTGGAACCTACTTTGAATTCAATTGATATAAAACACTCTTCTCAATTACTAATATTCCTATATAATGAATTGAATTAATTGTTTTGAAAGCGTACGACGCTTGAAATATCGTATACCTATATCTTCGTATTATTAATAGCTCAGAACTGTGTTTCAGAGTTTAATAACTTTTCAACTAGGTTTCAAACTTATATCAAGTGTTATGTATTTTAAATTCCAACCAATGTTACGACAGGCACAAAGCTGAAAGAGAATACGCGTTTCTTTCGATTATATCAATGGAATAATTATAATCCAGTTTACGTAATTTATTCTCAATATCTTACGTTAAGTTTGTCATTTTACAACTTACTCTTAAATTAGTAGTAAAAATTGCAATGTATGAACTAGGAAACGCTTTATGAATTTATGGTGAATTTAGATATTATCTATAATGTACTCGTAAATGACGGATTTCATTTACTCGAAATTGTCTCCAACTAAATCGAATCGAAGGAAATAATTTGCCAAAATGGCAACTCGTACTCTTGTGCTCATTTATGTTTTTTTTTTCTTCTTTTGTAGTTAAATTGATATAATTTCTATATCAGCAATACGGCATTACTCATTGTCAAATATTTCATTTTTACAAATAAAATCGAATTTTTTCGAAGGCACAGAAGAAGAAATCTTTCCATTGAACGCGTGAAAAATCTTTTCTCGAACGCAAGGTCCAATAGAGAAATCAAAGATATTGAAAATCTGTCAGATTAATGTGACGAACGTTTAAAAATTTATAAGAGAAGAGGTTTGATCATTATTAAATAAATATGCATTGGTCCAGGTTATATATAAATGAAAATATTCTACATTTCTGTATGAACATTTATCAATTTTTATTTGAAATTTGTATTCATTTTATGGAAATAGGACAAATGGGAATATATGTATGAAAATTGAATTTTATTTATATTAGATCATACTGTATGTCTGTTTCCTAATTCTTGCGTTATATACATACATAAATACATTATTATTAAAAGTATTGCTAATATTAATGTTTCTATTATTTATCCAAGAGAGAAAGTAAAGATGTTAAGAAAATTTCTTAAACAAAGCGTAAAGCCTTTTTACGAATATAAACTAAGAGTATGATAATACCTTATAAAGAAGTTTAATAGTTTGTTAAAAATCTATTCACGTACTCGAAAGTGTATAACGTGTATTTTAAAATTGATTATCTTATGCCTAGTGCACCTAATAAAATTAGACCTCGTAATTATTCGTAAATTCATAATATTACAGAATCCATTTGATCGAGTCCCTGTATCGTATTCAATAGAACGTATACATATTCCGAAATGAAGAACGATGTTTTTCTTCTGCATCTTCGAAATATTCAATCCATAAACACTGCCATACTCAAGATAAAGTAATAATTCGTTTATTTTATTACCCATTATTTTTCATCTACGTCTTCAACATCAAACTACTTAATTGTCGCTTAAAAAATAATTAAATGTAATTCAAAAAACTTAGTCTATCAATATATACACAATACTTCTCCCCGCGAAATACAAAAGTATTCGTTCGCAATTTTTCAAAAATCCCTGTCATACATTCATCTGCTATTCAAACGATCACGATATCAATCATTCATCTAGGTATTAATGAAAACAGAAAAGTTGTCAAAATAGGCGAGGTTCGTCCATCCTTACGACGTTCATTTGAACAGGATCGAATTCAAAAACAATGATAATTTTCTACGATGACTCGTGTGTACAACCACGTGTGATCGATAAATGTTCATACAGAGGTACTCCGTTGTAGATCAATAATTTTGCTTCGAATGGAAGCGTCGTTATCGACGACGAATTCTATCACAGATTTGCCAGGTTCTCCCTTCTTCTTTTTCTTTCTTTCCTTTTTATTTTTTTAAGCGATAGGAAATAGGTTCACAGACTTCGCTCGATTCCAAAGAAAAGGATCGATAAAGCGAAAGAAGTCCGAGGTCCTAAGCGTTCCGTACGATGGATAAAACAAATTTCGACTTGAAGCCTCTGTGACAGTGATTGGCACGTAAGGGACTTGGTTTTTGGAAACCTGTGTCAGATACTTGACGTTTTACTGCGATCAAACGTTGATTATATTCATCTTTTTACGAAGCTGATGTTATATCTTTAATGCGATCGAAGAACGAGACGAGAAATATGAAGTTTAATTCAGATATCGTGTCTATTAGCCTTTTAATGGGATAGCTGAAAGTAGGTTTCATATTCTGTAACGCTTTTACAACGCTAGACGATAACTAACATTATATAACACTGGATGTTTATGCAAATTCGTATTTTCATGGATACAACTGATGCAATGAAACCTAAGCAAAGATTTCTTTCATTTCAATAAACACTTTGAATAATTTATATATTCTATAAACTTTCTGTATATTTTTATGTTTTTAAACTTTTCGTAAATGTGTAAACGTTCAAAGTCTATCAATAATCTTTAAAACGAATGACCATTTCTAGAAAACTGGTTACTTGAAGGCTAAGTTACGACTAGTAGCTGTAAAAAATAGAAAAATTCAAAGAAAATATTCGATTTAAATGTCAAATAAAGCGAAAAAACGACACTAGTTAAATAATAGAAAAATATTACAAAAGAATAATGACATATTTGGATTAAAATTATTAGTTAAATAAGAATATTAAGGATTTTAATAGCGAAGAAAAATATTTTGCAACAATTTCAACGTACTCGATATAGTTTGACAATTAGTGTGTTTGTCGTTATACTGTTTTAGAATCTGAACAATAGTGAATTTTTCAGTTTTGTATACCTACTAAGAAAATACGACTACTGTGATATAAAATATATAGTGATGGAATTACGTATAACATGTACATACATCGCTAAATAAATTTCTTCTCATAACTTTAGGAAAATATAGATTACTATCATAATTTATAATTCGTCTTAAATATATCATTAACTATAAGCTCATATCAAGAAAATGACACAGATTGTTTTATTCCAAGTTGGGAATGATTAATGACGTTTGTCCAATGAATAGACTTTTCTACATATTTCGAACAAATAAGTTGTCAATAATTGCGTCCTGAAGTTTACTTTCCACTGACGTATGAAATATATTTTACATTTATCTTTCTATCAATTTTACAAGAATTACGACTGAATGTAATTTCAAAAATAATACTATTTGTTAAATGAAAATGAATATCCTACTACCATTGATACAATATAACGTGTTGCTGTTAAACTTGAAAATTTGAAAACTAAATCCTACAAGAAAGAAAAAAATGTTGAAGAACGTTGAATATTGAATTGTTAGATCGGGTTATATTCTTCGATATTTCCGTCAAATTAGAATTTTTAATTAAAGTTTTATTGGAATTTATTCAATTTACGTTCGTAAGTCATTGTTGTCTTCAGTCTTACATTCTAAATTTCATTCTTAAGATTCCATTTATAAATTTAGTTACATACCCTCTACTAAATGGAAGATTAATTTGAGAAAAATCTACTCATAGAACTGATCTAATCTTACGTTAAGTACTAATATTAACCTATTATCCGTTCCACAGAAACTTGTTTCTCAATAATCGTACAGGAAAGCCAAGGAAATCCTTATCCCAAACGCAATCGAGGCACGCATGACCATCTGAGCGGTTAGGCTCAGTAGAAAAATGTCGCCAACAATATAAAGAAATCTGAACGAAATCTCGTTATCATGTCCAGTAAGGACTGCATTTATTGAAACTTTCCGCGATGTAAATACGAGAATCGTATATATCGAGTAGAAAAAGAAAAGGAAAATCTATGCAACGTGTCGTTCGATCACGGGAAAAAGCAGTCGACCTGACAATACTGCAAAAACCAAAACACGGAGAAATACAAAATACTTATATACACGTTTAACGCAGTACATCAAACGTTTTCCGTTTCTTCTGCTCTTCCCATATTTTCCTACATATAACACGTTTGACCAAGGTCTTTGAATTTCGTGCATGGTTTTTTTATCGCTTGTTTCTTTTTTCGTTTTTATTACAAACAAACGTCAACCGTGATTTTCCATACACGCACACGCACACACGCGTCATTCGCCATACAAAAAGTTTCGCGTAGGAAAATATAAATGAAGTTCAACTGTATCTCTCTTTTGTTTCATTTTTCTTTTTTTTTCTTTTTTGTTTTGTTTTAAATCCTGAATTCTTTTTCTCAGACTTTTGGGTTCGAAAAAACAGTCGCTCCATTATATTTTTAAATTTCTCTCTCTCTCTCTCTTTCTCTCCTTTTCTCTCTCTCTCTCTCTCTTTCATTCTTACATCACCTGCACTCGTGCATACAATTCTTCTCACTCGTATTTCATTTTTTTCCTTTTTTTTTATTCACGTCTTTTATATCTTTTTTTTTTATTGTTGTTGCTTGTCATTTACTTGCACGATTACACGCTCTCTCGCGTCTCGTATCTTTCGTACCACACATTTTGTTTTTTTGTTTTTTACTTCTTTTAAATCGCAGCTCCGTTATTAAAATATAATAATTTCGATAATTCTCTACGATAAAATATTATCTTCTTCTGTTTTAACTTCACTCTCTCCGTCTCTTTCTCTCTCGTTCACTCTATTTCTCTCGCTCTTGTTCTTGCTCACTTGCCTTGATCATCCACGCATCGGCTATACATATCGTAAAATATACAGGCTCGCATAATCTCCTAACCTTAGCTAGATCGCTTATACGTTGTCCTTTTCTTGACGCTTCGTGACTATAATTACGATTTTCTTTTCTTCTCCGTATCTCGCGCGAACGATACAAATGGCAATCGAGTACGCAACGTGACGAAAGAGGGATCCTTCTTCGTGGTACCGGATGCACGATAACGTTCGCGTCCCCTTTTTAACTGGTCAATCTCTCTATGAAATCCAAAGGAAACTGTTGTACACGCAAATTTCAAATTTATTACAAGCCTAGAAAATAAGAAAGATTCTACATGGAAAGATAATACAAAGTCTAAACAAAATAAAAATATTGAGTGAGTAACTAAGTGATAGCGGATTTTGTCATTAAGTGGTAATGACAAATTATCACTTAATGACGAAATCCGCAATCACTTCGTTGCCAACTCAATAGAAACTGTTCGTTTCAATTCTTCTATAAACGGAGACACGAACTTCTCGTACATCCGCTATCTTGACCAGACGCTTACAAACTACCCTTATCGTAGCGGCTAGACTAGCTCGAACGGTATACGCTTAAGTCGTACGGATTTTCTCGCTCGGTGTGAATCGTCTCGCCGAAAAATGACAAGAAAAATAATGTCGTATCTGCCGGAGCGAAGCAAGCCTCGTCCCCTCGAGAAGGAAACGTCACATCGCGGTTCATCTTTACGCGATATAAATCGATTTGTCGATATACGGTGGTTCGTTCGACTTATTTCTCCAAGAAACGATCGTAGTCCTCAACGAGAAGCGCCTCAATTCCATGTGAATTTAAAGAAAGAGGAGTGTCGTCGCGAAATGTCGGCGTCTCTTTATTCATCGTGTGTATATACAATGGTCACTTATTAAATCTCTCTTTTTTTTTTTCATTAACTTTCGTCATTATCGTACATTTTGCTTCCTCGTTTTTTTCACGCGAGACGCAGCATCGTTTCGACTATCTGTTCCCATTCTCCAATTATCATAGGAAGATACATTGGATGACGTAGAGGAGCAAAATGGATCGAATGCAACGACCAAGAAATTGATTTTTTTGGGGGACGTATAAAAAAACGACCGAGGACACCGACATTTCCCTCGATCTACCTAAGTCTACGTTATTTACAAATCTACAAGCGAACGTGCCTCGTCTACGTTGTCTACCGGTAGGCTACTCCTCATAGAATCGAAGCATCGAAAAAATCATCGTCGAAGAAACGACATCTCTGAACGAAGAACCGTTCGCTCCTTCGAGCAATCGGTTTCGTCGACTGCGTGGTTTTCTCTTCGTATTCCATTTTTAGTCTCTGAACGTTTATCGGAATGATTCGACTAAAATCTCTTTTCTGTTCTCTGCCGCTGCTTCCACTTTAATTGCTTATGTACATTCTCGTCCATGTCATTCCGTCTAACGCGTTTGAATATCTTTCATCGAGAGAACAATATGGATCATCAAAATGGAAAACCATCGAGTCAACGAATAACGTCAAAGATCGCTCGTAGGATAACAATTCATCGACAGTATCTTTTCTTTTTTTTTTTCCTTTTTACTTTTGTTTTGCCTTTTCCTCGTCGTATTCTACCTTAATGGAAAAATACTATGCAATATACAGATTGCACGCGTTGCGTGAGACCTATCCGAGAATAGGTCGATCGTCGTGGTCTTTAAGATTCGACCACGACGTCTCTGCGCGCTAGCGTGCACGCACGACCATAACAATGAATGTACACTAGGGATAGAAATCTATGGAGATCGATCAGCTTGTGTCTAAGACTCGCCGATCCTTGTACAGCTTACATGATCTATTTACACGCGAACGATCATACGCGCCACGACGTAAGTACTCTGGTTCGCTTTATTCTCCCGTTATATCTCGCCCATACGAATATGAACGTCAGCAGAAAAAAATGCATGATAATTATTGTATCTGCAGTTTGTACTAGGATCGTGTTTTTCTCGCCCTACGGGTGGTTATCCTTTTTTAAAAGGGAAACCAGAGGACTGAACCGGGAAACGACACGTTTATCCGCGTAATAAGTAGTCAAGGTATCGAGAGAATCGGCGAAAAATCGGCGATTTCTCGATCCGTTGCCGATCGACGAAGAGCGTCATCGGTACCTTGACCATCCGAGCTATGCGTACGTGTGCCTCTGATGGATTTGTTATTAACGTTCCTCTACGAAGATCTGTCGCGGATTAGAAGAGAAACGATCGTTATTTGATCGTTAAAGTGATCGAGAATCGTGGGCGAAAGTGGTCGGCTCTCCCTTTCTTTCTATCGACGAAACGAATGCCGCGGAGAGATACAAAAAACGATTAAAAAATCGAAAAAGAACATCTTAATTCTAGGATGATAGCGCAATACTCGCAAAATAAACGCGCATACAGTATGAAAGAATGATTCGCGAGTGTCAACTTATTGTTTAATACGCGCTCGCAACAAACAAAAACGTTGTATGTAGCACCTTATATCGTATCACCAGCGACAACGGTTCGCCGTGGATTCGACGCTCCAGACTATCGAATCTCTTATCTCGTTCCGAGAAAATAAAAAAAGACAAATATACAAAGTGCGGAACGTCCGCTCGCGTCAACCTCTCCATCTTATCATACGTATCAGTGCCGTGCAAACTGTATTTCGAAGCTTATAAAAGCTTTTTTTGTTTTTGTCTCTATTATCGTAGATAGAGAACGTCGACGGTTGAGTATCTATGTGGTAATAAGCAACGAAGATTTAATGAACATTTTTGTTCCATTCAGTAGTAATTGATCCCTTTGCTGAAACTGATTTATCAAATTTTCACTTCAAGCGGAGAATACAAACTGTTACAAGAGTTTCATTTTAAAAACATGTTTAAACGATTAGCATTACTCTGAGAAATAATCATTCTGTCAAAATGTTCAATTTGAACGAAAAATCAATATCAGAACCCTTCTACGTCCATTGATTTATATTCGATACAACGTGTCTTTCTATGAACAAACATTTTCTTGAATTTAGAAAAAAATACGAAAGGATTGTCGTTAACAGACGTAATTTCTCGTTTCAATTTTATATGAATATTTTTCTTGATACGTTCAATCTTTTTGTTTGTTGTAAGCGAGCAATGCCAATGGACACAAGAATATTTCAGTAATAGATAGATAATTAGGAAGAATTATCGATTGTGCTAATTTGCTAACATCTTACTTAAAGTCTACATCGAACTTTATCTTTTATAATAAATGTTTTACTTTCATCAAGAAATGTTTATCAAGAATTTTGAATAAAAGGTTCATTCTGAATATAGAATACTGCCTGTATTGTTCGTCGCAAGTACATACGGATTTTTCTATCTATACCAATGGAATCATAAAAAGAATCGCTATAAAACCTAAGTTTCTATTTACGAAGAACGTTGAAGTAAGTGAGTGACACTCGAAAGATGAAGAAATTAACGTGAGAAGGTGATTCTTAATCTAAGTACATCGCGTCTTGTAAACGCCGATCGCTAGAGTATTAAAGGAAACAGCAATGAAAGTCTCAAAGCTCGAGAATCGGACTGGCAGAACAGGCCACTTCGTCTCGCAACTTGAAATTTTGTAATTTTTACGTGTAGAGTCTGCGTGATCGGTCTACAAGATTCGCACAAAATCTTCCGATTTTTTGTTTTCCAATACGAGTACATGTGTGTAGTTGTATATACAATACAATGTATTGTATTTTCGCGGTTAGACAACGATATAACACTAGTCTAACACGGTTAATAATCAGAGCGAATCTGATTTTACATCTGATATATACGCACTTAACGTTTATATACAGTATACATATATGTATATATACTATGTATTTTCTATTTACAGTCGATAAAACATTTTTATAAATATCTCCGTAGTTGATTTCGCGTTTTTTCGTTAATGCCACTCATAGATTTATTGCATCTGTCCTCTACATATATAATACATATATATATATATATATATATTTATATATATATGTGTGTATTCATATGTATATGCGTTCTTTGTAATTATTCATCAGCGTACGTTAGTGTGAAATCCAATGTGATCCAAGTAGCGACAAACGCAACCCGTAGGCATCAAAAAAATTATGCTATTGATTTCGTTTCAATTAACTTTGTTATACACAAGGCACAAGCCTCCTCCTCTATCCCAGTTCGAAAATTCTTTGCGGTAAATATTAAATTCTCTCGGTTCTTATTTACAGGCTCTTGGATCCTAAGAAATCTGGGAAAAAATTGCACCACTCACGTGCATCGTATATATCTATCACGCTAACGCACAAATAATCAGGTATCGCCGTGAAGAACAGCGATACAACTTTGTCATTGCACGTTTCACCTCGTATTCCATCGGAAAAATACGCAACACTCGCGTTTCGCTTAAATGCGAATCATATCGTCACAACAATATCCCGCGATTCACGAAAATATATATTCTCCATTCATCGTTCAGCACCAAAAATGAAATACAACCCTGTGGAATCTGTGAGCGACGCGAAAGACGTAAGAATATTAATGGAAAACTATCAAATCAACAACGATTATCTCGCATAAACAATGTATATAAATGAGAAAATAGATTCGAATGGATTCTATGCTCGATCAAAAGGAAACCGATCGTAACAGTGTATGTAATAGATAATAATCGTAAAAAAAGACAAGATATGATCGATGTGTAAATGGGAACGATCTCTTGTCCATTGTGACAATAAATAATGCTTGTGCCTTGTGGTGATTCTGAATGCCTCTCTGAAAGCTTGTGTCATCGATCGCATTATCGAGCTAAGATTCAAAATTGAACGTGCTCGTTATTCACAATGTAAAACTCTAATGTCTCTGGATCGACGAATGTTCGATTCGTTCGTCCATGTACGTGAATCGTACGATAATCCTAATTCTCGCACTTCGTTTCCAAATCTTTGAAAACTGGCAGACGTAACAGCTTCGATCACGGCGTTAACGGCCATGACGTTTCATATAATTTCGCATAATATTTTATTGGCTGACAACAATTAAGTAACACCAGTTAACCTAATCGTCAGCTTAAGCTGTTCTCAAACAACCCCTGGCTGCATGGTCAACAGGTACGTCGTGGGGTCGTAATATCCAGCCAAATAGTAAATGTCGTTGTTATCGTATATGGTCAGATATCTGTGCGGCTCTTTTCCCAGCTTCTCTGTGTACTCCTGAAGCGGCAGCACCTCGCATTTGTGAGAGATCGTTTGAACATCGTTCTCGTCCATGTGAGGGGACTCGAATAGGGCACCCTAAGGACATTCGTTTGAACAGATTCCATTAATACAAGAGGAAAGGTTCAGCGTAGAACGTTCGAGGTTCGTGTCTTGTAGTGTAGAAAATTTTTATAACGTATTCTATGATTGTGGCGTAGTGAAAGATAAAGACTGGTAGTTTGACTGTTGAGGACTTGTGTGTGGATGTGAATTACGTGGAATGATATTTTCTTCGATTATTCGTTCTTTTGCTTTTTATTTGCAATTGAATTATTTGTTTGAGTGAAATTTATTTTTCTTTCTTACTGTTTCGAAATAATATGAGAATGAAATATGGAGAATGTTACGGTAAATGTATGGTAAAACATGTGGTAAATGTATGTATGTTAAAAATCTAATGTCCATGTAAAATGCTTTTTGAGAATGTGTCTGTCCTTAAAGTATTCTTTCTTCAGCGTGCTCTCGTTTATCAAACTGTGCAATTTAATTATCTGTTATCAACCATAAATTTGAAATTACTTCTGCCGAAATCGTCTATCGAATTAATACATTTTTTTCGTCAGAAATAATTTTACTCTAAATAACAATGATTCCTTCGATATCTGCTTTCTTCTTATTGTTCTAACCAGATCAAAACCTGCAGAAATGTAATAATTAAAGAGATGCAAGAGTGATAACAAATCTCTATTGTTTCAAAGTATAGTGGCTGTGGAAGATATTCGCACGTTGTACTTATCATAGCCACTACATACTAATCAATTAACTCCAAGTACACAAGTAACGATATTTCGTATCGTTGAGTAATAATTTCGTACGACTATTCAAAATTTGATACTATACGAATGATATGTAAAATCTGATAGAAGGACTTTTCATTAAGGAATAGGAGTACGTAATAATAATTTTTCTAGCTAGTGTGATTATTTAAAACAACCCATGATATTCTTACCGGGTATTTCAAATTCTTCGGACAGCCCACGGTCTCCTCAGGATGATAGAACCACTTCACCTTCACGATCATATTGGAACTTGAAGTTTCCCACATGGATTCGATGCGTCCAATGTAGGGTCTATCGGGTCTGCCAGTCGACAGAAAGACCGCACTGTCACCGATCTGGATCGTCTCGCTACCTCGTTGAATAGCTCGGAAGAATTGTTTCTTGGCTCTTCCCTTGGCACCGGGTCGTCTGTAACCTTTTCCAGCCCAGCCCCACAATTGTCTCGCTGGCAAGAAAGCTGCCATTTTGCTTCGACTTTCCACCGATTCTTGTCGTTCACGCACTTTCGACTTTTTGTCCGTTTTCTTCGGTTTCTCGGGTTTCTCGGGTTTCTCGGGTTTCTCCGGTTTCTCCGGTTTCTCCTCGCGAACAGGTTCTTTGATCGGTTCCGGGGCTACTTCTTCTTGCGTTACTGGTTCTTCTTCGACTTCTTCTTCGCGTTCCACTGTAGCTACCGTTTCCTTGGGCAGTTCTTCTTCGCTCTTCTGCCCGCAACAACTTTCCCCACTGCTAAGAGGCATTTAAAAACATTCGAATTAAAATCGAAAAAGTATTGTAGAGATATATTGCTTTAGTTTTATTTTATTCATTTACTTATTTATTTTATTACAAATCTTTCAGTATTTTTCTATTCATTTATAAATTTCATAGCGAGAGTAATAAAGAAGTATGAAAGGAACATCTTCCAGTTTGATTAAATTTTTAACCCTTCCGCTGCGATGCGCTCAGAAACGAATTGCTCTTTGAACAGCCAACGTGACAATGGGAGATCGGTCGCGCGGATGGCACGATGCTCGGAGAAAGATACTGTGACTGAGCGCCTATAGGCGCTGTCCGCTCGGACAGAGCGACTCTGGTTGAGCGTCTATAGGCGCTGTTCGCAGCGAAAGGATTAATTAATCAATTAAGAGCTAGATAATTATTGAAAGTACGATTTAATAACTTTAGCGAAGAATCGGATCATCGAATTGCTGTACGGATGTTGGAAAGATAGTATAGCGTGTGCCTTGGTATATTTTGAATAGATTAAGCGTGACTTGACGATTAAGTCATTGCAATTTTTTGCTGTAATAACAATAGTAAAATATAGAATTTAATAAAAATATAGTTATAACTGAAACACACCCGGTAACTCTACGTTTGTCTTTAATGAGTTAATGTCTTATGTTTTATTTATATTAATAATGATACAATAAATTTGCTTAATAATAGTATTTTTGGAATGAAGAACTCTTGTTGTATAACTATATTTGATAATTTAAAAAATATCAAAGGCATACCGCAATAAAATCTTTTCAATTAATTTATAGTTTATTTCCTATTTACTTATATTTACGTATATCCCACTTTCATTGACAAGAATTATAGATCTCAAATTGTTATCGAATAAATATAGATTTTTAGTAGTTTCAAACGGCGATTCAAAATAAGCCTTCTTATATATCAAAAAATTAAAAAATTAACCCAATGTACCATAATTTAACTCAAAAAAGAACAAACCTAATATGACTTCCTTCGCTGTGACTGCTGTGATGACTGTGCCTGTGCTTGTGTTTACGGTGTTTTCTGTGCCTGTGCTTTCTGTGTTCTTCGCAACATCTGTGCCTTTTATGCTTCTTCTTCCCTTCCTGAGCCTCCTGTAATTTCTTCAATTTGTCTCTTCTCCTTTTCTTCATTCGTTTCCTTTCGCGATATTCTTCCAAGACTTTTGCATCTACGTCGTCTACCTTCTGTCGATCCAGGGACTGTGCGTCAGACGGGGAAACGTAACAACTCGTTGTGGATAAAACGGCAGGCAACACGTTATTCGCATTCGTGGAAGTAGAAGGTTGACTGTTACTGGAAGAGCGTTTATCCTCCGTCGACATTGACGTTTGTCGTCGACGTTTTCCCAACGACAACAGGGGATTGGGATCATATTCTATAATTTGATAAAAATTTCGATATACATGAGTATGTTCGGACGATACAGGAATTGTTAAATACTATAAATACATATATGTGAAATTTCATTCAATTTCGTGAAAACTATCTGAGAATAAATACTTTATACACGTATATATATATAACTGAAGTTCAAGTAATAGAAGCTTTCACCGATTCTCCCAACTAGGTATTGCTTGTGCAAATAAGTGGATTTAATCGATAGAAATTCATTTAACCTGGTACTAAATGAAAGTTTCGTTTGAATAAATTGAGTTCAATTTTAATACTGTTTAGAAATACAATTTTAACGATAGTAGATTTCGTAGTACTCGTACACAAAAGTCAACGCTAATAATCCAAGAAAATTGCAAAAAGTTAAAAAAAAATCTTTAAACCATTCCAATACAGTAATTAAAAATTCCCAAAGAAAAATATATCTTAAAAACCAATAATTTTTAGAATATCCCACCCAACACATAAAAATTTCAAAAGTGAATTCCAAATTCACATCTCCGAATTCAAATCTGCGTAGTTATTAGGTTGTCCGGAAAGTGTCTTTCTTTCGCAAACGTGTTTTTTACAACAGTGCAGCTTCATACAAACGTGAAACCAAGTCTGTGAAATGTCGCGGTGTTTATCTCAACAGAACAAAATCGTACGTAATTCGACAAAATAATATAAAAGAAAAAACGTTGCGCGTCTATTATTTCTTCATAAAACGAAAGAAACTTTTCGGGCAATTTAATACATTAGAAAACATCCAAACTTACCAACAACGGGATAATCAGGCTGCAGCAGTCTAATATCATCCAAAGCTATCCTGCCACTATCCCCGTCGTCGAACTCCACGCTAACAAATTTCTCATCGAGCTCAGGGTCAGGTTCCGACGGTTCGACCGAGGTACCCGGATACAAGCAACGATATTGCTGGCTCCAGTAGGCGCATAATCTCGTGCCAGGCGGTAGCTCTTTCGTGGAAGTGGGACAGACCTCGACGATCTGTAAACAGTAACGGAAAACAGGAACATGAGCCCCCTATACGGACGAAAGATAGAGTAAAATAAATCAACGTTAATTTACCGCGTCTCGTAGAATCTCTTCTCTGGAATGGATGTGAGGCCTGTTGCCTCGTTCGCCGTCCAGCGTGATCGCATAAACGTCAGGCGCCTGAACCGCGCTCAGTCTTCCGGCGTAAAATAGACCACCCATCGCAGTTAAGACCCTCAACTGGTCTATAGCCAAGTGCGCCGACGTTAATTTGCATTTGTTCACATTCTCTGTCTTCTCCGCTCGAGCAGCCTTCGCGCATTCCTTGCACTCTTTGCACTCGAGCGACTTTCGACGTTTCGATTCTTTCTTGTCTCGATCGCTTAACTTATGTCGCGATGGCGATGACGAACTGGACTTCCGTTTCTTCTTCTTCGACTTCTCGTGTTTGCTTTTCTCGGGTTCGTTTTCGACAGGTTCGGCCGTGTCCACTGGTATGTCCTAACGAATCAAAGGATAAATTACAGTGAATGAAATATTGGTAGAAATGGCGCTTGATTGTGGTGGAATTTGTATTTCTTGAAGAAGCGGTGAATGGTGGAAGATATAATGGAAGATATATAGTCTTCTAATTATACTATTTTCTCTAGAAAAAATGTTACATATAAATTCTGCATAACTTTATCTTAATCATTAACCCTTAATCATTAAATAAAAAAATTAATTTTTTTTTTTTTTATTAATGTCTAATGTTGAATAGTTTGATAATTAAATCTCTTTACGTTACCTTCGCTGGTTCCTCCGCGATGGATTCTGGCAATATATTTTCCGTGACACTGCTGGTTTCGTCATCCTCCCACGTCTTCACCTTCGCTTCAGCTTTCAATTTCGGCTTCATTTTATTTTGCTTATCCAATTTCACTTCTTGACTTAATTTTGCCTTTTCCGCGATAATCGAGCTGATCACATTCTTGTTGTGTAAAGGAGTTTGTTTCGCTGGTTTCGGCTTCGATTTTGTCGATTTGTGACTCTTGGAAGAGGATTTCATGGAAGATAGCCCAGTCTTGAACGGTAATGGAGTGTAACCAGTTTTTCCCACGTACTGTTTATACAAATAAAATGAAATTATGCCTCATGCGTGATAACAAAATAATGATATATTAGAAAATATAATATTAGGTCGTCCGGAAAGTTCTTTTTGCGTTCGCCGCTCGGGGCTTTATCTCGTTCTGCTTAAGTAAACAAACCACCAGATCACTCGATCGTGTGGTCACTAGTTATCCTCTGATAAGGCAAGAGAACAGTTCTCGACGTTAGTAGAAAGTGTATAGAGTGTTTTTTTGCGTGGTGAAAGATGGAAGACCAAGGGATGCATTTTCGTCACGTTATGTCTCACGGCTTTAACACGTTGATCGCCACGCGTGTTTTCAATGAAATCTCCTTCAGGCCACGCGCGCCGCAACACCAAGCGTTCTCTTAGGAATAATAAGGAAAGATGATAACGGGATTTATCGTACTCAAATGGAGAGATACACGGAATGTAAGAATTTTATCGGCAAAACACGCTCCCATCATGGTACCAAGTACAAAAAAGAATCGTAGCATTCGTGCTGTTTCTCCAAGCCAACAGACATTTGCAACATTAAAACCACTAGCTGTTGTTGAATATAATGAAGGAAAGCGTGCTATAGACCAAATGGTTTCTTATGCAACCACAATTAGAAAAGGAATCAAATGATACAAAAAACTTGGCATTCAACTCTTTCTGAGAATTTCTGTTGTAAACGCCTTGACGGTTTACAAATTTGCAACAAGGAAGGATATAAATATTAGAATATTTAGAGAATTATTAGCTGCAAAATTATTAGGGTTGTCTGAAAATACAAAAAACCTTATCTTCGACGGAGTCAGCGTAATATCGGAAAAATGATTCCGGAAGAAGCATTAGACGCGCATGTAAACTATGTTATGCAAATAAAAAACGTCAAATGGACCGAACAAAGACACGACAGAATTTAAAGAAAACAGCTTATTGTCCAAATTGTCCCGACCAATCTCAGCTATGTATAGAATACTTTAAAGTTTTACATTCTAAATAATTTTTTTAATAAATCATTTTCCTATTACTTTTATAACAATTCAATAGTTTTATTATTTCCTCTGGAATATCTTTTCAAATACCTACGACGATTTTTCGCAAGTAGTCAAATAAGTGTCACCCGAATACGGATGACGCGGCCCTACCGGAAACTTTGCTGTCACCCAAATATGGGTGTTATGACAGTCAACGTATTAAAAAAGACAGTACGCCTAAAAACACCGCAAAGGAAATTTGTGACGTTTATGATGATCCGTCTATAACTGTTCAAACGATCCGAAATTTAGGAGGTTCAGATCAGAAAGATGAAGATCGCGGCAGACGTCCATCCACCACTGATAATGACCTTATCAAGATCTACCTCGATGAAAACCCAAGGTCTAGTGTTCGTGAGATAGCAGGTGCTTTAAACATTCCGCGAACAACGATTCATGAGCATTTAACAAAGCTTGAGTACGTTAATCGCTACGAAGTGTGATCCTCCACCAATTGACGGAGGGCAACCTCCTGAATCGAATCATGCGATTTGCTAATTCAACGCAACAAAAGAAAGCCATTTTAAAAAAAGTTAATTACTGGAGATAAAAGTTGATTCTCTACGACAACACTGCGCGCAAGCGATCTTGGACCAGTCGACGTAAGCGTTCTCCAACGGTAGCAAGACCTGGATTTCACCCGAAGAAGGTGCTGCTTTTAATTTGCTAGGACTGGAAGGGTATCCTCTACTACTAATTACAAACGGTCAACAGTGAAAAATATTGCACCCAACTCGAAAAACTTAAGGAAACCATTATCACAAAGCATGCTGAAGTGGTGAACAGACGTGGCGTCGTGTTCTACCACGATAACGCGAGGCCACACGTTTCTTTAGCAGTGCGAACGAAACTTCTAGAGTTTGATTAGGATGTTTTACCACATCGGTCATACTATCCAGATCTTGTACCATCGGAATATTATTTGTTCCTCTCCCGAAAAAATGTTCTTCGCGATAGAAAATTGAAATCAGTAAACGAAGTGAAGAACGGCCTCGAAGAATATTTTAAAAGTAAGCCAAGAGAATTTTAGAAAAATGGCATTATGAATACTCTCGGAGAGATGGCAAAAGGTGATAGAAGAGAAAGGATCATACATTATTTAAGAAAGGTAGAAAATATATTTTATACTTACCTCCTATTTAAAAAACGAAAAGAACTTTTTGGACAACCTAATGATTACGTATTATATTATTCTAAAATTATAGTTTGTAAAGAAATTATTTTATAATTGCAGTATTAGAAAATAAAACAGAACATTATGTATAATAAATATAATAAAATTAAATTTCATATATCTTTCTCTATACTGTATTGCATATATTTTATAAATATAGCGTATCTCATATATCTCATGCATCTAATAAACAAAGCTAGAAGCAAAACTCACTTTTGTTTGTAGATGCCTATTCTTCGACAAAAGATAGCCCACCAAAGAACTTTTGCTCTTAGGTTTCTTAGCAACTATCGTTTCCGTAAGGTGTCTGACACCTCCGGATGAGCACATTAATTTCCTAGGTCGACCAACCTTCCGTTTCTTCGATGCTGAACTAGAACTCGCGATAGTAGGTGCTGGAGATGACGTATCATATCCAAGTTGCATACATTTGTCAGAGATCTGATGAAATTTATTAGAAAAACATTCTTTATTTATACATATATATTATAGTCTCCTCGACTTCTTGCATTTAATAGCCAATCGAATAGGGAGATCTCCCCACTTTAAAATACATTGCTGCCTGATCGATCGGGGAGATATCCCATTTTGAGCTTGACAACACATTCTTTTTTTCTTATTAACTAATTTAACGATGCTGAACTTAACTGATAGATTTCAATTAAGAAATATTCGTTCCTACTAATCTTAATGTTTAATTGTGATAAAAATATTCGAAATTTTTAAATTAATAAAATTAATAAAACATCATATAAATGGAATATGTTAATAAAGATCTTAATTATCATGACAATATAATTAATATATGTTATATATATATATATGATATATTATATTATATTTTAATATATATATTAAGATTTATATATAATGGCATATTATATTATAATGTTTTTATATATATATTAAAATTTATATAACATATGACGTACATATATATTATATATACATTATAACTATTTTTAGTTGCAGCATAATTAATTACAGATAAGTAATTCTTCGTCATTAAAACAATTTCTTTTTTAACAATTTCTTGCGTTTTAATTTGGCATCTTAATTCGTAAAAAATAACAAAATTCATCTAACTTCTAAAATTTTGAATTATAATTACAAATATAAGCTATTAAAGTTTTGTTATTTTTTAATTATTTAAGAGTCTGCTTCTGCATTTTCCCGTTGTTTTCTTTTTTTTTCATATTTAATGTTGGATTTACCCGTCCTGCGTTTTTATCTTCGTCCTCTTGCGGCAATTTGTTCGATGGTAGTACCGTGATTGGCGAAGCAACTGGTGCAACGGGCATAGGAATACTTGGTATACTATCCAGTAATTTAATGTGGCTCCTTTGTTCACCCAGTTTTACCAAATTCACGTTACACCTCGGCATAGCTAGGACAGCTGAAGCTAATGGCTGCGGAGCTCCATCGGTCGATTGCGATGGAGATTTGTGAGGTGAAGACGTCGATTCTAACGTCGGTGGGGATGTGAGAAGACCGTGATCGGAACTGTAAACATTATTAATCGTGTTTTATTAATCATTTTTACGGTAACTCAATGATTTTCTATTAAAATTTTAATCAAGGTTTTTTTTTCAATTAAATTATTCAAGAAATCTTGCAGTAAGAAAAATATTATACATATATACATTTATAAACTATATTTTTTCCAAACTATAAAAATTATCTTAGTCGTTACGAGAAAGGAACGATCCTACGTGAAAAAGTAAGTTAATAATGTGAAACAAAATCTTTTTACATTAATCTCTTATAAAGAGTTTCATATAAGACTTCGTTTGTGAAAGTGTAAAGCGGTGAAATGTTATTATCTAGAAAAATATAATTAAATGCATGCATATATAATGAATTCTCAAATCAAATTTTCCCAAAGCTAGAAATGGAAATTCTATGTTTCTTGTTTCTTGTTTACTACCTTAAAAAGTTCAATATAATACATGATATACTATAAAAAATACTTTAGCATATACATTCTAACATAAATATATGAAATAGCAAAATTTATATCTACGTAAACACATTTAAAATGATTTAATAATAGAGTGTAGAATTTGACTCACTTAGAAGAATGGCTCTTCTTGCGCGGTCTTCCAGGACTCTTCTTCTCGTCTTTCTTCGGGATCAATTTAGACAATTCCTTCTGCTTTTCTCTATATTGTCTCTGTATGTCAGCCAACCTGACTCTCATGTCAAGTTCCATAGCATCCATATTCGGCCAGTCTGCGTCATTATCAATGTGCCCTTTTCTAGCGATAAACTTCTTTGCGTCGAGTTTCGCTTGCAAATTTCTATAATCGTGACAATCTCGATGTTCTCCCAAAATATGCCTTCTGTCCTCAGATCTGCTATCTTCGTCGTTCTCCACCATTTTATCATCCGAACACATCTTTTCATCGTACATTTCAGCATCAGAATCCGACAGATTATCATCGATAGATTCCTTGCTGCTATAAGTTTCACTCATATGATACTGTTCGTATGCCTTTCTTTCATATTCTTCAAAGTTTTCTTTTCTTTCGTAGTTTACATCATTGCAAGGGCTACTAGTACCAAGGGGACCGTCTTTTAATATTTCATTCTCTTCGTCGTCGGTACAAATATCGTTTTCTTCAGAAAAATCTATGCTTCTTCTTGTACTTTCATTCATCATAGACACAATTTTTTCTTGCTCATTTTCATCGTACTGTTTATCACAATCATCATTTTCGGAATACGAGTCGTATTTAGATTCCTCATCTTCCAACTCGCCATCGGTTTTGAACCTCTTGGGGCTCCCGGAATCTTCCAAATTTTCTTGCACGTACTTCCTCTTGTCCGATGTCTTTGTTTCATTTTCTGGGGCTTTTGCTCTGCCCAGGTTCAACAGTAATCTACCAGCATGAGATATTTCTTCGGAACTCTCCAGATTCGACCTCCGGGGAGTTATATCCCCTACTTCCTCCATAAATCTTTGCTCCGCTAAAGCGCATAACAACCCCAAAGGGCTGTTCACGTTGTTGTTGTGGTTGACGTAGCTCTCTTCCACAGGAAAAATTATCCTGCCCTTGATAACCGATCTGTCTAATTCAGATCTTCTATTGACGTTGGATTTCAAACGTTCCAACTGCTCAATACTGTTCGACAGTAATTCCAATCCACTAATATCAACTATAGGTCTCGGTTTAGAATTAATCAATAATCTAGATCTGGGAGTTTCATTATTATACGTCAAGGCCAATGAGTTTTCTAGCGGTTCCAATTTTCCTTTTTTAGGCGTCATCGCGTTATTGTTCGTGCATTGCATTTCCACTTCACAGACCTCGGGCTGCGGGACGTTCTCCTTTTTCACGACAGGTTCTTTATCGTCGTTTAACTCCATATTATCATTATTGCTTCTCGTGTCGTTGTTATTATTGTTCAAGAAGTAGTTTCTGGGCAGGGGATGCTTGCTATTCGTAGGAGAAACGCAAGGATGTTCGGTCGTTGTTACGTAGTTAGGGACATCCTGAGAATCTTTAGCCGAACGAGCATTTTCCGAAGAAGATATCTCAAGTTCTCGTGCGATTTCGTATTTTTCCATGAACTGAGAGTTCTCGCAGGATCTCAGAATGTGTTTTTTCAAACCGTTTTCTAGTTTTCTCGGTATTGTTTCTGAATGTTTCCTCGAACGAAGATTTTCTGCGTTCTTATCCTTCGAGTCGTCCACTTTTTGGGGCATCGACTCCTGTAAAGCAGCAGCTGCGTTCTTCTTCAGCTTCTCCACCACGTTTTCTATTCCAGGATGAGACTTTTCAACAATGTGCCTCTTGGACAAGTCCTGGCACTTTGGCTTTTCCGTGGTTGATGTTGGTTCGCATCTGTATGAATAATCTTCATACATTGTTTCATCTGCTTCCTGCTTGATAACGATTGGTTCGACCACCTGTTCGTCACCGCAATCGATGTTCGGCATATCGAACGATTTCACAATGATCTGTGGACGCGGAACGGTTGCCTGCGATCGTTCGTCTCGGTTCTTCTCACAACTTTCGTAATTCGGTTCGATCTCCACTTTTGATTCTTTCGGATCCTCCGATAGTTTTGGAATTTGATTGATTTCTGGCGTTTCGACCGAAGAATTTGCGTGTCTGTGTAACTCAGTCGCCGACATTTCATCTGGTTTAGGTAATTCGGCCTGTAAAATGTAACGCGAATATTATCGAAGATTGTGTAAAATTGATACTTTGTAATTTTTTATCGGTCGATGAAATCGAATTCCCGAACGAACGAGATCTCCCTTTTTGACTTTATCAACGCGTTTTTTTTTGTTAACCAATTTAGTGGCGTTAAACTTAATTAAAAAGATACACTATCAATTATTCGAACGATATCACATTGGAAAAAATATTAAAATGCATTATGAATTTTTAATTTCACGTTCAAATCGTATTATTTATCTTTAGACATCTTTAATGTTCATAATTCTACCTATATTTTTTTATACTTTTAATATATACTTTATATGCAATATGTAAAATCGTTAAACAAAATTATCACCGCAAAATAATTGACCGCTTAAATAATTTTTAGACTGCTTTGCTTTTTAAGTAGTGAAAATTAATCCTCGATACTTGGAAAAATGCGCGGTGGAAATAGCGTATAGCTCGCTGTGGCGCGCGCGGTTGGCTAAGTGTTAATAATTACATTGATTTATTCTTTTCGTAAAAAGTAACGTTGAGAGACTCGCGGTTTCGTAAGATATTTCCTATTTAAGCTCAATGATAGTTATGAAATAATCAATTTTATTTTTTATGAGTATTATATGTTCATATAAGCTAAACAGTGTAGCATAAGAAAATTACTCTTGCCTTTTTTTGTCATTATTATCGAGAATTGACTATCGTATTATATATATTAACAAATAACATTATTTTGCACATTAACTTTCTTCATCTGATAAGCAACAAATTTTATACTTTTCTTTTTTATCGATATCGAGCGTTGACTATCACGCGATATTTTATACAAAAAGCGAAAGATGTTTCTCTATACGTCGATGTTACTGTTTCGTTAATATAATAACATATAATCGAATTACTAAACAAGTGACATGTTAAAAACCTTCAATTTTCAGGTATAATGTATTATTCTATATTATTATTTGTACTTTATATCTAACAAGAAATACGTCACATATGCGTATATAAATAATATTTTGTTAGTTACCCTCGAAAGCTAAAAATCATTCAATAATGTAAAATATCATTAAAAATATTATTAATCTAGAATAAAGTGAAGCGCAGAAGAAAAAGAAGAAAATTGTTCATTACTAAATAATTATATAATTGATCATCTTTTACTTCAAATTTTCTATAAAAAAAAAAATTTTCCCGAAAAATATGGTTTTCTTAGTTATGCCACTTTTCTAATAAATCAACGATAACGAAAATCAAATAACACTCGCAGTATAAAATTTCATATTAAACGTGTACTATCATTATAATCAAAGATATTACTCATAAAGAAAAACAAGATGTTACAACGCGAAACTTCTCGATCTTCAAAAAAAATTCGCGGCAAATTAACGTCATCGCCTAACGTCGAAAAACAAGAAACAGAAAATTCTTTGATTCTTACCTCGCACTTTTCATCGGCAATCTTCGTATCCGCCTCTTTCTCCTGTTCAGTGCCCGCAGTTTCCTGCACGTAATTCTTCTTCCTGTCTCTGAGTCTATCCAAAGAATGATCTCGTCTTCTCCCAAAGAATTCCAAATTCTCATGAAAACTGTCGCAATTTTCTTCGGTTATTTCAATAATTCTCGGTCCAGTTCTCACATCTCGGCATGATATCCTATCCTCGGCAAACTGTTGCTCATCTTCCTCCTCCATGTGATTTCTATCATCGTGTTCCCTATCAATCTGCCGTGTAACCACGTGTTCGATCGTTCTATCGATCGATGTGACGCTTCTACACTCCTTCGTGATAGAATATTTTGGGCAATCAGCCATGTTGATGATAGTATTTTCCGCTTTATCCACTTTACCCACTATGCTACAGACCGCTGGATTTACGGTTGTTGTCGTGGTGGTTATTCGAACGACGTTGCACACCTTCTCCGGCGAGGCAGCCACGATCTCGAAGTTGGTCAAATTCGTCAAGTTGGTAGTGGTAGTTGTTAAGTTAGTCGAATTCTGTAGTTGACAGGGACTCAAACTTTGTTCCTGTTTAACGGATGCCTCGATCAGAGACTGCTCCTGATCCTCGGATTCCGGTGCGTCCGTCTGATTCGACGCGTCTTGTACGCCTATTATCGGCGCTACTTCCGCTGGCTCGATCGCGTGGATTGTTGTCACCTCTGGTGGCGGCGTCAAACACGAGACCGGTGAGGTCGCCTTCGACAGAAACGAATTTCGCTGCAACGCGCAGGATATTCCAGGATCAAATATTGGTGAGTCAGGGAACGGCGAATTTCGACAAAGTTGGACCAAGCTGGGAAATCGAACTGGGTCAACAATTCCGAACAACTGCCTCGAATTGACTACTTCGGGGGTTTTCAACCGCCATTTGAATCTTTAGGGATCGTTGATTGAATTGATATTTGAACGGTGTATGCGGCACTGATTAAATGTATATTTCTTGGCCATTATAATGGAAATTATATACGTTTGTAAATATTAGGCAATGCACTTATAATTTCATGTTTTCGAGACACTTGCACGAGGAGAGTTAATATGAATTAAAAATGACATCGTTTTGCTTGTATTTGTAAGCGTAATAAGAAGTTTAATGTATATTCGAGGCGATATTGATATGTTAGAAAATTATTTGATACAGTTATTCTCATACTTATGAAATTTTCTGATAGACTTTCAAAATTATAGATTTTTGTGATTTCATGTTATGTAAAATATCAGTTTGAAAATGTTTTACTATACTTGGAAAAATTATGCAAATAAAGTCGCTGTTATTAAACAAATTTATAATACATAGTGAAATATAATTACCCGTGATTTTATTATTCGAAGCATTCAATATGCGTATATTATAAATAAACTTTACGCTATAAGATATATAAAATATATAAAAATTGGTACCACAGTACCATTCTACAAAGAACAGCAATGAAGTGAGGCCATTGAATGATTATGATTTATAATTACACTGGTTAATCAAACTAAATGAATGCTAGAAAAGAAACTTTAATAATATCTACTACGTAATTTTACTAAAAAAATAAAGTGTATTTTTAAATCAAGAAAAATAAGAATAATAAAAACAAACGCGCAGAATAACGTTACACGCTTTCACATTTTCTTTCTGGTATCCAAACGAATAGGGAATGCTAATAAAATATCAATATCGTTCCTCAACGTTGAATACGCACAAGTTAAGCACAACGATAATCAAATTTATTCGACGAAGGTTTCGCTTATTGTCCACTGCTTTATCCGAGCGATCGGTTTGATTGTTTCAAAAATGCTTTGTCCAACTTTGTTAAAATTTGCTGCAATGCATTGCGATATTACAACAGAAAGAACCAAAAGCGAAAGTCTATAGTGTCGTTTCTTATGCAAAGCGTTAAATGAAATGGTCCAGATTTGATAACCGAAAATATAGAATTTTCTGAAACCTATTACTAGTTTGATATAGCTTCTATTCGATTGCTAAAATTTATCAAAATCATTGAAATCGTTACAATTGCAAACAGAACCGTATTACACAGATATAACTATGCAATGTAACCCTTTGAGTGCTATGAACGCGCCCAGCGAAAACTATGCGCGTAGACTAAGAACACATAGAAGAGAATAAGAGAAGAAAATTGATAAACGTATATATATATATATGGAGAAACATATATATAAACAACAGAAAAATGAAAGATGGTTTACCTTATGGACACTTCGCGAAAAGTACACTTGTTACACTGCGAGAGTTGCGATCACGTATGATATTTCTTTGCACTCCGTTGTTGCTACGACCACGATAAGAGCGAAAATAACAGGTACAAAGGTACGTATTGCTACCCCCAGCAAGTCTACTGTTACCCTAGTGGGGATATTCTGGGCGGAGAATTATGAATCACGAATTTTTCCTAAACTGGCGAGACGTTCAAAGTCCAAAAGGATGTCACAACAGTGCAATCTATAATTGCCATTTACTTTACCATTACTATTTCTTTAAAAAGGCAGCCCGTCCTCAACGATGGCAACTGTTACTTGCAGACTCCGTCCGCGGGGATATTCAGCACTCAAAGGATTAATGCAATATTTAATATTTAATATTTATCTGCTGCAATAATTTATATTGATGTAGGTATAGAAAAATAATTTGAACCTGTGAATAAGTAATTCTGATAGATGTATAAAGCATTTTTAATATAGCTTTTACTTCTAATTATATGAGAAAACGTAATTGCAATGAGAAGAAAGTGTTTCGATAATTAGTTATTTGATATAAATTTTCGGGAAAAATTGAAAGATTACAAGATACAGTTTCTATTCGATCGCTACCATTGATCAAGATCATTGAAATCGTTAAAATTGCAAATAGAACCATTTTACACAGATATAAGTATGCAAATTAACCTTTTGAGTGCTATGGACGCGTATATGATACCAGCGAAAACTACCCGTGTGGGCTAAGGACATATATATATATATATATATGCGTTTATCAATTTTTTTCATCTCACTCACGCTCGAAAGTCTTTCATTAGCTTATGAACGATACACGTGTATTTCTTAGCGAACGACAATAAACAACAGAGAAATGAAAGATGGGTTACCTTCTGAACACTTCGTGAAAAGTACACTTGTTACACTGCGAGAGTTGCGATCACGTATGATACTTCTTTGCACTCCGTTATTGCTACGACCACGTCAAGAGCGAAACTAATAGGTACGAAGGTACCAAAATATTGCTACCACCAGCAAGTCTACTGTTACCCTAGCGGGGACATTCTGGGGGGAGAAATATGAATCACAGGTGCCAATGGAAAATTCACTTGTTAACCCGTAAGAGATATTGTCGGGATTTTTCGCTAGATCGTCGAGACGTTCAAAGTCCAAAAGGATGTCACAACAGTGCAATCTATAAATGCAATTTACTTTACCATTACTATTTATGTAAAATGGCAGCCCGTCCTCAACGATGGCAACTGTTACTTGCGGACTCCTTCCGCGGGGATATTCAGCACTCAAAGGATTAATGCAATATTTAATATTTAATATTTATCTGCTGCAATAATTTATATTGATGTAGGTATAGAAAAATAATTTGAATCTGTGAATAAGTAATTCTGATAGATGTATAAAGCATTTTTAATATAGCTTTTACTTCTAATTATATCAGAAAACGTAATGGCAATGAGAAGAAAGTGTTTCGATAATTAGTTATTTGATATAAATTTTCGAGAAAAATTTAAAGGTTACAAAATTTTGATACAGAGACTACTAAAAAGTACCTAAAATACTTTCCATTCTTCTATGTCGCTAACAATCCATGCACACGGTTAATGCAATTATAAATAATAAACAAAATGTGAAACAAATAATTTGTGATACGTAATTAAAGCGATTCAAAAAAGGTTATTTGGTTTTTCTTTCATTTGCATAAAGAAAATGTTTTGTGACATTGAAATGATACAGTATACATATTTAGAAAAATTAGAAATACTAGATTGTAAATTATCTAAAATTTAAATAGATAGTATAAATAGATATTTTAAAAAGTCACTATTAAAAATTGATATTAAATCAAACGAGAGAATTCTGTATATTTTTTCTTATGTTTCGTTATTATTCTGCATTAAGTACAGAATTGATATTGATATGTTTACATTCGATATCTGCGATATATATTCTGTACACGATATCGCATTTTGAACAGCAATTTCAATACACGTCGAAGATTATTAATTACGAGAGATTCAGAGCAAGGAACGTAATTAGTAACGATATTGGAAATAACATAAATATTTGTGTATGTTCTTAATCTATATTCGATCATTATTGTTGCTCATTATGTTAATAAAAAATTTAATCTCCTACTACAGTTGAGAGTTTCATAAATCGAAATAAATTTGAAATATTGTGTTGAATGCTAACTAGTAATATAAATGAACTTCTAAACTCTTTTAGAAAATTGAAGATTTTGTAATATATGGAAAAAACCAAAATATAAGAATTGTCGTAATTAAAATTATTTGATAACTATACCTACGTAATTCAATTGCAAATATTTATCAGTTGGTGTCAATTAATATAATCGTAACAAATTCCCCCATATAATTTCATTTAGAGGAGAAAATAATAAAATTTGTGAGAATCGTCAAAATATAATTTTGACATGGTATCGTTAAAAGCAATATACTGATTTAACAGTGAAAAAGATATAAATATGCCTTGTTCGACAACAAGTAATCGAGCAAAAACTATAAATTCAATTGGAAAAACACGTAAGGGAAGTTAGTAAAAAAAACCATAAGGTGTATTATTTCATAATAAGAAATCAATTTTACAAAGAAGTGAAAAAATGAGAGGGAGGCTTATTGAAAGAAGCGAGAAAAGAAATCGACGAAGCAAGGGAAAAAACGTTAAACGAGAGAAGAACAATAAGATAGAAAAGAAGCGAGAGAAAAAGAAGAGATAAACGGTATCGTAGTCCGCGACTGAAAAGCTCTTTGAAACTGTGCTTAGAAAAAGTAAAACGTCGTAAAGAAGCAGAATAAACAAGGAGTAACACACTTTCTGGTGAATAAGCAACAGATCATGCTTCTGTTCGCGTAAAGAATTAAAACCCTCCAGATATGAATCACCGAAGGAAAAACAAAGTTCTCAGATTAGGTCTCGAATGAACTGGAGGAAAAACATGAGGAAAGAAAGAATATTTACAGGCAATAATTCTTATTTTTTTGTTTCAATGTCCATAATTTCTGTCCATTGAGATGTTATACATAAATCTATCGATTTCTATACGTATTATCGAAATTTTAAAATTATTCAGGATAAAGAAAATTCAAAATTATACGAATGACTATACCACGCGCCATATAGTCATACCCATCCGGTATACAAATCACATCAAAAATCGAAAAATATCAAAATATAAAATAAAACGTCGATCCGAAAGAAAGATAATAAAATAGAAAAGCATAGAAATGGTAACAGATAAATGATAAGCGAAAAGCAAACCAAAGACCGCGTCAGGCAAACCAACGGGAAACGTTCAGCGTTCCAGAAATTGCAGGGTCAACAACGAGCTGGTTAGTAATATCTATGCAGATAGCGATGCAAATAGGTTTGCGCATGATTAATACAATGTGCCACAACGTTTCCGCATTATGCGAACGGTTGGACCGCGCCCTGAGCTTGGCATAATTACTGTCGCCTCTCCTCTATGTTTGCTTTTCTCTCCTGTCACTATGCTCGATTCGACGTACGATTGACAAACATATAGCGGCTAACGAAAGTATTTCGTCATTTACCATAGAAAAAATTTTTATATATATATAATTTATATTATATATATATATATATTTTTTTTCAGATTTGTTTCGAATTTCAAATTATATAATCGTCTTTTTTTATCATGTTTTGTTCATTACGGTGCTAATGTGATTTCGATATATATATATATACCATGATTGTCCCGTTATAGTGCCAATGAAATTGCAAAATGTTTTGTGTAACGCACGTAATATATTCGTAAAAGGTTTCCATCAGTGTTTCAATACTTTCGTATGCTGTCGATACGGAAAAAGCAATAGAGTATAACGACAATAGGGAAACGAATTGAATAAAATGGAAGGAGGAAAAGCGATGAACAGAAGCGGAAAAAGGAAAAATGCAGAGGACTTACTTGAGATCTGCAGTGTGTTGGTTCGGCCTGGCTGATTTGAACTAATGCAGGCGCATGAGGGTAATAATGCAACGTGGTCACCAGGGGTGCATCGGGTACAAGAGTTCCAGTCATCGAAGTTACGGTCTGCAGCGCCTTCGTTGATTCTGTCGACGCTGTGGGATTTAGAATTTCCATGTTATCTAGCAAACCATTCGATCGATGAATCTTTGCATGTGAATGTTGTTAGCTGATTACAGTACGATCTCTTTTGCATACGTGTATTTCTGCTAGTATTTTGATTAATATTTATATAAGAAATGTTGAAATTATATATGTACGATAGTTCGTGCGTAGAACGCGTAAATGTATTTTTACAATAGAGGATTTATTTTTAATTATCATCCAAGAATATATTTTTCGTTACTGTTTAAGCAGTTGATCTATTTTAATTATCTTTATAGCAGAAAGATTTTCTGAAATTTTCTTAATAGACACGTATCTACTCGCTTGCGGTTTTAAAATTGTTTATATTCTATAACAATAACAACGAACAGAAAAGAATCACTGATGATTTTTTTTTCATTCAGTGCCGTCAATAATTTAATTAGAAAATAATTAGTTCGCTTTAAAAATCACATCGCTTACTGATTATGGTCGTAGGGCTGGTGCCGCAGTCCGCCTCTATTTTCACGATAGGTAAAGTACTTTGCTGTTTCCTTTTACTTTCCGTAAGAACTAGCCTTGCACCTCCAATGTCGCTAAGAAGTTGAAGCGAAGGCGGCGGAGGAGGAAGAAGAAGAGGCGGTGGCGCGACGTTTCCGTTATTGTGATTCGAATAATTTGGCCACACCACGGCTTGTTGCATTTGTTCTGCGAACAGAAAATTTCATGTTCTTCTTTTAGAAATATTCCGTTGTACACTTTATTGTTCACGATATATATTTTCTAAGATAGAATTTTTATATTTCCCGAGTTGACGTTTAAAATGATATTCCGAAACTTCCAGATTTTTTATTGTATATAAGCTTGCTTTCTACGTGTTTTAATATATTTAATATATCGTCGAAATAGTTAAATTTTTCTGCAGAATGGTTTTAACCTGTTATTATATCCCTTGACATTTGTACCGAGACTATTTACACTAAACTCACAATAATTATTCGACATAATGGATTCGCTTAATATATATATATATATATAACTATGTGTTGTTATATAAAAGTATTTACTTGTGGTTTACACGCGAAAGAGTTTTCTTCATAGAAATAGATATGCGAACGGAAAAGAAAAAAGAAAAACGTAGAAAGGGAGAAAATTCCGACTAAAATCCTTTATTAAACGAAAATAATTTTAACGTTTTAAGTAAATCATTTCTCGGTTGAGGGCTTCTATCAAAAAAATAATTGGAAATTAATGACAGTGAATTATAATTCATTTATTCCCCGATAATGTGAGCCGCATACTATATTTTTTAAATATATGCAACAGTGGCTCAAGTTCCTTTAATGTACTTAAAATAATTAATAATTCCTGTGCAACAGTTATATAATATTCAGAATCCGAATTACGAGTTAAAAGTTAAAACTTCGATGTGGAATCATTGATTAAAATCGTTGAATATTAACTTTTTGGAAAAGATGAATTTCTCTAGAGGAAAGGAAGCATGATATAACGTTTAATTGGTGTTTTTGTTTTTATGCGTTTTTAAAATCGATTAAATTGTATAGAAAATAGGATCCTAGATAAATTTAGAAATTTTATAATTTTTCAAAAAATCTCTAATCAAGTTTGTGTGTTAGAAGCCTCGTGTTAAATTATTCGAGAAACTGAACCCTTTTTAACATTCATATGTATACTCAATTATTCTTATGTCAATTGTTACATTGTATTTAATGTATATTTTCCATCTAACATACCAGCAGCATGAATGAGAAGAAGGTGACCTGTAGTTGGATCCCTGACCAGCTGCAAACCACCTTGGAGACCTACACCCATTTGGGGAAAACCAACTGGTTCCATTGGCATCGCTGTAACATAATTTAGTGAATTACAAGATTAACGAATTGAAATTAAAATGTCAAGTTTAATGTTATGAATTTTCTAAAGATAAGATATCTTTACTCTAATGAAATTTACTTCTGTTAAATTTTTATTTAATTAATCCTAATTAACATTGACTTTTAAATTTAAAATTTTTAATTTTTAAAGAAATTGCAATATAGTATCTCGCTAAAAAAAATTCATAATTTAATATAATTTAATAGAAATGCAGAAAATGTATCAAATGCAAAGCCTTTATTACGTGAACAAAAATTCTCTTTGATTCAGTATCCAATTTGACGATATATGCGTGAATGAACCGTGGAAAATACAACAATTCCCCAATTGCAATCTTTTATAATTACTCTGGTTCTATCTCTTGCATATTCGAAAATTCCATTGAAGATCTTAATTTTTGTGCGATACAAAGGTGTATAAAACAAATTTCTACGAAACGGAAAAATAGCGGGGGGAAAAAGATTCGAACAACTCGCACTCTTCGTTCAAATGGGAAATCTCATTCGTTTTTATAGCGTCTACGATAAAATCTCTACAACAACGTTTCCATTCTCGTATTCCATATTGCCCGCAAATTTCAAATCTTTCCTCTGCGAAGGATTTCCCGATACTTCGCTGTCGGGCCAAATTAAAAACCATTTTTTACCAGACACGAAACGCGCCCGAAGGATTTTTCGCGTCTCTTCAATCGTGATCAAGAAAATCGACAGCCGGTCGAAATAAACGACGAGCAAAGAGTAGAAAATCGACAATTTGAATGCAGAACATCGTGAATGATTTAGATGGCGCGAGAATGCTCAGGCAAAGCGAATATAGACGCTCGTTATTCGGATAAATGTCACTCGGTCACCGAGGGAGGTCGGCCAGGCTTCCGAACAGGGGTGAAATTCCACCCCGAAATCGCGCTCGTCGCTGTTCGAAAATGTATATATTTCAAGGAAACTGCATCGAAACTTCGATTTCTATTTCGCATTCAATTCCAAGAAATGATATTTATTATTAATCGATTCGTTTGCAAAGTGATATATATTATTGATGATATAAAATATAATTTAAAAAGCAATTTTGAAAAATAATTTTATAGATACGTGAATTATTCGGTAAACATCGATGAATATTATTTTTAATGAATTTCGAATTAGAAGATTAAAAATTGATTGAGAGATCAATGTTTGAAAAGGTTAGCAACATAGCGTTTTTTAGAACGCATACGACATATCTTAGAAAAATCTGATCAATAAAGAATCGTATATTCTCTAGTTCTTTTAAGTTCAAAATCGTAAGTCGATCTTCTAATTCAAATTAAACGTATGAATTTAAGAGATTACCTACATTAATTTAAAAATCCAATTGAATGATGAATCGAAGTACCAGCTAAATCCAATATCATGCTGCTCACTAATAAAAGCAATAAGACAAGAAAAGATATTTGAAACAATTAATACTACATATTCGGATTTGGAAACTAGGAGTTTAATTGAATTTCCAAAAGCCTCGTCATTTTATAAATCCATCGCCAACGTTCAATCAAAGTATATGACAGCAATCAGTATCTAATCCAGACACAACGATCCTTCAAAATAAACGTAAAAACATAACAGAACACAAGGGCAAACTAAAAATGTACAAAATGTACAAAATACATAAATTTTAAATTTACTAAAATTTATTCGTTATGGTAAAGGGTCATATGAAAGTAAATATGTATTAGGCTCAAAGTTCGTTTTGTAAAACAAATACTGCAAGCTTTTCAAACTATTTGTCGTTGTTTTCTATAACTTTAAATGTCGTGCCTTTAAACAAGGTCCAACGATCAAGGCACTGACAAAGATAAATGTTCTGCGAGATTGCTACGTGACAACGCTAGACCATGCACTGTCTCTACGACAAAAGACATTATGTCTTTAATTTTAATTATAACGTCTTTATAAATTGTTGAAATACACCTTGCAACAACCAGCTTATTCACCAGACATTACTCCTTCGGACTATTATCCGTTCGGTTCGATAGAACACGTCATATCCAATATATCTACTTCCAATTAGCGAATGAGATAGAAAAATGATTTGACGATTGGATTTTTGCGTGACGGAATTCATCAGTTGCCTGAAAGATGGTTGAAAGTAATAGAAGGCAACGACGAATATTTTGATCGAACAACTTGCTGTACATTCTGTTAGATACACCTTGAGTTTCGCTGAAAAATTTGGATTATTCATTTATACATTTGATAATACTTTCTTTTTTTTTATAATTAAACATCGATCATATACTGATATAATAAAGTGGAGAAATTGACGAATAATCGAGTAGATTTTACTCTGATATTTTGATTTAGTTCGATTAATTCTGATTGTTCTGGTCGTAATATTAAAAATGCGATCCAAGAGAGTACAAAATAACTCTGAAAAAAAATTTTCCCTTTTCAAATTTGCAATGGTTACTTTTGTATCGCTCGAATAAATGAAATTAATGGCGGCGACTTTTTGGAAAATATTCTCGATGTCACGCGAGGTACGACGCGTTCAACGAACGCGATGTGGCGCCAATTCACGCATCGAGTACCGAAAGATTTGCACGGCTCAACTAAATGGCGGTCACCGGTTTGCAAATAAATATCCGATTACCGGAATGATTTATTCCGCCACGCAATCCGCCGGAGAATTAACCGAAAAAGAAAAACGAGCGAATCGGTTGTAACGTTGCTAATTCGCGGAATCGGGGCAAAGCTCCGCGCCGGTACTGCACACGATAAATTCGACAAACGGCAAGCTTTTTACTTTCCCCTTTACTTCCAATTACGCACAGTTAAGTACGAATACGAGCATTCGTGTAGATTTTCTGTTATATGTACATGATGCTTGATTATTCGATGAGTATTTTTTGTGTTTTATTTAAGATAATAGTAGATCGGTCTTTAGCAATTGAGTTTAATAAAAAAACATTAAAAGAATGTACCTAGCTAAACTCTGCTATTTCTAGTCTATTTTTATTAATAAATGTTTCATGGTGAAATTAATAGCGCGTAAAGTATTATGGCGGATATAGATTCGTAGAAATAAAAATTAACATTTTTAGAGACAGAATGTGCTAAATACGATAGGAAACGGAATGTATAAGGATTACAGTTTAAGGAATCGTTTTCTGCTCTAGTTTTGGTGTTTGTTCACAGCCGATGCATCGACAATCAAAGCGTAATTGATAAATTCATATGTTCATTAAATAGTAAATTACAAGTAAATAAGTTCGTTATACATGCTGATTATTAACGTAAGTAAATAAGTTTGTTGTACGTGTTAATTATTAACGTGACATTTATAAATACTCCGAAATCGTGTTTCGTCTGTGGTATCGATTATTTACATAACATTAATTTCCGCCTTAACGCATTATGAATTTCCATTCCACTTTATCAGAGTATATTCAAGTTTCAGCAGTCGTGTTAAATAAAGCATCTGTTTATCGATATTCGTGATACAATTTCTTTCACTTGAAATGAAACTTTTATTAAACTCATACGTAGCTTGTGTAACAATCCGAAAATGTCCCACCAAACGTTAACATTAGGAAAACTATTAATTAAAAAATTAGTATTAATCAAAATATATTTCATTTAAAGGGGGTCACGTTAATTCGTACAAAAAGAAGACATGTTTTTGTGAATTTTTTGTGACGATACAGTTAAAATTTCTTTATTAAAATTTCGCAAAAGAAATCGCATTTTTCCCTTCAAAGTGTTCCAAAAAAGTGAAAAATTGAAATTTCAAAAAACCCTCCCAGCGTTACCTGGGGAAAACTATTATCTAACGAACGAACTTTGATTTTTTGATTTCAGATGATCCAGCACTAAGTTACGAGGGGCACCGCAATTCTACTTTTTTTTTCGAGACACGTCCGAATAATTGCTGCCATTGCCGTATTTTTTAATATTTCTTCGTGAAAATTTTATACAATATTCTTCGAATGTCATACTTTAATGTACTATTAATTTTAATAAAGAAATTTTAACTGTGTCGTCACAAAAAATTCACAAAAACATGCCTTCTTTTTGTACGAATTAACCTTACCCCCACCCCTTAAGAAAAAAAAGTGATAAAAACGACGAAAAGACATTTAGCGTAACTGGTTAAATTTTCTCCCTTAATTGCTACGTTATAGTCCGTACAACGAGACAAGTCATACAAGAAAAACAAACCGCGTGACAAATGCAATTAAGATAAAATAGACTGCTATATGATGAGGCATTGGTTGACTTCAAGAGCGAGTTTACCAAGCTCGTTGCTATAGCCTCCTATGACTCATCCCGACTCAGACGACGAATTACTATTTTTCAGAAACGTCTCACGTCTTGTCCCCAATCCCAACTTGTACAATCAGCATAAAATTATACAATTACAACCATTTTAACACTTAGCCAACCGTGCTTGCCACAGCGAGCTATATGCTATTTCCACCGCGCATTTTTCCGAGTATTTAGGATTAATATTCACTACTTAAAAAACAAATCTAAAATTTATTTAAGCGGTCAATTATATTTTGCGGTAATGATTTTGTTTAACGATTTCACATATTGTTCATGCAAAACATCAAATTGAAAGAATAGATTAAAAGTATAAAAAATATAGGTAAAATTAAAAACATTAAAGATGATTAAAGATAAATAACACGACCTGAACGTGAAATTAAAAATTCATAATGCATTTTAATATTTTCTTACAATGTGGTATCGTTCGATTATAATTTTATTTAGACATAACTGATAGTGTAACTTTTTAATTAATTTCGACACCACTAAATCGGTGTATTCTATTATATACTGTACTTTATAAAAGCAGAGAAAATGGCCTAATTAATTGGGAACAATTCTAGGTAAACAATAACTAATAATAACAACAAAAAAAGAAAACACGTTGCAAAGATAAAAAAGAGACACCTCCCCTTCCGGTCACTCAGCGATGTACTTTACAGAGGGGAGATCTCTCTATTCGGTTGACTAAGTGTTAAAGGTCCCGTCGAGAAAGTGATCAAGTATCCGAAAGTTGTAAACACGTTGCTGATTCACCCTCTTCCGCTTCTAATTCTTTTTCTGACTCCACATTGATTAGAGATCTGTAGATAGGAATCGATATATTTATCTCTACATAGATTACTATTTACTTCCAGATATACTGGCAGATAACGCGAAAAAATATATTTACCCACAAAAAGATAATTTTCCGAGGACAGAGAGGAAGAAAGCGTAGCGTATGTGTTTCGAAGAAACATGCACTACCCCCTCCACTAACAATTAAAAGACGATCCGAGAAACGTTTATCATGAAACGGGAAAAATTGGTAAAAACGATAAAAAGAGAGAAGGGGATTTGGCCTCACCTGCAGCTGCAGCTGCAGCAGCCGCGGCCGCCGCGGGGTACTGCCATAAGGTTGGCGGCCATGCGGCTGTGGCCGCGGCCGTGGCGGCGGTTGCCGCGCTCGCCGCCGCACCGATGCTGCCCAACGTGGAATTTAGGCTGGAATTCAGGCTGGAATTCAGGCTCGATCCAAGAGCGGCGTTCAACGAGGGTGCCAGGGCTCCCGAGGGAATGGCAAGGTGGGCCGGTCTGTCCTCCCCTCCAGGTCCTCCGCAATGCACCAGGGTCGCGCCGCCTACCGCCATGGCCGTGCTCGAACCTAACAACAGGCCCAGTCAGATGTATTTCTCTTAGGACGACGCGATTAGGTTCGTCGTATGCCTATCGTTAATCTGTTATTACACGGCTGTCGTTGTGTTACATGTCATGTTCGATGCTCACCACGCGATGCATCGGTAAAACGAATCGCGAATAGAATCGAAATCTTTCGGAAAATTTGATCGTTCCGTGCTTCGATTTTCTTTTGAAAAGATCGAGCGATAAGAATATTAGTGCGAGTGTGTAGAGATGCGTCTAATGCTAGCGCCGAATTATTCAAATGAAACCGCGCGAAATCTAAAAATTTGGTCGCTCGTGTTTCAATTTCCGGGGTTGCTTGAAGTTTGGGGTAAAGTTTGGAAAGATCGAGCGATATGAATATTAATGCGAGTGGTTAGAGATCTGTCGTATGCTCGTGTCGAATTTATTCGAGTGAAACGTGTGAAATCCAAAAATTTGTCTGCTCGTGCTTTGATTTGTAGAAGCGAATAAAGTTTGGCAAGATCGAGAGATAAAATGATTAATTGAAATGGTTGAACGTTTATTGCGTAAGGTATTGGAGCAGGTCCTAATTTTGTAGTTGGTATTTAGCTGCGGCGATTCTGATTTGACTATTTAAAGTAGGACGCGTATCAGATCGGTCTGTGAATTCGTGCGTATTTCTGTGTACAATAAAACGAGAGAAAGCTAAAAAGTTAGAATTTATTTCAATTAAAAATGTATTTACTACGAAGTATATTGTATGATTCATCTGCGTGAAATGATTTTTATGAGACCGATTCTTTTTAACAATCACGAGAGAATGCTCGCGAATTTACGGTTCGAACACTTTTATACAGTAATTTACTAAGAAATAATATTAATATATTAACAAATGACCAATTGTTGGTTATCACTAAGTGGTACTGGTACTTTTCATTGCACAAACATTTTTAACAATATTAGAATCTTAGTTGTAATTTGTACGGTTCATTTATAAATTATCCCTTGCTTGTGTCCAAACTTGTTACTGTTACGAAGTAGAACTTATTAGCATTGATAATTTGTAATTCGTGATTTGCAAAATTTCATTAATGATATTAGTTTTATCGTGCCAGAAATTCCTGACCTAGATAAAGTCTGATTTTGGAATAAAACCATCAAAATTCGATCTAAAACCTGTCGGAGGAAGAAAAAGCACGTAGTAGATATTGATAATAAAGACGAATAATGACGATTCGTAGATGGCGAGGGACATAGTATGTTTTCCTGGCTGCCAAGCCTATTTTCGTCCGTATATGTTCACGTTGCCATTTTATCTGGCTCGTAACAATGGAATAGTGTTCGCCGAGGGTGCGCAACAATGGAATAGTGCGCTTGGGATACTATTTCAGCATTGTGCGACAGGGAACAAGTGACGGCTACGACGAAGATTCCTGTCTTCCTGTGTCAGATACAACAGTCGTCTTCATTCTCATCTATCTTCGTCGCGGTCTATGATTCATATCCGAACTGGGCTGAGATTATACCCGGTACTATTATCTGTGATTCGTGATCGATTCGAGTGATCGTGGCGTATACCTAAATGCACTACTTGCAGATTCCGAGCTATTAATGACCTTGTCAGTTTTTTCTTCGTTGTATAAATATGTATATTTATATACGCGGATAACAGTTTACATTAAATTCATTTTGATAGTGTTTTCAAGCTATTTCAAACATTAATTCCTTTAATTCTCCTTTTCCTGTTTCCAAGAATATCTACGTACTCTTCTTCTTACTGTATTTTATAACGTGTTGGATTGACAACACGGTGATTAGCAACGGTTTTGCTTATATCTTGATCTCGTCTCATACGTCTGTTAAATTTGATAAATCTTGGGAAGTTTTCTTTACTTTGTCCCGAACTGAGTATTTCCTTGTGTTCCTTGGGAATTTTGAATCTGTGTGCGTGGTTTGTCTAATTCTGTACGTTTTAGAATCGTGTGTCGCCCTGTACGTGATAGGTCGCACAGTTCACACGAAGAAGCTTCCCTTTGTAATAGAAATTCGTGCGTTAATCTTGTGTATCCAATTAATAGTCTGAATAGTTTAACTTGATTTCTTTTATTAGTAGTTGGAGAAGAACATTGAAACATTGCTGTTGTTTCGTGTTATCTTGCGAAGCTATTTTATTATTGTCATAATTTTCATCCTCTCAAACGAACTTACTAGAAAAAAAGGAAGCGAAGAAGATCCTTTCTACCTATAAAATTCCACTTGCATCCGCATCATTTCCATCCGACATTTTCTCTTCGACCGAGAATATTTCTACCCCAAAAGAACGGATAATACCTCGACGCACGCCGTCGCTATCCTACAGCAAAGTTATTCATGTCCAGAAAAATTCCGCTTGCTTCTCGTTCTGCGACGAACGATCCGTAACGCAGTTCGTTCGCGCGAAAAAGTATCGATATTTCACGCACCGATTGGACACCCTTCGACGAGGAGTTGCAACCATCGTCAGAGAAATCGACGAATAATTACAACAAAACCGAGGAAGACGCGGGACAAATAAAATTTCGCGCGATACGACTGCAAATATTCTTGCTTTTTTCGTTTCTTTCAAGAGACGATTCGTATTTGTCACGCGCTTGTTTTTTACGTTGAACCATTTGCCATGACGAAATTTCTCAAAAATCGGTTTCTACAATTTCATAATCTGGAAGAACACGAAACCATAACCAACTTAATTACATCAACCACGAGTGCTTTTATTACGCTTGCTTGCGCTATTAACTTTGTACCTACACACACATTTTCGAAAAAATAGTAGGAGAATCGGCAATCTCGTGTCTCCGAGACTGCTGCGCCGATGACCTCCAAGTGATAACGAACATCTGTTACCAAGACACGAAACTACTCTTATACTGTTTCCGTATCTAGAATCATCTCTTCCAGATCGTTGTAACGCGTTCAGAATGGCCGCAAATGATTTCAACGTATCGGAAACTTACAAATTCTTTTTTATACAACGAAGTAATTCTCTTTATAGGATCGATATCGTATCAGCCCTACATAACTAGAAATTTGTTTGATAATAAAAAAAGGATTAAATATTAGACGTTTTTGGTTTGACACAGCGAATAGGAATTAACAATAGTTACAAATTGCTATGTTATGCTATGGTTATAAGTGTAATGAAAAGAAAAAAAATATATATATATTTAAATACATATTAAAGTACATATTGTCAAAAGCAAATTCCTGTCGAAACCTCGAAAATAAAATAAATATTGAATATAAATAAGTATTAAATTTTAAGCATCAGCTAAAATATTCAAAATAATTCGAAGAAAATTCGAAGCTTCAAAGTTCCCAGGTTTCGTTCACTTAATCGCCACGACATTCTTTGCTTGTTGACTTAAAAAAAAGAGGATTATTAAGAAATTAAAAATTCCTCGCTTCATAGCTAATTATACTCGCGATTATACTCAAGAACCCAACACCCTACACGTGTTACGAATATTAAATTTGCAAGGAAGGACCTCGTCCTATGGACGAGCAATGAATATTTCAACGAAACGTTAATTAATTTATCCCGGCTGGCAACTTTTATCGATATTCTGGTTCCTTTAAGCTTCCAAAGTTCCCATTTTACAGGTTTATCGCGGTCTTCGCGTCGTTTCGAACGTCAAGTTACCTGAATCACCTTGTACATCGCCTGTTCCACACATATACCATCCCTTTGAATCATGCACCTGCCGTAAGAATGGAAGCTCTTGGCTTGGCCTCGCGATATCAAGAGACAAATGTTTTATGCGTGCTCGTACAGTATAACGTTGACAATCGCTGTTTGTGTTGAGAAATATGCGTTACGTGGGAAGTAAAACGGTAGAATTATTTTGGAGAAACTTTCAATTCCTCAAGTATAGTATCGCGTTACGTATATCGTAACAGCACGTTTATCGCGTACTAATTTAAAATTTTATTTTCGTACAATATCACGTACCTTAATTAGATTTCCTACGTTCAATATTAGATTGTTTATGCATATCTGATATTTGATCGTTTAATGCATATGAAATATCGTTTCTTCGAAGTTTGAATTTAACACCAACTTTACCAAAGTCCACTCAAACGACCGGTTTCAAAATTTAATTTAAAGCTGTACGTTCATTGTTATTTCTTTCTGTCATCTAACTTTATGAAAATTCTTGTATTATCTGATTAATCGATTTCTTAATTTTTGTTAATATATATAATATATGTAGACATTTAGGTGTCGATGCAAATAAGATACAAAGACTCGAACAACTAAAATTAATCTGCATTTTGGCAATCAAGTGTGAGATGAAAATTGCAAAAGATTCAGCGAATCTTATCCACACATTCACCAATATATTTTTTCTCCATAATTGTAGACTCTTTAAGGGTTAGACGGTTTACAAATAAACAGGTTCACAGCCGACAGGTAAACCTTGTCTCTGCTTCTTTCATAATATCCATCCTCTTTTCTAAAACGATTACACGAATATCTAGAAACAAAGTTTCAGTGGTAACTTTCTTAAGAGATTTAACAGATGTAATTTAACTTGTGTATGCACGATAACCTGTAGAGCTTTCCTGAATCGTTGGTTATATTTACAAACTTTTATACTCAGTACACAGCATGCTTTTATGCCACAGCACACGTACAAATATATTTTACCAATCAAAGATCATTTCAAAGAAACCCATCTATGTCTACCTTAAACAACAAAAAGCTTCTTAGTAAACATCGTTAGCCATGCAAAAATTCAGTTATATTCTACAAGAAGATTTTCAGTAATTCCTAGAGGGATCGCAACAATGTCCAGAAAATTTATATTATAAGTACAAAAATGCCTTTCAGGGAAGACCATAGAGAAAGAATAGATAGAAAATTCAACCACCAAATAAAAATCCTTAGTATCTTGTATGGCGCAACTATTTGCTTGAAAAGCGAAAAGTATACGAAGTATTCGCTATGAAAGGAAAAATGCACGGCCACGAGGAAATTTTGTCCTGGGACGGGTCGTTCTGGACGCGTGGAAAGATGATCGGTTTCGTACCCCTCGGACGACGGAAGAGGAATTCCCGAAGAACGTCGACAGCCCTTCACTGTCCCTCGTTAATATTCCGTCCAGATGTTTCAGCTCGCTTTAGGAATGCCGATGGCTGCAGCACCGCATCAAATGAAAACAGCCGTGTATCCGATAACGCTTGTTCCCCGTGTGCGTAGGCAACCGCGTGGAAATACATCTAATATTCCACAGGTGAGGCCGTGTAACAAAGGGAAACTCTCGTTGTAGCGATGAACTTTGATAACGATGAGAATCATCTCGTGATTAACGCATATTCGGTTAACGGGGGTATTTGATTTCATTGCTGTTCGAAACAAAAGAAAAAAGAGAAAAGCTGGAAGAAGCTTGAGACGTTTGAGGTGTATTTATCGTGAAATTAACCCTTAAATTTTTAACCCGTGATTTTCTTTTTAATTGAGCAAAACATTTAAAAATAGCCGATTCATACGGTGCAAGACGATAGAGAAAAAACCCGTCTGATTTTTATTTGAATATAGAAACCTACGACATCTAAAGTTCTTATGTTTCATTGTTATTAATCGATCTTTAAATAGCCTGGAAAAAATTTCTATTCATTGGTTACCGCGTTATCACGACGGACATATAAATACCAGCATCGGAATTTAGATTACGACAGCCATTGGGCTCGCTGCGAGTGAAATTCATTCGCTCGGACATTCCCCCTACATCGAAACGTAAAAAATTAGAAAAGTGTATTGCCTATGCTGAAAATAGCTCCTACGTTCGCTGACGAATAATTCGAATCTATCGCCTATGTCAAAAATGCCAATATCTATGGTAAAAAAAAAGCATCCTCGGAAGGAATAGGTGACGCAATGAATGCGCCGTAAGCGCGATACACGGAACAATGTATACAACGAACACACAGTCGGACAGGCATGAAAAGTAATTAGCCTAGAATGAGTTTTTCTCGGCAGGTTTCATACACGCGAATGTAGTCGACCCTGAGCATTATTGCGTATCAAAGGCGGATAAAAGTCACGGAGGAAAACGTTCCTATAGCGATTCTTGATTTTGGTTCTGCGCAAGCACTGTACAAGATATTTTTAAAGATTTCACGAGCTTCTGAAACTTATTAAAAAGAGTAGAAGATGTTTAACTAATATCGACGCTAAGATCAATCGTTTCGATGAAGTATATAAAAATTTGTTTTCACACTTGTAAAACTTGTCTTGCGTGTTTTTCATTTTAATCGATTTCCATGCAATTTTTAAATCCAATAGATTCCAATGCAACATAGTTCATAAAGGATATTACCTATAGGTTATTCACGATATAAACTATTCTAAATTTTTTATCGTAGATCATCGTAGAAAACGCTAATTGAATCAGAAATTTCATATCTTACAACCTTCAAAATTTTCAATTTCCTTCGTTACTAAACGTTTCATCGTCGAAGTCTCTTCGAGTTTAATCGTCTTCGTCCGATGATTTTCCTTGTCGAACGACACTCGACGACTGAATACCGCCTCTCGAAAGAGAAAGAAAGTAATTTACCTCGTTCTTGTTTACTTTTTTTCTCCCGTTGTTTTTCATTAGACGAATTTTGATCCCACGAAACGGCCGAGCTTTTACGGATATCGTTCGGTCTCTTAGGGTGCAAGCAGCCTCCACGAAAATACTCGCTGCATTGTTCCCTCGAAAACGCTCAACTACCCTGTAGTCCGGCTTTGTGCCTCGCATGCTCTTTTTCTGCGATTTAATCGCGATATAATTATTTCGTTGAAACGATATTGTGGCACGCGTCTTTAAGAATCAAAGGAGACCACTTCCCACGATTCTACACGCTCTGTTTCTCAACGGCGTCTTTGGAGTCACCCTCTTAGTCCTTGTCGTGTGTTCGATGCTTTCTTCTTACCCCGTGAACTTTTATTAAACAATATTTTTTCTTTCGTTTTTCGTTTCGCTGCTATGGATTTTCCGATTTTTGCATTCTTTTATTCCTTATTTTTTATGCTGTTCAATGTTTAAGTGGAGAGTATAGGTACTTAATATTAGAAATAATATTTATGTTTCGTGATAGATAATTGATTCATGCGATTGGCAGTCTGATTGATGCAATCTTTTCATCAGCAGTTATCTTGTTTCGAACGTCTTTCTAACAATATTTATGAAACTCGTTTCGCGAGTTGTAGTATTTCAATCCATTGAAAAATTTTAAACGTTAGCAACGAACACAAATTATTATTTAGTAATACAATCGTTTGATAAAATTCCCGATCATTTCCAGACGTGATTATGGATATCGAAGAAAATCTTGAAAAGATCAAATAATAATTAATATTTGATGATGATAACATTAAATTGTCGAGTATATGATATATTTATCAGATTCCGTATACATTTCGTTTATAAAGCAAACATTACTTCATTCGTATCATACATAATTTATTTTCTTTGATTGTCCAGAAACGTATTTTCCTAATTACTTCGAGCATTACAGTGGATATATCGGAGGAATACATCTCTTTCATCGATACAATTCATTGTTCTGTAGCCCATAAATTCCATGCCTAGTGACAAATGATTAGCAATTCCCCATACTGGTAAATTTTAATAATTAATTTAAAGTTTCACGTGAGACAATCAACGCGAAAATATTCGATAATAAATAATGAATAGCCACATTTTCAAATTGCCAATAACAGATAGTAAAAAGTATTTTGTCTGGTTGTTTGGTAATTAATCGTAGGAATTTTTACTACCGTAAATTTATTAACGCGATTGCAACTAGTTATTTTACAAAAATCCGTAAGTCGAAAGAAAAGGATTGAACTAATAATTTTTACAAAAAAAAAAAAGACAATAAGCGACCACGACCACCGTAAAAAAATATAATAATCTTCAAATACTTTATTTCCAATCATCGTTAAAGATATCAATACCGCGTATAAATAAAAGCTTTTGTAGAAACATCATATTAATTTCTACTTTCTTCTGTGCACAATTTTGATCATCAAAAAATAAAAACTTCGTTTCTCCGATTATACGACTATTTTTAACGAATCAGAAGAAATCGGAACTTTTATAACAACCCTTTGCATCCAAAAATTCCAAATCTTCCAACCTAAATTTCAGATCCTTCGTAAATTGAAGCACGAGCAGGACGAAGATTTACCGCGCGTTTTCCGGAGACTTCTCGTAAAAGCACAGAGGTGGGAACATAAAGAGATCGTAAAAACTTACCCAGATTGTCGGGCTGGAAGTGATGATAGCTCGCGTGATGCGAGGTATGATGACTCAGGGAAACATTGCGCATCGAAGTGGATGTTTCCTGATGCTGCAGTCTCTGCCTGGCCACCGCGATTCCAACCGGAACACCACCGGTTCCTGCATTCGACACCACGATCCCTGAAAGACAGATGCGCGTTCGTATAAATTTCCACTTCCATTTTCGCACCTTTTCCCTGCGAATACTCCGCCGGCCGGCAATAAGCGCGAAATGAAAAACTGTAACGCGAATACGCGGTGTTCGCAATATGCGAACCTTCGCCTGATAAATCACACGACTGTGAGCTGAAGTTTGAACGACACTGCATGCTGCGTTCGCGATATTTCACGCCGCTACACAAAAGGAGGTGTGTACATGAATGAATGCTCCGATTTTTTTGTCATTTCTATGGCTTTCTTGTTCTGCGTATAGGTTTGAAGTATGCCTGCTAATTTGTCAAGATTCAGGCCAATTGGAAGGATTAATACGTTTTAATACGTACGCTACCGCTCAAAGGTATGTTACGCACTTGCTTATTTTCTTTTTTTCTTTTTTTTTTTTTTTTTTTTTTTTTTTTTTTTTTTTTTTTTTTTTGCTCGTAGAATATAATTCGATCACGACATTATAAATGGAGAGTTCTAAGACGATCTGATCTATTCCTTATTAGGGTTATCGTAGATTATGACACGATAATTTTTTTTTAATTTAATATACGGTAAAGCTATTGTCACCTGTACGTTAAAAGTGTCTTTCTTTTACAGGCACGTCTTTTGCAACGATGCACCTTTATACAAACATGAAACCTAATTTGTCGAACGTTGTGATCTTTATTTTGATAGAACAAAATGAATCATACGTAATTCGATAAAATAATATGATACGAAAAACGTTGTGCATCCATTATTTCCTTATAAAACGAAAGACACTTTTCGGACGACCTAATACATTTCAAGTTGTAGGAAAATTTCTTCCAGATTGATAAAAAATCTATGGTGATTAATCGGAGTAACAATATATAAGACAGGTTAATGCATCGATATTCCATTTGATAACTTTTAAGTAAACTATGCACATTTCATATAATATATATTCATTGATTTCACAATCGCTTTCGAGTTAGTTTGCCACTAATTCATACAATTTAGTAACATTCGTACTGTTAAAATACAAATAAATCAAAATGTACACATATTTTTATAAGCGACAGTGTCCGTCTCAGATCTAATTGTAAGACGACGTATATACTTTTATGTGGGATACATTAATTTAAAAATCGATCAAGTAACATCTTACAATTGCTTTATTAATTGTATTATCAATCATGATGAGCAGGAATAATCACTGAATAAATTTAAAAACTCTTGGCCTATCAAGAAAATTATACGAGTTTGAACTTTCAATTATTTCTATCTTTTTAATACGATTCGCCTTAGCTGCAATATATCTCGAATGTAAAGATACTCGATTTGTCGTATAAAAGAGATCCGTTTCTTAATATCTTGAAAGCACACGATAGTCCGAGAGATCTACAAGGAAAAACATGGAATAAAGAAGCAAACCGTACTTCGATTCATCGATTTTTCTTATAGATGCAACGCTATATGCAATATTATCTATTTTATAGACAGACATCAATATAGATTTATTTGAATTGATTTTTACGACGAACTACCTCACAGGTCAACTTCAAACTTCAACACACAGATGTTTCTTCGTTATATACACAGAATCAGTAGAGATAAATGAGTATTGACACGTATGTGCATTGAAAATTTTGAAATATCTTACAAAATCATTCAGATTTTGATAATAAACTTTGATAATCCTAATACTTTTATGTGCGAAATTTATGAAAACCAAATTATGCGATTCTATTCATATTAAAAAAAAAAAAAAAAAAAACAGGTGCAATATTACAATTTGCAATCGCATCAGTGCACGGTATCACGCATTTAATTTTGTTATTCTGAATTTGTTATCTATTTCTAATCGTTTAAAATATATGTGTACGTAGATTCGTCCAGTCGCCTCAAGTACTCTGTATAACTTCATTGGAATCCGCGCGTTTATTCTTTCTTGCCTTACATAATTTCAAATTCATGCACTTAGACATCTTTATACTTCTTCCACCCATACATACACCTAACTATCGGCACCTACCGCTTTTCTTTCCATGAACAATGTCCAATCAATGCAGTTACCTTCCACAACGATCGCACCCAACATCCTCTCCAACTATTATCTTCTATCGTATCTACAATCACTCTTTCTCACACCATGTACAGCAGTATCAACAAAGTAAACACGAAGTATCTTAACCGTTTCCATCAAATATCAAACAACTATGGCAAAGTGGAAAAGCGTTAACTTTTCACTAGTGTTCTAAGGCACCTTACGAAAAATCTAAATCTTATACAATGTCAACGTCATTTTAATATTAAAATGTAATACGTACTTGATAATATCGAAGTAATTATAGTCATATAATTATAAGGTACCAATTAAGGTTACTGATAGCGGGACAATTATTATCAGCGTTATAACTACGAGCTTTCCAAAATTCATCCGACAGACTCCAATTCTCTTATTTATTCAATTACCCAGATTTCGTTACACGATTAATATTCAATTCTCAAGAAACAGATGTAAATTGTAAAAAATATTCGACGAAGTTATGATAATGTAGAATAGAGTTTAGGCAACTCCCTGAGAGTATTCGTTAAACAAGCAATTTGTTACGAGATTGCCATAATTTGAACACCTTGCTACCTCCATTATAACGCGTCTTAAAAGAACAAAAGTTTCCCACGGTATTGAACTTCTATCGTTACTGGCTTCTGCCCTCTACGCGTCTGCCTAAAATTCATCCTCGTAACTCATCCCTAAACTCACCTATCGCTACCTGCGCCTCCGCTCATATCTGCCGGTCAAACCGCCAACGCGACTTCTCATCTCCTTCGACTTTTCCACAACGTTAAAAATCCATCGATCACCGCACGATCCAACGTAACAAAGCAAGCTCGACCCAATCAAACCAAACCGAACCCAACGACACAAAGAAGAAACAACGACAGTACCTGAAGAACGAAAACTAAAAAGAAAAAAGAGAAAGATGTTCAAGGAGGGAAACGAAGCGGAGAAAAATGAAAAGAAAGAGACGACCTCTTGACGCGGCACGCCGACGATCGATTCCCGCGGCGGACTGTTGGAATCAGATCTACCGAATGAATTCTCACGGCGGCTCTCCCACCCTCGCGCGCGGCGCTCTTTCACGTTTTACTCGTCGTTATTCCGCCGCGAGATACTCGCTCGCATGACGTAACGCGCGCGGATAAACGTGGGCTGTGGATCGTTCCAATCGTGGGTGTAAGTGTACGTGTGCCAGCGGGTACCAGGGATAGACACATAGGGTCGAGACTCTTTTGAGCCACGCCTTGTGTTTGCGTCGCCATGCGTGCCACGCACCTCCTACTTAACAAGGTCGTTTCTCTCCTTCTCTCTCCTCTCTCTCCTTTTTTCCTTTTTTTCCCAACTCTATCTCCTTCCCTTCTCTTGATCCATTCCCTTCTACCAATGGTTCTTCCTTCTCTTTCTTAGCCCTTTAACGTCAGCCCTTCTTCGTCCTGTCTTCTCCCTTCCTCGTTGGAAGTTCTTCCAACACTTGCTGCTTTCTTTTTCACCACCCTTCTTCAACTTCTTTTCTTTGGATCTCATGGTTGACTCGTAACTTCCTTTTTGGCACCCTTCTTCTTCCTCTTCTTCTTGTTGCACGCTTTTATCGTGCTCGTCTCTTCCTCCTCTCAGCCTTGTTAGTTTTGTTTTTGGCGAATCGATTACGACATCTTCTGAGAACATCGGGACGAAGCGGTTTCAGTCTGATCGACTTCGGTTTCCAACGCTACCGAGTGTATATTCCAATGATTTTCGATGCAAACGGTGGTATTCGTTTTGGGAAACCTCAATATTTTCACGCGTTTCTATCGTAGCTTAGTTAGCATTGTCGGTATTCTAAGTGTGTTTTCGCCGGATTTGTCAAAGTTGTAGAATTTAATATTGTTAAAGGGAAGTTTGTTACTGGAAATGTCGTTTTTATACTGTGGCTCCGAGAAGAGTGAATTTCTAATTAAATTCTATTCAATTTTACGAGCTTTGTATAAGTGATCTTACGTCTTGTTTTCTCAGGGGTAAAGGTTCAAATTGATTAAACAAACGCACAAATTAGATCTTTTCCTTTCATTGTTACGTAATGTTTTATAATGGACTATAATGTCCGTAATTCGTAATTTCTCCGGCACTCAAAAATGTACAATGTAAAGCGAAATAATTTCTTCTCTTAAATTACACAGCTTGGTTATAAGATATTTCTCGAGAAATTTCAGTGTTCGTTTACATAATCAAATATGGGCAAAGGAATGTTTATATTTGTAGTAAAATAACGAAGTGCTTGTAATCCTTTAAAATTGTTCCTGTGTTACTTCCGTTGTTTTTTACACAGAGACATATTGTCCAAAATAAACGCTCGGTAAGTTAATATTTAAATATAAAACATCAAACATTTAAAATACCTACACTAATACCTGTTTACGAGTAAGCAGAAGTTGTTTTCAGTGGTAAATGAGAATTATTATCACAGTTATCATTTTTAAATCCGTACAAATATAAATTATTTTATATAGATATTAAAAGTTAATCTATAATTACATCATAATTTTTCCAAGATAAAGCTCAAACATACATTGTTGTGCATAGCGCGATAAGAGCACGATTCACTTGCAACTACGGTAAAGAGAAATGTTTCATACCAGCATATATATCGAAATCTGTATATTCAAGAACATCTCACAAATCCGTTGTCATTTATTTCAAAGTGTGGCTGGCTTAGATTTGAATGGGAGTCAATGACTATCATCAGCGTTTGTCACGTGAAGCGTGACACAAGACTTTTACGTTAGAATAGTGCTCTTATGTAACACGTGACGTTGAATCGCACAAGCTTGACACAACTTGCGATAGAGTAATGAACGAATAAAACTATGGAACAGGAAGAACAAGTGAAGAACATTAGGTAATGTCAAAAAATATTTATTACATAAGGAAATAAACGAGTAACGTCTAAATTTTTTATAATTTTCACGATAAAATGTATAAAAACATCATCCTGAAATTATTAGGTTGATCTATCATCATTAAGGACCAAATGAGATAATACGTGAAAGTTGCATAGATGCAACGTTGTTACAGAACGTACGTTAAGTACATTACTGTTTTATTAAGTAACAACAAATCTATCAAAATACTAGACACATTACAAAAAGCCTATTATACATGTTAAACAAAAATAATTTCTATAACTTAAAGAGAAAGATAGTTTATCGTAGGAATATGAAATATCTCAATTTCCTCGAATTTCATAAAATCATAGGATATAACTGGAAAAAGAAATTACAGTTTAACAAAGTTTCTCTGAATTTATGCAATTTTGCAGCACACAAATAAAAAGAAGAAATGAAAAAAATTGGTTTATTTTAGTTTCCAAATTTTGCTATTATGATACCCAATATGATATTTATTTGAATTGATTAAAATATGAATTTTTTGCTAAATGAATTTTACGTACTGTCTAGCGACACAAGTCGATTTAATATTTATTTTAGCAAATGTAATATTCTCCCACGATGTTAAGAATGTAATTCTTAAAATGTAGCTTCTACCATATGTATGATCAAATTTTTATTGCTTTAGATATATAGGTACAAAAATGTCTCTTTAATCTTCTCCGTTTTTAATTGCAGCGCCAATTTATGTTGTATATTACTTTTAATTAATTAAATTTACTATATTGTATTAAGTTTTAAAATCTACAAACGAACAGAATTATCCGTCACCAGTATTCCACTCATAAACCGAGAGGCAAATTCAAAAATTTAAGAAGAAGGACGATGGTAACACGTTCGATAAGCAGGAAATCCGTAAGATAGCAGCAACCGTAAGCCTCTTTCGATCGAAACGCTATCAATCGATAGCAAATACAAACTCTCGCTCGAATACTTCAAAAAACAGGACGACGATACGACGTTCGACACGTAAGAAAACCGTAAAAGATAATAAGAATCGCGACTGTTTTTCGTATCGATACAAATTCCTATCTCCGTCAATATACAATCGATCAATATAAAACGCAGCTTCGAGCACAATTGATCAATCTCACACAAAGAAGCAAGTCGCTGCGCTATTGCTGCTAAACATTTCCTGTGACTCTTCCTTCCCTTCCACTTCTTTTTCTTTTTTTCTCTCGTAGTGGGTTACACGAATAAAACGATCAGCCAGCCACAACGAGGCCCCCTTTTTATACGAGCGATTCGTACTGATTTTCGAGGGGTTTCTCGAGAAGGGTTCCACTCGAACAGCCGACCTCTCATTGGTCGATTGTGGTTAACATTCAACCCCCTCGCGCCGAGCCTCGTTTTCCACCCCTAGGCCACGCGAGAAATTAATCGGTGTGCACAGGACCTGATACTCTCGTCTGGGCGGTGCTTTTTCGCCGTGGTTTTCGCACCGTAAACTCCTTTCGACGGGCCTTCCGCATCGAAGAATCCACCCCCCCCCCCGTTGCACTCTCGCGCGTATTATATCGCGACCATTTCAGGCATTTTTTAACAGAGATTTTATTATTAAGTCGGTGAAAAATCATTTGACTTTTGATACGATTTTTAATAGAAGTAAATTTTTTTTTAATATAAAGTATATTAGTATAGTTTTTCCAACCTTCTTTATTCGTGAACGATCTTCCGTTTAACAAGGGGAGATTGGCAAACCAGCAGATTCAAAAAATGTTGGGACTTTGGGGATATGTAGAGGATATATAGCTACGTATTGTGCAATTTTTTTTTGCTGGGCAAGTGTACTCGAAAGGGGTGGAATTGGTCCTTGGAATTCCGATCATTTCTTGATTTTTATAACTCGCTATGACATTGATAAATCTTTTACCAACTCGTAGTTCTTATCGGAAGAAGTAATTTCTACCTGCACACATTTTTTCGAATTTTTCAAATCTCATTTTCAAATCTATAAATTGTCAATTTCTTTTACAAATGTATAACTATATTTTTCATATCAACATTCCTAAATATAAACCATCGATCCTATCAATTAATTAATTGATTTTTCAAGTGTCTTTGATAAAGCAAAATATGCAAAATTATAATAAATTGTAACAAATAAATACAACAATAGAAAGAGAAAAAATACGTCCAAGATTAATTCGCCATTCTAACATTTCCTCATTCCAATAGTTCATATTTAAGATTTTCTTCGTTATAATAATATTTGCTTATGCATATTGTTCCTTTCAAAGTAAAGAACAAAGAGCCACAAGCGTAAACGTATGTTGCATTTAGAATACAATAGGTAATGATCGAAGTATCTATTGAAATCATAAAAATTGGAGCTAGATCGTGCCGTTATTCAGAGTGGAAGAAGTGGCCTTGAAGGGTCAATTGATTTTAGAAATGGAATAGTATCATCGAGATATTGAATGGAACTGTTGAAAATGACAACTTGAGTTTGTGCTCACCATCCATATGAAAATGCGCTAGTTACAAAAAGCAGTAACTAGAAGATTGTTCTAGATACAATCGATAGATTTAATTCATAGGTTTAAGATGTTCCTCTGTTTTTATCCCTAGTTCATGTAAGAGTGTGCAATAAGAGTTTTTCGGTTCAGAACGGTGTGATAGATTTATCCAAACAATAAAATAATAGCTATTGTGATTCTACCTCTGAATACAGAAATAACAACAGGTTATGGGCCCAGGTTCAATAATTAGTTATTATTTTTATTGAAAATATTATTAATAGTAATAATATTGAGGAGGGCAAAGATAACCTAAAAACAAAAAAAAAGTGCGTGATCGATGATTCAGTGTTGAATATCATAAGGACGCTTTATCGAATATATAATAATTGCTTACGTGATAATACAGCTATAAAAAAAAAAACATAAAAATGTCGAGCGGGGCGAGTTTGTGTTGAAAAGCTAAACAAAGAAAATTACATTAAATTGCATTAAAGATGAATTGTAGGAATATGCAAATGGTTCAATAGCCTCTTTATGGAATAAAAGGGATGGTAAAGCCAGAGCTGATATTATTTTTACCATGAGTTCGAGTGAGATATGTCATGTGAATGGCGCTATATCATGAGAATTTAGAAAGCAAAAAAGTGTGGCAATTTCCAGCACTGAGGTCGAATACTTGGCGCTAACAGAAGCCACTAGAGAAGCCGTATACTTGCGACGATTTCTAAGCAAGTTTGATACGATGGCTGAAGAAAGAGCAACCGAAATATGTTGTGACAACCAGAGTGCAGCTAAGTTAGTTAAAAATCCAGTGTTTCACTGTCGCACGAAACATATAGACATCCGCCATCATTATATTCGTGAGATTTTCCAAAAGGGAATCATTAGAACTTGCTATATGCCCACAAATGAGATGCCAGCTGATTTACTAACGAAAAGCTTGGGCAAGCCAAGTTATAGTGCTCACCTAGAGACCATTTGTTTGACGAGCATTCGAATTCCGTTGAGAGAGGGTGTTGAAAATGACAACGTGAGTTCGTGCTCTGCGGTGATAACAACTGCGGTGTTGCGCTGATTCGGAGCAACGTACATAGATACAACATTATAAGTGCTTTAGTAAGTTACGAGGTAACCGAAAATAAATGTCTTTATTTTTAATTAAACTTGTCTCAAATTTTAATGCGTTATATTCTGTTTACGAAAACATAAAAAGATTTGCTTCTTCGTAAATAACTAACAGAAAGATAATTCTCCTACTAGTTGAAATAATTTTATCCTAAAATATGAAGGGAGTGAAACCTAGAAATTTCTTTCACGCCATAAATATTATGAGTATTTATCTTTGTATATTATGCGCATTTTCAACACTCTCGTATATTTAATTTCCCCATAAATGAATAAATATTTTTTATCTACCTGTTTGTAACACTAGCGTCTGACAGGTGAAACCCATTCTATGTAATAAATCTGAATATATATCACTGCACTGCAGCTCGTAAGTACTTACGTTTATTTCGTCTGTACATTAACAATATGAATGTTACTAAAAATATGAATTAATAGCAAACTAATGAACAAAGGTAATTTTATTTTATTTTCCACGAAAATCCATTAGTAATAAGAACGAGGAAAGATACGCAAGTAAGTGAATAATCAACGAATAATTATAACTATTAGGAACTTAATAGCTAAAACTAGTCCTAGCTGATACATAATTAACAAAAGATAACTAAGTACTTAGATAGAACTTCAATACCAAGAATTACTAATTAATAAAATTAGAACATAAACAACGAGATAAACGAGACCTGAAACGATACAAGAGATCGGTTGCTGCGTGTCTGCGTTTGAGTTAAGCGACATGGTTGCATAAAAAAGATCAGCGAATGTACGTGCACTATTGACACACACTATTGTAGAATCCACACATATACGTATATTATATGAAATTTAATTTGTTTACTTAAAACTTAGTCAGCGTTAAATTAACCCTCCATCTGCATATCTGGGTCGTTTTCAACCAGTAATTTTAAACATTTTTTAATTTTATCTATATTTTCGTTTAAATTTTGCTCCGTTTAAAAAGATTAAGGTAACGCCCAGCAAACTATATAAAAACTATTGGATGGTATTCTAGAAAGTTGGGAGTATATTCGAGAATTGTTTGGGATTTTTTAAAACAGAGAAACCTAAAAAAAGCTGCATGAACTTAAATGACCCAGTATGCAAACAGCGTGAGTAAAAATAAGGTTGCAGACGGAGGGTTAGAATTAAAATTGAATGTGTACCTGTTCCATATATTATTAATTCGATTAATCACGATAGTCTTACAGGTAACAAAATTTTACCTGTAATTTCAGTTAAATGTATAACATACAGGTGGTAATTTTTTTTATTGCATATTAAATTTTAAAAATAAATTTGATCGTACAATAATATTCTAGCCCTAATGCGAGAAGAAACAACTCCAGCTCTTTTTCTTTGTAATTTTAAATTAAATTTAAAAAGTACGTTCTATCAGAGACAAACAAACTTCTAAGCGAAAATATATATATTTGCATATAGTCGTACGACTGCCATGCGAACAAGAAGGATAATAATTCCTATGTTTCATATACTGTATCACAAAACTATTCTATTCAAAATTTTACTTTTACTTTACTATCCTACTTTTTATTCAAAGCACCGAATTTCCTTCTGTGTGGAACTGAAAACCCTATAAATCGCAACGAAATCACAATGCTCGAAATATACAAAGCACCTAGTTTCTCACAAAGGATCTCTTAATTCGACCAACGAAATCGATTTCGTCCGTTTCTCGCCGCGAGCTGCCAACCAAACGATGTTTGCCAGCCTGCGAGGAAAACACTGGTATATGGCGAAACGCGAAATTATTGTAAATTTCGTGGCCACCGAACAAACCGACCGGTCGTATCAGCTTGATGGTCAAATTCGTGGGCGTTTCACAGTAGGTATCGATCATTACGTGAAGGCCACAGAGACTATGATCATCGAGAAGAAGGAGAAACGTTAGATAAGGACACTACATTAACGTAAGAATCTTATGTCACGCTTCGAGTGACAAACATCGATGACGGTCATTCGCTTCCACTCGAGTCTACGCAAGATACACAATGAAGTATTCGGTAAGATCAGGGATTTGTTAGCTGATCTTGAATACACGGATTCTTGCATATGCTTGTACGAAACATTTTTCTTCATAGTTACAAAAGTGAATCGCGTTCCTTTTATCATGCTGCGTACGATAATAATTCTTTGAAATTTATTTTCATAAGATTATAATAAATTAAAATACTTAATAACTAATTAATAAATAAATAAAAAATAAAATAGAAATATATCAAATAAATAAAATAGTTGTGCGAATTTATAAATAACAATTACGATAATTATGATTCATGCGAGTATCGCTGGAAACAATTTTTGATTACCGGTAAATTTTAATCTTAATCGTTTGAGTGACTACTCTGTCCGTTGTTTTTCTGTATTACAAGTCTGTGACGTTGGGAAAAAAATAATTTCCCTTATATTGCGTTTAAGAAATTGAAACATTACAATGGTGTATTTCAATAAAATGAAAAAACATAAAAAGTACCTAGAAATAAATGCGTTCTTTATACGTCGTATCCTAAGATTAAGACCGAACTTTATTATACAAACGTATAGATGGCAGGCGAAATTAATACAAAAATTCGTGGACATTTTCGGCGTACCGATTATTACGAAAAATTATTAGGAAACTATAGCCTGGGGACAACTACGTAAAGGGTGAAACAAGAATCTGGCCAATTGTGAGGACGATTCGACGATAATAGGCCGGGAGAATCGATAGAGAGAAATTTTCGCGCGGGACGCTAACGATGACGATTAAAAAGTATGGACGCGATAAAATCCGTGCCGGAAACGGCCCTTTCCCATGGATCGAACGGAAATTCGAGAAGTTCGGAATATTAAGAACCAATGGGGAACAGGAGCTGGTTGATTGCCTTTTTGTGCGAACCAGTTAGCGATCTTTGATCGCTGATATTTGCACGGAAACGGAGAAAAGCGAGAGAAAATTGTGACGTTTCAGCTTGAGATTGATTCGATGATGTTGGTGATTGAAAAATGTTATTTACTACGATTCCTTTGTAAATATATTTACATCTACTTTACTAGTAAGCGTTTATTCTTTTTTTTTTTTTTTCTTTATAATATTAAGCGTATCTTTCTTATAGTTTTATCACCAAAGTTAAAGTTACGAGCAAAGAAAGAATTTTCTGTACGAAAACACGTATCTTACTATCGTTTCAAATTTGTATTCCTCTGAAGTCAAAATATCGCAGGTAATTGTACATATTGCAAACAACATTTGTGAATTTTTTGTAGTTTATTAAATGTATCTACTTGTTTAATCTTTTAATATAAGAATAAATAATGTTTCACATGATATTTTAAAGAATTTTTACTATTATTATGCCAATCTCTACTGTAAGATCTCTTAATGAAACTGTGCGAATGAATAATGTAATAGCAGATAAGATACAATGTAATAAAGATATCAAAATCAGTAATTATAAGAATCAAGAGTATATTATATTAGATGAGATGTTGGGTATCATAAAAATAACACAATTCTAGATTATTCGTCTAGATTGTTCTTCTACGTTATTAAACTACAAATGTACATAACTAATTAAAAAAAATCAAGAAATACTGCATATGCTATTTTATCTTAAAATTATACATATTCTACAGTTAATTATTTAAAATATTAATTATACATAAAGTGGTAACTTGAAATACACAGATATTATGCAGATACAGAAGTATTATTTCAAACATTTATAGAAATAGTATAATGGCGAGTTCTATTTAAAGAAAAGTTCGAAATATTTCGAAAAATTCGGATTTCTATATGCGAATAGAATATAATTTATTAGAATTTTTGAAATTAGCTAATGCAACAATATAATCTTACAAAAAGTAATCGTCAAATTTTCATCAAATGAAAATTTTAAAAGTTTCGAGGCTTGATCGTGATTTTTCATAATTCCATTTGATCCAGACATGCTACGCGGGTAATGTAAATGAAGATTTTAATTGGCCAATATATACGTTTCATTTCTTGTCATTTCTCTTTTTAAATCGTACGAATCAACCGACGTGTGTCATTAAAGAAATAATTCGAAAAATCAATATTCGCTCTCGAAAGCACACACCATGTCTTTGAACGGACACGAATTTTTTATTCACATACATACACATACACCTGGCACTATCCTCTGCGGATTTTTTTGCGATTTAAATTTCAAACTTGCCATTCTGTATTTTTTCAAAATATTTATATACTTTAAAAGTTCATACATACGAATCTGTACAAACTATAAATTCTTAGTTTTGCTCTTTTCTTAAGAGAGAAATCTGTGAAGTTGTAATTGACCGAATAAAGGAAGCAATTGCAAAGAAAGTCCAGAAAAATTGTTGTAACACGATTTATGATGAGACGTGATTTTATTTCTCGATTGTATAAAATTTATCTATGATTTAGTGATATATCAAGACCTTTAAATTGTTGTGATTACTAGATTGGAAATTTTTATCAATTGGAAAAATCGAATCTAAGCGGAAGATTTGTTTTCTCCTCTAAATATTGTTCCACGCATTGTCATCATTATTTTTATTTATTATTACTTCACTTTTCATCATTATAGATAATAGTGTACTTCGAATATTTTATAGGCTCTCTCTTCGTATTATCTAAAGAAAGGGTGTTAATATGACCGCCTCATGATTTTCCATATCACAACGAATACATCTAGCGATTAATGGTGTCATCTGTTGCATCTACTAAATTTGCAGGTGAAGAAACACGAGTTAATTACATGTAGGTTAACAGCTACAAGATTAAAGAAAATTATGGTTCTACAGCCTAAAAAAAGATAATCGAACAAAATCATAAGTTAACGTCGGCTTATCTCATAAAGAGCACACGATGAGTGCACATCGTGTGAAAGAAAAAATATGTGTGTGATTTTCTTATATAAATAGAAGCACCTGCTTCGTTTATTTACTTCTGATCTCAAAATGTTACCAAACAGTGACTTTCTATATGATTTTCGTTAAGGGCCTTCTGCCGATGTTCCAGAGATGATTTATTTTCATAAAACACAAACATAAAATATATTTTGAAACTCAATTAAATTGTCTTTCTTTTACTTTCACCTTTCATATTACAGATAATATTAGCTGCTTACGAACATTTTAAGCAAGAATTTAAAGCGTTATAAGTTTTAAGAGTCAGACTGTAGGAAGAAATATAAAAGTGTGGGGGAGGTAAGTTGCACTTCTACATTCTATGCGTTCTTGCATCTTTAAACTTCACATAGACGCATAAATATTTACAGTATAGTAATTACCATTCTTAGGTAGGAAAGAGTAACTGGCCAACCAATCCAAGCGGTAACTAAATACTTCATTTTCTACTACTTTACATTCTACTTTATATTTAAAGTTGCTTTATCATTATGTTCTGCGATTATGTAAATATATTCTATGCTCTATTGACTAAATTATTATATCTTGTGTGTAAATTCTAAGAATATTTATTTTTACGAATTTGTCGACGAAACTAGCGTTTAACAATTTACTGCAAAAGCGAAGCGTGCAGTTTCCGCCAATGACATTACATTTTAGTGTTGCGATCGTGATGCTCCACTTTCATACTTCGTTTGTATCTTATATTTGTCTTCTTACTAATGAACGTCAAGGATGATCATCTTGTGCCTCAAATTATTAATGACCCGCAAATTCTTCGAAGTTTAGTAACCGTGTATATTTAACCTGTGTGATCGTACCATATATTTTGAATGAATTTCAACTTATCGTAATATTTTAAAGTTCCGTGATTCCTTATATTCATCGAGAACTCGTTCTACTGATTGAGCTAATTTAAAACCTTGAAGAAAAGCATCGCTTATATTGTCGTTTCATATTTTCCTGAAGTATATTTAAGAACTACTTATCTTACATAAATTACGTTTACGTTGTCTGTTAGCTATTTTATAATCATGTATTTAATATTTACATTATGATAATGGCTAATGTATTTGTTAACAACTATTCACTTTTTACCTCTATCATAGAATTTTGTTTCGTTGAATCTGAGTTTCAAAAGGTTAAATGCAATTTTATGCATTTTACGATGATCATCTTGAATACGATCAGAGTACTAGAACCTACACAGAGATTTGTTTCATCCATTAAAATGTCATAGCCAGTACTATACTCCGGATACTTTGTACATTTCCGTTTATGATATATGTTCGGTGTATTTTTGTGCCTTTGAATTTTTCATAAATGCATGAACGTCAGAATCTAGTTAAATGTCAATAAACCTCCAATTTAGAAAACATACGTGGAGTTTCGTTTATTACGTCAGAAACTGACAATATTTTAACATTTCCAATAAAACAACAGAAGAGAGAACTTCGAGAACGTACCAAATGTTCATAGAATCGAAATAAAATTTCTGAACAAGTCGCATCAAATATTCACCTCGGAGAGAATCGATCGAAAGTTGAACTTTCTTTTCTTTTCTTTTTTACACAATTTTCAGTATTTCCAAAACTACCTCGAAACCCCGAACCCTAAAAATTTGTAATTCTCTCGCACTTTGCTCGGTTCACCGTGCAAAACCCTGCAGGAGGAAAAGAAAAGACGAAAAAATCTTATTCAAACAACACTTGTACGAAACGAGGAATATTTTCACGACCATTTTAGCAACGATGTCGCGGAAAAAAGTGGAAAATCGACGAGGCAAACTTTCCGATAAGTGCAAACGATCTGACCTCCCGTTCAAATGTAAATCGCTTAATTACATGCCCGACAGCGTCGCAGTAAAATTCTGCCATTGATAAAAACTCGCTATTATCCAGCCAGGGGCACACGACTCAGGTATTCCCGTCCTAATTGCTCTAATCGATAACGCTAACAACGTTCCCGAATCCTTAGTCGCTCGAGACCCACGCGAAATAGCTCCGGATATCGTTCCTGTGGATCTTAATTTCGATTATTGAATAATGTCTTGGAGAAACGTCCATGCGGGATAAGACGCTCGAAAGATAACGCGCAGCTTGAATTACGATCGTTAATTACGATACGACCACGTCACGCCTCGTGTGCACAGCAACAGCTGTCCGATCGCTTTTTCCTGGAAGCTCGAGAAAGAAAAGGGTTCGAAGGAACTACGAATTCCGTGGAAAATCTCCTTTTGGTGCTATTATACTGGTTTTCATAAACGTTCGCACAATTCTACTCTGTTATAAATATTACGTTATTATAATTTATATATAAATATATATACAGGATGGTCCGATGATAATTAGCTGTTGAATATCTTTTGAAATTGTTGCCTTTGGAAATGTGAGAAATCTTTATTAACGAAAATTGTTCGGCATAAAGGAGGCTATGATATGGCAGCAATAATTTGTTTGCAACTAAAGTTTTTTAACAGTCTTTCAACTAGAATCATACGTTCTTTTATGCATTAGTCGATGCACTTCGATATTCGCTATAAAAAATTATTAACTTACTTATGTCGAAAATATATTGGTTTGAAAAAATATTTTAACTTGATATTGAAAAAATGAATTTCTTTCCATAATTACCGTTTCAGGTAACCATCCAGGCAATCGTATAAAAAAATTCTGTAATAGTAACTTTTCTATTCACAAATTACCTTTGTACCAAAATTCGTTTAACCATGTAATATAACATACATCGTAACGAAACTTGCAACAAATAGGATTGAGTTAATAAACCTAGTTAAACTCTCTTTCTCCTTCGTTCTTTGAAATTTTATTCCGTTCCCTTTTATCCATTCATTTGCTATATTTCATACGCTCTCTCACCTTCGAATATTAATCGTGAAAATCAAATAGATTATTTTACGAACAAAGCAGCAAGGGTAGCAAAGTAAATTAACGAGGTATAAATTCGAGCGGATACAATAGCGCGTTGAAGCGACCTGAAACTTTCCACGCGAATTGAACGAACAGTTCTATTTGAAACTCCTTACGGAATTACTTTAAGCAAAGCAGAATCCAGATATCGAGCAAGAAACTCGTTTCACGGCCCTCAAATTAGTTTCACGACCAACGGCAAAACGAAATCAAAGATTTCGTTGCGTTCCCTCTAACAACCCATTAAAACCTGTGCATCGCGAACTTGCCAAAACTCCAATTAAAAACTACGCCAGTGTATCATCAATCACCGGTAATATTATAACGATCAAACTCGCGTAAAAAATTTCCAACTTCGCAAGTTGCGTCATTCTAGAAGTCTGTTGTTCGAGTTATAGATCATATTATTATTTTATATATGGAGTTAGTACAATTGGTAAAAGAAGAAAATAATAATTTGTTTTCAGTTATTTAATTTTCAACGATATTAATAAATAAATGTAACTGTAAGTGCACAAACAGAACGACGATCGACGTAAAGTAATGACCGAAGGATAATTAAAATTGTCATTAATAAGTTTGCAATTAAAAATTCAAAGTAAAAAAATAGATTAATTCCAATTAATTTCATATTTAATCCTTTGCACTATGCAAGTATTTATGTTATATATAATTTGATAGCATGTGTTTCATTGATTCTTATTTTATATTTTTGTTCCCATTTTAGTTTAGTTTCTCAAGTTTATACTTCGATAATTACAAACGTTAGTCGTAGAAAATAAAATAGTTTGAAAATACTATATTATTTGTTGAAAAATTGGCACAACAAGGAAGAGTAAATTAAAAGTAACTCGAAGAAAATACTTCATTTAGCGATTAAAACAATTCTCTTCTTTTACGATTCGGATAATGGGAGGTAGGGGGTTTCAATTTCAAGGGACTTTAGTAAAATACTGTTTATTATATTGTTTGTTATTAAAGAAAAGATAGATTAGAATAGTTTTTAAACTTTGACATTCTGGTTATAAAATAGCACGATTTTATTAATTCCAGAATATAGATAGTTCACGTTTAGAGTCATTTTCTTGAAATATTTCCAAATTTTCAATTCTTTAGATGCTTCACGTTTCAAATATACCGACGATATGACAGTAGACAATTCGCAAATTTCACAGATAAATTTAGCGATAAAGTTCCACATAAAATGCCTCGAATGAAGCAATTATGTTTGAACAAATGTGATAAGGAACGTTAAATCTAGTTCAGTGGTGATCGTGAGAAGTATAAAACGCGAGATTTTATACCTTCAAAAGAATTTTTTTTAATAAAACTGTTTCCTACTGATTTATTTTATTAACTTACCCCAGTGTTACATTAGATATGATTCACGAGTTCTAGGGAAAAATACATAATTTTACCAATGTCATTTATCTAAAGCAAATTGAGATGACTATGAAAATTATGCTTTCTCCAACCAAATATGTAAATTCTTCTACATTCGTGTAGTCAAACCTATTCGTACTCCTCTGCGTACATTCAGCGAATGTCACTCACACATTTCTCATAACTTGTTCCCTTTTTCACTTTCATCGCTTTCAAATCTTACACGAACAAAGTTCAGAAATACCTCTTTATACAACACACGAGAATTCGTACACGCATTTTGTTAAATACATATTATCATTCAAACTACTATCGTAACGCTTCATTCTGTTATTTCATGTACCAAATCAAAATATTAAATCCTCTAAAAAATCCCAAAGGACGAGATGTGTACAGCCATCCTCAAAAGTCTTTATACACTTAATATAAAAACTATTTTTCTAAAAATAAAATACTAGAAAAATTCATTGCGATATTAATGCATTTAATATAACGACAGACGACTAACAATAAGATTTATTTTATTTAATTATTTCTTTTTATCGAGACAATTTAAATCTCTGTAAAAAGATGGTTTCTTGCAACACACTGTTTATTTCTCCTTAGAAAATAAAATAAACATTAAATGTTATTATACTACGTATAATTTACTTTGACAAAGATGTCACTTTTGCGATAAGAATGTACCAAGACTTTTCCAGCTGACTGTATACTAATTGACACTAATTGCCAATGATAAAAACTTACCATTTTCTGATTTCGGTGGGACAGGTTCGATTTTCACGGAAGTGGTGGTAGCATGAAGAGAAGTTGAAACTTCGGCAACCTGACAAGGCACCGAAGCCAAAGGTTCCCTCTTTACCAAGTTGTTACCCCCATTATTATTGCCATTGCAGTTTGCATCCTGTCCGTTCCAAGACGAGGCGACTGGCAACGTTCTGCTGCAGCCTGCGTCGGAATGCACCGCCTTTGTCTTTCCTAAAATTTGTAAAACGAGTCGACTATAGTCGCATCTTCTCACTTTACTTTTCAGAAAAAACTTTTGTATAAATATAAGAAGCTACATGGAGGAAAAAATGTATCACGAATGTAAATTCTATTGTCGATATTCATTCGCAGTGATTCTACATGAAAAAATAGAAAAGACATGGAACAACGTTCTTTCATTTGAAGCCACGTTTCCGAGAATATCGAATTTGAAAATTTCTCAAATTTGCGCGTATCGATGTATCGAGCTTTTGATCTTTTTGATTAAACGAGTCGAATGTCTTGGAAACGAGACGTCGTATGAAATGGATAATTTTACTCTATGTATCTCTGTACTATTTTTCCTCTATATTTTCACGTAATAATTTTATTCGTTTTTTCACATACGATCACCCTTTCTCAATTGTACCATAATTACTGGGACATTCTGTATAGCGATTACGATTATTTAAAACTGTATCACCCTCGCTGTTACGATAAATCTACTGTAAGTTAAAGTTGTATCATTTAAATAGAGATTTGTTTCACTTATTCAACATTATCACAGGTATTCTACTTTAGATACTTGCAGATTCTTTTACATATTATAATGTAGTTCGTACATTTTTTTGATTGGAACATCCGCAGTCCACTTATCACGAATCTTTCTACTCTGCTGACGACCATTTAAAATACATTTTGCTAATTCAGTCTCTATCGAATTGAGAAATCTTGCAGGTAAAATGTCAGATTATAGATATTTCGCTGCTATGTTACAACCCTGCACTGATATACGCGTTAACGCGTACATCATTGTATATTTAATAAATATTTCTTTTAAGAAGTAATTTCACAACTTGCAGAGTAAAATTCAAATGGTCTTAACTATAATAGAACGAAAGGCACGTGATTTTATTTTTATTAATACTATTTACTAATATCAATTGAAAGTTTCACAACTCCTGAAACAATCTTATAAAAATATCTGTTAAGAAACAAGCATTATATTGAATAATAAGTTCGTTCAACCGTCAGTTGCGTATCGAGGAAATATAAAAATATTAGTTGGAAAATTAACAATAATATTAAATATATTACAAAAATATGAAGCATATACGCAAAAATCTGAAGGGAAAAGTACCAGTATTTCAAATAGCTTTAACGAAATTAAATTTCTTTGCATTTAAAACAAAATGAAAACCATGTGCAATATTTCAAGCTCGCATGAATTAACTGAGAAAAATTTGTCGAATTAACAGAATTTTGTTTTTTGAAATCCATTTCTTTCGAACGATTAATTATACTAAATAAATAAAAGCAACTTTCGAATGTTTAAAGAAAACTTTCAGCTTTTAATTTAAATTTAAGGGAAGATTCTCTCCACAAGAAATTATTAAACAATTACAAAAAAAGTTTTAATAAAAAAATAAAGTTATACAGCGACGGAGTAAATAGACCATTTAATAAGTTTACAGAAAACAAAATAAACAAAATAATATGTACATTCTTAATTGCGAATTTTTGATATCTAAAAATAATGATATTAAATGCTCTTTTAAGTAAATGCAAACGAACTTATTATTTGACTCAACGCATTACCTCCTATTAACGTCATCATTAATAACACATTTCATATCTTCCTATTAACACAACACAATAGATACTTAAACTGCGCGTTAACGTCCCCTCCCTGACTCCATTCACTTCGATTCAAACGCATCCATCCACGAATAAAAAAAAAAAAAAAAAAAAGAAAGAAGCAGAAGAAAAAAAAACAAAAATTCCAGCCTCACAATTTAACAACCATTACCCACACAACACTCGTTCCGCGCAAAGCACAATTCAACCGTCACAATAATATTCAACGCACACCAGCGCCCCTTTCCTCGCGCCATCCACTTCCGTTCCGTCGAATTTCCAGCGGGCGCCGCGTTTAAAAAACACTCGGCCGATCCTCTCGCGTCTCGCGATCGTCGAGACAAAAGGGATTCGCAACGAGGTCAATAGCTGCGTGAGTAACGCCGACATTAATTCCACGGGCAACGGTCTCTATCGCGGGGCCCAACGGAGAAAAAAAGGACGAACTTGATTTTATCGTTTGATTAAAGCTCGATTCACGCTAGCGACCACGATACGGTCAGATCACGACGAGTCAGCCATCGATCCAAATCGCTTACACGTACGCGTAATCCAATGAGAACATACGCAGTAATAAGTCAAATGAAAATCTGTTGACCGTGGCGTCGGTTTGTTAGCGATCAAAAGGCAGCGGTCAACATTCGAAAAGGAACACGAAGGACGAGCGTTTAATTCGATGTATCGAGGACCATCGTTTCTTTGTAATAATTCGTAATGTAATATCCTGCTGGATTAAAATTAACGCGACTTTTATTAAAGTATAGTCGAAAAACGATATTGTTCCTTCTTCGAGCGAACGAATAAAAATGAGAGAGATTACGACGAGATTTGATTGTTTCTGGTGGTTTCAGTGTGAACGCCTCGGTGAAATCCTCGATTTTGATTGATCGCGATTTGACCGTACGTTTGGCAGTTAGTATGAATCAGGCTTTAAGCTGATGATCAAAGCTGGACGATGCGACGTGCAAGGTTCGTGTAAACTGCAAACCGACGAACAATATTTGGTCCAGCAAGTTTTCTACCGAAAGATTGCAAATATTTGATGGCTCTTGATGATTGAAACAGTAAAAAATAATCAATTTTTGAATGAATGTAACCTGGTCGCTCCAAACCAAACTATATGGATTGCTGCGAATTGGTAAAAGTTTCACTGCTATTTTATATGCAGTTCTGATTTAATCCTTTGGTTTCTGTGAAAATCAAACGCTACATCGTGCAGTCTTCTCTGTAATTTAATTTTCAAATTCACGAACACCGTACAAGATCTATAAGGAACATTAAATTAAAAATCAGCACCATTAAACTGTACTCTTTAAGACGACAAGATTATAGACATCGTTCCATTTAAATAATCGTTACGGATAAATCGCAATTCGATTTGTAATTCCTTAAAAATGTAGAAACTTAGGAAACAAAACGAAATAATGTGGAATGATAAAAATGATGAGCTTTTCTCAGCCAGGCAACCATTGTCAAACACTGTGCATCGCACGGATTAATATTCAACCGAAAGATATAAAAATTCAGAGTAAACTGTAGAATAAAATATATAGTAAAACCAAAGAGTATAAAATCTCATAAAACTAACAAAAATTAGTATTTCTCGGGCACAATAATTATGTCCCGTTGAATCGCTGAAACGTCATGTCGCGATATCAACGTTTATGGGGGCTGGACGCGCGACGTGTAAAGTTCGCGTGAACGTCGTACAGACGTTCAACTCGGCTCGTTCACCGCCTATGAAAACATTTATATCGTCCAGCACTTTGTGACACAACACAAAGTAAAGGGAATTATGGCCGGCGAGCGCGTTCTTTCCGCTATTGTTTCCGAGGAGCTTCGTCGTGTCGTTCCGCGCCGCGCTCTTTGTGCTCACCTCGCGGCGACCCGAGCGACACGACCAATAACTTCTCGGCTGGAACGAGACTTTTATGGCCTAGATCCGCGATTTGGCTAGCTTTCGTGCAACTTTGCTTAACGATTGAAGCGAATTGAGGTTCCGTTTAATTCGAACCTGTTGGGATTTAGATTAGGCGACTCTATCTTGGACTTCGGTGTCAGTGGCTTTGGGGATGCTCGATAGAGTATTTAATCATTAATTAATAAATTAAATTGTGCAGTGAGAAAATGTAACGCGCGATCTGTGTGACGCTGTATCATATGCGATGTATCTCAATGAACCTTTTGAACGGTTTTGAAATTCTTGTTCGTTTGGCGTATTTTTCCTCTATGATCTTCGAGTGTAATATTACCTTCCATTCATCCCTTTGGAAGGTTAACAGACATATTTGAGTTAAGGGAGAATACAAGGAGTTCCTTTAACGTGATAAACCCAAAGACTTAGTTCAGAGTCCAATAATTTTAGACAGTGGTGTTTACGCGTGTTGGAAGAAGAAGAAGGAGGAAAGGATGAAACAAGGCAGCGCTGGCACGAAGCTGTAACCTATTTACGCGTTAACTAGAATCCAGAACGCGTTTACCTGTTTGTCGCTAATCTCGTTACTCGTGATGCGTCGAGGCGGAGGACGAGCGTAACTTAAACCCGGCCGCAAGGTACTCGGTGTCGCGTTAATTCGACAATTGAAGGATTTGCCGGGAGAGCGATTTAACTCTCCGACAAACGCCATGTTAAGTATTTAAAGCGACCGTGCTCCGCTTCGAAATCAGAGGATTTTCGCCGATTCGTCGATTTCCAGGTTGTAGAAGCTAGAAAATTTCTAATTTATTTATTTTTCCCTGCAAGAGGTTTTTTCTAGCTTTTTCATTATATTGAGTTGGCAACTAAGTGATTACGGATTTTGTCAATATCACCTAATGACAAAATCCGCAATCACTTAGTTGCCAAACCAATAGTAATCATTTGGTAAAATATAGCGCGTTTTTCAAGAAAATTGCGAAGAAATTCGTTGAATCGATTTAATCGTAAATAATTGTCATTAACTAACTCGGTGAGAATCGTAATGATAGTTAGTTCATCGATATTTCTCATAAACTAATTCATCAAGCCTCATAATAATAAATAATGAATTTTACGTTTGTTACTGTAAAGAATTTATTGTATTTTTTTCGAGTCACGAAAAGGTATCGTAAGAGAGAGTGAGATCATAACCAAACTGCGAATATTTGTGCATTTATAGGATTTGTAAATTTTAATATAGAAAGATGCACAGACTGCGTACGATCCATAAGATCTATTATAATATATACAAGATGAGATCAACTTTTATTTAGGATCAATTTTTCTGAATTGAAATACAGTGATTAAATTCCAACGTTTAATATCTTCAATTGTACAACTGTAATATTCAGCTCGCCAATTGTAGATAATATGTATGTCAGAGAGAAAATTGGTTGTATGTTTTTTAATGAATTTTTACTAATTATCTGTAGTAAGTTTAGTAATTAATTCTATGTCAAACCTAATTTATTTATTATTCTAGAGTTTCAAAAGATTTGAAACAGTTCTCTGATACTTATTAATTATCTCTACTGTTATGCATCATACGACTGTTCGTTAAATATTTGAAAGCTTTTTCAACAAAAATTAAAGATTCAAAAGAAAGATATTTATAGAAAAATTTCCCTCGTCGAAGCTTAATTTTCGAAGTGGAGTTTTAATCGATACTATCATCTCATCTACGATAAAATGAATATTTTACCCGAGTTAAATTAAATTATGTGTGCAACAAATAATCTAAATTATTGTACTCGCAGTATATAAAATCATAAATTTAGCAAATAAGATTGTAGATATTTTTACTTGGAATTTATTTAATACAAATGAATTGTATAAATTTCTCGAATTGTTCAAATTTTATGGGTCATTACATTAATATTTTATAACGAATGAGAAATTATTTGGTCACGCATTTAAATCTTAGTCTTGTTTGGAAAATTTACTAAGGTACATATATTTACAATAATTGTTTTCCAATACGAGTTTACAATGAGACTCCTAGNTAATGAAAGAGGAATTTTTTAAATTTACGTAGATCGTAAATTTCTTGAAAGAGGAAACTCGCGATGTGTACTTCCAATGTATTTCATGTTATTATACATTTTAATATAAATAAACTGCTTTTGTTTTCAGATACGAGAATTGTATTAATTTATTAATGCCGTAATTCCACTTGAAAACATCGTATTCTTCAATGAGTCAGATATTTCGATCCATTTGTATCGCATACCTTTTTCGAATAAATATAATTGTCGAGTGTTTATCACGTATTACTTAATCCACTTTATAAATGAATTTTATCTTTTTATTTCGTCGAATGTTTTTTCTATCAATGCAAAATTAACTACGCGTAAGTGAACATTACACCATGGAGAATTAAATTTTATAAAAGAGGTTTATATTATATCTTATATTTTATGGACAAATGTATAATTACCATTTTTCACTTTCTTATGCAAAGACGCGATTGCTAATTGATAACGTAATAAACTTTTGAGTAAAAAAAATGTTGATCCAATGAAAAGGAAGGGGCATAAAAATCATTCTCGATATCGTGGAATATCTTTTTTTACGTGCCGCAACATATTGAATTTCAATTAAATTAAAAAGTCATCGATAGGTGTATGATACGTTATCCAATAAATGAATAACTTGGAAATTTCAATCGCGGTATTATCAATGAACTTTTTCACAAAAAATTAAACTTCCTTTATTGTCTCGTTTTCCAATTCAATTCATCAGTTGAAATTGAAAATTTTATTCAACGCCGCCCTTCGAAAATTCCCTCGACAAACGCCGCCAATTGATAAGCGTTAAATGAAGTAAAAGCGAAGCTATTTATTTATTTTTTTCCTTTCCACCTTCGCACGCTAGTTTAATCCTCTTCGATGAATAATATTGATAAAATAATCTGTATGCATCGAACGGAACAGCATAGAAACGAAGGCAAAACAGTCTATTCAACTAGAATTGATTTTCACGCCAAACTGCAATCCTCAATTATTCATCGGTTTACACCGGTATTTTACAGCTAAACTGATTTTCAATCTCATAATACGATTATCGATCACTTATTCGAATTTTCTCTTTTCGCATAATAAGACGTACACAATTATTGTCGTTCCCTTTATGAAAAATATAGTCACACACGAAGATAATTCTTACAAATTTTTAGAGGTATGAATCTTTTAGAATAAACAAATGAAGGGATTGTTAGGACGAATAATTAATTATTAAACGTTAGATTATTTCAAGATTCTATAGAATATCGAATGGCAGACGAAACATCGTACGTTAATCTTGATAAATTTACAATTTTAAATTTGTGGATTCGATACGCTCTCCATGGAAATTAAATTAACTTCGATGAAATAATTTATTGAAATCTTCGTTTCCAAGATAATGATATTAAATGTTAAATTACCCGTTAAAGTAATACAAGCGATTAAAATCAGCTTATAATTTCAATATTTCAACAACTAAATACTTAACAATATGAAATTTGCAATAAAAGCATGAACTTCGAAAACGATGGTACGTTTTCCTGAAAAATATATTTGCTAAAAAGAAACTATTAGTAAGTTTTTAATTTGCCCTTTAAATAATTCCCCATTAATTTTTTCAAACAGATAAGACTATGCTATTCAATATAAAAATTCAATATGTAAAACTGACGTGATAATTATTGTCGAAGAAAGCCTAATAACAGACTATACTCCGTACGTTTTATTCGTTAGCTTATATTTTCCTCAATTCTTACTCCGCTTTTCTTCTACATCCAGTAATAAATATCATCGTCATAATTCAAAGAAATCATTACTATTATGTATCTAATTATTATTTTGTAAAATTTCTTAAGACTACTGTCTGTCTAAAATAAATAAAACTAATGATCTACTGCTTTCCTAGTTATAAATAAGAGTGTACTGAAAATAACGTCATCACAGATATTTAAATTACTTTAATAAAAATAATATTAATATCCAATCAATATCACAACGCATAACTCTAAAACCTAACCACAGGAAAATTGCGCACAAAAATCAAACTGCGTTTAAAAAATCCACAATGAACACCAATAAATAGCAAAGGATGTTAAGTAGATGAAGACATTTGAAAAAGAAAGAAGATGAAAGATACTATCACTGAGTTCATGGCCGACAAAATACAAAGGACGAAAGACCGTCGGGCCGCGACGCTCGCTCGCAACTTCTCATCTGGCAACCGTCGGATCACGAGCTAATCCTTTCAGCCGTGCACGTCGTCTCCATCGACGTTTCCCAAACAAACGCGTCCTCGGCGAACAGTTCGCCGGTGGAAAGCACCTGCCGTTATCCACTCCGTTTTCCCAGTCATCCTGTTACATCCGCTCGAAAGAAAACATATACGACAATTCGAGTAAAAATTTTCGAACTCTCAAAGAGACAAGAAAAAAAAAGAAAAAAAAAAATTATAAAAAGCAACCGATGTTAGACAATGTGGGATAATTTCTACAAAAGCAATGTAGATACTATATATTGTGATAAGACACGATCAAATTGTAATTTGCAGAATTGGAACCTAAGAGACTCGAGGAGAGTCGAGGAATAGAATTAGTTCATTTTCTCAAGAGAAAATCACATATGAATTATGTATGCAATATCACATTAACGATAGAACATTTCATTCTGCAATGAAAGAGTCTACCGATAGCAATTCGATATAAAAAGCGCTGTTGAGGAGAATTTAAAAGATAAATATATCATAAATCAACATAAGGATTACTAATTACGTAAAAAGTTGGAATCAATGCCTTATGTTTCCCTTGCTTGAATAATTTTGCAGTGATTGATAATAATTATAATGGCATGGTGTCGTATCTGTAGAACAGAGAAGATGAAAGAGAATTCCAGGTAATTACATTTACACATTTTTCAAATTCGTGTAACATGATTAAGCTAAGAACAGGCTTCGTCATTTTCCATGTCTAATTTTACTAAAATACAAATAAAATTGCTCGAACTACACGGACTGTTAAGTTCGAACGTGAGTCAAGCGTTTTATAAACATTAATATCATTTAATTTATTATTAATTAATATTATATTAATATTCGTCGTAAACCGTGACGTATTAATTATTTCAAACTGGTTTTCTTAATTTAATCAAAAACCGACATTACATCCCCGACAACTTAGTACAATCGTAACTTTTCATTTCTTGCGCCGTCATATAATAATTCACGCGAACGGTTGATGCAACTATAATTAGAGAAAAAGAAGGAAGCTTCCTTTTTTTCGTAGATTTTAACGTCGCATCAGCGGGCATGTGTGGTTATTAGACGACAACGAAGATTGAAAATATTACGGGGATTAAATCCTGTTATACAACACCGCGTCATTTAAAATGACACGACGAAATTGAGATTTGTTTTCCGTTACTGAAATTTCCATTTAGAGTTTTTCCGATATGGAATTTGCAACGGGGCTCTTTATATTTAGGGCAGCTGAAAGGAATGTGTTTAACGGTAATTCGGCAATTGCAAATATCGGAAGTTGTTGTTGGATCAGATTTAGAATTAAATGTGCACATGTAAATCTGAATCTGTTCAATATCATTTGTCGCTTACGGTCGATGTTTACAGCAGTTACATCTTTGCAGAGCAATTCTTTCTAACTCAACTGTTCTGTAAACAGCAGGGATTAGAAAAATCGAAAAGAAAAAACCAAGGGAAACTGCTCGACGAGTTCTGCGAGAAAAAATCGAGAAAATCACACTTTTGCAAGAAAAGCGTGTGTTTCATCGAGGATAAAGGGACGAAAGTCGACACGGAAATTTCGTTCCGTTGAAATTAATTCAGCGTTCTGTGGCGAACCAAGCCGAAGCTACGAAAATTATACAGGTATTTAAAATATACGTGCACCGGAATATGGATAGCTCGTTTAAGTACCGAGCCGGCGGCCTTTCACGCGTTCAACCTTTTGAATAAATGAAACCATAATTTACCGACCACAAAACCGGCCGACCGATGCTAATACTCCGCGAATTAAAAACTTATTAAGACGAGTTCCCGCGCGATTTCGCGCCGCGACATCGACCTCTTCGCGAATCGATCGCCAGTCAAATTAATTTCGATCGATTGTTAAAGTCACTCGCGATAGAACGTTTACCTATCTGCCCGCTTGTCTCGAAAAATCAACGATGGAAAATTATCCCGTAATTTTTTTCGAAGAGATTAGCGTGATTAAGTATAGTGAATTTTGTTTGAAAATCGGCAGAAAGCAAAGAAGGTTATATCTGAAATAATCAAAGTTTTATTTTTCCTGATCGAAGGAAAATAATGTTTGACTCGAAACTCTTGTTCGAATAGTTTCCATTATTGATGCGTTTGTATGATTGAATATTGCAAATCGCAGAAACCAAGAAATTCGAGGGCTGATGGTAAATCTTGTTTGGAAACGAGGAAGAAGAGTAGATGGTTTTGTTTGAAACGAGGAAAGTTTTGTTTTTGCGATTGAGAAGAATCTTAAATTAAATCGGATTTGTTGATGAGTTTGATTGCGTGGGTGAAAATGGAAAATTGAGGAGATCGAGAAATTTAGAGTTTGATGTATAAAGCGTGAAAACGGGGAATAAAAATAACGTAAAGTTTTGTTTGAAGTAATAGGAGTGTGATTGCAAACGGTCTTTCGTAATTGAAAAGTGTCTTGTTGAGATAATTTTAATTTTTTAATTATTGTTGAGTTTGATTATGCGATTGGAGATTGGAGATCGAAGAGACCAGGTCATTTACAACTAGATTAATTTTGTTTGAAAACGGAGCAGAGAAAGCAATGAAAATTGTACTTTTACGATCGGAAAAAGTCTTATTAAAATAATTTCGATTTGTTGAATTTAATTCGTGATGGAACGAGAACGAGGATGCACTCAACGCGGTATAAGCGTTGGATGAATTTGTTTGTACAGTTTGGCGTTTGAAGTCGAAATTATCAAGAAATTCAGAGTTTGATATATGAATTTCAATTAAATGTTTGATGAATGAATCAATTGAATGCGAAAGTAATAATACCGTAGTCCCGCATAAATGTTTACGTTGACCTATTTATTATGGACACTAAATACACGAATGTTAATTATCATATAACTAACTAATATTAACTAATAACTAACTATGTTCCTGACACTATTATTCGAAATAAGTAAATGATCGTTTGAATAAAATAATAATTAAATCAAAAACGACGTCATTTATATGTTGAATAATTTGAAAAATTTTAAGAGCTTAAAAAGCAACATAGTACGAATTTATAATTTTCGATTTAAAACTATTTTCTGATAGCAGAAATGAAAAATGAATTATTTAGAGTTCCATAATATATTTGTAGAAAATGAAATTTTGCTGGAAATTTCTTCCAACATATATTTATCTGCATATTCTTTATTCTGTTTTTCTTTTTTTATCTATATCATTGTTCTTTCATTAGCACGATTACGATTCAAAATAATTATGCACTTATTTCATCGAGTCAAAACAATTAAAGTTATTTTTGATAACATTTCACGTAATTAGGAACGTCTCTTCGAGTCGGCTTTTTATCCACATTCTCCGATATATTGTATAATCATATTTCTTTGCTTATATTAGCTGAATAATTAAAAACAATATGTGGCTCGGTTTTAAAATTGTACGGTTAACGAACGAGTACATGAAGTTTTATTACTTGCTCTCATTTCTTTTTCAAATTGCTTAACCTAGATAATATGCATAACTGAAAAATTTAATGGTACCTAAAGCGATTATTAAGAATTCCTCCATATGCAAATGCATGATAATCACTTAGGAATAAACCCGGTTAAAACACACTGTTTTAATAGCTGTCTTGAACTATGCAAATGTTTTTGTTGTTTTTATTTATAGTTAGCCATGGCTACGAATTACCTATTTGCATAGATATATAATTATGTAAAATTCTTTTTAATATTTTGTTGGCACAGTATGAAACTTACTCACAAAGTATTAAGTATTTTACTAGAGAAAGAAGTTTTCCAGTTATTTTAAGCTGTACTCTTCGTGTAGCTTTAGTAGTATTTCTTGAATTATTAAGGTAAATATTGTTTTGCATCGTGTTTTCTCCACTCTGGCAAGATATGAAAATTTTAATTTGATTAAAAGCATACGTATCAAGCTAATGTATATCTTGCAATATACATATACGTTAGTTAATATTTATTAGCCATATAGCGTATATCAAATTTTATACCAAGATTTGTGAAAGGCAGGTGTATATATATATATATCATTGTATAACATTTGTTATAGGAAAGATAATGACGTAAAAGTTTGAAAAATTTATAAACAATTAATTAATTCTAAAATTAATTAATCAATTAATTCTAAAGCATCAGTATCGACAGTTAATATATTTAATTATTATTATAATATCCTATCGAGATTTATTTCTTTCATATTTTCCAATATTCAAATATTCAAAGATTCAAAGATTCAAAGATTCAAAATTTCAATGATTCAAAGATTCAGATTCAAAGGTTTAAAAATTCAAAGATCCAGAGATTTAAAAATTTAGATTCAAAATTTCAAATATTCAAAGATTCAAATATTCAAATATTCAAATATTTAAAAATTCAAGGATTCAAAATTTCAAATATTCAAAGATTCAAAATTTCAAATACTCAAATATTCAAAAATTCAAAATTTCAAATATTCAAAGATTCAAAATTTCAAATATTCAAAGATTCAAAAATTCAAAAATTCAAAAATTCAAAAATTCAAAAATTCAAAAATTCAAAAATTCAAAAATTCAAAAATTCAAATATTCAAATATTCAAAGATTCAAAATTTCAAAGATTCAAAGATTCAAAGATTCAAAGATTCAAAGATTCAAAGATTCAAAATTTCAAATATTTAAAGATTCAAAGATTCAAAATTTCAAATATTCAAAGATTCAAAGATTTAAAGATTCAAAGATTCAAAGATTCAAAGATTCAAAATTTCAAATATTCAAAGATTCAAAATTTCAAATATTCAAAGATTCAAAATTTCAAATATTCAAATATTCAAAGATTCAAAATTTCAAATATTCAAATATTCAAAGATTCAAAGATTCAAATATTCAAAGGTTTAAAGATTCAAATATTCAAAGATTCAAATTTCAAATATTCAAAGGTTTAAAGATTCAAATATTCAAACATTCAAATATTGTCATATTTCTTTCAGAATTCTATACGATCTTCGTAAAATATATTTCTAGTTAGTGAATAATTTTTTTTTTTTAATTTCAGACCTTAATTTACAATTTATTCCTGGATAAACTTGTTTTCAATTATTTTGCTAAAATAGTTAAACTTGCAGAACGGAAAACGTCCTACAAGATTAATTGTTGCACAATACCTTCAATTTTTTAGATGAAACCACAACTGAAAACAAGTCTAAAATTATTTTTACAAAGTCGCCGGAAGCATAAACAATCAAATTAACAAATTTGAAAAAACATAAGTTTAGTAAATACTTGTATATTGCCCACAAAGTTGAAGTTCCTTTCAAAAATATTAAAACTATAATTTCCTTTAAAAGACGTACTCCATAATTCGCTCTATGAACAAACCTATTACGATAGTTATATTTATAACTATCACATAAAACCTATGTAAAAGGTAATCGAAATAAATTCGCGCAAACTACCAATCAATCACGAAAATTTAGCTTACTGATTAGCGTCAATAACGAGGACGAAGCCTGTCTCCGCGATGTCCGTCGATCATGTTACGAAAAATTGGCTAGATCGTTGGTTGAAGCCTCCCATTGGGAGAGCTCATCAGTTTCTCGGTATTTCCTGCAATTTACTCAACGCGCGGGTAACGAGTTTTGGCCTACAAAAGTCGTCGCGGTCGTTCTCCGAACAAGTAGCCCGCCGTGGGAAGCGTCGTCGACTGGGCCACGTGGTGGACAGGAATGAATCATGAAAACGAAGCGTAAAACTGGCTCGTCGGGGGATACCAAAGAGAAACTGCCCGAGAGACCAGTCGGTTCTTACAGTAAATATAGAAGCGAGAGAATCTTGCGTAAGCTCGTTCCTCTCTTTCTCTCTCTTTCCTCATTTTCCTGTCTCACCTCGTCGTTTCCTTTTTTAACTAACATGCAACCCTCTTTCAACCTTCTCCGTTCATCCGTCTCTCTACCTCTCCGCGCTTTTTTGTCTCCTCTTTTTTGACTCCTCCTCCTTCGCCTCCTCCTCCTCCACTACCGCTTCTTTTTTCTTTCGTCCCTTCGTTTTTTACTCATCCCCTCTTCCTTCTCCTTCATCCTCTTCGTCCCTTCTATTTATCCTTTTCTACTGCTTCGATTTCGTCCTTTTCTTCCTCGACCCCTACCCCTTCCTATACAGGGTGTCACAGAATATGTGGGTAACATTTATGGGGTTGATTCGAAATCAACAAACTATGGAAAACTCTACTACTTTACGGTAGAAACGTGCTGGCATCAATGAATCAGCGAGTGAACCTTTCTCTTCGTCTCATTCACGCTTCGAGTTTCTGACTTTGAGATCCACCAACCGAAACAAATGGCATACAGTTGCTTACTTGTAGAGATATTTTATGAACATGTCACGTACGTGTCTTGTACGAAACATTCTGGAATTTCATTAACGTCGTAATGAGATTCGGCTATGACGATTACATTGATCAAGTTTGAAACATGCTTGAAAATGTACGTTACATAGAAAAAACAAGATATTTGGGGGATGTATATATTTCACAGAGGTCATAAAGGTACATGTATAGTTAAAGAGACAATTATTTATTATATTAATAAGCTTGAATATTTAGTAGAACCATCCTTAATATTTATGTTGCATGATATATTTTTATTAAATATACATTTGTAGAAAATGTCTTGCAATTACTATATGTGTACATCCCTGATCATTAGTATTAGGACATCCGTATGTTGATTTAGCGTGTTACGTGATAATTGGCATAGTTTGTTATGGAAATATATAACCGGCTTGAATTTTGTATTTGTACGGGATAACACTTGAAACTACATAGCAAGAGATTGTGAAAACTGTTTGTAAGAATCTTAGAGGTAACTAATGAATTGATAATATGTTAACATCTATACAATTCTTCGATCTAAAGCACGTTGAAAGAATTTCACATGAATCAAATACCCTAAAGTTTGAACGCGTCGTGTGGAATTATTTACAGCATTTACAACGTTTATAACGCAATAACAAAATATCTAACAGGTACAACTATAATCAGATATCTAATACGATGTCTAATACGATACGATGAATATGAACAAAGCTAACATTTCATATTTCAATTTATTACATAATTTTGGCATTTTTATTGCCTTAAACGAGGATTGACGACGATTTCTTAATAGCTTGTTTTACCATATTTTTCTGTAAGTGGCTTGATACTTACGAATAGGGGCGGTTGCAGAGTGCTTTCAGAATTTACCAATACATACAATGATGATAGTCGTGTCTCGTAATAGTGTCAATGAAATTTCAAAATGTTTTATATAGTACACACAATATACCAATATATCAGAGTCTCTTATGGTAAATGTTCAAATGATACTTTCATTGGCCGCTGTAGAATATAGATAGGATTTCGACTGTTACATTAAAATGAGAAACACGAAGAATATGAATAAGATCGAAGCTTAAGGTTCGTCAGCTGATTTCTTATGCTAATATATTTCTAACGAAAAAACAGCGTTGCACATAATTTGAAAAATAAGCCTTAAACGACATTCTTGTTAATGGACGTTTCTCATCGTTTCGGTACCTACAATCGATCTTATAAATTGAGAGCTTAAAAGCCAATAAGTACAAGTCAGTCGTTCGTTAAGAATGATTTATGTGGATCGCAAATAGCTTTTCATTGCCAAATCCTTCAACCGACGCGCGACGATCCTATCTAATTCAGGATTCGTAATTCCTGTAGCTATATCAAAACGACTATGTCATAATCAATAAAACGTTTCGACAACTGAAACCTTTGGCAACGAACAAATATCCTTATTTGCATGGTATAAGACATTTTTAACGTAACACTGACATACACCGATTCTCTTCTGTACCCTCCAAATTTCCCTACATATTTTGCGACACCCTGTATTCTCTCGTCCCGTCTCCCTCTTTTTCTCCCTATTTTACTTCTTTACTCCTTCAACTTGCCTTTCCAACTCACGACCATTCCCTCCTCGCTTCTCCGTGTGGTTCGTGTGTCTGTTTCAGCCTGTCGTTCTCCGACGCTTTTGCCCTCTCTCTGTCGCGTCCGACCAACCCGTAACCGCCTCTTTCCCCTGCTGCCGACTCCAAACACGACTTCGTGTTGCGGAACGCCCGGAGGGAGTCGCTGCAAGGTCGTCAATTGCATCAGCGACGGTAGCTCTGCACGCTTCCTGCTTCTCTTCTTGCCCGCGCGCCACACCGCTCACGGATCGTGTTCGACGACGACCAACAGATTTCGTGTTCGTTCCAGTCCACTCTATTTAGACGGCCAACCGCGAAAATCCAAACGAAACATTCGTGCTTTCGATGCTTCGTACGAGCAGATATCACGATTCGTTCTTGCCTGTGCGCTACATCGCTCGCGGACTGTGTTCGACGACGACCAACCGATTTCCAGTTCGTTCCAGTCGATTCTATTTAGGCAACCAACCGCGCAAACCTCGTCGAAACACTCGTGTTTTCGATGCTCAATAGGAGAAGATACCATGACCTGTTGGATGGTTGCCGTATTTTATAGTTGTTCTGAGGTGATGTTCCGAGCTAGAGCAAGTTAATTGATCTAGTGATGTTTATCTGGTTTATCTGGTGATGTTGGAGATGGGTTAATTGAAAACGAAGATTTTTAAGTTGAACAGAGAGTTTACTTTTTTTCTTTTTCTTTTTTTTTTTTTTTTTTTTTTTTTTGTGGTTTTTTTTTTTTTTTTTTTTTTTTTTTTTTTTTTTTTTTTTTTTGAGGCGTTATTCTGATGAGTAATTTGTCGGGCGATGATCGATGATGGTTTGAATGGTGGGGTAGAACGAGGTAGATTTGAGGATTGCGATCGATTGATTTGATTAAGAAGTTCGGTTGTCTGAATTCAGACGTTGAGAAATTGAAAAGTTCATAGAGATAAGGCCAGACAGGTTCGATATTTCAATTGCATTATATTTATTGGAAGAAAAAGGGAGGTAGAGGTTTGGTATTCAAGAGCGTAAATGTTTGTTATTAGGAACGTTATTTGATTACGAATTTATAGGAAGATTGAAACAGTGACTTGACGATTTTGAGATGCTTTCCATTGATTTACTCGAGTTATTGCAGCAACCTCTTCAATGTGGTTTGGATAGTTTGCGTGAAATGTGAGTTTGAATAAGGATTTGTTTATCGTTTAAATTTGGAATCTTTAAACAGCGCGCTCCGAAAAGAAGACGATATAATACTACAAATTTCACGTCTTAAATGCCACTGCACGTAACACAGATCTTAACATTTATTTTTCTATAAAAAGCCAAGAAAGAGAGAATATTTTTTTGTGTTTTTATATCTGATATCAAAAATACAGGACGACGATGCGAGAATATATGAATCACAGAACTCGTATACTTGAATCAATAAGAAATTATCGGTGTCTCTTAGAAGTGGCGTTGAAAGTCTTTGTTGTAAATGTGATTTTCAATTTTAGTTATTTAACTTGTTCGCGCAGTTCAAAAACTTGCAAGTTAATCTTACTGCATTCTTTAGATCGTTTTCCACTCGATCGTGTTTTTCTATTATTAAAAGATTTCGTATTAAACTTCTTCTTCGAATGCTAAAAATTGGTAAATGCAGCTAAAAGAACGTGATGTTGCGAAGATGTACAGCTGAAATTGCACCGTATAAATAACAATTAAGGATCGAAACTGATCATTGAGGAATTTGATGTGGATGTTCCAAGTTGGACGTAAAGTTTGACACGTGATGATCGGTTTATTGATAGTTAGATGATCACATTTTGGAAAGTGGCCGTTATTAGTCTGGATTAATTGTTTCTGGATTTAACTTAGATACCCTAAACTATGGTAGAAGCACATACGAAGCTCTGTGCATTTAAGCTATTAACAGTTCGGTGGTGGTATTTTGTAAAGTAGCTCTTTATCGTGGTTAAAGATCTAGTTACCAACCTTTTCGACACGATCAATTTACATATTCGATATTCTAAACTAAATTTACGTAAAGCTTTAATATTAGAAAATAAGCAACTCGCTGTTAGATTAACTCTTGAAAGCTATTGTCAAAGAAAATTAAATTTATGCTATTACCGGTAAAATTTAACTAATCTTTTTCACTTTAGATCAATAAAGATCGATAGAATTAAAGGAACGCGTTTAAATGTTTCATCGTTATGCGATATTAAATAACAAATAGAAAGATTGTCGTTTGCGATGGTTACAAATAACATCGGGATAGTATTTACGTGTGGTGGAATTTCATCTCAGATAGCTTTTACAGATTAATTTTGCTAATATTTTAACAACTATGTGTGTGTGGTTAGAAGTTACTACGAACGATACTTAAACGTTTCCAATTAAAATCTCCTGTTTAAACGTTTTACTCATCGATCTATCAATTTCATTAGATGGATAATTAAAATGTTCAAATAAGATATTCTAACGGAACTTCGATTCAGGAGCAACAATTTGTTCATGTTCACTCGAGCTGAAAATACTGTTATCGATCACTTGAAGTTCATTGCTGTTGAATTTGATTTAAACGCCTTAAATTTCTGTAGAAAGTTATACGGAACTTTAATAGTCATATAAGTTCAGTTGCAGTTTCATGTTGCAGTCTATGTGTTCATGTTGGACTTGGAATTAATGGCTTCCGTTCAATGTTATAATGCTATTCGAAACTTCTATTATCTATCTATTAAATGGTAAAGTAGTTTCGCGAATCATCTTTGTTTACGAATATTATAATCAAATCATTGTTCCTCCTCTACCTCACAATTTAAGGTACTATAGATTGAAAACAATTTCACACACACAGACAAAATTCACGTCTGAAATTAAGTGTCATTTTTTCTATAACTGATTATACGAATATTATTCGAAAGATTCCTATCGTAATTAAGCTCTATTGTGTATCGGAAATTGGAAGTGGCTTGTTTATGATAAATTTCAATTAAATAACAAAACTCTCAATTTATATGAATGCTGTTCTCAGTCGGATCGATTAAATGCAGCAATTAAAGAGAAATATTTGGAATTGGTCAATAATTTATTTTTTAACAAGTTCATGCTAGACTTCAATCTGTCAGTGAAAAGTATGCAGAAATCGTCGGATTCGTCCAATTTACCCAACGGAATGCTGTCTGACTGTTGTTCATTGCAACATTCGCAAAATATTTTTAACCGCAAGAAATTGAAGAAACTAGATGTTTGCAGCAACGCGTGGGTAAATTTATTGCCGAGTATGACGAATCATTAACCCTTAAATTTTAGACAGTGAAATGAAAAGTTACCGAAAGATACGATATAAGCAATAAAATTAGTATACAAATATTATTGAAAATCGTAAAAAGAAATTAATTTATATATCATTCTGGCATAAATATTGACACAGTAATATCTCTTTAAAAAAGTTCGTGATACGGTAAATCAGGGACGCAAAAGAGATTTCCATAATTTGAAAAAGAATAATTTATCAGAATCGTGTAAATATTTATGTGCTTCGATTTCTTCAAGCTTCGTGATACAGAATTCAAAGTAGAAAAAGAGAGCGTAACGAGAAAAATATTAGGAAATCTTGGACTTTGCTTTCGTAATCGTTACCTTAGTGAATAAGATTCAATAACGTAAACAGCCTAAAAAAGAAACTGCAAATGAAATGTTGCGTTAATAGTGACACCTGATGGATTGAGCAAGGTTCAAATCGCCAATCTGGTTCTTAGCAAATTCGCTGGAGCTTTCTTTTATACGACTATATAGGGTACCTCGCGTAACTGGATCAAACTATAATCCTGAAACGGCGACGGATAGAAAAGAATTTCATTAAGCAAAATTGAACGGTTCCAAGCTATGTGATAATTCGATGATGCTAAATGACGCACAAGTGGCAATATAATCATTAAATCACTTGCAAATTACATCAGGTCGTATGTATTATTCGAAACTATTTAATTTTTCCTTATGAAATTTTCTTCTATCTTCTATCGTTTCATACTTATAGCTTGTCCTAATTACACGGAACACCCTATGTAACTTCTACGTCTCTCATTCTACATTCACAGTTCAGTAAAATCCTCTAAATCCGTGAATTCTCGTATATCCGTTATCGTAGCATGGAATTCGATACAAATAAGCATTCGCTAAGAAGTCGACGAGAGAGAACAGCCATCGAACGCGAACAGACCTTACGTAACGAAACGTGATTCGTCGAGCCGATGAAAAACGTCACGTCTGAGACTGCAACCATGAAGTTTACGTCGAAGTTTAGTAACCGTGCACCCTACAAGGAAGTCGGCTGTAACGTCGTCAATTGCATAAGCGGCAGTAAAGCTTCGAGGTTTCCTGCTTTGCACTTCAATGCAGCCAGTCGACCGATCCTCAGATTTTATCTCGTTCTTAGTTCCGCGATGTTTGCTCCAAAGTGCCGAGGAATTCCGTGGAATTTCCACGGAATCCCGTCCGTTTTGACTTTTACGCGTCACAAGGCGTTTAAATATACAAAACCTTCCGCTGCTTGATTTAATAAATATTAGATGCGATCACCGTTGCACGATGCTACGTCAATACGTGTCAATATCAGAATCGTGTCAAGATCGTATATCCGATGATAATCGTAATCGTAATTGTATCGGTAATTTTAAAAACGAGCGAGGAGTTATCAAGTAAGTTTTTTCAAGAATTATAAATTGATTACTGCACTGCTTAAGTACGTAGATAGATCAAGTAGCCATTTTACGCAGTAGAATTGATCATCCTAATTGCAACGAATCGACAGTCCAATGTGACGAATGCAACTTCCTTTAATCTAACAGCAGCTCATTCAATCACAAGCTGCTAAGAAGTAGAATCTAAATATAAATCGAAGCCCTAAGTGTAGAACAAAATCCTTGCTTAAGGATAACTTTGACGCCGATATAAATGTAACAAATATAATTTGTTGGAATTCATGAAAGGTTTAAAATTAGTGAATTATGTAGAATAATCTAAATAACGTTCACGTACCGTACAATACTTTCTATTCTGTTTTTTCTCGTTTAAATTACTCTTATGTCCCGTTTGCGTGCACGCGGTTTTTTGGTGCACATGCGAGGAGACGATAATGGAGAAACGAAAGACAAACGACGTATATTTCGATTCTACCAAAATGAAACATTTTCTTTTCTTTGTACACGTGCCTCGAATAATTATGATGATCCATAGGTAAATCGATTCTCTCTTCCTATTAGGGATGATATTTTTCTTAAAATTATTCTTCGATCTAAATTATCCTGAAACTATTCGTTTTAATATTGTTGATTTTTTAATTATTTCCCATGAATGCGCATGAATGGTCCATGACTCGATAATATCTGTGCTTGATAAATTACCACGAATAATATCTTAAATATTCTTTACGATTTCAAATGGACCATTTACAAATATTAATAAAGTATTCTGACAGAAAGGAAGTCGGTTCAGGGAATATTTATAATAAAAGATGAATCACTTATACGTAATTAATCTTCCACTCAAATTTTACTTCTTTCCGTTCCCTCATTTATCACTCATCATTCATCGTTTTTCAATTGTTATGTTCTTTCCGTTATTTTTGTAAAACCTCGTCAAAACATTTTTGCCTAAAAGAAACTCAATTCAGTTCATAAATATTTGGTACAAAAATTTCACTAAATCGCTAGAATTTTAATTAACGCGGATAATGTTTCCATCGCTTTTCGAATTCCAATACAAGTTTTTTCAATAGAAAATACAAAAGAGCACTAGTTAATTATAAATCGATCAATTATTCCAATCTGTGATTAGCCATTTAAAGACGTCGAAGACACGTCGATTCGATAAAATAAATCTCTAGCTTCTGCAAGTGAATTGCACTAATTGTGAGTGTAGAATACTCCAGTAAGAATACTCCAAATTCTTAAGTCGTAACTATTTCAAGCAAATATAAAGAGAATCTCATAAAATAAAACGAATTCCGAAAGATTTTAGACCGTGGACCTTTAAAGATCAAAAAACCAAAATAGCTTGATAAATAGTTTTAAATCAAATTTATGAATACAAATTTCGCAATACTTTGTTTATTATAAAATATATTTTTTAATTACTTAAAATTTGTGTAATTTGAAATTAAATTTTATTCCTGTCATTTTATTAAAATAGCTACAAGAATTAATAAGAGGAAGGTATCAAAGTCAAATTTAACTAGCTAACTAGCTTTGTAACTAGCTTAAGCTAAATTTGATGTAAAATTCTTGCCATGTTAAAAGTAATAATGCATTTATGGAAGTTGCATTTCTTAACATTTATATTACATTTCGTTTATAATGCCGGTATTATACACGAATATAAGTGAATTAATGATATAGGAAAGATGTAACGTGGAGATTTCACGAATATTTATTTAAATATAACGTTGTAAAAATTGTCAAATATATCACTTTGAACATAATTGACCTATTATATTTTAAGTGATCCGCTTCGCGCATTTCACTCATCAATTATCATACCTAATATGCATTAACCTAGCTATATTGTAAAATTTTACTCGAATTCTGAAAACTTGTATCGTATTAAATTTGTGCTTTCATCGTGTTAAACTTCACGCTCAAACATAAATGAAGCAATATACATTTTCATAAAACCGATTCTTTCTCTCCTTACGGATACACCAAATAAAATAAAGCGTAGAAAAATGAACAAAAATTATTTCTAATAAAACAGTGACTTTAAATCGAAACGTACTACATTTATCTTCCTTGAATTCATTGATACGTTTTGAATCAAAATACAATTACTACGCCATCAGGAAAAAATTGTAAAAAAGTACGTCCTCGTAATATTCCACTATTCCAATCGTCAATATATGACTTAATAACATTTCTTGTAGAATTCTCATCTCGACGTTTCCGCAACAGAATCGCGTTTTACCCCTAAGAACGAAGCATTAAGATCACCATTCGTAATTAAAGTTGCCATCGAAGAAGCCCTTCGAACAAAAGACGCTCTAGCTCACCCCCTGACAATAATGCAGATGCAAGAAGACTTCCAGCAAGGTCAGCAATCGTATCTCCGACCTGTTCGAAGCTTTGATGCGAGGGCATCTCTCTTAAAATCTTCTGCCAGCTTCGCTAATCCCGATAACAAGTAAAAGGAAAGCGCAAGGAGTTCTAAGAAATCGTTCTTTCGTGTCAGGGACAAATTACCAGGATCGAATCGCGTAGAATAGAATTGAATGGCGTCTTTTACAAAGGAAGCAGAGGCCTTCTAGTGACTGGTCTGAGGGAACTTAAAAGACTATATACAATATAACGCAGAAGTTCTATATCGACTACATTTAGAGTCTCGTAATGGCAAATAAATATCAAATTGATCGGGAGATTCCGGCGTTTTTGTTCTTTGAGAGGAAAGCAATTAATTGTCGTATATCTGCTACGTTCTTTGCATTATTTTCGATTGAAATTTACGTTTCGTTATCCTTGGAAAGTTTCTTAATTTGTGAAAAATTAGAACGAATCGACGTTGATAGAGTGCGGATATTTATGCGAACTTGTGGCTCTATAAACAGAATTAAAGGGATGGAACTTACGCAGAAGTTTGTTTCACCCGGTAAATATTTTTACAGCTACTCTGCTTAATGATTTCTTCTCTCGATACTACGCTAAAGATCTTCTCAAAGGATCAATTCCTTTTTCTCGGTAAAAGAAAAGCAAGAAAACATTGAACGGTCTATTCAACAAAACATTGAAATTATTATCAGTTAGTCCTCGATATAAAATTCACACAGGTAATTCACGTTTGTCCCGGCGTTGTTGAATTTTTCATTTTTATTACTAAAATATCGCTTCAACGAGTTTTCTTGAAGTTTTGTAAAGACTCAAACAAGCTACCGCTTTATTTAAAAACTGCTGTAGAAGATACAATTTTTCTATCTAACGCTCGTAACTACAAAGTGCAACCATCTTAATTTCGTCTCATTTTTTTTCATCGCTTTTAACTTCACCTAAGATGCACTTTGTTACAGAATAATTTATTGATCAAATTTTTATATGTCTTGCGCCTCATAATAATTTAGCTACTCTACTCATTTAACGTAGTTACTTAGTTCGCAAGACAAATTTACTTTGGTCACAAAATTGTCTAGGAGATTGATGTACGTATCTACTGGTTTTCTACGTACATGTAGAACCTTAATGCGTTCCTTCGGCCAAGACAGGCTAACTGCACACGGCAAACCTGGCCTTAAATTTGGCAACGAACAGCGTGTCGTGATTTATGTTAATCTTTGTCCATGGCCAGAAACGTTTCGATAGAGCTACACTGTGACCAATCCGTGCAAGGATTAATTGGACGCCGGCCTAGAATCGAAGCGTCTCTGAACGTGTTCGGACCGTCGCCGTAAAATATTGAGAATCGCCTCGAAACTCTATCAGTCCATTTCGATGCTTTAGAAGGATACAAATTTACGCCATTTGAATAAATAAAATAACAACATTTTTGGAATCTTTCAATATGAAGTATCAAAAGTATGCAACTTTATCTAATGAAAGATTTTTTAGTATTGCGGTATATGATACACAGGAAAATTTTGCTTTGGAATAAAATTAATTTTAAAGTTTAAAGGAATATATTGGAAATTATTAATTTTGTAATTACCATCTAATCACAAAATCTGCAATCACTTAGTTGCCAACCCAATACATCGAAATTCTATCGATGCTATTAGAAATTTAAAATTTGTAGATGAGAAAATTTAGAAATTTGTTTAACTTTAAACACGTACTTTCATTGTGAAACATTGGAAATATAATTAATTTCAAGATTTTTCTATTTTTTATTCAGGTAAAATGTTACAAGGAAATATCTAGAGTTTCGTGGAAATTCTATCAATTTACTGAAATGCTTTTGTAAATTAAAAATGTATGCCGGAAGAATTTAGACGTTCTTAATGTGAAATATCAGAGGTTTAGAAATTCAGTTGACTGAAGATTCTTGGAATCCTTAATCCGTTGTTCAGAAAAATTGATTGGGTCATCTATTATAAAAACTTTGAAGTACAGCTACTTTCAAACGCTGATATATCATTTATTATTTATGAAAAATGCTACTTCTTCATAGAGAATATATTAAAAATCATATTTTTCAACGCCATTGAATTATTTTGATATTTCTAGAAATTCAAAGCTAATGATCAAAAGAATCTTGAGCCTTCATTATCAAATACCAGGAATATCAATAATTTTACATATTTAGATATATTTTCTAGCAAGACTTTACGCCTTTACTTTTTAATAGAAATATCGAAAATTACATCCAAGCGATATTGATCTCAAACTGTCGTCGCATGAAAACTACACGTATCGTAGAAAAATGATGTTTCACAATATCCGAAGGTCTACGTCCGCCGATCAACGGCCTAGCTAACCCAGAAACCAACGATCTCGTCTTTCGCAACTAGCAAACTGTCCGATACTCGGCAATCAAACGAAAAACGACAAGTATCAAAAAACGAGTCCCGTTCCACAGGATCATCCTAACCGATCTACTTTCGAATACCTCTTGTAGAGGCGTGACCATTCCGTATAGTTCGAGATCCGACAATCAACCTCGCTTTGGATCGTTGACGTATTAACCAGGAAAGATGTAATTAAGTAAAGATCCCTCTGAATTGGAACGATAATATTTATTACTGGATGTAGCGATGCAAGAGAAGAACCACGTGTCAGTTAATCTTTGTACAACGCGAAAGAGAGCGAAACCATGTAACACTTGTGTAGCTACGTAATAATAAAACTGTAAATTATAGAACAGGAACAGATAAGAACATAAATTAACAACTGAAATATATTAAAATTCAATCTGATGTTTTTTCTCCCAATACTTATCTTTCAGGGATTTAATAGTTCTGTTTATTTATTTATATTTATTGCAACATCTTAATTATCACTATTATTATCACCAAATAGTAAGAAATATCAACGTTCAATGGCCGAAGGTATTCAACCAAATGTTCTATCGCCTTAAATTACGTATTAAATTACGTATTAATACAATCCTTCTTGGAACAATTTTTACAATATTAGTATTGTTTAGAAGATGCATTATATACCGTACTTGCGTAAGTGCTTTTTAATTTTCTACAATTTTTCATTCCAAGAGTATAATAAGAGTACGTTTGGTCCGAAAACTTCCGACCACCACTCTATCCAAATTTTCAATCTGTTTCACCAATTATTAACAGATTATTATCAAAGATTTAATTGCTTAATTATAGAATTCTCTACTCGATAAACGATTCGATAAACAGGTTACGAGTTCTTGTCGATGAGCGACAGAACTGAACGTTCTTAGCGCAGATAGGTAGAAGAGAAAAGAAGAGAAATAAAGAGAAGAAGAAAAAAGAAAAGAAAAGGTAAATCAGCTAGGGCTACACGTACCGTTGCTGTTTCTGCAAACACACGGCTGCCTCGTCGATTTGTTCTCCAGTTTCACCGGCTGACCTTGACTCGATAGGAAGGCCTCTCGTTTCTTGCCAGTGGCCTGAACAACCTGGTTGCCATTCTGGCCACCCTGCACCACCATCGCGCTCGAGGTCGAGCTCGTAGGGCACGAAGTGCCGTTCACAGTGACGGAGCATCCGGTAGTCGAACCTGTCGGCGACTGATACTCCTGGAGCAACACTCCCGTCGTTGGTACCACATTCCCTGTCGAATTCGGTGACGAGAAGCTGTTGATCGTCAGCGTTGGCGCGTTCCCGGTCACCAGAGACAGTTGAGGGGAAAAAGTGTTCTGGTGCAAGCCTCCTGTTCACAGAGAACATTATCATGTCAGTATTATCAGTGGCTGTACATTTGGTTGTGTGAAATATCAGCTAGTGTAATAAATTAATAGTATAACGAGCGTTGAGAGATATTTTCGTGAGCCGCTGAAAACATTCTTGAGGAACATTTCCATATGATGTTGCATAGAAATGAATCTTGAGATATTCTCTTTGCCACTCGTTTTTCGTTTTTCCTAGTTTATAAATTCTTGTACAACCCTATACTATATATACTATCCTAGCCTACTACCCTAATATACTAACCCTAAGATACTACCCTAAATTAGAAAACGCATGGAGAAAGATTTTGAATGAGCCGTAAGAATGAACTCTGTGAAAAAAATGTGAATGATCTTATTATAGCGTGTAATAAGTTGCGATCGGTTGATTTATGGTATTGGCGAAAAGTTTAAATTTTACTATTCAAGATTATATAGTTATATTATTGAGGATGATGACGAGAATGATGAATAAAGGGAAAAACTGTTCGGTTTACGGTGAAACGAATTTTAGGTGTTATCGAGTTTAAATCGCAGCAATATTGCATAGAGTGTATAAGCTGTTTGAAATGAGATAAATTTGAAGTATTGGAGAGTTTCATCTAAAGTGGGATTATGTATTTGTTATATATTATTATATATTATTCAGTTAATACGTCAATCATAGTAGATATTACTTGATATATATGTGTGTGAAATGTTGGTATATACAGGATGATAAACCTTTAATATTACCAACAGATGTGTTTAATTAACAATTATGGAATAGATCATATATTCTTGCTTAATTTAGGGGTAAAGTTTATTCGTCCTACAAAAATTCATATACGTTTCAATTTTCAAATTGAAACGAAGTACATAAAATGGTATTAACTAGTATGTACATGATATTATTCAAAGAAGCGTAATCGATTAAAATTCACTACAAACTAATAAGTAAAAATGCATTATTCATTGTAGTAAACTTTATTATTGAATATTTCCCAACATGTAGATATACTTCTATTTTTAAATTATTAATGAATTATTCAATAAAAATTGCTTAATTCTGTCTAATAATTTAAACCGTAAAGTAACAACTTTTTAATTTCTTAATTTATTTTCTTATCTATTACAATTAATTGATTGTTAATTGGGTTATAAAATATTATTACTACGAAAAAAAAAGCAATTTCATAAAAGAGGAAACGAAATCCGAATGAATAAACGAATTTTAGACTGTTTTCGAAATGATTAATGCTAGTAATAGTAAAAGGAAGTAGACAATAAAATCGGCGAGTAAGATCCTCGCGATTCGGATAACATTAATTAAGCTACTGACCACGAAATATGTGGCTAATTATTAATACAATGTGGTAAACGCAATGAAACCACAACTTCGAGCAGTTTCAAACTTCTACTCGATAAACCGATTTTGTACGGTTACCTATACTTTTGTGACAAACGTTTCACATAATTCATACGTTATTTGTATAATAAAAACTTTATGCAAATATCTGATTTACTCCCACTTGTATATTTTAATTCATAATAGCGTCGATTATATCAAAATAATTGTATCATTGTTATTAATACATTATAGAGATATGTATTAGGAATATATATAGTAAATTGTTTAAGATTATTTTGTACTCTATGTTTCATACGTAAAACAAAATGGAACATATTCAGATAATACAGAAAAACACGGAGAAATGTGATATAATAAAATAAATGTTATACGGCACAAAAATGACTAAAGTATCTCATTCTATACTGCGACAAATTTATCATTGTTAGAGCTTAATTAATTTTGTAAAATCAAACTGATCTTTTCCAAAAATGACAAATGTTTTATCAACAACGTATTAAAGGTATTGATACGATTACAAAGAACCAATTAAAAAAAGGAAACGATAATATGTCATAGAAGAATAAATTTCTATATTTACTTCTGATATTTTCAGGATATAAAGAAAAATCTTATAAAGTAAAAATGTACGGAAATAAATAATACAAAAGATGTAAAAATGTTTGAAAACCATCTATAAAAGACTTAGGGAAAAAATCACTAATTTTATTGAAATTAAAATTTATTAAACTTCCATGTACGTTAAGAAATAACTTAAACGTCAAAGAGTAAAAATTCAGTCTACCAATCGCTATAATTACAATTTAATTTTTATTAAATATGCCGAATAAGAAATAAAACAGAACCATGCACGTAGAAATAATTACCAATAGATTACATCAATCGCGAGATCAAAGGCTGCGAGGGAGCAACTCGAGGTGATTTATGAAACAATTTCAATTACATACACAGAGGAACATACATACATAGGAATTCCAACTTGGAAACTCTTTCTCACGACCATCTTATTTTCCAACATTGTAAGCTGCTTAACGGGCGAATCGACGTCGAACTTGGAGAGCGATTCGTCGGCATAGATACAGCCTTAAAAGTACTCGAGAGAACGTTGAATAACCCTGTGTCAACTTCCGCGGTGATCGAAGATTATTCCAGCATTCGCGTCGAATTAGTCGGCAATCGAGCGCCGATTAAACTCTTTCCGAACTTGTTGAATGCGTAACTTTTCGTTCCGTCGTTTATTACGGTAACACGATCGATAAAGTTAAACGAGAAAACTTTCACGACTTCCTCCTTGATATCTTCGAGATCATGTTTGGATGAATCAAAACAAGTTGCTCCGTTTGTTTTCCGTCATTTAAATCTACCGTTTGCCTTGGGTGGAACAGGTAATTTTCATCATTTTTTATCGTATTAAATATGCATTACTATGTCCATTATTATATTTGCACAATTGACCGAGATATGGAAATTATCCTTCCAGAATAATAATTAAAGAAGTTTCTGGAAAAATGGCTGATAAGGCAGAATGAAGACTTGGAAAGTTTCTAGTAGATTGAATAATTAATCATAGAAAGACGATCTAGAAATAATAATGTGCAAAAATGAGAAAACAATAATAATGGAAAATAATTATGAGTCCTAAAGAATACCGATTATTTTACATTTACGAAAGAAGTAAAAATTTCATAACGTTTGAACTGTTTGATTAACAGATACACTGCATATTTATGTAGATATTTATAGGATTTATATTTGATACACGACGATTCATTTTCATCAAATATTACTCTTTTTTCAAGATACCTGTATTGTTACGTAATAGAATATTGGATAAAGTTACGTAATAGAATAATAGACGAGGTTATAAAAATAGTTAATTAGTAATAAATTACATTGTGTGATTTTATTATGGTACTTTTACAAAATGTAAAAACTTCCTGTTAGAAGATGGTCGACTTTTTGAAGAAACACCATATATTTCTAGAACTACTTGCTAGATTACTTTCTACTACTTTTTAAAGTTCTATCTCTTTCTAATTAATATTTACTGATAATATACTAATACAAATTACTTTCTCTACTGTATCAACCTTGTTATTCGTCATGTTTTACAACGGCGTATGAGAAAATAACTCTAGATGAGTGATAACTCTAAAATTTGGAGAGAAAATGTATTGTGGAAGGAAAATTACTAACTGTCGTGTTCATCCCCTTCTATTTTTCATTTTTAACAGTAACAATGATAAACGATGATAAAGTAGTCGAGATAAATAAAGTGCTCTGTGTATTACTTGCCCTTAACAACATTTAATTCTAAAAACGTGAAATTAAGATTAAAATCAAATTGCATCACGGGACCATTAATGTTTCTCACAGTTGGATTAAAAGTAACTTTGCGCAAACCAGCATGATCTCGATGGTTTAAAGGTTAACGAGTCCAAAACATTTAAGATTTTTAATTCGATATATAAAATAATATACTACGGTATCTAGCATAATTCATACATATCTTATATTTTCAAAGTAGATTTGCACGCGACATAATAACCTTTTCTAGAGCACCTGGTATTTTTTAACAAATTATTATAAGTGTATCGTTATTAATAAAAAATACTCTGGAGAACGTATTCAAATTAATTGCAAGTTTATTCATTTTTCACCAAAAAAAATACCTAAATATTCTTCAATTACTTCACAAAGAGCAATCCAGAATAACCCTAACGAAAAACTTATCAATCAGATTATTTGTTTCTTACAACTTACAACTAATCTAATTCCTAATTTAATTCCAAACGACGAGAAAAAGAAGATCTCTTCATACTTTATAATATAAAAAAACTTACCATAATAAAAATTATGAAAACCAGAAAATCCATTCATCGCGTTATTCATTACAAATTAACATCTTGTTGATACTAATTTAATTCCAAAAAATATATCTCCTCTATAATTTATAGCAAAAAAAAAAAAAAAGAAAAAAACACTCACCATGATGAAGATGATGAAGACCAGTCAGATTTAGTGTATGTTGCGTGTGCTGGGTGTGCTGTGTGTGCTGAGCGTGATGCAAGCTGCCTACGTTCACACCAACACCTTGAAGGCTAAGCGCTTGTTGACCCGGAGGAGCCAAACTAGCCAAATTCTTGGCCAGCAACTCGAGCTGCGTCACGGGCACGGGACTGTAGGGTGAGCCAGGGGGTGGCGTGGGAGCACCCCAGGTGTAGCCACCCACCCCAACTCCAACGGCCGCGGAAAACACGCTCTCTGAAACTACAGAATCCGACGATTAATCGATTTACTCCTTCTCTGGCTCCCTAATCGGAACTGGGCCGCTTTCAGAGTCACAATAGTCACTTTGATCCCAGTCAATTATTTTCCCGATACGATTGTACATAGAACGCGCACAAATTGCGAATTGTTTCCACAGTGACAATAGCATATCTGTGTTCAGTCTCGTGGAAAATGTATATATTGTAATCTCTCAGGGAAATAAAAAGGATCAAAGTGAAAAATTTGATGAATAAAGGATTCGCACCAACAACAAAGTGGCAGTTCCAAATATTCAAATCGCATTTATTAAGAGAGAAAGAAATTTCGTACTAGAAAGTTTCACATTCAAAAAGTGCGAAAGTTTATTATTACGAATAATCAATTGATTATGGCTTTACAGCGTCATTTAAAAAGTACTTGATTTTCAGTTTTATTTTTTATTGGTTCGTTAAAATTGCTGTAAAGTGGAAATGCCTGGTTTCGAGTATTATTCGCAAGTAGGCTTCGAATATTTATATACAGATTCATATTTTTATGAATATTCAGAAATGCAATCTAAGTAGGTAGTTGTTTCACCTATTAAACGTTATAAAGAGCGTTCTGTTTTCGATGTTTTATATATTTGTGCATATTATACGCATTTTGGATACTTCTACATATTTGATCCTCGCATGATCGATGTTACGTGCACGCAAATTTGTATTTTAACAAGTTATCAATTAACTAAACGATGAATTTATTCGCTTTTGATAAAAGTGATTTCAAATTTGTTTTATATTATGCACTCTTTACAAGATCATCCGAGAAGATGTTTCTTTATTATTTATAATTGATATGAAAAAAATTATTCTTTTCAAAGGCTATAAGAAAAATTCGATCCTAAAAGGGTAAAAATAGTCTATTTGAAACATTTTATAATTTTCGTAGATTTCTCGATTTTTTCGTTTCGATAGGTCAGAAGCAGTAAAATTGTTATCGAGAACTATTTCGCTATTTATAACTTCCAACTTGTTCACATGTAATTTTTAATCTGTACAATTGACACTAAAATATAGAGATTTTCCTTATTATTAAAATTTCGTAATAATGTAAAGCAGAAGATAAATTATTAATGATGGAGGATGTACATATGTACTATTAATAGATCGTGGATCTTTCTATATCCAATAGAAATTTAAATATTTAAAAATGTACGGAATGCACATCATATGCAAAAATATACAAAATATTCAAAGTAGAATATTCAATATAAATATGTATCTCCCACTTTGCAATGTAATAAATGTTTACACTGGCATCTACACTGTATTCGTAGCGTCAAGTCAAGTCATTACACAGTTGGAATTAAAGCATAAAGCATCCAAGCATTTGAATCGAACCCTTTATGACCACGCTGAATCAACGTCGTATTAATTCTATTGTGTCTTATCGATATAAAAAAGAACCGAACGAACGACACTCGTCGTTAATTCTGAAACCAATTCATCAACGAAATTCCATCGAGGCAGAATCTCGCTCGTCGTTTCCAGCAATAAGCAAAGAAGCACGAGGCGTGGTATACGCCGAATGAAAAATCACGAAGGAACACAGTCCAGCGAGCGCAAAACGTCTAGCAGCTCGACTTGTGACTTGGATCGTAAATCAGGCATCGAGCCCTCTCACGACAAGGATCGTTCGCGCCTCTACGTTTCGAAACGCTCTCTCTGCCAGTGCTGCTTCGCCTGTAGACGGTTTGTTGCATTTCCTGATTTCGCGAACGATCGTCCAAAGCCTCTGTGTACCCGCGTATGAATATTAAAGTCGGCGTGTGACGCGTTACCCGATGGGCTTATTGAAATTTATCGCATTAGTTCTTCGCCACTTTCGATAAATATGCAATAAACGACCGGCCAGACGGATAAATGGAAAATCTATGCAAATTCATTTAAATCGGACGCGGCACTCGCCGCCGTGAACGGAAGAGAGACAGATAGTGGCCAGAGAACTGGGGAGAGAGGGCGAAAAGCGAGCAGGGCGAAGGGAAGTGCACCGATTTGCTTTTTACCCTTGTGCCGGGCGGTATTTTTGCTTTGGGGATGATACAACGACGCTTTGAAACAAATCGTCTCGATTCGCAGAGACTCACAGGCTGTTTTGTCTCGATGACGATGGAATCCTCTGACGATCTTCCGGTTATTGGTCTGAGAGACCTTTGAACAATTGGAAGTCGTCAGGTGACAGAGTGCGTTTCGAACGAGCGATACTACACTCTTTTAAGAGTTTCAACTTTTTCGTGGATGAATGGAGTTGAAATAATTCCGATCGTTCATCGGCTATTGTATCGAGTATACGATACAACTAATTTATTTCATTTTCGTTGATTGTCTCTTAGAAAACGGGATAATATGAATGAAACGACACGTATAATATTTCATTTATCAATGTTGAAACATCCATCGTATGACCTAGTTGCCTCAATGTTACGCTGTATTTGGAGCAACTATATTTGATTTATATAAATGTATTATCTAGTATACCATGTTACGTACAATAACGCTACTAATCTGTAAATTAATCTATTCCATCGTACCAGTTGTCAAGCAGATATATCTCACCCTAGCAATTCTGGGCGATGATACTTCTGAATATTGCACTCACCTGTTCGTTCTGCTGACCATCCGCAGCATGAAAGAAAAACGAAACGTACGAATTATTAATGAACAACTCTTTGCCGTAGACTTACAACTTACAAGGCACAGATGGAAATCGAAACCTTTGATTATCTGTCTCTCGTATAATCGAAAAAGAAAGCCGTAATTTATATCATCTACTCTTCAATTAGAGTAAGTGAAACAAGTGGAGTGACATTTCGAGACGAATAAAGTAGTAGACAGTTGTCTTTATTTAATTTATGACGAGGTAGAAAGTGTTTGAAGCGTTTTAATTAAAAGGAAAAATTAAATATGTGTTTCCAATGTTGCAACATTGATTGTCGTTCAAATCTTAATTGATGAGAAAGAAGTACAAGTAATATGAGCTTCCGATATGTTGCAGATTCTACTCGCATAACCCGTACTTGTTTCGCATAAATTTGCAATTTTTTTTTTTTCGCTGAACTTGCAGTTCTACTTCTGGCATAAAACGAACGAGAAATGATTTTCTTCGGAGTATCGTAGCATGTGATTACGGAGTGTAAAAGGTTTATTTTCAACTGAATTTGAAATTGTGAATTGAAACTTAAAATATTTAAATCTTAGATGTATACGTATGAAAAGCATAAGAATTGTAAATATCCGAGTTCCTTTAGAGATTAGGTACGTAGTTTTATATAACTTTCAGAATACTTAAAAAGCGATTACTAAATATTCATTTCTATGAACTGAAACATTACGAAAGGAATTTTCAAGTCAAGCTGTACGTTAGTCAGTCATCTACTTAATAAAACAACGTTTTCAAAATAAAGGCAATCTATTTAGACACATCCTTAAATTTATATTCATAAAATATCTAATTCCCTCTGCACGTTTTATAAATTTATCTGAATATCGTCAAAAGTAATTTATTAAATTCAAAAATTTCCGATATACATAAGCCTTTCAGAAAAGTCACGAGGAGGCTGAAGCAATACATGTTTAATGAATTTGAATTAATCGATAATGTGCGCAATTTTGAAACTGTTCATCCGTAAAAAAACAGAAAATTACCACTTTATCATATTCCTCCTCTGTAATTTCCATATCTGATTATTCCGACGTAATCATCGGAATGACATTTCGTCATAACACGAATTCGCCGTAACTATAGCCCTTTCAACCCATCCCAAAAGATCATCAACTACCCATAACCCAAAGGCCAACCCCGATACCATCCACCCTCGACTAAATTCGCGTATTCATTTGGGATTCGAGCGGTCGGCGCGGACGGAAAGCGTGGCGCGGACTCGGGCGCATTCGCGCCACGCGAGGCGGGCCAGCTTGTTCGCGTGGATTTGCATGGCGGGCGGGGATAATCGAAATCTCGCCCGCGGCTCGAGATTCGATTTTAGACAAGGGGCCACGGCGTTAAAGAGGAATCGATCGGCATCTAAGGTGTTTCTGCCGATACGTTCTACGTACCAGCTCGTCCCTCTCTTTTTCTTTTTCTCCCCCAACCACGCGTCTCTGCTTCCTCTCTTTCTCTTACTGCCTCCAAAAAGTTCGTCTTTAATTTCTTTTGCTTTCTTTCGCTCGCGCGGACGCACGGTCTTCGCGAACGGCGTTTTGGATTACACCTCGAACAATGAGGTCGTTAGGGGGCGAGCGAAGGAGGTAGAAAGTAGAAAGACGCGGCTCGCCACCCTTACCACCTCTCCACCCCCTTCCCCTTCTCCGCTCGCTCTTCTGTCCACTTCTTTTCGACCTTTCTGTCTTTTTCCTTCGCTATTCTCGCGTAGAATTCGCGATCTTTCTCGCTCGCGCAGCACGACGAACCGGCCAGGATACACAGAGAACGCGCACGTTACGATGGAATTCTATTTGGCCGAGACTTTTTCGTCCTCCCCGCGTCCTGCCCACCACCGGGCCCACCTCATTCACCCGCTTTAATTGCATAATTGCGCCATTGTGCGAGCAAGGAGGGGGCCCCGTGAAAGGCCAGTCCCGCCGACGGGGGCAGCTTTCGAGGTGAGAAAAAATGCCGAGGGGCCCCCTCCACAAAACGACTTCGCCAGGTAGCCAGCCACGGTACGATTACGATTTTTCGCCCGCGACTCGCCATTGCTCTCTGATCTAATTAGTACAGTTTTAATTAGGCGATTCGAAACATGTTTTCGGGGTGTAGAGCGATATTTTCCTAGTTGGTTTTTGGATAATAACGAGGTGGAGATTTTGAAAAACGAATCAGACGGAGACGAGTCAACTGGTCACTTGGATTTTCAATCTTTCGACTATGAAAATCTTTTTATTCGCAAGTATCTTATTTTTTAATAATCGACTCGTTGATTCGTGTCTGTTGGAAATATATCGTGTTGAAAGCGTGTGTTCCTCAGCATTTACTTCCGTAGGCAATTATACAAGTTTCTGGTTAAAGAATCGGTTAACAGGTTAATCGATCAACCGCAGTTTGTAAATTTCTTAGTTTTATAATCCTAGGTGCGCTACACGGTATGAAAATTATTAAGATTAGTCATGCAGGAAGTTAGAAGTGATAAGTTGTAGATTTCTCTTTTCTAATTTCATAATGTTACATCGTTTAGAAAAATCCATAAATCTAATTTGTAAAATTTACGAGCAAAATTTCATTTGTATAATTATCAATTTATGTAAGAGAATTTATTCGTAGCAGTATTTTGTAACTTGTAACTTAAAATTTCTAACTCGTAAGATTTCACTGACGATGTTAGATCAATCGTGCAAGAACATTCCGGATATATGATTAACAGAAACAAAGCAATTTAAGTTTACCATTGGAGTTACTTTACTTCGATACGACAAACCAATTTATGTACATGGATTAAACAAAAGTAAATTTAATGTTTATTTTAAATGATACGAGGATTTCGAATCTAGAAGGCGCTCGTCCAAAATTTCGAAAATCTTCAAAATAAAATAATTATAAGAAGATGAAAATTCAGTTGCTCTTACTTTCGTAATAAAATAACGCTACTGTGTCATAAAAATTTTAATTACCAAAGTTTACCTTTTCAATGCAATATATTTGAATGTAATTTCGTTTTCAAATAAAATATATAATTGGAAAATTAATGAAAAACAAACACGAAACGCAACTGCAAACGTAAAAACACAGGAAATTTTAAATGAATCGTATCTATAGAAGCAAATGTTGAAATATCAAANAAATTAAATTGAAATTAAAATGACATTTGTTTCCTGATATTTTTCTCTTCGTCGCAAGAAAATGCAAGAAATATCATTACCTCGCATTTGTTAGTCAAGTTTAATAAATTTGCTGCCTGTTTCAGACAATCTAGGTATACTCGTCTCTTCTTTTTCGTATATTAATTGCCTCACCGCGAAAATGGAATCCTTTACTGCTTCTTCATAATTCAAAATAAAAACGAAAGACAATATAGATGCAAATGAAATACCAGCGCGTTTTATTTAAATGTAACTGACCTCGTTTACCAAAATTTAATTAATTCAACCATCACTCGTGAAGATAACCATTTTCATAATTCATTTTTTCTTTATCAATTGTGTAATTATGTTGTTGGTACACGCACAGTAATTTATTTCCAACTTGCTACAAAATTAGCTTAATTTATTTGCTGATTAAAAATAAATATTTTGCGTAGTGAAAATAACGAATTTCCGAATTTCTTACGTTTCTAGAAAAAATATTTCAAATCATTGTTTCAATAAGAAATGGGAATAATTTGAAATTATTATTCATGAATGTATGCATTAATATAATTAACAATTTTTGTATCTACGTAACAAAAACATAACGAATTTTTTACATTTTAATAAAATTTTACAATTGACCGAAATTAAAAAATTTCAAAAATAGATGTATACGAAGCTACACATACGATAAACGTATTATCTCTAACTGGTCTAAAGTCGAACACAATTATCACAAAAAATCTTCCCGGCTTCAAATGCAAAGCGAGCAAAAACCAATACAAATGACCAGGCGAATTTGTACGTTCGCACAATCGAGAGCGTTTCCCTCGGTCAGCCTTAATTTCCTCGTCGAAATTTCCCATTATTCGTATGCAGCTGCAGCAGGTGATGCGTAGTCCGCGTCCGACAATCATTAATGCCCCGCGCGTATTATTTCATTTAGATCGCATCTCAACGGACAAATTATTGCCACGCACGTGTTTGAAGACTCTCTCGAGCTTCCTCGAGCATCGACGTATCGAGGCTGCCATACCAGGCGTCGCGACCGGAACACAGCTGGTCTCGAGTCTCGAATTTATTTCCCCGGAAACCATCCACTCCTTCGTTTCTCGACTCGATACCGACGCGACGCCCGCATTCGCTTGATAATTATCGGTTTTCTCGGGGCATCTCAAACGACGTATTCCAGACATTGCGTGTTTTTGGTTCAACATGATTATATCGCTAGCCTCTAGTATGGTTACGATATACAGAGTAACGATATACAGAGTAAAGATTGAATAAGAATGGAATTGGATAAGAATGGAACTTCTCTGAATCACTCTGACAGTTTAAAATAATTGAACGTTCTTTCTTTTTTTTAATTTTCTTGTAACGCCAAGTTATACAGTGCTAATGAAATTTCAAATGCTTTATGCACGTATGGTATATAAGGTGCACGTGATACGAACGATAGTCATCAATGAACATAAGATCTTCGCTTTATGAATCAGATATCGAAACGCGTTTTCATGTACGTGGTTTTCTTGAAAGATGTAATTTCCAAGTTTGAGCTTTCAGCAACTGGCGGTCAAAATCTCATGTATCTCGATAAACAATACACTTATAATGTACGAACTTTATGTATAAATACGATGACTTCTTTCAGCATAATGCATAAAAAGTACTTGATACGTTTATCAATGGTTTCATTGAAATAACATGTGCTAGATTGAAATAATTTCTGAAAGGTTCGATACACTTTCTCGATGATTAATTTCATTCTTTCAGATTTATAAGAATTGTTCATTCTACATAGAATTGAAAAATACTTTGAACGAAGTTACATGTTACGTGTAACACACATACGTTCCTCTTTTAACCTGTCTGATGTCTTTCTCACTTCTGCTTCACGTTCACGTCTCATCAAATTTCCTAATTATAACGTAGATGAGTTGCTTCGAAAGGAAGAATTATATTGCAAATATATTTTCAAAGAATACCTAAAAATGCCTTTAAAAATATTGGGAGAAAAATGTAGCTTCTTCGGAAATTGAATATCTATTAGGTTGTCCGAAAAGTTTTTTTCGTTTCATAAGGTGATAACAGATGAACAATAATTTATGTTTTATATTATTTTATTGAATTAGGTATGATCCATTTCGTTCTATTTCTATTATTATGTTCGTGCATAATTCCATAAACTAATACAAAACAAAAACTATTGTGCGTCTATTATTTCCTCATAAAACGAAAGAAACTTTCCGGACAACCTAATATACATATAAACCCGCATAGAATTTAATTAATTAATAAAACACATTAAGGAATAGAAAACATTGCAAAACCTGAAACCATAATATAATTTCCGCAATGCAGTTTTTCTTTTTTTTTTTAATCTGTATGCAGATACCATTTTGCACTATTAGAAATTCTAATTAAAATAATCAATGCATACGTGTAATAAACGAAATTAACGCATAGCTAGAAAACGATATACCTATAAATATTTCGACAACTTATTACACGTTAAAAACTGTGCATTTCTCATTCTCGCATTTCTTACATATTTTTACGATCTTCTTCCGTTTGTAATACTTCGTTTACTTATCAAGCTCTTAAGAACAAGTATTCTAAAATATCTGCAATTATACCAAACCAAACTAAAACCACTCCACCATATCAAATTACCCCATAAATAAACAACCCGCAAGCTTATGTTTATTAATACCTTTCCACCTATTTTACGAGACTAATGAAACCATTTATTTGCATCCATTGTTCTCAAAAGCTCTTAATATACCGCATCATCAATAATTCTCTAATTCGATGCAAAATTTTCGGCACGAGGCACTAAATACCGGTTATTTAAGCTCAGGTGAGTCACGCGTTGTAAATCGACGCTGAATGTTCACGCGAAATGGAAAAACACTGAGCAAAAGGACGAATAAAAACGTATAATGCGAACGACGTTGGTTTCGCGGAGGCGGAGCAAAGAACACAGACGAAGAGAAATTTTCGTAAGGTTTGAAAAGCTGTCCGAAACAGAAGCAAGTCGCGGGGAACACACGTATCCGAGGAGAAAAATATGTATTCGCGCGTTCAGCAAAACATGCGCGCAGATATGGCGGGAGCAGCGTTTCGTATATACTGGTTGAACGACCACGAACTTTACGCGAGTTGCGTAATTTCAGAATTTTACGAACGATGAAAGTCGATAATAACGAGTGATATATGCACGAAGTCTATCGCAATGATTTGAGGAAGTCGATTATTATGGAAATTTTCAGTGCTGGGAAATGAACGCCGATGTACGTGGACATTCAAACTGAATGCAACTAAAGAAACCAATCATAGACAAAAACTTATTACTTTTTCTAAATGCCAGACGTTGTTTTTGAATACTATGTTCCCTCTTCTTATGTCAAATTATCATATTGGCTTCATATTATGCTCATGAAGTTTGTAAGTACATTTTTACATATATATACGTATAAATCTTTTCACAGATAAAACAGAGACATATAATGCACACTTTAATAATAGAGAACCTCGCGTGTTTTTATTTGAATCTTAACCTTTGCAATGACTTGTAACAATGTCATAGATGAATCTAAATCGGTTCGATTCATAGACGAAGAATTTTTCAGATAAATATTAAACGATTGGTCTTTTATTTGACTTCAACGTTCAAGTCGAAACGTTCGTGTTTCTTTTAACAAAATACGTTTAAGGCAGTGAATTAGTGAATTATCAATCAACGATTTGACGATTGTATCGAAGTATCTAAAAAAAAAAAAATGTAGAGAAATTAAAATAAAACTCTATGTCTTACTGTTTTGTTCGTAGTATTTCAAACAATAATATATCATGCTATTGGATATCTAATGATGAAAATAAGAAAATTAATTCGTTAATTTTTGGATATTATGAAAAGGATGAGTTAACGTATCGATGACTTTAACATTCTGATGAATTATATTTAAAGATGCAACTCTATTTACGTGATCTTATTGTGAGGCATACAGATGATACAACTGGAATTTGTATCAATATAAAGTCCATGTTTAGATAAGTAGGAGTTCATTTCATCAGAGACAGACTAAAATTTACTTTGTACAAATCTCAAATAAATGAAGTTCTATTGTATATGTATATCAATAGTGTATTTAAGGCAGTGAATTATCAATCAACGATTTGACGATTGTATCCAAGTATCTGTATATCAGTAGTGTTGAATTTTTCGTTCTACACGCATAATTTTAGCGCTTAATGCATGGTATCTTTCTTGTTTTACGATGGATCGAAGATATGATATGGTAAAAGACACGTAAGGATCGTTTGAAAAAACCGCAAGCTTTCTATTTCGCTGCTTTAAGAGTCTCAAGTATTAAAATTTGATTCAACATTGGTATTTTATTAGACAAAAGCAAGGATTATTAGATACGTAAAATTCTGGAACCTTTTAATACTAATCATAATCATTAGAACAAAAATTATTTCAATTTAACAACCAGTTAAATTAAGAGATTCAATTTTGATGGCTTCTAATTAATATATTATTGTTTCAGTAATATTAATCAATGATCCTATTATTCTAACATCGATATTATCAATATTCGTAGTAGCATCGATATTAATAAATTACTCTAGTATGGATATCATCAATAATCGTAATATTGTTTACTAGAAAATATTAGTTGAAAACATTCTCTCTTACATACAGTGGCTATAAAATGTATTGTTTTGTACATTTATACACTTTATTGTGGTATTTACGTACTACTAATTAATTAGATTCAAATAATGTTACATTTTGTATCGTTTAGTAGTACTTCCATACAACCACAAAATTGTGTATTATGAAAGCGATATGTATACATAAAACCTGATTTAAAAAAAAAAAAGAAAAGGTACGCGTCAATAATTTTGCAGCCACTGTACATTAGAGTAGCGTAAAGTGTCCGAAAAATAGCATTTTGCTTGTTTGCCTAAATAATAAAGTATATCCTCCTTATATTACAATTTAAAAACGCGATTAACAAATCAATAGGATTACAAAGGCGACTTAAATAGTGAACAAATGAAAGTAAAGTTACACATACGATAGATCACGAAAGAGGGATGCTCGTGGAGCGCGTCTACCGGAAGCACAGTTCCCCTAGCAGCATAAACACAAGAGCACAGACATTAGACAACCAATCACAGCAGACGCGTGAGTCCGACTGATCACGAACAATGAACAAAGTGTCGACGGTCTAGGCCGATGAATTCCGTAAATATCCGAATTTTCACGACAAGTTTACGCAACTACGATACACGTACTATCGTAGCAGACGATAATAGGGCCAGTATTCTGGGAAACGTAGTATGAGGAGCAGTTCTTGGAAAGGTACAAATTAAGGGAAAAGAAAGATAGACAAAGGAAAACATTGGTGAATCAAAATAATCCTATAAATATTTTGATCGACAAGAGGCACAGTCAATCAACGTGGTATGTAGCTTTATTAAATACCAAAATATTATTCTCGTGTACGCTTCTATTTAATTTCCTTATTATTTGTTAACTCGCTATGTAATTGCATTATAATTTAGAAATTAGTAAATGCGCAAAAATATTTGAATTCTTATCGTAGGAAACTTTTACGGATATAAGAAAATCCTTTTGAAATTTCATTGGCACTATGATAAAAACGACGATCGTGATTATATTGGTAAAATTTGGTAGCAACCTGAAAATATATAAGCACTAAAACATTTAGAGAAAAATAAAAATATCGGACAACTCTTGCTTCCTCAAATAAGAATCATTGTTGTTAGTAATAATATTAATAACCCAATGTAAGGGTTATTAAATTATTGAAAATATTTTAAATAATTTTAAATATTTAATTTTGTGTCCTTAATAACCTGTGTCAGTGGTTAATGCAACTAAGAGATGAGAAGCAAGATACATCTTGATTACAGAAGGCTAAATATCATCTTTATCTTAATTTCTACTGTATTGAATTATTCTATTTAAAAAAGAAAGAAAAATGATATTTTGATTTGACTACGATATCGCTGTATTATTATTTAGGGTACTGGAATATGTATCTGAATATTATGTGTTTATAAACCGCAAAATATCGGATAACGTAATATAATACAGGTAATACATCATTAGGGTAATGGATTCTGATTAGAACGTAGTGCATTGCATGCATATAATTTAATGGAAATTTATATTGTTATCGATGATTATATTATTATTTTATATTATCATTCATCATATTATATTCATATATTTAAAGCAAAATATAACGCTAAGAATTACAATGATCATATTTGCCAAATATTTGTTATGTCTGGAAGTCTCTCAGTATCGTAAATATGAAATGTTTTCATAATACGTAATGTATATATTAATATTTATAAGAAAAAATTGAAAGATGAAAAATTGAAAATTAAGAGATCGAAGAAAAATTGGTGGTTCAAGCGTCAAAAAAATAACAAAATTGTAATCCTCCAATAGATCGTGCTTTCTTATATTCATTGTACTAATGTATTTACAAAGTAGTAGAAATTCTGTCATATTCTTTAATGCAATTTTAAGCATGCACTTATTTTCTAACTTTCGAAATACACTAATCGCAATATCATCTATCGCACGATTAAACAGCTTTAGAATCTGATAATACTTCCAATATCAATTTAATGACTGAGATGGAATAAATACTTTACACTAAGCGTAATAAAATTCCAATTGAAGTTTCTATACAGGATATTTCCAAACTATAGCCACAATTACAAAGAGAATTGGAAAGTGTCGATACTATTATTTCTTCGATTCAAATATCAAAATTCCTAATTATATTAATTCTTTCTACCACGTGAAACGCATTACAACAACGTGTCAACAGTACGATACTCGCTCGCCACTATCGCAAACACAGTTGCGATTGCGAAAGAAATAAAAAAGAAATTTCAATATTTATATTCCTCCGATCATCCGATCCATCCATCGGAATCCGAAATTGGACGACTTTCTCCTATTAACAATAAGCCAAAGGAGCACGACAGCCACCCACCGCGAAGTTAGCGAAAATTTCTTACAACTTCTGTAACTTTCCCATCTGCTAAATTTAAACAAAAGTGATAAAGCATTGCCTCACTGAAATATCCCATCCGAGCTATTTTCATCCTATTCCAATCGAACCGCACGCGATAATAATATATCGACTATCGTGTATCGAAAGGGTTGCTACGAGCTGAAAATAAATCTCGCGGAGCAAGTTGTAAGAAGATCAATCGCGAGAGTAAATGATAGGCGGGAAGACTCGACTCGCGACAAAAGGTAGAATAAAAAGAGACAGACAGAAAGGGAGAAGGAAAGTAAAATAAAGTAGAAATCGTTGTAAACTTACCCTTGTGTGTTGTCGCGTGGTAAGCTCGTGCAGGTGTGGGTGGTCCAGGGGTGGTGGGAGTGGCAGCGACGTAACTGCCCCCGCCACCCCCTGGGAATAACGAGTATAGCCCGTAACGACTCACACCTGTAACACCATTCAGACGGAGAATTTATTTTTTACAGCGTGAATCGTGGTCGTTGAACGACAGCCGTGCATCTCGATTCGATAAGCGGAAGAGAATTACTTTTAACGGTTTAGCTACATCGTTGTAAATAGTCGAGTTTCTCCATTGCTAATTGTCGCTTTAGAAAGAGTTGTGAATTTTATCAATCTTATTCAGAGGTTAAGCAAAATTTGACGAATTGCACGGATGAATGGAATAAGGAAGGAATACAATGTAGAGGTAGCGAAAGATTCTTAATTCGAAATGGGGATGATTTAACGAAGTTGCAACTCAACTAGAATCTGACATATCCTGAAATTTGAACGTGTAAAAATATTCGTAATTCATTTTAACATTCGTGCTCGTATTAAGAGCAGTCGCCTACCGATAGAGGCAGTTTTATAAGAAATTGTAAGCCGTAAAGCGTAAATCTTAATATGTAGTAGTAACAATTGTAATAATACATTGTAACCTGTATATTGTAAATTGCAAATTGTTTATTATAAATAGTAAAGCGTAGTAGGAAATTGTAGGCTGTAAGTTGTAATACATATATGTAATTTATAATACCAAAATACATAGTAACAAAATATGTGTAAATCCCTTATCGTAAGTTGTAAAGTTCTAAAAAGTACATATCATCAACGTTATTCATAATGAAACATTTCATATTTGTATACAATGTTCTCTAACGAAAATTCCTATAAATAAAATTGGTATATTGCGTTTTATTAACAAGTGATTGTATTAACACATTGTTGATAGATCACGAGTAAAATCATGCATTCATGCGCGAGCGTTGTTGCCGGTGGCACATATTAATTTCTGCATAAAATAGCCGGTGATAGGACTAAAAATAAAATAAAAAACTTTTTGCATACAATAACCGGTGACACGTCACAAAATAAAATAAAATTTTTGCATAGAATAGTACGCGATACGCGTTAAAATAAAACTTTTGCATAGAATACCATCCAATCAACAATATGTTAATACCAAGCAGACTACTAATAATAATCGTCGATATCTAATTTTCGCGGCAAAATAAAAAAGTATAATCAATCTTTATTTCTTTTGCCTTAAACAAATAAAATTTTATTCACGGAAAAGTTAAATAAGCTCGTAAAACAAATTCTCTGTGTATTGTGCAGAATTCTTTAATTTTGCTACGGTTTTCAATCTTCAAACGAACAATTAAATTATAGGTAAACAAATAAATTAGTCAAACAGAAAGATCCAAAACATTTAACAGAAAATATATGAGTCGTTCAGGAGCCATATTGATCGACTCCATAAATTGAAATGTAGCGAAAACTGATGATATTAGGAACATAATTTTTTCATTTATCTGAATATTTATTGTTATTTATGCTATTCTCGTACAATAATTGAATTTATAGAAGACATTTGCTTCTTAAAAATTGAGGATTAACCATATACTTCTGTAATGGAATCGAGAAATTGATTGATATTACTCGAAGTAAAAATTAAATAATAAAAAATGTTGTAATAAAAAAATACAACTATTAAATTAAAACATAGATAGAGCTCGTCATAATAAACGTAAAAATATAAAATTATTAAAAAAAAATTCCACATTGCCGAAACCCGGGATTGAACCGGGGACATTTAGATCTTCAGTCTAACGCTCTCCCAACTGAGCTATTTCGGCTCTTGGGAATCTTGCTTTCTAAACTGTACTTATAGTGATCTGCTCCGAAAATTACATAACTACAAGAAAAAAAACCACTTGCCGAAACCCGGGATTGAACCGGGGACATTTAGATCTTCAGTCTAACGCTCTCCCAACTGAGCTATTTCGGCTTGTGCCAACCACTGCGATGCAGCTACAACCGGAGATTCGATTACGAAATTCAGAAAATCGGGTTAAAGGACAGAGGATAAAATTGTTTATTTTAAATAAATATTTCATTTTGAAGGTGCTAATTTTTTCTGCAATGTGTAGTAAAAATTTATCAGACAAATCAATATGAAATTGCCGTTAATCTTTAATTAATGATTCCTTATAAATTTTCGGATTGGAAAATAACTCGAATATCGTGATATTTTAAACGGAAATGATTTAAATATGATTTGTAAATTTTATTCACGGGAAATTATTTTTTTTTCTTCCTTCTTTAATTTTTCATTCGCAAAAACATGAATTATGTAACAATACGTACACGAATGAATTGCACATTGCAAGTATGAAAGTGTAATAATAAGTTTTATAAATTAAAAACTTTACGATACATCGAATCAGACATTTTGTGTTATTATCGAATTTGGGATTATAATTTGTACTTTGCGTAGCTAGCTTTTCATGATTTCCTGCGATGCTGATGCTCGAAATTTATTACATTAATATTTCAGGCTTTTTAAATTCGGCAAATATATAGTCTGCAATATAATGACAATTTCTATAATCCAACAATTTCAATCATTTACGAGGATAATCTTTAACATTACCCGTAATTTCGTAATATTATATAAAACAACATTACAGTTTAATTACGAATGACGAACTATATTTGAATAAATAATTCAAATTATGACTTATAATTATTACCGATTTTTATTGAGTAAGTAATCTAATATTCTAGCTACGTTGGTTGATTGTTAAAAGTATTTCTCTCGATGATAAGATCGACATTTGTAAATACATATATACTTGACGATAAACTTAATAAGAAATCTAGTACTTTTTAACTGGAAAACAGTCATTTATCAACGCTTGTTTGTCAATTAATACACCAAGCTATTTGTTAAAATACTGATATTTATATCACACTGGGCAATAATAAGATAATGAAAATTAGATTTAACAGTTGCTTCAAAACCAATTTAATTTATAACAAGGAAGACTCATCTTATAGATAAGATTCTGTACTATCGAGAAAAAGCTGTATTTGCGTATATATGTATTTACGTGGAGGTATGATAGATATTGCCACGCCTTATTAAATAAATTTTATAGATACTTTATTCTTTTTTGTTAGAAAATATTGTATTTTTTTTTCATATCGATTCTTTTTTCGTTTTTGGAAATCTCAGAACAAGTGATTTACACGTAAATATTAAAAATTCAATTAAAAAAGCAGAACATTTAATTTCTATAAGAACATCAAATTATTGATATTACATATTAATATTAAATAAAGATATTTTATAACAGAGAATATTACATCATTTGTATGAAATATTAAATTAAATAAATATATTGCATATTTTATAATTAAATACTACAAAATAATTATTTTTCCATCTAATGTTACAATATTTTTATTACTTAGAAGTAATTAATTTGCATAAAGGAAATAAGAACGATTTAACTTTATAGGATCATTGCAAATCGAGATATTGCCAGAAGAATTCGTGTAACAAACAGAAGAATTTCTTTTTCTCGAGAAATTTTATATATTATCTCATTCTGCAGTTTGAAATTTTACTTCCGTATGAGACGCTTCTTTTACAATCTAAACAACGTTATTACGTTCAAACGTATATGAATATCAAGGGTGGAAAATATTACTTTATAAAACTTTATAAAACTACTCGTAAAATTTTCAATTATATCATTTGATCTACCTACCTTATATTGCGATATTTTTTTCATAAAAATGTTTATTCTAAAATATCCTCATCGTTATCGTGTTGTACAATATTCATGACATAATCTTTTTTCTTAAATCTCAATTTTCTTTTTCTTGATAAATGATTCGACAAAAAATTTCAGATCATTAACGTCCATTAAACCCAAACTGATTATCGTTCTATAATGTGGCATATATTTCAAAGTGTTTCTCAGTCGTTTGAATAAAAAAGTAAAAAGTAATTGTTTAGTGATTAATACAAGGTAAATAGCGTACCTTGGTTGTGAGTCGGCGCGGGGGTGGCGGCCAGAGGTGGAATACCCTGAGACTGCTGGCTCGGAACCTGATTGGACTGTGCAGGTGCTAAGGGCCATAGGGTTGCTGCCGCGGCAGGGCCGGACGTCTGTTGGGCCCGGGCACCCGTGTCGCCCACGGGACGATCCCCAGTCCCACTTTGGGCCACGGGAGGGACCAACATCGAACCTCCCCCTCCCGAGGCTGAAAAATTACACGAACAGAATTTGACGATTAAAATATTTGTAAACTGTCACATAACATTCGATGAATGTTTTACAAGAAATTTAAGGATTATAATGTTACCAAAATTATAAAAATTATAGCTTCTTAGGGTTACATTGGTGTTCTAAAGTTATAAGAGAAGATGACTTACGTGGTTAGATATTTCTTGTAAAATTATATTCATAGAAAATATGAAGAACATTGGAAGCAAGAGATTCGAATAGACACGATAGAGATTTGAAACTAGGTAAAATTTTCTTGCGGAATTTTTTAAGAAATTTCTACTAAGGTATAGAGCAGAATTACTACAATAATCTTCGCCCAATTCTTCCTTTGTGAACATTTTTAAGTGGTGTCAAAGTTAGTGCAACGATACGTTTTAAAGAAAATTTTCTAGTTTTATGGAAAGCTATGATACATCGACAAAACCACTTTGAACTCATTGAAAATTAGACTTAGATTCCAATTACATAGGTAAATTCCAAGCGCTAAAAAATAACGATCGCAATGCTATTCTTTACTCTGAATTAGATATTTTACCCTATTCACGCGTTACATGTTGCACGATTTTTAATAATTTTCATTTCGACTTTTTGTATAACCTTTAATACCCTTTTTTAATTAATTAACGTAATAGTTGACACCGACTTTTCATTCAACTTTACGTTGTCGTTTATTTTACATGTACTGAAAATTGCAATGAGTTGAATGGAAAAATCACCATAGACAATATATGGCATACAGGCTATGCGAACGTTTTAATAACGAACGATATGACGTTTCGCTTCGTTCATCATTTTCCTAGTCGGTGAATCGAAAGGTATGTCGGTATCTGGCTATCGGAATCAACTTTTCATCGTTAATCTCTCTGCATACTTGTGCCTATGGATCATGGTATCAAGGGACCAATAGGAACACATGCAGTAAAAGGAAATTTGACAGCTACGTTTAGTAAAACAAAATAGGAACGAGGAAAAACTAACAGCGAGATGAACGTGAAGAACGAAATATGAAAATACATATCTTTCGTCAGTTGCAGGAGAAAAGAAACTACGCAGAAATAACAGGTTAATTTGACATTAAAATGAAATTCAAAAGAAAGGTGGATGGATTAAAATAGAAATAATTGCTTTAGTAGAGGTACCTATGAAATTAATCCACAACAGAGTTTCTTATATTACAGATAATATTCTAGAAAATGATGAAAATTGAAAAATAAACAGAAAAGAAAAATTGCATATATATACTACTAGCAATATTAATTAAAGTGTTTGAATAGTATCGTTTAAGTAATTTTGTACATTTAATAGTCAAATAGTGCCAATTAATGCAGATATATTTTAGACACGATATATGTAAAAATCCTCAAAGAAATGAGAAGCTAATTAAGAAACTATATGGTTTATCAAGAAAAGGTAGAATCTTTTGTCTTCCATTTTATTGATAGTTCAAAAATTACAATTCACATACTTCCACAGAAATATACATAAGACAGGCTACAAGGTAAAAGAAAATCATGCATTAGGTTGTCCGAAAAGTTTCTTTCGTTTCATAAGATGATAATAGATGATCAACAATTTCTGTTTTATATTATTTTATTGAATTAGGTATGATCCATTTCGTTATATTTCTATTATTATGTTCGTGCATAATTCAATAAACTAATATAAAACAAAAAACATTGTGCGTCTATTATACCTTATAAAACGAAAGAAACTTTTTGGGCAACCTAATATGTATCGAAAAAATTAAGGATAACACGTGGAAAAAGTACCTACTCGAAACGCGACATATATAATCATCACAAACTTAATTAGTTAAAAAATTAAGGAACGAATAATAATCACTGTTTCAACTTTGTTAACGTTCTGATACATAATCTTTTAATAAATTAACCAATAAACAATTGTTTCTTCAAATTTCTATATTTCTTAAAATGAAAGAAAATTCTCTTGCTTTTTAAGTATGTATGCAGATATTCTAAAAATGACGATGGATAAAATATCACCGAAAAAGAACATCCTAGCTGAACCAAAAATTAGCGAAATTAAAAACCCAAGCTCTCTTCTCTTTCGCCGCCCTTCATTTCCACGGAACAGGAAACGGAACAGGAAGAAGAATGAAAAGCAAGGGCCAGAAAGCCGCGTGAACACATCGTGGATGGCGTAGCATCGTAGGCGCCTGGACCAATGTAACCTCGTGCAAAAGAAGCAAGAAAAAGAGGGGACAGACAGAGGTCGAGATAGAATATAGAACATTCTCAATGAGCTGAACGAAGCGAGAGCTTCGCCATTTTCTAGCAGAGGGTGATTCACCGAAGGGATGGCCATGGAGGGTTGAGAAGCGATAGAAACGGAGGAGGGGTAGCAACAGGTCGGCAAGCATAATGTACTCTCTTAGGTACACACACACGTACACACACACATCGCTATAGTTCCATTTGATACACAAATCTCTAAGTATGAGTTCACGTCTTTTTCTTGCGCGCTAAAATACAGGGGTTGCAAGAAACGACGTACTCGGAGAAATCTTTTTACGGAAGAAATTTGTTAACGACAGGATTTTAATGATGAGAGCAGTTATACGAAAAACCGTAAAATATACGTTGCGTATACTTTGTCGAAAAATTGTCATTTTTCGAGTAACAAAAAACGGTGGATAACTTGCAGTTGATTGTATCGTAAATTCTGGAAAATGTCAAATTACATGGTTCGTGTATGTACATCGAATACTTTTTGTGGATGACTGGAAACTGTAACAAGTTCTGAAGAATAATCGAGCGTTTCTGAGATATGTATATAAACAAAGACAGAAGTGCGATTATGATATATATCATAATGGCACAATTGAAGTACTTTGGATACTTGTATACAAGGAACGTATTTCTCCTCTTTAATTCTTGCTCGTTTCTTTCTAGATAATTTCTTAATTTTATAAAGCTTTTACGTATAACATTTTTTTAATATAACGTACTTTATTTCTTCAGATACTAAATCGAAATTAAACAAAACTAAATAAATTATTTTAATTCCTTTAGGTTATTCTTTAGGTTGATTAATATACAACGAATATTAATATAATTACAATTTGTCTTCATAATACAATTCAATACAATTTTAATACAATTTGATTTCGTCAGGCACTTACAGTGAACTGAAGTTTTCATGACTATCTTCCAGTGAAGCATTTTCTTAACAGATCTTACCGTTATCTCAGTATCCATTTTTTATAGTCGTATGACGGTACATACTACCAAACGACACGAAATTGAATATACTTGAAGCTATTTAATTAGTATTAGTTAAGTTAATATAGTTTTGTAGTCACCGCATATCATAATTTGATAATATCTGACAAACGTGTAAGAAGAATATTAATTAACATTCACGTTCAACGATTCTTCATTTCCCACATCCTTTCCCAAATTTTCTCCGATTTTTTATCCCGCAGAAAAACTTTCCGTATCATCAAATATATTCATTTTCAAAAATCGTAAAAGGAAGAAAAAGAAGCGATGGAAGTGAACTTGAAAGTGAATCACTCTTAGAACACCTTGCGGGTTTCACGCGAGTATCGTCATTGGAATTATTCAGAACCGCGGGATAAATCAGGATACTTGCGGAACAGGATAATGAGCCCGGTGCGACGACCTGAAATTCAAGCGAACTTCCAGCTGGAGAGAACGGCGGATGTCGCGTGTCCAAAAAAGCTGCACGTGCGAATACGATATCTCTCTTGCTTTCGCTATGTGGAAATACGCCTTAGTTGCTCTTGTTAAACTCACGCGATAATAACCGTCAATAAACTGTCAATCGGTCGGATGTATGTTTGTGGAGATGTAAGTACGCGGCGATTAACGTCGGTACCGATCGTGTCCGTGAATTATAATGATTAAGTGGCCAATGTGCGACTCGACGTTCCCAACTACCGATTCAGAATACGCAAATAACGAGTTTTGATTCGGGCTAATAATTTACACGTAGAAAATTGAGACGTTGCTTCTTTTTTTATTGTGTATCGCGTGGGAATTTTAAGCGGTTGATCGAAGTTTGAAGAGACGTAAAAAGTGATCGCAGTTTATGGTGTTCGCGTGTGAGAAATACTGTGTGAAAATACAATTATTATGAGACAGTAAGTATTGAACGGAGTGTGACTATTAAACTGTGGACATTTATGGAAGATTTAAAGATACAAAATGAATGTGTTATACATACATGTACAATACATAGCGTGTAAGAATGTAGCAAGTATCAGAGGGTAATGTATTTACTGTAATGTTCAGAGGATTTAGCTTTTCCAAACGTGTTCTGGAAAATGTAAATTTGCATAAATATCTGAGCGTTCTTGCATGACCGAGCTAACATTATCAGTAAAATTTTCCAAATCACAAATAATTTTAACAAGTTATAAGTCATGTTTGGTGAAAAATTTTACATTCTTGATATTTAATTTAGATGATCATGTGATGATAAGCTAATTACATTAGCTACTTGCTTTTCTTCCTGAGAATAAAATTTAAACTTTAAGAATATATTAATATACTTTAGCCAGTTCAGCTATTTTAGCGAATAAACGGAGAGAAGTGGAGAATGAGTCTGTAATTTTCAAAATGTTGGAAACTAAAGTTTCTTGAAAGTTACGAAAAGAATTCAACCTCTGTAACTCGGTTGCATCTTTTCTTACAACTTTTCTTTAACTCTGTTAGTCTCCTAGTCTCAATAGACTCGAGCATTCATTGCAGTGTCAAAGTTTCTTTACTTTATTACACTCTGTAAACGATTTGCATGAAACCATGTTATATAAGCATGAAAGTTATCGTTAAACTTTGATTTTTGAACGTTTCAGCCTGGAAGAGATTCGAATTCAAAGAAATAAATGCTGAAACGTAATTACAAAAATTGCCCATGCGAGACTCGAAGTAGCGATGTGTAGCTAATATTACAGGATATATACTCATACATCTACATCGTGCACGTATTTCAGTTAATTTAATTAATAAAAGATAGTATTATTAAATACAAATATACTTTGTCTGCGAAAAAGGATTTTAAACCCAGAAATATTTTATAATGGACGAGGTGGGTCGTATGTCCTCTTAAAATTTACGAATTACTTTTTTCTCATACTTCAATCTTTTTTATACTGTAGCGTATTATTTTATAGAAAGATATATTAATGTATTCCTAAAATTAGGTTTTATCCTTAAAAAGGAACAGACGATACAACACAGTAGCTCATACTGCAACAAGATAAAGTACTTTTACTAGCTTTAGTAGGTTAATTAAGTCTGTGAAGATTATAAACACTGAAAATCTATAGTTCAAAGAATAAAGCTAACATTAACAGAAAGTGCTTTTTCATTCTATTAGAAACTTTTAAATTTCTAACATTTACATCGTTTATCATCTCAACTCCTGAATTATTAAACATACACGTAAATTAAACCTAGTCTTATGTGGATTTACGCCCATAATCACAACATTCTATGCTCTAAACGCAATATGGTTTTCTCAATCGAATCTACACGCAGGATATTCCGGTAGGTCGTTAAGAAATTCGACGACCGACTCTGCGCTCGATAATTAAGGGTCCACGAGAACCCGCGGTTCTTGATCCTGTAATTTGTACCGTGCACAACTAAGAAGGGGAAGGCAAGAAAAGTCGGAGGCGTCAGATTTTTACGAGCACCTGTTCACCATTTTCCAGCCGTAAAAGGGGCCAGCACTACGTCGTCAGGTAGTCACGATTCATGGCGAGGCCCTTCTCGTACCCTACCGACCTGAAAACCTGTTCTTCTATCCCTCCTCCGCCTCATAGCCCTTCGTCGCTCTTCTACGCCCTTGCAGCCAGCCAGAAGCAAGGGAAATTAAGAATTAAGTCGCTGTCAGGACTCTCAAACTTTCTGTTTCTGTCAATTTTATTTCTTTACAATTTTCCTTTGAAAATTCAACGCTTCTTGCGTTATACAATAGAGTAGATTTATACAAAATGTTAACTCGTTAAATCTCTACTTTCATATTCAACGTTTTGCATGGTTAATTGGCAACTTGATGACAATGTGCAACGAAGGAATTTTTGACGTTTAACGTTATGAATGCAATATCACAGGAAACAGAACATAGCAAGTTCATTTTTGTCGAATATACTGTAATGTTAAATTGGATTAAAGAGAAGAATTTTAATACGATAGAAGTTGATGAAGGTATAATAATTAAGACAAGCAATGTTTTAATACTATGACGAGAAATATTTTAAAAAATTTAAGGAGGACGAAAAAACACACCAAAACGCCAAAAAATCCAAAATCAAATAACGAAACATTTTTGAAAACTGTTCCCCTATGAGAAGTAGGAAATGTGACTTATGGTGTTCCTTTCGTGCAGTCTTCAATTATGATACTTGAAAACTCAATGAAGATGTTTCGTAAGATATACTATCGAATTGAATTGTATCGTACTTTCAATGTTTGTTGCACGTGGTACAAACTTTATCAAAGTATTATAAATTTATCAATGCAAGCAGATCGCCTTGTAACAATATTTCGTAACATGATGCAAGACAAAATTTTAAAAACAATAAACGTCACAATATGAATCTTTAATACTAGAAGCATTTGTATATGTTTTCTATATCTCGAAAATAAATATAATACAAATTATTGAATTTTAGCACGGGAAGATATTTATATTTCTTCAAAATTGAAGATTATTATCGAATTGTTCAATTTTTCCCCAGGTCCTGATAATCAATTGTTTCGTCGTGGCGAAAGAATTCGTACCACTGTTAAAATATATTTTTTCATTTTCAACACAGCGCTATTACGTCTAAGCGATAAATTCGTACTTTGAATTTCATGGAAACAACGACTATCAGTTCAAATGTAACTACAGCTTAAACAAACAGAACTAAATCTCCCAACAATATTTATTTAATTCTCCACTTTATCTTACGGTCGGTTTTTTTCACAAATTTTCTCCTATTTCCAATTCCAATCCAACGAATCAAATCTCCAAAAAGTCGGTATCCATTTAAACAACGAATTTCCATCGGCGTATTTAATCAAACAGGTGAAACAGTCTTTACCATTGTATTCATACGGTGGCCATTCGAACGTGTATCCCCAGAGTGAACCTCGGGACCAAACAGGATCGGACCAACAGTTCACCGGACGAGCTTGAAACCCCGGTAAAGCTTCGAAAAGCGTTTAAATCACGTCAAAGAGAAACGAGTTTCCCCTTTTTCTCTATAATACGACCACTTTCGTCTCGCTAGCGGTTCAAAGAGTAAGCATGATCGAACACTCGCTCCCGACTGACCCATATTTTTCCATTGAACGTTTTATCATTTCAAGCTTGCACTTCGAATCAGTGGTCGAACGAGTTGGACAATGAACACAGTAGAATCACGCAGGATTACGCGAAATTGGTAACTCTTCTCCGCTCCTTTTACCTATTTTCACGGATTCAAATAATCCTGCTAACAGCGATTAGCTGCGCTAACAAACACGAAATTGTCGTGCAAACAGCTAGCTGTCGGTTCACAACATAAAAACAGCGAAATTATTTTTTAGGAAGCCGTTAGTTTCAATAAACAACTTTCTTCGGGGCATCATTCGTTAGAGTATTTTACGACGCCCTCGATAGAAAATTGCTGGTCTCGTGAACTCTGGATTTCCCAGAGGGTCCGCGACGCGAGCCCAGACGGCCATGGTCGGTCACGTCGCGACTCTCGGCCCGGGCCCGGAGCAAATCCCGTTACGTCGCTAACTTCCTCTGACAACAATACGTTCTCTCCCTCCGAAAGTGCAAGCGAAAATACGCGAAATTTTCACGAAGGAAAAATAAAAAGACAGCGCAGAGCCTCCGACGCGTACAGACATAAGAATTTCTAGCTGAAAATACAGCATCGAAAAACTAACTTAGCGATTCCTGGACTCAAAGTACACGATGTTTACCCATTCCTTCGTTATTACGTTGTAAGCAAAGAAATGTTATCTCATAACATGCAGCGAGTTTGATTATTCTGTGCAAAGTTTCAAATATTCGGAATCCTATACTCTCTGTCGCTCAATTTGCCGGATCTCGGTTGCACAATCCTATGCAACCCTCGAGCACGTGCCCAGTCCCGCGTGTTGAATCCACTCTTACACAGAAATCCGCGTGTACGTGTATGTATGGAGATCGATTTTTGGTAGAGTCGCAGTGGTCCCAGTTAAGTTTCGGGGGAACGAGACTAGCTGCAACAGAGCTTGCTACTTTGCGTTAGGGAACTTGTTTCGCGAGAGTTTAACCTGCTATGGAGTGTGAGCTTCTCATGGTGACCCACCAGGTTTATTCGTAATGCGGCTTCTGGTAGTAGGATGGGAATGTTCTATGAGCTAACAAGTTCAAGGCTGGTGATAACAAATACACGTATGTTCTACAGGATTCCCCATTTTAATCTACTATCGCAAAGATTTTAAAAGATGTACTACGTTGTAGAAAGTGGTTTAAAAAATTGAAGGGTTGTAGAAAATAGAAAGGGCAAATGTAAGATATTAATAAAAATGGATTGCTAGGTTAAGGTCAGGGGAATTTGGAGAAATTTACGTCGTTTCGAATGGAATTGTATAATTTTTAATGCATCAATTACACATAAAATCTACCTTCTTATTTGATTTTAAGATTAAATATGTGTCTCGTCATCTTCTTGAATATTTAAAACCATTAATAACGTTAGTCATACATTATACGAAGACCAGTGGTTAGGTTGAATTAATTGTAAGATAACAATTAAGCTAATATTATTAGTGTTTTTTTTTATTAAGAATAATATTCCATATCCATCTTTTACAAAACATCATAGGCATATCACATATTCTCCAATCTATTTAACGTTAATACTATACTTCTTTATAGTCACAAGCGACATGAGGTCAGGAAATCAAGAAAAATAAAATTATATTTTTCCCGTGTATTATTCAAATGAAGCCATAGAAAAATACACACAACCTTCACCCAAATTCTTTAAACAAACGGCACAAAAGTAATCATTTAAAAGGTAATAGAGTAATAGGATAATTACTCACTGTTACGCCAAAACAGGAGCTTCAACCACCACCTTCCATGCTCCTCAAATCTACTTACATCTAATGGACTTCAATCTCGAGAAGTCGAGAATCGTTCGCCCGTTCTTTGACTAACCCACGACCATAGACTAACCGAAAAAGAGATTTGGTCACAAATATTACGAAGTCCAACGTAACAAGTCACCGTGAATCCAACGTGAATCATGCAACGTGCTATTCTTTGAAGTCCTTTCGCGGTGACGGCGAAGGAAAGCGCGTCGCAAGTGTTCTCCGCGTGAAAGTCACGGGGCGCGTACTCTGACACGCGTGTGCGCGTACGCACACACGAACAGAGCGCACGTGCACGTTTCGACATAGCAATTTATGTAGACGCGAACGTGAATGGCGTAGTAAATTCAAGTACACAAGGGTGCGGCCTGAACGAGGCCGCTGCAAGCAAAGAGAGATTCGGCCCCTTGCAGCCGATGTGATTTGCAACCAAACTTTTTCCCCCTCTTTTTCTCTCTTTTTTCCACCCCTTCTTTATTCATTTCACGGTTGTAGTTTATACGAATACACGAACATGCTGGAAGAGGTCTCGCGCGGATTAACCCGAAACTATATCACCATAACCGCAAGAACGATAATTAGTCCTTTGGTACTTCGCGCTAGTCTCCAAGGTCTTACTGTCGCCATTGCTATACCGACACTTTGTATGCTTTTCCGAGAAATATATATATGTACATATGTACGTTATATGTATACAACTGGTGATAATTAATTTTTTAACGCTATCCAACCGGCCCTCCCTAATTGTCGTCTGCTCTTAAAGACTCGTTTATCATCTTTCATGCGTTCTTCTGGATGAACGCGAATTATGAGCTATTTAATTAATGTCCATGGCAAATTATTTCGTGAATTACGTGGATACTGTGAGATGTTTCCCGGTTTCAGACGGTTTCACACCATTCGATTAGGATCATTGATTTACAAATTAGCGTATAAAGAATATGAATATTTTTAGGCAGAAATAAAAATATTCTTCTAAATATTTGACGACATTGGAAGTCGGTATATCTATGGATTCTATCAATTTTGTAGATTTTATGGGTTTTATACACTATGCAATCAGAAATTGAAATATGAATTATATACTTAGCATTAAAGAAAATGTCAGTGATTTTTTGTGATTTAAATTCATCAACTTTCTTGTTACTGTATAGTTACTGAAAAATGCGTAAAATATGTAAATATGTATGTAAAATGTGTAAAAATTATGGCATATAATTTTGCATATCTTAGTTTTATTTAAAATATATTGAATCGGTATTTACGTAACGTTACGTATTTTTTTTTTTTTTTTTATAAAATCGTAAAAGTCCAGACCACGTAATTTTCCATAAAAACGTGTGCTTTTATTAAAAAAAAAAAGGTTTCTGTTTGTGAGTATATTAAGAATTAAATAATCTACTTTCGTATTAAAGTATATACAGATTCATTTCCGTCGTACGAAGATCGTAAAAGTCACGACCATATAAATCGCATTAAATAACGTGTGTTTTTCAAACAGAATCTCGTCTCGCTTACATGGCGAACCTAGGCAGACAGATTGATGAGCGCATATTGCATATCGCTCGAAATGCACGTCGCTGTATGCACTTTTTATTCCTCTTATTAATGTCTATGCTATCAATGCGAATTCTATTCGAGCGGAAAAGCTCGAAACGCGAGGCCGAGGAAAAAATCGAACAAGAGTAGACTTTGAAGTCAAAGTTGAATTATATGCCGTGTGATTAAACGGACAGACAGAGTTGACGTGGATAATTAGCGATTATTGCGGAACTTTCACCGAACCTAAAAAAATATCGCAGCTATTTATTGCATACGAAACTGCTCGCGCTTGCAATGCATTGAATCTCGCTGTACAAAATATAATGACGTTTCTGTATCTTTGTCAAATATAATTTGCATTATTACGTTATTCGTTGTACTTGTAGTGAAACGAGAGAAAAGAATGTAATTTAGGATATTTATGAAAAGAAAAGTTTTGGAGAAGGAACAGGAATCGTTTTCAGGAGAAAGAAATTATGTCAAAAAGGAAACTTGTTGTATTTTGAAATTAATCGTATTAGGATCGAATTTTGTTTTTAATCTGTGAAAGACATTATTTTAGTTGTTAATAATAGAAATATATTTTTGCGAATAGTTTTGCAAAGAAGGGACGATATAATAAATAACACAATTTAAGATCAGTGTTATAGAAAACAAAACATCTATCGTTTGATTAATTTATAACTCATAAAAGCACAATGTACGTATTCGATATTGAATGTGAAATGGTTAAAAAATTTATTTTCTAACAAAATGTTGCATCTTAAAGTATATAATCATTGGAGTTTAGGTGATTGTAAGTTTCAATACTTTAGATCTGTATTTTAAAGATATTTTAGTCATTCCTTTTCCAATAAACATGCATTTATTCAGTTTGCATTTAAGTTGTTACAATAAATGACCACGTTATATTTGTATGTATTATAGAATCCTGTACGCAATTAAAAACCCCCAAAACCTCAATCCGTTTCGATATATGCAACCTAACAATTTCGATGTACACAGCATGAGTGCCATTAAACATTGTAATTCGAAAAAGGAAATCGGTATTATTAATTTCATTTTTCCACTTTGTTTGCAAATTTAATCTCATAAACTGTTATGCAACAGTTATAAATTCTGAATTTATTTTCTCTTGTCTGGTATAATTTTTATAGAGAATTAACTCATTTTGAATTATTGAACTTAAAGTTTCGAACTTTTAATTCCTGTAATTTATTATTTAATAAACATTTTAAATTTTATAGTCACTTTAAAGAGAAGTACAGTATCAACCCTTAACTCTACAATAGTGAAGTAGCTATATAAGATATAGTCCACAAAACTAATACTAACATACCATATTATACTAAATTCAAATTTCTCCAGAAGTTAGTAACATTATAGAATATTATTTTAACGTAATACGAGTATACAAAATTACGAGTCCATGTTTCTCATTGTGAATAATATTACAAGCAATCCTTTCATAATTTATATGATAATCTTCCACCCATAGATTTAAATGTTTAGCCCACAAAACAAGCACGCGAAAAGAAAAGACGCAGCTTACAGTAGCGAAGTATGTAAAAACGTTAATTAACCAAAAGAAGCCGAATAAAGGAATCAAGGATATCTTCTTTTATCCTTAATGACACTTACAAGTTCATTCGCTGCCATATAGAATCTTTCAACGATTAAATAGCAACCCTTAACTAAATCATTAAAATTCATGAGATAACGCCTTAGAGCGAAGCATCGGAAAGGAAACCGCACCGCAGAGCAATCACAATCGTGTTAAGTAAAGAAAAGAAACGAAAAAAAACAACGAAAAAGAAACATAGAAAGAGAGGGAAAGAAAACAGGAGAGCAAGAGAAACAGGGAAAAGCGCACAGTACGAGAGAAAGACACCTGTGACAAGATTTGTTGTGACAGGAGACGGCGCGATGGAGAACTTGAAGACGTCTTTGTGACGAACCAGAGTGCTTGCAAATCCGTAATAAAATTATTCTCACCTAAAGACTCGTTTCTCTAGTAATCGATGTTTTACCTTGACGTCATTCGTGATCGAAGTAAAGATGATTTTAAAATACAAGTATGTACTTAATCTTCCTTTCTATTTCCCGGCTACGTGATCTTTTCCAAAGCCCTTTTGAAAAGGCAGTTTCGTCCCCTTTTTCGATTTCGTCGATTGCACAATTCGATGTTGCATCGGTCGAACGATTTTATGACCCACGGAAGAGAAACACAACCGTTTGATACCGTAGAAGGAGAGAACTCAACTCTGGTATGGAGGTGGAATTGAAGCAGGAGGAGGAGAAACGACGAGAGGCTACTGTCTAAGCGAGTCTATTGTTGTGTCGGCGACTTAATACGCGTTTCTCTCTCAGAGGCGAACTCTCCAAGCCTCTCTTTCTTTCAGACTTTTCTCCGCAAACGAGGAATAAACGATGAATCGCGTCTGCCTGTGAAAACCTCGCGATGTGCTTGTGCATTTCTTAACACTTTAACGACAGAGTACAATCAATTGACATCCTAACTGAAACTCATGTTATCCATAGAGAATGCCAATTGGCAATCTGTGTGAAATAATCGCATCGCGATGTGTGAACAGTGAACACTGTGTGCTTAAACGGTATATATGTCTTTTACGATAGCGCAAAAGTATAAAGTTTGAACGACTAATGAAGCGATTGGATATGTTGGAGAATTCTGTTGCGTTTTCAGCTCCTAGACAGATAAGATAGACAAGAGTGATATAAAGTAACTCAGAATCGTTCGAAGTTTATTTTTAGGGATTCTTGAATAGTTTCGAATTCTAAGAAGTAGACTATGAAGACGAGAGAATTTGTTCCATTTCTAGGATGATACATTTTAATTTGTACAACATCGTACTCGTGATAGTAAAGGAGAATTGTGTCAGGCAGCTTGTTGCAAAATTCTGAGCAATTAGCTTCGTAAGTTTTCAGCTGTAGAATTTTGTTTGGTTAGTTAAACTGAATAAAATATCCTTCGACCATTTGTACGACTGGACAGTGTAAGACAAAATACGAGTTATATGAAATATGATACGATCATGTAGAAAATACCTTAAATTACATACGACTTTTATCATTAATTCATCGTATACTCATCATCCTACGAAATGTAATTATTCCAACATAGAAGGAAAGCAAGATGATTTCGTTGCTGATGAATTCATAGTAGATGTGACATGAAACTTTCGGTTTGAAGAAATGTATATTTTCTATTATTGTTATAAAAACAAGCAAATGTAGTTCCTACACAAACATGTACAGCCAACCAAACGATGAGTTCAAAACCACAAGTATAAAAATAAATGACTCGCGAAACATATTAAATAGCTAAATAAAATGAAATAGTTAAATTACTTCCAAATGGTTAAATAAAATGAGATATCCAGTTACATGCCGTAAATATCTAAATTGCAGATAAAACGAAAGATCAAAAGAAATATTAACATTATAAAGTGAATGGACTGTCACTAACGTATCAAGGATTATTTCCTCGTTTCTCTTCTCTCGTCTTATCATGTAATTAATCCTCGTTCTTTCATTGTAAACAATATGTTGCCCGTAATCTCTACTAAATATAATATCTCAAGATTAGTAGATACCAATATAATAATACTAGACCACTTTGTAAAGTGCTTGTATTTCCAAAACTTCGGGTTCTAATAAGTTTTCACGGAAGCCTGAATATGTTCTTGACGAAATTCAAACATTCACGTTCTTGCTCCTAAACTGCTTAGGAGTCTGACATTGTTCTGATCGAAACACTAGAATATCACGTTATAAATTCTTTGATCAATCTCGCATTTACGAAATAAACTATTTGTAAACAATATATTGCCAAATATTAATACCAACAGGCAAGAAAACGTTGTTAGTTTCTCAATTTATCATATACAATAATCGAAACAAAAAAAAAAAAAAAAGAATGGAAACGTTGGAAAAATCGATGGAACTCGGGGGTAGAAAATATGAACAAATTTCATTGTAATCGAACGAGATAAAATTACTAAACTCGCTGTAGCGTTCGATCAATCGAACCTGCAATTATTTTCGAAATTAAATACAGAGATACGTTTTCTATTATCGAATCGATTCGCTGTTTCCTGCCGAACGAATTCTCTGGAATATAATCGTCCCGAGGAAACGGACGATTCTTAAACACGCCAGCAAACGGGATTTAATGAATGTTATTGTATTTACGACAATAGTACAAATTTCATCACGGAAACATTTATTACGAAATGCCTGTTAAATCGTCCCATTGAAATCGAGGGTTAGCTAATGAGCGGATTCGCTCCCGACTGACACAGGTAAATTAATCGCGATTCCAGTGATACACATCGTTGTTCTAATTGTTTGCTAGCGACACGACGATTCCGCATAGCGATTTAATAATTCACCATGCCAAAGAAAAAAGTAAATTTACGTTCCTTTGCCACGAGATTTGATAAATGACTGATGAGACGCGGAACAGAAAAATCTTCGATCATAATAAAAAAAAAAATATCATCAATCTTTTCGATGTTATATATATGAAACGACCACGTTTGAGGATATGAAGATCGCAGGAAAAAATATGATTGGTAGGTTTTTGTTGATTTTTCGATTTCGACTCTCTGTACTTGGAGAACATTTGAACTTTTCCTTTCGTCAATTCGGTAAAAAGAAAAAAATAGGTGTTACGATTATTTTGCGTAGTTTTATTCGACAAAAGGAAATTTTATATTTTCCGAACGAAGGGGAAATTATTTAATGAAAAATTCCATTAGCGTGCGCGACCGAATTAAAATTTCTCTGGACTCTCAAATTCATCGCATTTTTGTATTGTGTGCGCATTCCGTTTCATTCGTCAAATAGTATTTCAACTCTCTCAATCGTTCATGGTTCCCCTTTGAGAACGCACGGTTGGAAGTTCTTGCGTGTTATCAAAGGAAAACAAAATAACCATAGGAATGACGTAATTTCTGAAAGAACGACAAATATTCGGATTTTCCTTCATCGATGCATATTTTCGCGTGCATTCGCGAATGCCATGCCGGAAACGGTAACAACGACTGTCGTTCCGCAATAAAACGAATACACATTTTCCAATATAAACACCGGCCCACTATGGAGACACCCATAACGATAAATTCTTGTAGCATCACGTGCTTCGAAATCTTCGATATCAATCCTTGAACGTTATATCCCAACGGTGTCGAGCCATGGATTGTTATGAACGCGTTTTTTGGCTCGGCCAATTCCGATAGTTCAGAATAATTCAATTTCGATCAATATTTTTATTGAAACAATCGTTGGTATTTGTAGAAAAAAATAATTGGGCAGAAGTTAATTTAGAAAGTGTATCGATTCTAATGAAGCGAACGAATTGTTAATTTCGTTGATGTAGTTTATTGGCAATTCTGTTTTAATTACCTGTTGGACTAATTTATTTATGTTCATTTCACTTGGAGATAGATTTTATTCTACTACTTTTGTTTTAGTTTAATTTGTATTATTCATTATTATATTATAACCGTCGAATATAATACAGTACGGCGTTCTTTAATAAATTACGGAGGTATACATGTTTCTACAGATTGATTTTTAAATCTTTCTACTGTACATGAATATAATAAACTTCGTTTTATTGATATTTTATGTTATATTTGTCTTATATAGAATGTATTTCTCTTGCTCTCTTTCTCTTTCATGTAACACGAATATATGAATTATTTTCATCTGAGTAATCTAATATAACATATGGATTATTTCAAAACGCTCTGATAGTAGCAACAAATTCAGAACAATATTCAATAGATGTAAAAAAACAGAATTAATTTACATTATAAATATCGCATAAATATTTCTGTGTAAATATCTCGATTTCATAATTACAGAGACGATTGAACATACATGTAAATCAATAAATAAATCTACGTGTATAAATAAACAGAATTCCTGTATAATTCGAATACCAGAGCCCACAACAGTTACTTCTTCTACAATGAACATAATTATAATTTTTAATACCTAACATCAGCCTAGTCATAGAAACGCGGTACGAAAATTGATGGAAAAATAGCGAAAAAGAGCAAAAGCGAAATGTGTGGATCTCGATCAAACAGAAATACTGGAACAGGAAAATCTATCTATAAACGAGAAGAAGCAAGGTGAAAGAAACCTTGCTAAAACCACGAGTTCGAAGCGAACTCAGCGAAACTCATTCCAGTAACTTCTGTTAACCCAAATCGACGAGTTTCATAAGGCAAGGAATTTTCTGCACAAAGAGGGTCGACGATGTCGCGTGTTTTTTTTCCACCTCACCCTCTGTACATCACGAAAAGTACTTTATACTCCGTTGCCTTCCCTCTTTCTTTTCCTCTTTCTTCGTTGTTCGCCGCTCCACGTACGTTTCTCTTTTCTACCCTTCGCGAGCACCGAATGCACCCTTTCCAACCTGCTACCCTCGCTAACATAAGCGTCAGGAGTCGGTGCCTAGACAGATTGCCGCAAGATCAAAAAGAAAAATCACGATGGACGATCACCTAACGCGACGTGGTAGCTTCTCTCGCGAACTTCACGTCCGACACGGTTTCGAAGCTGCGAAAATACGGAAAGAAATTATTTACCTGATTACGAAATTACATGGCACATCGTGAGTATCTCGTTCGTCACTTTTTCGAAACTTTCTTACGTCGTGCGATGATTCTAGGTCGAGATTTTGTTTCTTCGAGATGTACAGTGCTGTGTAGGAAGGTAGAAACAAACTTCGATTATGTAATTCTTTACGTTTGGCAACTAAGAGATTTGCCCTTCGTATTGAGAAAAGTGAAAAATCATCTAACCGATTCGTCCTTTGAAAAGAGTGTTTGTGTTGCTGGAAAGCAAACTATTTCGAACAAAGGATTCACGTTGGAAGAAAGGGTACGTGAAAAACAAGAAGACAGATAGATATTGAGTTTTGATGATTACTGAGCGTTAGAAATTTACCGTAGAAGAACGAATTAATGCTAGGATACAGTGTATCGAAATATATTGAAAAAGCTTCGCGACTTTACAATTTAGCAGTCCGCGGAAATAGCGAGATTTATGGGGTCGAAGGAAAGCTTCGGATTTCTATGTCGATTCACTTTCGTCGTGGAAAAGAGGCCAATCGACTCGCGTGTAAGCCCGATGTGGCGCGATTTCGTCTCGGTCAATCAGATAAAGCAACATGCGACGAAAAAAAGGAACGTGCACTTAAAAAAAAAAATCTATGTGCGAACCTTCGTCGCGTCCGTTGCATACCGGCCCGAAGAAATTACGATCAAACGGCGTTTAGAAAGCCATCGCGTGAAAAATACGTCGCGTGACGTGGGTAAATTTGAAGTATGGGAAGGGAGGGAAAAGTATGAAAGAGAAAAAAGAGAAAAATATATGGAAACCCCACCATCGACTTTTGCTCGTCGGAATAAATTAGATGCGAATCACGAAACGCTAGAATTTCAGATGCAACGATTCCGAGGGATACTTGTTGTACAAATAACGTTATTTATCAGGTTGATGCATACGTCGTTAATTACAGAAAATCAATTAGAATCTACTGACAATTATATTTGCGTAATGTTCGTGGAAGCGAACATTGTGGCTGATCGGTAATAATAAATACACTTTTTGTGTTTTATTATCGAGAAACGGGCGTCTCTTTACGAGTTTATCTAATTAGTCATAATGAATGTTTCAATAACGCCAAATTAAAAAATGGAAAATACAGCGCAGGTATTAAAATGGTATTGCGTCGTAATGGCTAATGAACATTAAACGAGCATTAAGACCCGATTGCCTTGAAGATGCATTTTCATTTATTTTTCATTAATCATTTATTGCCTCGTATACCGATAATAAAGAACACATTTATTTTATAATGTTGCTGAACATTGCTATGGTCCATAACTACGAATGGAACTAATTATCATTGCAACTCGATATTACTAGAATAACTATTATGTAATATATCCTTGGTGAATCTTGATAGTATACTGGAAGTAGCTGGAAATTTGTATTTGGTATTGTCGTTTGTATCTTTTTGCCCAAATTGTCTTTCGTATTTTCGAAGAACAAGTTGTTTATTCGGCACATTTTTTTAATGAAATAAAATATGAATATGATATGAAATTACTACACTGCAATGGATGCAATTATTTAATAAGAGGAATTTTTCGTAAACGCGTCAACTTTTTCAAGTTGAACCACATAAGAGATGAGAAATTTGTTCTCAAATAGAAATAAGTAATTTCATTAAGCTCGAAGAAAATAAGAATCTTCTCTGCTACGAATATAAAGAAACATCATTACACCAAAACATTGTAGTTTCTAAATTTACTTTTGTCTTTCTCTCGAATACAGAGGTTCACTTATACACGAGATACTAATACAAAACTATAATCACCTGTTATACGTCAGAAATAAAAAGAATTTATTCAATTCTTCGTTTCTCTGTTCAGTTTATTTCACGTTTCTCACTTTTAACGTTGTATTTTATCGAAAGAGTCAAATACTCAATCATAAAGTGTATTACTATAAAACGAAGATATCGATTAATGGGAACGATACATATCAATTGTCTTTCTAAACAGGGCGCAAGTTATCGACAATTTTCATTTACGTTGAACGAAATGCGGTGGCCGATGGTTACCGCGGAAATATCGAACGAAAAGTTTGCCTCTGGTTTTTGCATCCTGTCTCTAATATAATTGGAGCCTGGGGAAACGGGATCGACGAGGACCGCCTGCACGAAACAAGATCGAAAATTGGAGAAAGAGATAAAAGAAACAGACTAGCTGGGTTTTCGATACGACTCGAACGCAGCGTGACTGTGATTTCTATAAAATCACGCTGCCCGAAGGTAGACATATCTCTACATGTTTTGACAATTTGTTAGCTTCCATCAAATTGATATAACAAAAATATTTAGTTTTAATGTCGCTTCCTATCATTTTACCTTTCGCGCGAAATGAAATTTAGTATGAATTTCTGGGCTGAATGGCTTCTCCATTTGTATGGAATTTGAGGGCTGAGGTATGATCCTGTGTGTAAAATTTAATTATTATTTGCTTTTATTTGGAGATTAAAAATTGCTAGGATTTATAACAATATTTATGGTAATTTACTGAATTTTTAATCTCATCTAACTAGCAGTAGATTTTCGAATATTGCAAATTTATGAAACATACGATATACTATTCGCTTTAGATTTACGTTAAAAATCAGGTTAAAGTTAATAATTGAATTGTCAGAGAAAACTTTGTAATTTCAAGTTTAACTAAATGATGGTTCTACACATGTAGGATAATTGTAATTTAATTGATATATTATACTACGTATCGTAGATTTAGCTTAAAAATAATGCTTCAATTATCAAAGGAAACCTCGAAATAAATAGTGACTATAATATAAATAGTGACTTAAATATAATTTAAGTATTATACGCTATTTGCTTTAAATGTACGCTTAAACGAACAAGTATTAGTCAAAAATTAATATTTCTATCGTTACAGGTAGCTGTAGTTTTAAAACAATTATAATTACAGTATCCAAATCCAACATGCTTGCAAAATCTATGAAGTTACGATTGTAATACTGATAAAAGCTAACGTAGTTATAGTTGCATTACTGACAGAAACCAACTTAGTCTCACGTACAGCATAATTGTTAAAACATGTTATGGAAAACTGCACAATATTGCAGTATTATACAACAGGTTACTGTACAGCGATATATAACTACCCGTAACAAGTTCTCCATCATCCAAAATAAAATGAGCACGATCGAAAGCTTATAACTCGTGCCATTAATAAGAACAGGGTTATAACTCAAACAACATTTAAAAGTCCATTGATTACCCATCGATTATCCAAAAAGAAAAAAAAAAAGAATAAAAAAAGAAAACTGCATGATAGAAGCATCCAATAAAGAACGTTTCGAAGCACAAAATGCGCTTTAAATTTTGGCAAATTTGTTACGGGTGTCGTTCGAAAATTAAATTAAATCATTCTAGTTTAGAACACCGGTTTATATTAAGCAACTTTTTTCTTCGGTCCAACCAGCTTGTACCGTGTCGTTCGATGTAAAATGACCACTTTTTAATGAGCACACGGCACATCCACGCCACGACAAATTACCATGAGACCAAAGGAGAAAGAAGAATGACGTTGACGACGTTTTCAACGTGACGCTTTGATGGCCGCCGGTTCTTGCGTTTCTCAGAACGGCCAGTGGCTGAATCTTTTCTTGGAAATCAGTTTACGTTACATATTACGTTGCAGGCTCGTTGTTTCGACTTATTATGTCATCATAAAAATGTATCGCATCTTGATCAGTACGGGAACGTAGCACCTTGTCTTGGTCGGTCCTACAATTACACAGTTCCGTTGTTAGAAACTGTTATTCCTCGCACGAACATATCTCTTTTCGTTGTGGAAATTTCGTGTCAGTTCCCGCTTAATTTCGAGTTAGATTTTTGAGAATACAAGAATTCTTGTTTATTTCTAATATATTATTTTTTGTGTAGATTTAGATTTATCGAAGGATAAGAATTTAATTTATTTTTCTTCGCATTTCTTTTTCTTCATTTATTTTCTGCATCTTAGAAATGCTATTTTTCTCTTTTATTCTTAAAGTTACTTTAGGAAACTAAGAACTAGTTTCTACTATCTTTCAAGATCTTCCCCTTTCAGTGATCCAATTTTATTTTTGTCTAGCTCTTTCTTCTTTATTTATTTGTAGAAAAATAAGAATTCTTATCTTTCAGACTTCAATAACAAGCGTCTCTATCTTTATTGAATTTCTATTTACGAAATAAGGATGTTTCTTTATAATTTGAAAATGACCATTTTTATCCTCAAAAATGTGGAAAGTAATCATTTATCTCTCTCCGCGTTTATTCTTTTTCGCTTAAATTTCAAACTTCTAAAAACTAAGATAGATATTTTATCTATTATTTCAATCTATATAAATTCTAATAAAAGATGTTTCCAATAAGAATGCTATTTCAGACTCATTCCTTTTGCTTAAACGTGGAAAATAAACATTTCAGTAGTAGCCATATTCGTTGCTTTTCTTCGCGTTTTCCTTAGAAAATAAAAGTTTCAGTTCTATCGTCAATCGTTCTATTATCCCTATCCCTATTTATCACTTTACTTCTACACTAACCTGCAATTTTTCTAACGATACATATTTTCTCCTGACATCCATATTTTTAAAGCATCGTAACATACACAATGCACTGTATACATATCACCACACAAACGATTGTCAAGCCAAGTATATTCATTCAATCCATATCACTATAAAATACATTATCGCTATTACATACGTTAAATCCCATGAAATATCCCGACACTGACCTTAGCAATGATTAATCATGTAAGAACACAAGAAAAGAGAAGAATGAAAATACCTAAGAATCGACAATAAAACGCAAACATAAAACAAGACGAATAAAATAAAATGTGTTAAAAGCCGTACGTATTCTACCGTAAGAAACTTTAATGTTTTTCATCTGTGATTAATAACTTATCGTTTAAGCCGCAGACTTAAGTTAAGAATTTCACGAAATTTTCAACAAAACGTAGTAAACAGAAAATAGAACGAGACAAAGGAAGACTGTCACGAGAAATCCAAATGCAGCGTTCCTTATTCGCGATTTACACTTCGAGTTCTGTATAAAATCAAATTAAAGATGTGTAAAATTCTTCAGCGGAGTTCATTAGATTTTCTTACTGATTTATTCAAAATTCTCTGATTGTGGTTTAGACCGCTAAATTACTGGTTAGACCTAAATTCGCAAGATTGTAAACGCCTATATATTAGGTTGTCCGGAAAGTGTCTTTCTTTCACAAACGTGTATTTTACAACCGTGCACCCTCATACAAACGTGAAACCAAGTCTGTGAAATATCGCGGTGTCTATCTCAACAGAACAAAACGGATCGTACGTAATTCGACAAAATAATATAAACCAAAAAACGTTGTGCGTCTATTATTTCCTCATAAAACGAAAGAAACTTTTCGGACAACATACAACAGATACATATAATCCTTTATTCATTATTTTCCCATAATTCTTGTATATAACTGCTCAAAATTTATGCTCTGCATTTGGCTTTATTATCTTGCGTGAATACACAATTGTAGTCGATTAATCGTCTCTTAGTAATCCGGATCAATTACTACATTTTATATACGACACCAGCGTAGCCAAAAATTAATGTGCAGCTCGCACCCTATGACAAAAGATTCGAAACAATATGTATTTTGCCAGCGGTTAGGCTGTTTCACCTCCCTCTAAAACTCGAAAGAAAATTCAAAGAACCGTCGAAAAATCAGCAACAAGACGTGATCGTAAGGCGGAAATAGAAGTAAACAGGCGCGTGGAACGTGCAGAGAACGTGCAGCGGACTGTTTGTTTCGCGGCAATATTTCAGGAACATAATATCGCGTAGCCAAGAGGGGCGATTTAGAGGGATGGTCGGAGGGACTGGTGGGCAGAAGTTGGGTGGAAATGACAGCCAGTTTGCCTGTCCCCTGCTCGAGGCACACGCGAACCCTCGAGCACGAGCCCAACCGCGTATATCGACCCATCGTCAGCTACAGGAACAGGGAAGAAGAGAGAAGGAGAGAGTGAGAGAAGGTCCAGGATTTCTGACACGCGTACGGGTCCATGGGCCGCGTGTGTGCACCACTGACGCTGCTTCAAAAACACTTGAATAGCCCAACGACGAAAAGGAAAAAAGGGAGGAATCATTAAATTGTTCTACTTGTTGACGCAGGTTCCCATGGGATCTTCCGGTGACAGTTGGCAACGCTCGTCGATGTCGGCTTGGATTCTGCTTTCCGAATTATTTATAATTTCGCGAATGTCGACGAGGAAGATATTCGATGAGAAAATTAGGTTATTGTGGAATATACCGCGAAAGAACTAATGCAATCAAAATACGTTTGGGCGATTGCGCGCACTAACGACAATTTGTCGCGCAACAGTTTCATCGCTTACGAAAAGGATATTCGTTTGTGCGATCGCAGTTGGCAACGCGACTGCGGGATAACTTTTTCGTTATTTAGAAAAAGAAATTGAATTTTTGTTTGGTGCGAACGAGAGCGACGAAACTGTTGCACGACAAATTGGCGATAGCGCGCGCATAGCCTTATTGTTAGTCTGAAATGATACGATTTATCGATTTACCGAATACTGCTTGACATTGTTTTTTTTCTGCGAATTAACGATACTTTTTTAAAGTACATATAGAGCAAACATTGAGAGCAGAAGTGGACTAATTTGTTGTCTAAAGTGGATATGAACGCAAAATGTTCGGCACAACAACAGGTTCAGTTATGTCGTTTGAAATTGAGTTGGAGAGAATGAATTCTCCTGTTTTTGTATCGTTAATACAATTTAAAAGATCCATTTTTACCATACAATTATGTGTATTCCAAAAAATGTCCTCATTTAGTCACAAAATTGTTACAAAAATGTCTCAGTTGAACAGAGAATGTTAAACGATACTCGCGAGGTCATTTGTGTTCATGTACAAAATACACGAATGAAATGCACTTGGATGATCTTAAATCATGAGAATCATTGCGAAATGACGAAAGAAAACAGCATAACGTTTCAAATAATTCCAAACAACCCTATGTGATTGGAAGACTCTCATAGTTTCTGCAACATACAAACTTTCTACAAACATATACTTAGTAAAAGGTTAGTGTAACTTTGAACTGTTAATTAACGTGACTAACCAATTTAAGTATATAATAGGCGTTAAATAATTGAAGCGTTATGATTGTTCGTAAATTCTTAATTAATAAAATTTCCAAATATCGAAATAATTGATATATTCGAATATTAATTATTGCTATTATCGAATATTAATTTGCTATGTAACGAAAAACATTTGTAATCTGATATATAAAATTTAAAACGAACTTATTGCACGTAACTTAATACTTCCTGAATTTTCCCCTTTTTCTACATTTTTCATCCAAGTTCATTTTATTATCCGGCTTCTACTTTTCATTTTTCTTCTCGTCATCTTACGAAGATTGGTGGGATAGTGAAGAACGCGAGATTAAATTTCGTAATAAAAATTAACGGGGGATTCCTTTGCAGGAGCACGCTGCGCTTGGAGAGTTTGTTGAGTTTATTTAACGGAACGCTGGGTTAGGTTTAGAGTGGTTTTTTAAATTCGCTTGGAATAATTTAAAAATATGACGTAGATATTCGGTAAGTTAATCGCGAGATTTTCGGATAGTTTTACCATTCGATGTAATTATTCAAACTATCGTTGTGTACAGAATATACCATAATTGGTTATAATTGGAGAACAGAGGTAGGATAAAATTAATACAACAGATTAAAGTACGATAATGCAAAATTGACTAAAGTAATAACGATTTAGATGCCATTTATACCAAGTGGGAAATATCGTATAATATACATTTCCAAATTGGATTTAAATTTTATATATTACATAATCAAGATGATTGTATCTCATTATAGTTACAATCACAAATCTCGGCAAGTTTTATATTCGTAAAATTTTCCCATGATAAATGTTCAAGTACTTTTTCCAATCCCAATTGTATATCAACTTAATTCCTATGACTCTTCAAATTAACCAATTCAACAGCTTTCTTCGATCGAAAGCATTCTTCGGTCTTCCTCTAAAGCGAGAGTCCTCGTCGGCTCACCGGCGAATGGAGAAGGAACGAAAGGGAAAAAACGAAAAGAAAATTTATACCCTGAGAAACATCAAATTTCACGTGCAACATCATACGTTCGTAAGAATTCTACAAGTAGCCAAGTCCCAAGGAACGTAGGTTAAAATCGTTGCTCGACCTCCCGCCAGCCGCGGTTCAGATAAATCGTCGTTTCTCGAGGACCCTCGCCCCGTGTCTCCAATTATTTTCGCGATTCGTAAAGGAGAGATCAAGAGTTCGACGACCGAGTAACGGAGGCAATAATTCGCGGGATAATCCGATAATAACGTGGAAAGAACTCGCAGGCTTTTCCTTTAACAATTTATCTTCATCGTTGATATTTATGGATTATCGAAGAAATCGATCTTCACAGGATCCTTCCGAGTTTTCGTCGAGATACAGCGGTTACGAAAAATATGAGCTCCCCGTTGTATTTCTTACAGCATCTACCGATTAGGTCCAAGTATATTCAACTTCATACAACATAATATGAAATGTAATATAATGAAAAAGAAAAAAAGAAACGATTCATTGGAAAGTAAAGATACGCGTAAATACTTCTTGTAGCCACTGTATCTCTTTCTTCTCTTTTACCATTTTGTTTGTCAATTTCATTCCAAGTTTGAAAATCAAGGAATTATAATTGGACACGACAAGATTGGTGCTTGTGTAACCTCTTGCAACTTCGATCATAAGGAAACTTGACCAAAGAAAATAAGTAAAATAAATTACGACGCCTTGTAATTTCGATCGTACGTAGAGCAAGGATTTCCGAGTATTTATTGGAAATTTCAAAATGTACGAATACATGGAACGCATTGTAACACCTTGTAACTTCTATCGCAAATAAAATATGGATATCTGTACATGTAATAAACCAAAACAGATAAGATATCTAAAGTATATTATTTCTTATAATATTCAAAATCTTCGCTTACGTTCCATTTCTACAGTTCTGTACATAAAAGTATGAATTTGCTTAAACATCCTATAAATACATTGATATGAATCGAATACCGTCTAATGGAACTAAACTATTCTATAATTTATCTTAAAAAAAAAAAAACATACACTAAAATACTCGTCTTCCTCTTTGACTTGATCTAAAAATATCATGTAATTCACCATTTGCATTCAACATGCGCGCTACTCGTACATCTTTATATCCTTTAATATTTCCACGGTATATTTCATCGTGGAGCAAGAAGAATTGCCATAAATTTCCGAAAAGTTGCTGCAGCGAACGTTGAACACGTTAAATCGCAGCAACACATGTGACGTTAAGATTGAAAAGTTCCGTCGAGTTCATACAGTACAGATGCGCATGTATTAAATTGATACACGTATCGAGCAGACCGTGAAAGTAATGCGTATCGATTACATCCGGCAGTTGGAACTTGGTGAAATACGGGTCAGAAATATCCGTCTGGCCGAACTGTTTCGCGGATCCTCGAAACTTTTCGCGGTTGTTCGGCCAGGTTTCCGTGGCCTCGTACATTTTCTTCCTGTTTCGGCGAGCAACTTTTATGAATCGACGTCTCGGAGCACCCGTTTGCGTGTACAGCCGCGAAGGCAAGGAAGGTTCCACGTTAAAGAACGGAAATCATGGCAGAAGGATTATTCTCGAGCAAACTTATCGCGTTTTGATTACGTCCGAGATAAACCGAAGGATTGTGAATCGTTCTCGGCCTGAAATGAAGTTCGTGCTTCAGAACGACGGGCTTTTAGATTCGAACGAGTTCTCCGATTCTTCGTAATGGATTTGTTTGATTCCTTTTCCCTTTGTTTAATTATCCGTAGATTGTTGTATTAGGTTGTTAGTATCAATATTTCAGGAGGACAGATCCTCGTGAAATTTACATTTTATCGAATAAAATACAAATCTTTGGTTCAATTGAGAGTAATATTTGTTCAAGCTTATCGGAGAAGGGACGCGAGAGAAGGAGAAACAGAGAGAGAGAGAGTTATCGGCTTGGAACATGTTAAATGACAAAAATGTTGAAAACTTTACGAGCAACTAAATAGCTTTGTCTAAATTCATCATTGACGACACAAGGAAAATACGATAAATCTCTATTTATTGATTTCTTAATTTTTATACTACGCTTGGTGGTTGAAGAGAAGGCGGTAATTTTAATATGACTTGCAATTAATTCAAACGAAAAATCACTTGTTACGTGTGCGTAAAGATTTTGTGTTAAATATTATATTATTTTAATATTATATAGGATTCAATGAAATTATATATAATTCTAGTTGATCACTGTTGTATTGCAACTAGATTGGTTGTAGAAAATTCTTTGTAATTGCCATATAATGTAAGTTTGACGTTTCACCAATGTAATCGTAGCAATTGTACCTCATTATAACGCTAATCTTTCAAAATGTTTTATATAGGACAAATACGATACGAACATAAAAGATTTCTATGATAGTTAAGTGGTTTTTTATGGTAGTTCAAATATTTTCGTCAACCATCGTGGATCTTAGATAAAAGCAAATCTTTGACGCTCTTTTGAAAAGATACGAACGAATTTACTACGTGTAATAATTCCTATTTAATAATTTCATAAACGATCGACTTCCATGTTCGACGAGGTTTAAGGCTTCGAATGAAATAAATCGATGGCTACGTTGTTTCTCTCCGTTCTATTACCACGAAAGGACGAAACGTTGAAATTTCCCGTTTCTCGTTTGTTTCTATGAAAATTAGCCCACCGGTCCGTTGCCAGCTTATTTATTGACTCAGGCTGTGTTCCAAGTTCGCAGGTAGAACAGCACGAAAACGAACCAGTCCGGGTCGAATTGAATCGAACCGAAATGAGAATGAAATGACATTTCGATTTTTAATTACCGTCAGGCTACGTTCTTTCTTCCTGATCCTCCTGTTTCATTTTATGAACCGCATCGACGAATAATTGCGCTTCGATCAACGCTTTTTAATAGAATACAATCGATATTTCTTCGTAGAGCATCGAAATCGGAGTATCGCGCGCGAATCGTCAATTTCGCTGCGTATTGATCATGTACGATCGTTATGATATCTATGCGAATGGATTAGGTCTGTTAGTATTATATCTGTGTACGAGCTCTCCACTTTCATTCCTTTCCAGTTTCAAATAGATTGTTAATTTTCATTGAAAAGTATCCGATTTACATTCTGAAGACTACTTTGACCTATTGAGGACCAAAATTTAGAGCCTAAGAAACATGTTAGAACACTAGATACGTTACAGAAACCCATTAAAAAGAATTTCTATAAGTTAAAAAAATAGCTGCATACATTACTTCTACTTCTTCAAATTTCGTAAAATTGTAGGATCCAGATGGAAGAATAAATAGTAACGAAAAGAATGTTGAGCAAATTCGAAATTTCGTTTCACAATAGCAATGTGGATTTAATGGAATTCAATGGTATAAAGCAACTAAAAAAAAAAAAGAAAAAAAAGAAAAACATAACGAATGAAATATAAAGCATTTATCCATATATGTTTTTTACCAAAATTCAAATCGTTCAAATTTCCAAAACTGCAGTGTCGTAAAAAAGTTACTATAAAGAATTATGAATTTCAATGATTCTGGCAGTTCTAGTGATAAATTTGTTTCTGTGATTTTATCCAATTTATAGTTGTGATATTATTGAAGAACAAACTATTTGATTAGTATTTAATTATTTCGTTATTTGTACTATACAGGTATTGGAGGATTTCATTTAGAAATCAAATAAGCTCTCCGTGTTAGTTTTATGTTTTTAATCTTCAGTCTGTTTTATGCTATTTGTTCTATTAATCGGAGTTACTATTTATAGCATTAGTAATATTTAAACATATTTAACTGATTCTCTTTCTGATAGTTCTCACTGGCTATATCTACGTAATTAAAAATTTATGTAACTGAGAAATCGTATTTCTTCCCTCGTTGAAATCAGGTTTGCTTCATACTCGCATATATACATTGTTTTCGCAGTACAGTAAAAGTGCAAGCTACAAAAGCTTCCACATACTGGTATTTTTTAATAAAACGTTATTTCTGTTATTTTTGTATCTGGTTGTTTCGATATCAATTTTGCTCAACCAAATTGGTGTATTCCGAAACGAAAAAAAAAAGAAAAAATTGAAGCAAAATAAGCTTTTCTAATTATTGGAAAAATTTTTCTTTCGAAATTGACAAATCTTCCGTTTAAACGGAAGAGGAATAAACAAAAAATCGTGTTCATTAATTCTTAAAAATCGAGCTGATCAAACGAATCATCTCGATCATTTTACCATTTAATCATTTTTCCAATATTATCAAGAGAAGCACAAATGAAGCTATTAAATTATTAACGCAATTAGTCTCTTCTTTCATAATATTAAATTGTTTTCATGATACGAGATAAATTTGAATTCTAATTTCAGTTTCAGCTCAAATTATGTAAATTCAATTCTAATCTGAGTTATCAAACAGAAATTTTACGATAGAAATGTTTAGGCTATTGTTACATTTTTGAGATTTTTTTCAAATTCGGATTATAAACACATTTACACTGATCAAAATGTTCTTTTAATCTTTTTCTATTAGACAGGTAGAATGGCTAGATTCGTATCAGTCGGTAGAACATTTTTTTCTGTATCTGGCGTAATTTGAATTATTTTTACGTGCACAAGACCTACATACGCAACAATTCCTATTTGGAAATACCCTGAAAAATATCTAAACATCGACGCGTTAAGTCAAAAATAAATGTAATCAACCCCATCAATTAATTTAATCCACTAGGAAAGAAAATCACGAGGCAAAATATTCATTGACAAAATTATAAATTACTGAAAAATATCGTTTTATCATATTGCAAGTAAATATTCTAGCGAGATAGATAGATTTGAAAATAAAATCTGAAATCGAATAGAGATTCCATCGAAAAGAGATTGCGAAAGACAAACAAGAGAATTCTACTTGTTGCCCTGATCGCGTCAGATGGATAATTATCTACGAACACTGAAAACATAAGAAAAGAAGGTTGTCGTACAGGACCGTATCTTCCGGAATCAAGGATTTTAGACGGCCAAGCACGTTTCAGTTCCTGGCAATAGGACAAAGAGTTCGCAGAGAGGTTCGTGCCGCTCCGATCGATGTTTGCCAGCGGAATTTCTGTTTCGTAAAGCAGAGGCACGCCAGGGTGCGTCCATCTGCCGACCTTGTCTCCCTTAATTCAAATGGTCGTTAGATGCACAACACTTTCCTGACATTTTGTTGCATGGACGAGGAGTATTTCCAAGCTGAAATATTGATATTTCATACGTAAATTCATTAGTAAATTCGGTATTTTGTTGTATTATTATATGTTGTAATATTGTATTTTTACAATATTTGTTTCTTTTCTTAATTATCAATTTTAAAAAAAGGAAGAAAAAAAATAGATCGTTACAATCATTTTTCGTAATTTTGTAAAACGTAAATTGACAATTTCAAAGTGTTTTATTATATTTGACAAAATCGTGCGTTTAATAATTATCAAATTTACTTCTATTCTCATTAGTCGTATTACTACATTTTTTTGATTCGTGAATTTATTAAAATTGTACTAACATTTTGTTAAATTTGTTACATTAAATATTTATCAATATAAAAGAAATGTTTGAAAACATTCACTACGTACTATGTGAAATCAATACTTTGTAAATTGAAATAGAAATGTTAGAAGAAAATATGATTATGCACAATTTTTTTTATTTATTGTGCACCTAGTCGATTAATGCAGAATTTCATTACACGATTATGCTATTTTTTATAATCAATCAATAGCTCGAATTAAATTTAAAAATTGTTGCTTATATTAAGTTAGCTTCATTATATTACAGCATATTTCAAATAAAAAGGAAAATAAAGGAAATATTCTTTAAAAAAGATAAACAGCGGGTTCAAAGCTTTAAGTCAATTTCGTAAATTTTGATCATCACTAAATATAGATAGGATACTAGGGAACTTTGGAAATATACATATAAAATACTGTGCCGGTGTTATTTAACTTTATCTTCTTAACTAATTTCGAATAATAACGTTACACGTGCGAAGAATCTACGAAACTTAGCATTTGGAAAAACGTTTTCTAACTATAAGGTATCGTTCACGTTCGAGCGATATAGACGCAAAGCTGGTATCAGCGAACGACCGTGTTCTTATCAATTTTATCAGAACGACTGACATTCTGTTGCTGTCTCCAAATGATAAACGCCTGACCATATAACTTTCCCATCGTTGGTGCTCCAACCTCGGCTTCTCCCACGAATCAGCAGCCTTTTCCTCAATTTTTCTACCCACGTGGAAAAGATTTTACGAATGTGAAATACATAGTGACATTAAACATTTTATTCTTGAATGTTATTTTTTTAGAATACTAACAATGAGTTTTATCATCGATAAGGTAAGAAGCAACGACAACAGACTAATACATCATCTGTAAAATTTTTGAAATTTGATTCATTGATATTACCGAATAACGAACTATTCGTTATCCTTCGAGTTCATCATTCGTAATTTCCATAAAGGAAACGATATAAGTTATCGATTTCGTCTAACTACTTATGATTGTGTAATTACAACTTGTATAAAATGATGATCTTTTTTAAACCTCAGTTTAAAATAGAGACTCATAAATTAATGTTTATACGTATAAGAAAAATGATCAGAGTGCGTATTACTTTTCTATTAAAGGTTAAGTCAAAGTCCGATTTATAAGAAGAAATTTTAGTTTCATAAAATTTATAAACGCACTTCGTATGAATATTTCATGTACCGAGGAGAACTTAAAAAAAACCTATTATTACATTAGATTTATGTTTCAAATATTGGAAATTTTACTTGTTACTCAACTTTTTCAATTTCATTTCACTTTATCATATATACGTAACTACATATTAATTTTGAACATGATCGATATATATTAAGCAAGTTATTTTGTTGTATTATTTTCGTCGTGACAAAAGTCATGATTCCAGGAAACCACATATACATATTTATGTCATATAATTGCTACATATATTAAAAACTAATTGCACGTCTTTAAACATACTCTTAATTATTTCTTTGCTTTACTTCTACAAAATTAATACTTTTTATGTTTCTACGCGTTGCATCACGGATATCATGAATTATTAATTCAACGTTACGCCGATTAAAGCAATATAAAAAAAAATTTCAATTTCTGTGCGACGTAAATTAACCCCGGCCGAAATACACTGTCAAAAATACAAAAATTGGCTTCCATTAATTAATATTTGCTTAAAATTCTAGGCAAGTAAAATCGATGATCGAACGATTGCGATTTTTAATATAATTTTAATTATATAATCGATTGATCTGTATTTTTTAATGAATGTGCAATATGTACGTAAGCTACGTTTATGTCTACAGCGTCGAAATTTTTCTATCATTGGTAACCAATCATCTCGAATTTTACGTAAATGCGCAAATGTACGTGCACATTTATATTCATTAAAAAATACATACGATAGGATCAATTGATTATGTGATTAAAATTATGTTAAAAGTTGCAGTCTCACGATCATCGGCTCCAATTATCTCGAATTTTATCAATTCGATTTTTACTATCGAAAAACTCAAAATTCTACCAAGCTTAAAAAATTGTTGTTTCGCTCCGATAAAACCAAGTTTTCGCAAAAATTTAATCACGACCAGGGTACTCGATCAACAATAATAATAATGAATATTTATTGTAAGACAGTACGTCATTTTGTTTTTATTCAGATACATTTCGATATCGTTCGCTGACTATGCTTCAAGGGGATCAGGTTTACACGACACTCGTACGATTTCAGTTTCATTAATTTAATTAATACCAAACCGAGGGAAAAAGACCGCGGAAAAAGTGATTGTCCCATCCGAACATTCGTAACGTCGAACGAGCTTTCGTACGTCTAGTCGATTGTGAAATTGCAAAAGTGTTGGTCAAAAGCTTTTATGAATCTTCTTTCCCCGAAAATCATTGAAAAAATTTCAAATGTCAAATTAATAAAATTTAGAACTAATAATTATTTACTTTATGAATTACTAAACTAATGAATTATTGGTACTAATGAAGAAAAGCTGTCAAGATAAGAATGAAAATTCGATTTTTATTCGACAAATTTCAACTAATTATATTGTGTTAATATTTTAGTATCTAACAATTTTTCTGGTAATATGTGATCTACTTCGTAAAAAGCTTAGTATTTTATGTTGATATTTTGCTTCCTGTTTTACACGAAAAAGATCTTGCAGTAATTTATTAGCCTAACAGGTTGCATCGAATACATCAGATTTTTCTAAAGTATAAGCGTAAAAGAACTTGTGTTGCGTGTTGTCTATTAATCTCGCATGAAATCAAAGTGGAATTCAAAAACATAAAATTTCCTCTCTGCTTCTAAAAATTCATGAGAAATAAATGGTTCGTGAAATATATTCACAGTCAGCACATAATTATGACGACTGTTATATCTGATTATTATTTATAAATTCCTGATTTATATTAAATTTATTCTAAATTTATATTTATATTTATATTTATTAAATGTGATCCTTATTTTCAAGGAAATTCTTAATACATGTAATGCTCACCTCTGCGTATCAAAAATGATTACAAAGTTTATAATTGCGACTCGTTCTCTTTACGTTCGTTCCTTTATACCGTCACAGTTTTTAAACACTCAGGAAATGTCTTAAAGCAAGAAAATTTTGCTAGAACAATCGTAAAAATCGAAGCTCCTAACAAATTTATTAATGCAAATACGTTGAAACTTTCGCCGAAATGGAATGCAGTAGCTTCGATGTTCTTTTACTCTTTCATGTTTACTATACCATTTGTAAGAAAAATCTATTTCAATTTTTAGAAAAGTATCATGATATTTCGTTTATTGAAAATGACAAAACACTGTCTTTTTTCTATTGTACCCATTTAAATCTTCCGTGTGTCATTTCATAAACATTTTCTAATAAGAATTTCTAATATATGCTATCATTTATTTCTGTAGCTATAGCAATTCATACGATGTCATTTTTGTAAATATTTAATAACAACATAATAAAACAACAAGCGCTATTACAAAATTGTATACCACTGGAAAAATGTATATTTCTAAAACGCAACCAAAAATAGAAAGATTCGGATAAAAGATCTTTTACCATCAAACTATCATCTCTTTCTATTAATGTAACAGCTTGCGATAGAGAAAATATTTGAAAGCGAAGGGTATACGAAACCCCGCAGTTTTTAATATGCAAAAACATACAAATTGCTTAAAAAAATCGAGCTACATAGAAAATCCTGTGTATCATATGATGAATAGAAAGATCATAGAAATATACCTACTATTACCTACGTATGTGGGCCTTCGTTCAGATTTTCCTAATGTGCTGTACGACTGAAAATAGTATGAAATTGTTCTACAAACAAAGCTGTTTCGAAGGTTTCTTAAAAATGTGTAATCAAAATATGAGCATAAAGTAATGAATAGCAATCATACACAGAAAACTAAATGTTGTGTATCAGTTTTAATACCTACAAAAATTAGCTTTGAAAGTAAGCTATAAGTTTTCTAATCTGTAAGTATTATTATTCGATCTAATAAAATCATACAATTAAAGAATTTTACGACTCAGGAACTATTTTAACAGTAAGCAACATTCATCGACGGTACCTTTATTAATCGGAAACCTTAATAATTCCAAAATTATTATCGAAATTACAAAAGAGAAAAAAATGTCTTCCTTACTAAATCAAACTATCGATAATTATCTGCTTCAAACTTTCCTGCTTTTAAACGAATTTCCTTCAAAATTTACTTCTTCCAACCTTGTGGTTCTTCTATGAAATTCCCTGTAATAATAAAGGAAAACCATATAGACCATTCTCCAGAATATTTTACTTCGAATTAAAGCATCTCTCTCTCTCTCTCTCTCTCTCTCTCCTTTTCTCTCAGAGGAGAGTATGGAATGGTTTTTCTCGGCGAGAAGGAAGCTTGTTGCGAAATGCTCGATAGAAGAACGAGAAAACAGCCGCATGTGCACGATGCACCGTGGGAGGGCTCGCAGCAACTTTTATTGCGTCCGCAGTAAAACAGCCGACGTAGTTGGTGGCGATTTGCCGATCGTGTCGCAACACCAAGTCCCAGGGATTCGAGGGAAACACCGAGGGACAGAGGAAAAAGCCTATAGCCTTTCGAAATATGCATTACGTGGAAATAATTCATGCAGAATGCGCTCGCTATCGGTACAACCCGGTCGACGCTCGCGTGCAAGAAAATGCAGCAGGGCCAATTAAAGGAGAATACCGAGATCGCAAGCCCGCCTTGCAATTAAACTTTCCGATACAGTTACTTCGATATTTCTACCCCTCCTTTGTTATTTTCCGCCCTTCCTCTCACTTTTTCGTTATATCTTTATTTCTTTCTTGTTGTTCTTGTTTTATCGGTAGCTTGAGTCATAATGCCGATAAGAGGCTTAAAATTGTGAGTCACAAGAAGGTTTACGAGGAGAAAGTTGATATTTAGGGATGACGGAGGGTGCAGTTTAGTAATATGTAAGGTTCGTGTTCGTTGAGAGAGGAAATAATAAGCTTTTGGATGGAAGATATTAAAGTGGCAGGATCGAATGGTATTTCTTTTTTAATAGTATAATTTATTTTAAGCTTGGTTCGTGTTATGTGCTTCTTCTTTTTTAGTTGCAACGGCTCTCACGTAACAAGAATACGAGATTTTATTTTATATCGCAAAATTATTTCGTAACTTCTACGTTATATTCCGTAAAAATCATACGATGTATGACAGTTTTAATGTTCTACTCTAAACGTTGAAACATATTTTTAAATTTGAACGTAATAAACAATGTACAAGTATATAATGTATAATATCCAAATACAGATATTGAATAAAATTTTATTTTCTACAATTAGATATTCGAATCCAAAACTTTGTGGTTACCTATGACCCGGCGATGCTCGACGATTAAATCCAACTCTACAATTGTTAATAAGTCGAGAAATTCTTGAAAAGTAATATTGGTGTATAGCAGGTTGGAAAATTCTGTCACTGTCACGGTTTGAAAGAAAAGAATCAATCGTATCGTGATTGTCTTCCATTCATCTGACAATTCGTTTACTCCCTTGCTGTTGACTGCTCCAGACGAAAATTTTTTGAAGATCTAAACAAACTATCCGAGATTGGCTATGAAATCTTAGATTCTAGAAATATCGCGAAAGCTGCTTCCTAATATTCGTATTAAGATCCAGGAAGCTCCTCAAAGTTCAAATCAGTTCCACCAAAAAATCGTGCAAACTCAATACAACCTTTTAACACGTTGAATTACGTACGAATTTTATATATTTTGCCGCACTATACTATAGACCGCAGCAGATTGAAACATACTTCACTGTAACATTCAATTTTTCCAAAATATTATACGATATTGGCACACTTTTTTCTGACAGCTTTACCTAAATCGTTCACATTGTTGAAAATTTGTCAGTTCACGATATTTATCTTACTTTGACCAAACTAAAAGACTTCGGAAAAATTTGTGAAAAATTCTAAAAAATGTAAAATGATTGAGATACATCTTTAAAAAATGTAAGTATCGGCTCACCGACGATCAGGATGACAGTGAACGTGTTAAACAGATTCAATACAACGCTAATCAACCTTCCATCCATCTTCCCAACCTTAATGACACCTGACAAGGGAGCAAAATATATTTGACAAAAATTGATCGAACCCGATAATTACGATAGTGCGTGTAACGTTAATTTCCGAGGATTCGTAAGCATCATTAACACCGGATCGTACGAATATATAGAAAGTTTCGTTGCTTCTAATCAGGTGAATATGGTAAACAATCCGAAAGCGTGCCGTGGGCAGCTGACAAATTACGTGTTATAAATTTTACCGTCGATCTATTCGCTGTTTCTAACGCAACTAACGGTGATCATCGATATTCGATTAGTCGAGATAGACGACGATACGTCTCTCGATTGAGCCAGATGTTTGAAAGAAACACACCAAACATCAAAGTGATAAAATACCTTTGCGACCTTAAACAATCAAGAATTTATTAAAATTCCATAGCTCGTTAAAGGTGGAAGATCGATGTTGTAGCGTTGAAGAGTGGCAAGTGGACGTTGATCGACTCTTTCTGAAGGAGCATCGTTAAGTTTCAGAGGAACCAAGGGAATGAGGATTACGTGATGGGTAGTTGGATACGTTAATGAGTTTTGTACCTGTGTAGGGCGAAAGATATATTGCAAGAAATTTCCTTGACAATAGAATTTTTCCTTCTCGTCTTATTCGTTATTATGGTGTTCTTTAATGCTCCATGATATTTCGTATTCTTATTTCACTTTCCTACGATTCTCGATGTTTGACACTTTAAAAAGAAGAGAAAAGATCCACATCAATAAGAATTTTGTCGTATATTTTGTTGACATTTCAGATATATTTTGACGTTCGATAAATATAATGGGGTTATTATCGCATTATACGTACAAAATTTCGTGATCACTTTTGTAATCGTTTATGACGTGATCATTTATGAATTCTAATTTGCATAAAATATGTGAAACATGAGAAAAGAAGAACATTTCATTTGTACATTTTATAAATGTTACGTTTTGCAATTATTTCAAATCTCTTGTACATCGCAGAACGAGACGATATTTAATCGTAATGTTTGTTATAATATCAAGAAACTTTTACGCTGCCGAAACGATCGTTACAAAGGATCTAAGGTGCGTAAAATTCTAGAAATTCTAGTATCAACCTTTTCTTACTGAAATGTACGAGACATCCCGCAGTGAGTGGTACAACATCGATTCGAATAACAAAGTTCATTTCTAATAATAGCAACATCATAACAGAGACTCTATATTTCGATTTGGAATATGCATTAATAAAGCTACGAGATATGTATGTATTATGATCGAATACAGTAAATTTATAATGTCATGTTTATTTTACCATTTTCAGCCTGATTAATAACGAAATTGGTAGCCAATACTTCGTTCTGAGTATATATGTCTAAAATATGAGTGTAACTTAACCATGTTCAAGACTAAAGTTCCGGAGATCACGTTATTAAACTTATAACGAATAAAATTCGTATCATTTATATTTATAAACTATTTATAAACTAGCATCAATTACAATAACGAAAACGATAAAGTTTGAGTAATACGTTTCACCGTGAATATGGTCATGAAATGGTCAGCAAGCGATAGAAATTTAATCGACTCAATCCGCGCAAGATTATATAATTAATCAGCACATCGTATTATTCGCTACACACTGCGCTATGATAATCATATCCAACCAAGTTAGGAATTAATAAAACGCATTATATGTACGTATTTGTAAAAATTTCTAAATGTTTTCTAACCCTTTTTATCTCCTTCGATTTATCAACAATCATTGTTCATTCGTAAAAAATCTACTGCCAATAAAATCTACCTGGATATATTGAAAATAATTCTTATGATAAAATTGTCTACTCGTGTAATTGCAAATAAAAATAACCGCAACGATCCTCTAAAAACTGCTTTGCGATTCTCCTCGCATAGTGTAAGTGCAGGCGTGTGGTTACTCTTGCCATCAATGCAAAAAATTCAAGTTCTTATTATTTTTCTTCTTATTGTCTGATTACACGATTCATCAAACGGAAGAGAATTACAAGGAAACACAAAGAGACTGAAGAAAAACATGGAAAGGAAACGTATTTAAAGTACGTTTAAAGGTGAAGCATTTACGTCTCTTGGTTTATTCGTGGATAGTAATAACATTACAAAATTGGTTAAAATGATGTAACATTTCTAGCAATGTTAAGAAAAGGAAATCTATCATTTAATTCTACAATTATGCCTGAGAATTTTATTTTCTGTCTATCAATATGTATTATAAAATTCCACGTTCCGCGTACGTTATAGCCTGTTTTTCAAATAAGACATACAACAAATAACATAGATTATTAAAACTATTCTTCTCTGATTTGATAAAATAAAGATCACAGGCAAACACGTGAAAAGCAATTTCAAAGTCCGATAATCAATTTCACGTTACGGAAACTGTCCCTTCGCTCTATTGCATAGTGGTTCATTTTATCGAACATGATTCAAACTCATTCTTTGTTTGATCGTTCACGAAATTTTACAGATGTATCACCGATTTTCGACAAACTTATTGTCGTACTCGTGAACCTCACGAGTTGTACCAAATCGAGAAATTAAAAGCGAACCTGCCGACAAAAATGTTTCTTCTCGTGTGCTTCTCGTATATAAATCAAAAATTTCAAAACGCTCCGCTGGATATTAAACAAATTTTGCATTTAAGATTTAAATCGTTCAAAATAACCATCTAACTTACTCTCTGAAAGTACCTCTAGTATGACAGTCTGCTCCATGAAAAATTTTCAAATACTCCGACGCTAACAAGTTCATTAATTTCGACGAAAAATCCGCCAAGGTACGTCCATGTTTCGCATTACGAAACTCCCGCAGCGAGTTAATATTTTACAGGGAAAAAAACGTTCGATTTTTTCGGCAGGCACGAAAGTGGCCGAGCGCCGCGTGACGCGGCGCAAATAACGAAGTATTTGCATTTAATTAACGCGGCGTGCACACGTTCGTGTCTGTCGCATCCGGTACCGTTCGATCGAAACGTCGTCTAGCAAATGTAATTCATGCTGACGTTAGGAAATCACGCGCTATAGTTCGCGCCAAAGATTACGCCCTCTTGAGACTGCGTCCCTATCCTCGAATAATACTCAAACTGATTTCTACTTTTATGACCTCGACACGTGCTTCGACTTTCATCCAGCGTCTATTATTGATAGGAATAAAATTGTGGCTGTTCGTTTCGGTTCCATCTTTTCGCTGTTTATTTTCATGTTATTCGTGTTTTGCGTGCTTTAGAATTATTCGCTTTTCGTACGTTTCGTTCGTATGTTTCATGACATGTTCTTTATGTTTAATCTTCATTTCATATTTAACTTCTTTTCTGCATCCATTTGAGACGAGATAACTTGCTTCTTTTAAAAATGTTGTCGCTTCTTTATTAGGAATTTGAAATGAAATTGGAAGAAAACTTTGAGTTCAGTTCGTATTGACGTACTTTTCCAAGTTTTCGTCCTTTCCTGTCTAAGAGGCAACTATTCCATCATAAATTCTCTGTGATTTTGGATTTGGTCAAAACTTTCTTCAGAATAATTTCTAATCTCCTCGAAAAGCTTCCTTGTGATCTACAGCTTGTAGATAAACTGAATCCTGGAATATTTCCAATTGTCGCTTGATATTTTATATGAAATTCATAAAGCATAGAATGTCGGGAATACTTTTAATTTCTAGATTATTTATACTTAACTCAAAATGGGTCTGTCAAAATCTTAAATTCAAGTATGAAAGTTACCTGTCAATATGTATATTTAATTAGAAAATAGTAGCAACATCTACTTTACTTAAACAACATAACAGCGAATATTTTTGTTCGCCTAATGAGCATTTTTCGTTTGTCTCACGGATCGTGTTGATGTTCATGACGTTTATTTTATGCATTATATGATATACATAATAATAATACATAATGGTACGCGCTATAAGGTATACGCAAAATATTATGAACATTAAACACGACTTGTGTGACAACACAAAAATGTTCGTTATATATCTTTTTCTTCTAAATTCCTATTAGCCTTTAAAAAGAAAGAAGGAATAGCACGATAATTGAATTATACGATAAAATGATAAGTTACTCTGTTCTTGAATGGTGAAAGTGGCTTTAACTCTGATTGTAATAAATGACGGTTATTCCTTAGATTGGCATATGTTGTTTGTCATAATAAATACTCCGAAAGATTTATGTGCAATTAGATCTTACTCGATGGATACCTGCTGTTCGAATAGTATTATAGATTGTCCACCTTTATCAGCTTCTTAGTTACGAAATTTTCACGCAATTACGTTGCAAAGAATATTTCTACGAAGGTAATCAAATATATGTATAAAATACATGAAAGATAATCACGCGATTTCAAGTTGAAGAATTTTGTAGCGACACGAGCACGATTGTCATGAATTATACGCTTTTAAATCTTTCACGTAAAAACTTTTCCAAGCAATAAGCAGACCGAACAGAACCATCGAACGAGCAGCATCATTATCATATCTTCAATTTTGTTGTTTTTGATTATTATCCTGTTTTAAACTATACAATCCTCCTCGCTCTACTTCTACCATGATTTACAACCCGCGATACTGTTCGTTGCTACAAAACTTGGCTAACGAAAGGAATGCGAATCTGATTGTTTCATGGTACAATAGAACTGAGTTTCCTACTACAATCTGAATAATATAAGATACATATATTTTCGATATTGAATGGAATAATCCCATCTACGAATGAGAAAAGCAATGGTTAAGAAAAGAAGAACAGGAGAAATTTGCAATTTGCAAATTATCTTCAACCATTGAACGGCCAATCGTAATATAATAAGTCTTCTACGATCAGAACTAATTGGATCGATTAGGAGAAATAAAGAAAATGCTTATTAACATCTGTCTAATATCTTTAATAATATTTCCTACTGAACCAGCCTTTATATTTATAATAGATACTAAAATATTTATGTCTTGAAAAAAACTTGAGAAATTTCCTTAACAAGTATTTTCCCCTTAACGAGATAGTCTGGTAATCCGTAAATAACAAAATATTAAAATAATAAAATAGAAAGTAGATAATAAAGTCATTCCTCATATTTCAGCCAACTACGTTCGCAAACGCTAAAATATTTCTTACGTTAGTAAAATAACTCGAAAGAAGGAATTACCTCGATTTTCCTTCTAAGAAGTTAACTTAATAATTCCTAAAAAATAAAATGGTAATGACGATAATTTCTAGTGTGAAAAAAAAAGAACTTGATGGAATTACCACCCTTTTAACGAGATAACCTAATAATATCCAAATACTTCGACAAAAGCATCACCAATATCCTTGGACATCCAAATTGTTCGACTTGGACTATAGCGATCGAACGAGGCCGTAAGCGACATTCCAAGCTACATACCGGAATTTTGGCACGGGAACTGACGTTCTCTTGTCGTCTCTTGATATTTTATATCCGGCCCTACGAAACAACGAGCACAATACGACGCGAGTTGGGAACGAGAGGAAGAGATATACGCGAGGCAGGTTCTTAAACCGTCGTTGCACGAGCTAACGCGAGCAGATGCCGCAATTCAGCCACGTCTATTATCCGTATAGTTGTGAGCTGAGTACGCGCCGGTAGCATCGTAAACTTGCCGCGCGAAATTTTGAGCAATATTAATACACTGCGCGCGGATTCGCCGTATCTCGCTCTTTCGTACGATCATACGATCACTTTTGTTCCAAGTTTCGACGAAACACGGGCTGGTATGAGTTATAGGTAATTTTAAGTCAGCCAACCCATAATTAGAAACGTGAATTTTAAGTTAGTGGTAGTGCATAATATATAGTATGACATGATTTAATATTTTTAGGACTTAACTGTCGCGATGATTACGATTGTGCAGAATCATACTTCTAGGAATATATTCTGTCACCTTATGCGACTTTCTTCATTATTGAAATAGAGAACAAGAAATTTATATTAGAATATTGTTATTTACACGTATAAGAAAATATTGATTAATTGAAATATATAAAAGAATTTCTAATAACAAACGCGAGTAATACGAGGGAGTAGATATTACGTTAATGTAAATGAAAAAAAAAAAAGATAGGAAAGTGTCTATCTTTATCTTAAGTAACAGAATGTGCAATAATATCAACAACAGTTCCACGTATTAAATATGAATTGATTGAACAGAAATTTCGAATTATCTCTTTCGAAAATAATCAAGTTTTTTGTGTCTACTATAAATATTTAGTAACGTTCTGTATCATGGGAAGTACTTTAATAAAGAAGAAATTAACGAAATTAAGATACTTGAAGCGGGATCTTAGTATTCCAGTAGGGGAACAGGCAAGAAAATTGGTAGGATCTTTTACAATTAATCATTCATTTAGGGGTTCTAGAATTTATACGACAGAAATATGTAAAAGACAAAGGAAAGAGAGACATTACAAATTCATTTAAATTACTGCAATCAATTTACCGTGTGATCAAAGATTATGATATTCGTAAATCTACATGCTATGAAGGAAACTCTCATTATTTCACGAAATTATAAATCACAAAGGAATATTTCTATAGTATTTTATATAACATTCATTAATTATTCATTATTAATTATTGCCTAATACTTATTGCTATTATTTATTAGAACGGTTCTGTTACTAACACCTATTGCTCTATTATTTATCATATTAAATTGAACTCTATGTATGAATTCTATAACGAACGAAAATTAACACTTAAGCAATTGATCGTGCCAATTGCCACCCTATATGAAATAATCATAATGAGATCCATAAACATAAGACACCTATAGATACACGTATAAGAAATAATAGTCAAATTTTCATATCAACATCTTAATAATCATCATCTGCCATAAAGACACCCCATCGATAAAATGGTAATAAAACCAATTTCTCACAATTTAATTGCGTATACCATTAATTACAAAAGAATATTCATCCGCCGATAAATATCCATCTCTTAATTTCAATACAATAAAGATAATTTCAGTTAACATCAAACAAATGAAATCGCACGATTATTTTCATCTTATCGTAAATTGGTCGTCGTCGCTAAAGCACGCGGAGATCGTAGGGTTCGATGACATTCTTTCCTTTTGCCAACGGAACCTCTTCATTTTATTTTCCGCCAGAGGAAGCGTCCCAGGGGATTCGTGTTCTGGCAGCAGTGCGTCTATCTCGATAAGCTTCCAGTCACCCCTTGGTGTGTTTCGGATGATATTCTGTTCCCTACTGCCGCCACCCTCTGCGCGTCGTGTATTAGAGATATGCGAGTAACGTGCATTAGACGTGGCTAAATTCGTGCGCGATAAAATACTACTAGGAAATAAAGTTTCACAGCGTTTTCCATGGAATTTACGTTCTGCCGATTATGAACGAGGATTTCCTATTATTTGCTTTTATTTCTTTTCCAACAGGAAGTTGAACAATTTTTATTCTCGAATTTATATTACGTTAATTTTTATTAGATTTTACTCTGTCGATTTTTCTTGAATACGAAGAGATTTACGGTAATAGATGATCATAAATGTATCCTGTAATTGTAAATATTTGGATAATCGGTACACGATGTTTATTTACGTTGTATAATTTTCTATCGTTTTGTATTATTTTATATCAAACATTCGCATATTAATCTGTTTACTTCTGCCGAATACACACGTACATACACATACAGAATATAGAATTATTAAAATGGTCTCTCTGTTTCTGAATTTATCACCATTAGGGAACGAAACAAATTCGTGTTGTACGAGTGAAAATAAAGTATCTTACGACGCATCGAAATCATTTAAAAGGAATAAAATTCTGAATAATGCAAAGACGATATCGATTGCTAGCGAAACTACCGCAATCTACCTGATTTCTTTCTTTTCTTTCGTAAAACTATTTCCAATAACAATACGCAGTCGATATAAAGTTTATGAAATATAAACCTTTCAATTTCAAATTACACCGTTACCGTTTCTAACAAGCCTCCTCGAGTCGATTGTCGTACTAACGTTTACATGGAAACATTTGCATCGAATAAAAACATCAGAATCAATTTAATTTCAAATCATAGAGCCACAATTGTTTAAAATAGCCGTATAGAAGTGACTGTGGGTATCAAATAAACACAGTAAATTCAGAAGCAAACACAAAATGAAATAAAACAAATTTTATATCAAACAATAGTAAATAGGGCTGGAACGTTGATACAACAGCACAACAAAACACAAATACGAATCGTTTTGTACATAAAAATTCTGAAACCGATCAATTTTGCTTTAAGCTATACAATCAAGAATATTTCAGCCAGAATAACTACAAATATAAAAAATCCGACAACAAGTGAAAAATATTAAAAATGAAGTAAAAATAAATCAAATAAACATCAGGCAAGAATATATCATATTAATCTATACTTATAAATAAACATTTTTAGTGAAATTACGCACACGATAAATACAAATTTCTGAGTTTTTAATATTTAGAAAATAATTTAAAGTAACAATGAAGATACTATGTATAGAAGAACATTCTGTAACATATTTTTAATTTTATAGTTTATTTTGTACTTTCAAATTCAATTTCAAATGTCTCACTATTCTTTCGTCTAATATGAAATAATAATTTTAATCGTATTGTTTAATACATAATATACATATATATATATATGTTGTATTTTGATTATGATACACCTATCACAAAAGATACAAAATACAATGCCAGTCGATAAAACGATTGTACACGCATTGCATTCTCTTTGCGTGTTGGTTCAATAAACACGTTGTTGAGGTAGCTGAAACAATTTGTTCTATTCATTGGTATTAATACAATTGGTATTATACTTGGGCGATTGAAAATATTGTAAATTTTCAGAATTTTTAAAAGGATTCTTTGTTCACAAAAATACAAAGGATATGAAGCTAAAATCACAGAATATTTTTTCTAATTGCATACGCGTGTTAAAGAAATTATTCAATCGAAGATAATACGAGAAAGATATTCAATATTCAATTTCAATAGAATAAGAATTTTCTATCCCTAAGAATTACATTCAAAGGAACTATTTGACCAAAATTAATTTCAAAAATGTATACACGCAAATTTAAAAAGTATAAGAATTTCTTTCATCTAATTAGACGCATTAAAGAAGTTATTTGTGATGAAGATAATCCAAAATATATACGCATACACACAAAGAAATTTAGAAAGAATAACGATAAAACAGAAAGTAAAATTTCGAACATCTAGTTGTTAGTTCGAAAGACGAGTTTCGAACAAGTACATGATTTCAGTCGATGGTTTCTTTTTTTCTTTTTCTTTTTTCTTTTTTCTTTTTTTTTTTGCTCTTCAAGTAGTGTTTCCTGCGTGATTGAACTTGCGTAACTCGATTCCTATTTGGCAAACATTTTTCGCGGGCTGATGGACGACGTTTATCGGAGATGTCGCGCGTAGAAAAGCGGCGGACGTTGTACACATGACCTACAGAAATTGATCAATGGTCAGCTTTACATACGAATCTGGCCATTGGTGATGGATGGAGATTTCTTTTCTACGCGTCGCGTCGTTTCATTTACAGATTTCTTCCAATTTCCCGCGACAGATTAATCGTTGTACGATCCTTGAATCGCGTCGCGATTATTTCTTTGCTTATCGTATTGACGATTTCAGAATGATTCGCGATTACTTTAAAAACACGTTATTTGTTCAAGATATCAAAATGGAGTAATAGTATAACATTTTTATATAAATTTGGTATACTTTTTTTATTCTTGAAGCAATCAGATGACAGCCAATAAAAGATATTAAATTTGTATCGAATTATATATTTTTATTTAATTATTATCTAATATGTAAGAAAGAAAGGTAATTTATAATTTGAAAAAAGATTTACGAATCTCCTAACGCTATTACTTATAATCAAATCACGTTATAATGTAACTCCTTATCGAAATACTTGATTTATAATCTTAAGAGAAATCTAGAAACTTGATTGGTATTCTGGAATACACAGTATTGCGCAACATGTAGGTGGATTCAAGGGGAATTCGAACAATATCCGAATTGACATACTGGATTTTCCGTAATTAAGATTAGTTGGCAATGTCACTCTATCCGTCTGTACCTGACCATTGATGAACAAGCGACCTGATAGAACAGTACTCAGGAATCAGGAGCATTAGATGGTTTGATACCTTCTATATACTATGAGATTCTCATGAATGACGTATGTTATATGCCATTTACTAGTCAGTTTTATTTACAATGGTAACATATTACGCTATCGCGTTACCATAATTCTTAAATCTCAAGAGACTCGAATGGCATTGATATTTTAACAGAAACTACTTAAAAATTAAAAGATCCTATAAATATCGAACAATTCATTTTCACTTGCATTTCATTTATTATGACAATACCACTATGTAAAATTGATCGTAAAAAAGAGAAAAGTGAAACCATTAAGACAGCTTGCGCGTTCCAAAGTAATTCTAACAATAACCAAAACCTTTGTATTTAAAATTATACAAAATTTACCATCTTTGCTAAACTCTCAATTTGAATGTATTTTTCAAGCTTATATTCTATAGCTAAGTATAAAGATGACGTGCTACAAAATAGTCTACCACAAATACATTAATACTTTTATCACAGCATCCCTGAAATTAAATGCATTCTAGGTACGTAGATTTATGAATATAGAAGATTAAAATATCTGGATATCTGGTGTAATTGAATCAAGTGCAATGAGTACAACTAACGATATACATAACGGTAGAAATGCTACTGTTGTGTAGACAATAGACACGTACATTTTTAGAAAATAAATCAAATTTAAACGGTACTGTGTATACACTGAGTTCGGCCGAGTAACATGTACAAAACATGTAATCGATGAGATAATATTTTATGAAAAAATAAGGAGAAAACATAGAACAATATCTTTTCGTCTGAGGCTCAGTCCCGAAGAAAATCAAATTTGAAACTTTGTCAGGAATACTTTCATTTTGCTCATTATCGCCTGAATATAAGAAAATAGTCGGCAGTGGGATGTTCTACGTGGAAAAATAAGTAAAAAATGTATAAGTATAAAATCTCACGCATAGATTTTCCTACGCATTTGCGTATCATAAATCGTCTTTACATTGATACGCATCGCTTGCCTCTGTTACGCAAGACTGATTACGCTTTCTCCTAGCATCTGCAAGCTTCATTATCGCCACTTTTACCTGACTAACCTAAAATTAAAATGCAAATTAATCCAAACTTCTCGTCATGTTCTTCGATTGTTAGCGACTGTCAAATAGTAAGTTTAAAAGTCTTCTATTGAATCCTGTATTAATCGCGCTTCTATAGGAGGGGAAAAAAAAAACATTCGTGATGGAATAACGGGATAACGTTTATTTAAACGTTAATGGTAATCCTAGTCTCGCCGCTTTCACGGATGACTTTTTCTAACGAAAGTATGTAGAAACGTAAGTGGAGTATGAAAGTCTTTTGCAAATTTCTCATATTATGCTTGCTTTCATTTCTTCTGCCAGTCGCGATATTCTCGTGTTATTTATGTTCATTGACTGGTTCTATTATATTTTCCATTTTTTCTTCGATATCATTTATCTCCGATATATTTTTATAAAATTGTCGAGATGTTAAAAAACAGTCTAACATGACTTATGGAGGAAATTTTTTAAGAAGGTAAACATGAATGATCGCTTTCCCTCATTCGATTCATCGAGTTCACTGACCAACAAATTCTTAAACTATGTTTTTAACATGCTATGTAATTCTTAAACAAACTATGACTATGCAGAGTATACAATTTTCTACGTTGAAGATAATTCAGGTAAGTTTGCTACTGTATTCGAACAATTTTAATATCTCACTCGTAAAATTAAATTTTATCGATGGCTATTTCCTTCCAAATTTTTTCTTTTTTTTTTTTTATTATCACAAATTTATAGAATCACGTTCTCTAGACTTTTAAACTGGAATAATATTAAATCAAATTAAACAAGTTAGATCGATAATATATTTATGCTGTCGGAATGTCTCATTTAAAATTATAATTCCACAATTTGTCATTTAATTCATCGAGTATCACGTATTTTTGATTTCTTGTGTCTTTAAATATCATATCTCTTTTTAATTTTTAAACTCTTCCAACTTTTGACCTTATAAATAAGTTAGTTCCTCCAATATATTTATGCTATCGAAGCATCTCATTTATAACTAAATTCCATTAATTCTTCTACACAAAGTATCCAAAGCAAGATGAAATATATTTGTAACAAAGTCATTCTATACAAAACATGCTCGTTTGAAAACAGATGTCCGAATAAAGAATCCATTGATTAACAATCTGTATCTATCCAATAAACTAGAGAAATTTTCTTCGATAAGAATTTCTTGCTTGATTGCACCACGGACACAATCCAGTTTCGTTTCAATCACGACACGAGCACGCTGTAAATAAACGTTATCATAAGCGCGTCACCGGAAACGAACGACACTCCCTCGATTCTTGACTTTTCCATCCTCTGCAGCATCGAACATCCGACCATTTCCGTAACGCGTATATACGCGTGCTCGCGCAATTGCTGTCCATCGCCCCGAGCTATACGCATCCCCTGGAATCGTTGCTAAACCCACGTACGATTCACGGAAAACCCACCCCTAGATAACGTTACTCGCTAATTGAGCGTCTAGGGGATTCCGTAATTTTCGTGCAGCATTCTATCCGTCTCCTGGCTAACATCTCCTCGACCTACGACCTTCGTTCTCTGCGTATCTGATTTCCAAGAACCGTGTTCCATATTCTCGTTTCCACGTCGTTTCACCATTTCTTCCTTGTTTTCTCTGTTTCTCTTCGTTGTTTTGTTTGCCTGGGTATATCGTGTGCTTTGTGCCGAAGCTTTTGTTGTATTGTGATATTGTATATTGTAAATATAATATTGTATATTGAAAATGTATATATATATATATATATACATTTTTTTAGATTGGGAAAATTGCCGTGGTTTAGAAATTTAGGATACGTAATGTAGAAATAGAATATTCGGAAATAAATATTTGATACAAGTAGTTATTTAAACTCTTAAGCCTTTCTCGATACTTTCAATTTGAATTTGAGTTTCTTTACTTCGAGTGTTTATTTCTATGGAGGAAAGTTTCAGATATTTGACTTAATTGTATAATATAGTAGAAACATTAATATACGTATTCCAGAATTTTTTTAGATTCTTGTCTGAAGACAGTTTGCCTATAAAACGCCAAAGAGTACGTTTGACTACGAAGGTTTAATTAACAATGTAATTTTCGCTTTTTTATATCGTCAGTCTCCCGAAAGTAGAGGTTTTACATCGAAAGCTACGCAATTGAAAAATATTCATTTTTAAGAATTTCACGCTGTTTTGGTTTATCAATAAAATTTCTTCCTAAGAAACGTAACGTTTATAAAATAAGACAAACTATCAATCTCGTTATTTTCAGCTTAAAATCACGAAGAATCCTAAAGACTTCTTCGCGGTGATGCATGTTTTCCGCAACAAGCACGATAGAGAATCTACTTATCTCACGAAGGAACCTAATTTTCGGAATTCTTCCTAGAAATACGGTCAATTTCATAAATTTAAATGCTACTCTGCTTCGTACCTTCGTGTAGTTGCGTGCAGTAAGTAGTTACACTCGACAGAATTTTCCCAAATGGATGGATAGAGTTTGCGGCAGAAGAGTTTCGTAACTAGTTCGTTTGCTCAACAGAATGTCATTAAAAAATATTCTCTGGAGAACGTTAAGAATTATTGTGCGTCAGGAAAAGCCAACAGCGTCATATCATTGTAACACACGCTACAATCAACCCGGAAGTGATAACATGTGCATTGGCTTTAGACCTAACGGTTGCAATGTTACATTGGTGCAAACTAGTGCTTCCAGCATCTGTTACGATGTACGACTCGTTGTTTTATTGCTTCATTTAACATGTTAGTTTGCATTGTAGATTATTGAAATCGTCTACTATTGTACAAGAAATAAGCGCGTATAACATGCCATTTAAAAATTGATTAAAAGTACTATTACCAAATACACATCGGCTGTTTATTTTTATATTAAATATTTCATATATATATAAAACCACTGACTCGTTTCTAACATATAGTATATTATATCAAAGTTTACTAACTGTACTATAATTATACTTTATAGAAGTCCAAAATGTATAGATACTATTATTTAAATTTGTAATTTGCCCTATGTATGTGTTTTGTATATCCTTGTTATGTATTTTGTTAATCGCGGTCGGTTAATGACCATAAAAAATGGCTAACGCGACTTTAAATATAATAAACAATAATAACGAAAGTCTATCATTCATCGGGGCAAATGATATGTCCACTGATTTCCTCCTTTCTTTCTCAGATCACAGGATTTCCTGCTATTCCCTAATTACTTCCCTCAGAATTATCATTTTTCTTCTCTTATTCACGATCTGCTTCTTCCTTTTTCTCTTCTTCCTCATTTATGTTAGTTTTATTAACTCGTATTTAAACTTCGACACATTTATCTGCCGTTTCTTTCTGTATCGTCTTCCTTTCGCGAGGACCATAGACTATTTATCTCATTTGTATACTCGTCCCCTTCCCTTTTCGTTTGTTTCTTTTGCTCCTCCCCGTTTTCCTGCTCCGCTTGTTTCTCCTTGATTCTTTGCTCCTGTTCTCTTCCTTTCGACGCTCGTTTCCTCTTCGACACCGCACATTTTATCTTCTTTATATGTAATTATCCTTTTACCGTCTTATCCGCATACTTTCTTTCTCCCGTTCGCTGAAAACGTCCCCTTCCTGTTTCAGCTTCTCGATTTGCTCTCATCCTTCTCCCCTTCTCTTCTACTCATCGCCTCTTCTTGTAATTTTTCTATGTTTTGTCTTCCTCATCCGTCGTATCTTCCCGCATCATCAATTTCTTCTTAATTTACCATTCTCTTTTTTACACGTTTCGCTTATTCTCTTTCTGTATCGCACGTTGTAGGATATATATCTATTTTTCATTCCATATTTACAACGTTTCAGTGCGTTGATCGTCGTTTCTTCTTCTTTGATCTTTGTCGTTAGTTTATTATTTTTCTTCCTATGGATTTTATCAGGTTTATAAATATAATATGAATATTATTCTATGACCTGATGCGTGTTCTACATTCATTACACCCTTTATCCCCTTTTACGGTTTATCTTAGTCTCTTGGTACGTTTATTCTTAGATTTTTATGTTCCATTTCGTTCCACCGCATTGATTTTCTTGTATTTACTCTCAGTTGCTTCTACAATTCTACTCCCCACATCCTTCTTAAACCCTTTTTGCTCGTTAGACCTTATCTTTATTGTTTGTTATTAGTCAATCGACGTACTTAATTAATTTTGCCGATGCAGAAGATTATATCAGAACAAAATTACTTGGCAGATCGACGAATTTACACCAGCTATTTCTTCTTTTCCAAGTTAAATCTAGTTTAGAAACTCGACATACTTCCATTTCCTTTATTTGCAATTAAATATACTCCGTCTTGCGTCCTCATGAATAATTGTGTTTTTTAATCAGTTCTAATCTTTGTAAAGTCTGCAGTCTATTTTCTCAGATTCCCTTCTATTTTCTTTTCACAATTTATTCCTCCCTTCCTACATCCCACCTTATGCCATCTTTTCAAATTACACCATTCTTACTTTCCATACACTTCTTGCGCTTCCTTACTCAATTTAGATTCTTTCTTCTTCCCGGAGCATCATATTCTCTCTGTACCGACATTTATCTTTCTTCAATCCGCCTCTTCTAATTTTCTCCGATACTTCCTTCCCTGTTATCATCTTAAATCAGTTTCTCTTCTCTTACATTCGCATTACCTTCCCAGCGCATATTATTATTTTTAACATGTTACTTAATTTCTCAATTCTATCCTCCCTTTCCTAATTGCGCTCAATATTTCCCAATTTTCTTCTTCGTGTAGTTTCCATTCTCTTGTGATAATTTATTCTGCCTCCTCTCGGATTGTACCTATCCCGTTCTATGTTTTCTTAAGTATTCAACATTTTTTTACAGGTTTCATCGCACGAACCTCTCGTTTAAAATTTATTTAGCATTCCCGTTTCTCTCGTTTTCACCCTTAATTCAGTTTTTCTTCGTACGTAGGTATTCTTTTTCTTTCATCGCCATATTTTTCTTCTTCCGCACTCCTCAATTCCGCTCTATAACTACTCGTTTTATACTAATTATCTACGATGCGTGTAAACGATCAACCTTAAATAAAATTCCTATTGGTAATTTATATCGTTTCTTTTCGCTAGTAATATTTGTTCGTAACGTTAGTTAATTAATAACAGTGAAAAAACTTTGAAGTTAAAATTATTATAAAATTTGTCATGCACGTCATCCAATTTTCTTCTCGACGATATTGTCGTTTCTTGATTGACTTTTCTTCCCGATTTTACACGACGTTTTAACGTTTTCCGTTGTACGATATTATTAGCGAGATTTTGCAAGTCACTGAGTGTTAAACTCTCTCGCAGCAAGTTCGATAAGAAAACAAGCGATGTTCTGCAGGTGAATTTCAGACACCATAAGCTACTTAATGAACTTCCTCAACGTAAGATTGTAAAAACTATTTATGCGATGGAAAGCTATAACCAACAACTTTCTACTTGTAAATTCACCGACCTATCAACTTACTAGTTGGCAAATTATTATACGAGAAGGCTTGCTCGTAACAGAAATTATGAATTCGTATAAATAATCGAATAATGTGAATCTCCATGAACATTTTACCTTTACTTTAAGGAATGTTTTATAGAATTTGACAAAAGGAGCAAAAAAATTCGTCGCTTCTCAACAAATAAAACCACGGAATATTCATCTTCGTTGTCGACAGCAAACGTGTCAACTTCAAAATCAACATTTCTTCCCTGTTTCTACCTTCTCTTGCTCGATCGACACATACCGAATGCGATGCATCCACGTACTCTCCTCGCTGTGCCATCATAATCCAGTCGTTTCCACGCCTTTATTCCTTCCGGAGTTGCTTGTTTCGCTGTCTCGACGTGCCGGCAGCATTTTCGTCCCGTCATCCGTCTTTCCATCTCATTGACACTATTCGTTACGTTTCCTTCGTTCGTGCCTCATATTTTATTCATACGCCACGGAATCCGTAATTGATCTGGAAAGTAAGGTGGTATCGCCAGCCGTTCTCGCTATCCTTCGCGACCAATTAATACACGAAATTCTCATGCTCAACGCCAAATGATATAGTTGAGCGTCCTCGAAACGCCGAGGATATTTAATTGACCACGTCTCTCATTCGGAGACGAGTCAACCTGTTCCATTGTTAAGGTAGAATCTGAGCTTTTAATGATATCGTTAATCATAGAATATCCGCATTGAAGCAAGGAAAGTTATTTGGAATAATAAGATATATTTGGAAAATCGTAGATGAGCTGTCGTCTCTTTAAAATACATTTATATGGATAATCGTAGCTTTCCGTGTTAGTGTGCTTCGATTTGACTTAGTATCCACCATCTTGTGCCCTTTCGTCGATTTTATGAATTGTTTCTTAACTTTCTATGAGATTCTAAAGCGATCTGAATGTTACAAATATATTTTCAATTCTTAAGTTTTCAAACAATGCATGATACTCGATGTTTCGCTGATCTCCGATTGGATGTTTCGTGATTAAAATTTTATAAGTTCAAATTTCAATTTTTTTATTGAGATATGAGAGATTTACGTGAATGTTAACAGCCTATTTTTATTTCATCGTATTATTGGGTTGGCAATTCCATCTTATCATTATCATCTAATGACAAAATCCGCAATCACTCAGTTGCCAACCCATAAGAATCGAAGAAGAAATTTGTTTGAAATTCAAGGAATTTGCAGAGAAAGATTAAAGGACTACTACTGAGGCGTACAGAATTGTTACATCGTAAGTTCTTTCCTTGTTTTCATTAACTGACTGATTTATGTTTAATGATAAAACCAGACATTGTGATTAAAAGACATTATCGTACACAAGACCATATATTACTGGCGATATTTAATTTTTTATTTATATCTATGATTTGCAAAAACCAAACAGGTTTTCCTCAGCTTGTAAATATTTAACGCATAAAACAAATTCAACTCTTATATAATATTGTGATAACTAACAAACAAGATACAACTTCAAATACTGGCTGAATAATTCGTACTTGTTGGCGATTTAAATTCTCAAATATACAATAACATATATCATTTTATTAAATCCACAATAATATTTAGTAAGGAATAATATTTTCTAATAATAATTAGACTGCATGCATGATTCATAATAATGAGATGTAAAAGGAAAAAAAATTGAGGGAAAAACTTTTGCATAATTAACAACGCGTCACTAACCCAATACCCTCCATTTCCATAATTACAGCTATTCAACATATTTCAAGAGAAATTAGAACCTCGCCTCGGTAATGTACTAACACCCATTTCAATATTAAAATTCAACTTCTCTGATTCAACCTAATCATTCACACGATTAAGCCATCCTTGGAGTTAAAAAAAGGAACTACGTACCACTTGACCACCTCACATCTAACGCCAATCTATAACTGACATACCTGAAAAATAAAAATACAAATAATATTAGTAAATGATGGTGCAATAAAATTACAGCATAAAAGAAAGAAACGTGTAATGATACCAGAAAAGTAATAATATCACGATTAAAGAGCACAAGTAAAAGAAAAAGGCACGATAAATCTGATTTGCAGTCTTTTATACTGCAATTTGAAAATGCAGAGCAACTTTTGCTTTTTGATTTTGGGATTAGACGTGCGCTTGTGTGTATTCGTAACATTTCACGAATGTTGATAACGTTAATTACGCAGTCACGCAGACTGACATTAATTAAACTAATATAACAATTAATGCAATATTACTCGTACCTTGAAAAACATCATAGATTATTATCGCATATTTCTTGAATCTATCGGATTATTCTCTTCTTCAACTGTTTCGTATTAAAATACAACTTTTTAGAATTCAGAAAATCAACAAAAACAAGCTTGTCGTATTCCTTTCCTGTGATTTTCAATTATTATCATTCTCGCATTTATACTTTCTATCGAGCATACCAGATATAGACGCAAGATAAATTGAAAATGTCACTGTTCACGTGGTCAGCTCATTTTTATCGTCAATTTTAGCGATGAGCTTAAATGCCTCGAACAAAAATTTAAATCAGGTGTCATTTCGCAATCGAACTATCGTTCTTTACATTAAAATCGTAAGCACGTTGAACATAGACAGAATTTCGTGCTTCCTTGTTTACCTACTTTCGATAAATCAATCGCAGTACGACCCACGCAAAATGTTACAAACTCTTTCCTTCAAAATTGTTGCAAAAATATGGACTTGCTCTTTTCTGGTTTAAATAGAACAGAAAACGATGAGAAATTTCTGAATGAGATTCTGTTGGTTCATCTGAAACCATTCGGGTTAATCTCATGAGAAAGTGTGTCGAACAAAAGTTCGACGATCGATAACAAATTGCAACGATAAAAACATCGAACGAATCTGAATTCCATACAAATTTTAGGTCACTTCGACCTTCTCACATGGTATCGTATAAAATAGCGGAAAAGCTAGAAAAATCATGACGATTGTTACGACGAACACCCGTAATTAATCGATCCAGTTAACAACGAAATTGAATGAAAATTCGTTCGTCGATATTTCGATATAGATACGCTTATACCACGCACACCATTTCCATATCAGAACGCAGAAACACAGACGAATTTTTGATCGTCGACCTGCCGGAAATTCCACTCGCTGTCCTTCAACCTGCATTCTCTTCGACGATATCCTACAAAAGATTATGCAAATACTAAACGTATTCCGCGAACATAATGTGTTTGTTCTGCGTCGATTATACTTTAACCTCGTGTCTTCCTTTCTTTTTTCCCGACAACTATTACGATCATCCGGATGATTCGACGTACGGATTCAAGGATATTCCACTTTTCCTCGATGGTTGTTGCGGTTAGAACAGACCTTGATCAACAGAGGCTCCTTACGAGGAAGAACCTTCGCACGGATGAGTCACACGACCGGAACGAAATCGATTGACCGCCTCCTTCCTCCTCGATGGATTGCAAGTCCCCCCCTATCGTTTCCGACCGAAGAACAGGTGGCATCCCGACGATACGTCGACTTTCGGATAGGGTATTTCGTCTTGTAATTCGATTGGGTCGCTAGTCGTTGCCTTTCGAACACTCGAAATGTTGGCATAGTGATGGATAAAGTAGGGGGATGCTCGTACATTTATGGCATGGAAAATTCGGAGACGTAAAAATAGAGATAATGTATAAGTGACGCGAAAAAATATCGCTATATATATTGTATATAAATATATTAGATCGTAGTAAGAGAAGGAAAGTGTGAGCAAGAATATGAACAAGGGAAGAAAAGAAAGAAAATCGTACGATTTATTTTTGACGGGAAAGCGGTATCCATATTCGATAAGCTATCGATCAATCACATGTTTGTAGGATTGTATTGCCGTTTGGTTTTGGAAGTAAACATAGTTGTATCAGCCTATGCATTATTTTAAGTATTAGCTTGCCATAAGTTTGTCGCGATATTAGCACGTTGATCGAGAATGTTGAATTATTGGGTTAGCAATTAAGTGATTGCGGATTTTGTCATTAGGTGGTAATGATATAATCCGCAATCACTTAATTGCTAACCCAATAGAATGAATATGAAAAATTTTAGAATATTGCCTATCTTAGTAGTTTCAGCTCTTTTACAAAATTTCGTTAGTCTGTAAGCTATTTCTGAAACGTTTCTATTTGTAGATCTAACGAGTTGTTCTTATGGTCAACTGTGTCGTATGAAAATATTATTTTTTAGTCATAAAGTGATATTAAAATCAGACGATCGATAAAACTTGTACTTGTCGTGTATCCCCTTGGGATCTTCACGTAAAATATCCACTCGAAGGTTTCACAATTTTCATCTAGATTATATTATATAAGAAATACACGCGTTGTTTCCAGTGGAGAGATACAATTCCTCGACATATAAAAATATATATCCGTTTTTAAACGATTTGAAATAATATTTTCTATTTTTATTTTCGATGATAGAATTAAGATGCGCACGAGGATTACAGCTTCAATGTAATTGGAAGATATTTATAAATATATTCCTTTCATCTTCTTTTAAATTTATTTCCCCTTCTTTCTTACAGGACGATGATTAAAAATGTTCTCTTTCATGCGTGCGTTGCTGTACTATCTCAAACTTTATTATATGTAGGAATGTTCAGTATGAGAGGATAAATAGCTTAAAAGAGCGTGCTTTTCTAATTTATTTCAGAATTTTCGCATACAATAACGATTAAAATATTCCTCTTTGCGTAGCTCGTTACATTGTTGGAAATTTGATCGTAGATTCAATTTGAAAGGATGAGAAGCTTATGAAAGTATTTTACTTCATCTCATTTCTAATTTATTTCTGTTTTAATTCCTCACGCAGATGATTAAAAAATGTTCATCGTTAAGTGCATTGCTATAACCACGAATTATTTTCAATTTTATTATGGTGATGCGGATTGTACGCGCGCTTTAAAAAGAAAGAAAACTAAATAAATTCTTCTTGCGAAATATTAATAGCATACTACGGTGTATATTTATTATGCTACTACTAGTAGAGTTTGACAGCTAAAGATTGTAAATTTTGGCGCTTCATCGATCATCATGACAGTTTCATTAAACTTCGATTTGAACTTCGTAAAGTATTTAAATCGCGAACACATGCTTATTCAAATATATCCAACTTTGTATTTTTCTAACAATTTTCAATTTTAATAACAATTTTCTATCTTAATATCTTGTAAATTGTAATAAGCAATTGAAACTAAATATAGCAGTACCCAAATTTTCAACACGGTACATTAGCTAAAATTATTTTCCACGCGTTAGCAAACATGGCAATATCGCTAGTACGACAGATCTGAATTTTCAACACGATTGAATAAAATTAAATAAATTTATTTACTAAAATCTCTTTCTCAAATTAGTAACCAAGAACCAATATTTGTTAATACAATTTTAAAAATACTTTCCTCTTATGGTATGGTAGGCTTGGCGTTAATAAAAAATAGCATACACAAACTATGATCTAAGAACATTGCGTCATACGTACACGATCAGTAGATACAATATAAAACGTCTCCAGCTGATTCAATGAATAATTAATGATAGAGGTATGTTCGTGTTAAATGGACACCACTATACATCGCGGCCTGAATTTATTAACGATGAATGCAAAATAAAATTTACAAAGCACTTAGGATTAGACATTCTGTGGGCAAATATAAACAAAACCATTTACCATATCGGATAGTAATTTAAAACATTACTTCAAGTGGCTTTAGAAAATGACATTCTTATCATATGTTTCGGGAAAAAACATTTGCAATCGTATACATTTGCATAACTTTTCCAGCTGTTTCCGTAGGATTATTCGGAAATTTCGTGAACAACAACGAAACCTTATACACTGTTAATGTATTACGATAACAGTAGATAATACATTATATGTCTGATAAATAAATTGTCGAATATCGAGAAATTCAATCGTCTTATCCACTTTAACCGAAGCTCGCGTGTCTCTCGTAATGAATAAAATTAAAAAGCGGTAAATGGAACCCATTACTACTCGTATTTGTAAATATTTCTCAATTAAATACAGTTGTATCGTGATAATTAATCAATCAGATAGAAATGTCAGTTCGAATAAATTTTCGTGATTTTTAATTGATTCGCGATTCGAACATCTATTAATAAAGTCAGAGGAAATTTGTCCATGGTTATTTCAATAAATGATAAATTTAAGGGCTATCGAAAACAGATGTAGAAAATTACGAAAACCCAACATAAGCTATTTATTTTTCACTAAGTATTAAATATCGAATACCAAGGTTCATTCTGCGTATTCTAAACACGAAATTACCTGTACAATTTCTTTTTATACTTCGAAATGAGATATTTCCCTTATATAAAGAAGTGTATGGATGTAGAGCAAAAACTGTTGCAATAATGTAAGCAACAAAAGTCTTCCAATATTCTCTCTTAATCGCATCATAATATACCACAAATAAATTAGAAGCACAGAGATAAATGAAAAGTAAAAATTGTGCCAATAAATTAATCTTCGTTACATTTCTTACTTCTCTGTACGATACAGAACGTACGTTATATTTCGATAGATTCTATTAAACTATGGATATCGTTTAAATATTTGGCTCTAAAACGCAGTATCATTTTACTATCTTTCGTATTATATATTCTATGCTTTCTACGAGCAAAGCGTTCCAAGAAAGATATCCGTCAAGATACAAACGCGACGAAGAAGCGAAGAGAGCAGCGCTGTAAAACCTACGAAAAACGTGAAAAAAAAGAACCCTTATCGACACACACACGCACACATACACACGATTGCTCGTTTCGTTTACGTGCCAATAAGTTTTCTTAAAACGTCAAGTCTCTCTCAGTTGAAACTACATAAACAAAAATTGAGACATAAAAGATTCGCGAGCCGCATCCAGCGACTGAAAGCCATCGTCTATCCGCTTAAAACCTAACGAGTCATCGCGATGACCATGTGGGCGTGAAGGACGCAGGCTATGCCAGGCGATCGTACGCCGATCGTGCGCCAAGCCGTCAGAATTCCTTGCGGTTCTCTAATTCGAGGCGTCCGGGGGCCGGGCCACGCAAAGCCCGGGAACACCGATTGTTATTACATTCCGGTCATCGCAATCTTCGCAGGCGGGCAACAGGAATCGCGCTGGCGATCGGCAAAGGGAGAGAACACGGTCGGCGTTCGTGCGGTGGTCGAGCCGCTGCGTTAGCGATGTCTAGCTAACAGTCCACTTGAGTCAACAGACGACTGATTGTTACGGCAAACAGCCAAACACACATCGCCAACGAACGACCAACGTGTGTATACCCGACGATGACGTTCGTTCCTTTCGTCTATCTGCACGTCTTTTCTCTACGGTTTATCTACAGACTTTATCGTGGCGTGAAACGACCGACACTCGTTCTCCTCTTGCCGCGGATTTCTCCTCGCTTTAGAAGTCCGTCGGAACGCAATGGCTCGTGCAACTTATTCTGACGGATTTCGATTGCGTTTCGATACCAATCTGTTGGATTATCTCTTTCTTGTGCGTAGGTTTTTTGTGGCGTAAGAGGTTGGAAAGTATGAAGAGTCTGTGTATAGCATGCATATGAAAATGACACGCGAAAGTATCCGAGTATTATAACAACGATGAAGAAACGAAAGGTTCGTAGTAAAAGTAACGTTCTTGATTCTAGCAAATTCTATCAGAGAACATATTAATCGTTAAAAGCTCTGCGAATTTTCCGAACAAATCTACTAAAAAGGAGCTTAACGATTACGGAAAATGGGCAGTGATCGTCAGGATAAATACCGATCGTTCGAAAAGAACATTACACCAAAGACACAAACGCAACAACGATAGAGAAACGAAGAATCGAAGTATAGCGAGACGATCGAAGGAGCGACGGAAGCGAGCGCGTCGCCTCGGTGCACCGCGAGGAATTTCAATCCCGTCGTCCCTCGACCACGGTTTATCTGGAAAAGTCATCGAGTCGCTTCACTCGTATACACGTCACCCTCTCTGTTCGCAAGAAACTCTGGCTTTCACCTGGCAGCCGGAGCGAAGTCGCGTGGTCGTTGGAACGAGAGCGAAGGCCTTTGCACGAATTCTATCCGTTTCCATTCTATGGTCGACGTAACCGATGTTCGTGCCACGAGAAGAAAAACATCCTCCCCCGTCCTTTTAATCGTGGAACCGAGCTGCGGTGTTAAATGCGAGACGCGGAACGAACGAACGCCCTGTTGAATTAAAATTAAATGTTAAAATGCCCTTTGAAAAGCGGAGACTCTTTGTGCGGGGTCATCTCGCGACAGACGCGACAAAATGTTGTATTGATGCTTTTTAGAGCAAGTTGCCGCGGTTGCTGTCGCTGTCTGGCAAAGTAAAATGCGGAGGTGTGTCGCGAGGGAAAAAAGGGAAAGAGTTTCAGCGATGGGTTTCTTGTTTGCATGTGAAATATTGTAAAGTAGGATTTTTCTAGAGTGAGTTAATTCTGGAAAATTTGTTGGTCGTGCGTTTTAGTTTCGAGGTCTCTGCTCTCTTTTAGTCGAAACGTTCCATCCACCAGTTTCAAACGGAAGGAAACTGAAATTTTATTATTCTCTTTGCGCAAGTTCTTCTTTCGTCCAATTTGAAACATAATATCCAGTCGTTGTTTCGTCACAGTCTGTACGATGCACAGTGAGACTCAATGAAAGTATTTGTACTTTGAACACTTTGAAATTTCATTATCATTGTAACGAGTGATTTCACGATTGTGCAGACCTGGTACACACGTGTTTCTTCTTTAATTCTTCGTAGAAGTCTAAGAATTTATCTAGCCTAACTCTTATACTCTTTTGTATAGCGTATCTTTGTATGAAATTCGAATTCTAAGAATTGATATATGTGCCTACAGTCGGAGAATTCTTTGAAATCTCTACACGTGACGATTACCATTTACTTTACTGAAGTAAATATCTACTGAGATAGGGTTGATATGAAATTCCAAGCGTAATGAAGATTTTCCAAGTTTCCAAGGAAGCATAAACTTGTCAATTCATAATGTAAGTACAATAATTTTAGTACGTACAGCATATTACGTTAATCACAAACATTCACTGTACGATGTTATTCTCCGGTCCATTAAAAGCTAAAATTTTGTAACTTCACGATTATTAGAATTTGTAACTTCCACTGTACCGTTCATTCACCGTTCACACGTCACGAAAGTTCAATTTCATTTTCAGGAAAAGGAACGTAATTTCGAAAAGCAAGTATCAATTATATTCCAATTAGCCAAGAACAAATGTAAAACGTTTGATGAGATACTTAATTAGAGAAATATTTCTCGTGTTGTTGAGTTTCATTTTCCATCACTCATGCACGAAATAAATAATCTCATGAAATAAGAAACATTCTTCGCATTACATTAAATTAAAAAACTATCGTTCCTGTTATAATTGTGTTTTATATTATAAGTGCAAACGTACGAAATGACATTTCGCTTTAATACGTTGCATAATATTGTAATAACAATTGATCGCATTCTCTCATTCGATGAAATTGATATTTCTGTCAACCACGATATTACAATTTCATTATCTTTGGTAATGAATCATTACGAACTCGTACGAGAAAATCTCATCTGGATAATATTCCTTTGATACAAATAAAAATCAATGCACTGAAGTCTATAAAAATTTATTCAAACTTTACCAATCAGATACTATTCGTACAAATGAAAAATACGTAGAAATAAGAAATATTTTTGGACGAAAACTTCATAGAGTGAACGTTAAAACGTAACTGTAGCTTTTCCGTGTTATTTTCCTTGGAACGTTGAACAGCTGAGGATTCGAATTCTATTGGTCGTCGAAGGTTTTCGTCTAATCTCCCATTGGTCGTTATAACGAGCCTTTTACGGCAACGAGTCGCAGATTCCTAGGCCAGAGACTAGAAAATTCTAAGAACCGACCATGACCGTCGTTGAGGCACCGTTCAAGGGTACTGGTTTTCTGGCATTGTCTGCCAAAGTCCAGGTTTCCATCGCTGTTTCACAGTACTTTTCTAATACTTACTTATCCCTCCGTAAGCAAATTTACGCGTTCAGTCTTTTGTAAAGTATTTTGGTCTTTATCAGACAATATTTAAAACCTTTGGAAAGCGCGCGATTATTCTTGAACTTTTCCTAAGACTATTCCGATATGTATTCGAAAATAGTTTTAAACTTGTTATAGATAAATTCATTCTTAAATTTCTTCGAGAAAAACTCTAACAGTTTTATCCCAAGAGTATTTTAGTTCTACGACCAATAATCTCTCATAAATCTGGAACGACGAAGCTAATTGATGGCGCATTGAGAAAGTAATCGAATTACGTGGAAATTATTTCGATCAAATGTCTGCCGTTTCAGAGAAACTTCTTGGAAAATCATTTAATATACGTCAATCTGATAATTTATCGAAAAGAGTCACGCGTAATTGAATTAAAAATAGTGAAAGTACTTTGCGACGAATCGAAAACTCAGGAATTTCAAATTGTTCCTCAGCTGTAACCGATAAAGTAGGTTTTTACGAAAAATATGATACTCCTGATGACGATGTCAACTATTATTAACCTTTATTCGCGGTTGTTTTCGCCACAGTTGTCAAATCCTGTTCAATAAACGACTCATAAAGGCTGAATCGCAGGGATTATCGAGGAACGAATATTTAATTCCCCGGGACGAGTTTCCTTTCAGGATAAGGCGAAGACACGAATTTCCAGCCATATGCACACTTACGTACACCGTGAAAATATTTGAACGCTTATCATGGAAAATTTTCATATCCATATTACATGTGTCATATAAAACATTTTGAAATATCACTGCCGCGATCGTATTGGTAAAGTTAACGTCGTGGTTATACTGATCAAATTTGAAACTAATCTGAAGATGTATATAAAAATTACAAGGTTTGTATTGCATATACTCGATAAAAAATTACTATACAGCGTGAATAGTCTACCTTAAACATATAATAAATACGTACAATGGTCCCACTGAATATCGAGGTTTATTAATGTAACGGATAATTGCTTATTTAAATACTTTTGTAATCTCTACGAAATGTGCTTGTATTAAATATGTAGCAGCCTCTGTATACGTATATTTGCAAACTTGTTTCAAACTTTATCAGTATAATCATGATAGCTGGGTGCTCGTAGCAATGCTAGTAAAATTTGAAAATATGTCGCATAATATCAAATATTTTGTATTGCAGAGACAAACCTCGACCAATTACGAACATTTCATTCGCTCAGCTTCCTAATTTATTATATCCTACTGTGTCTTACAAATAAGTCTCAACAATAATTGTATCCTGACTAGAAGGGTGGCTTTCCAAGGTTACGGTTTTGCGAGCATTATCTTTCTTATTCGTAAATTTGATCTAATTCTGTGCAAAAATAGTCTTTCGTTGCTTCTGGAAAATATACTTTTTCCAGTTGCGACACTTCATCGCAAGGCTGCGATATATTCGTAAAATCGGTGTTTCTAAGTGTTCCAATACTTTCGTCAGGTTGCGTAACTCACGAACGTTTACGCTAAATAAAAATTTACACCGCTTGTCTCTCTGATCGTGTCACGGAATAGCAATTCATTCGTATTAAGTCTCGAACGGAAAAACATGGACGTAACAGCATCCAAAATATAATAACGCGTGATACGCGTGCCAGTTTGTCGTCTCTTGTATTCGTATTTTATAGCGTTGTCGGGTCGAGCCTCGTATTTTAACGATAAATCATCGCAAAAATCCTTTCCTGCCTTTCCTCTCCCGAAATGATGATTTTTACGTCGAATCGATGTCCGCTCGACCGAGTTAGCAAAAAGACAACTGTCGAACGAAGTATAAATCAGATTGTTAGAAACGAACGTTAGTCGGCGTGTCTCGAATTCGAAGCTTTGTGCATTCGAATGGAAAGCGAGGGACCCTTTTGGCCATCGACACGCATTTTCCGGGGGTTTTGTTTAGGTTACCCTAACATTTCGTACCCAGGTCAGCATAATATACAAGCTGTAACGCCAACGTACAGTTGGCATGACCATTTGAAGAAAAGTATCCTTCTTTTTTGTCGTTGGAACGGTTGGTTGTAAATTTTGGGTTGAAATTTTTAAGTGAGATATTTTGTCTCAGAAATGTGGCCTTGCAGCAAGAAGAAGGCAGCTTCGACATTTAAATTGTATTTACATGGAGAGAAAGAAAGACAATGCTATGATTTGCTGATGACAGTGCTACGATTTTGATTGATTTATGAGTTGATTTACTTGAATTACTCGTTTGTTCCACGATTTAAATTCAGTTTTCATGTTATTTTATAATTTTGAATGAGAAGAATTATATAATGTTAATTCTATGTAATACCAGAAATTAAATGCTGATAAAACACTGGTGTATGCAACGCTACGCGATCTGTTTTATAATACGGAAATCGCTGAGCTCGTCTTTAGCAACTTCAGCAACTCCGACACTCGTGACAATTCGAGAACTGCACTTTTAGCACTTACTTAGCGTCAACAGCAGCTAGTTCGCGACAGAAACTCGCCAAGTCGATTTAGACTTCTAACTTCCTTGCGCTCCATATTGTTCAAGTTTCTATTTACTTACTACTGTTCTTACTACCGTAGTTTGACGAAGGCCGATTCGCCTAAAGGGAAATCTGTAAAACTTGCGCAATTAATCAAGTTTATCCATGTTTCTGTAATTCCTGAGATTAACTCTTTCGAAAAATCAAATTTCGAGGAAACAATTTCAATCTTTGTATCTTTATGAGCTGAATCGTTTTACATTCGGCACGAAGAATTGCGTCGTGAATCGATTTAATTACTTTTTTCTTTTTCATTTAATTACTCGTTTATTTTAATGTGTGAAATATTTCTATGATTTTTTTCTAAATTTCTAGCAATATGCATGGTAACGGAAATTAAACTAAAAATGTATATAAAATGAAAGGTATTGGTATTTTCATTGGAATATTGAAAGTTTAAAATTTATATCTTACTACAGTGTAGAATTAAACAATTTGTATTTGTAATTAAAAATGGATGAAACTTGCTGCCACTAATAAAGATAATAAAAAACGACATTAAATATTGCGTTATCAGACTTTGATAAAATTTATATAAAGTTGATAATAATTTAAAAACATTTAAACATTAAGTTGCAAGATAGATATGAAAGAGAAAACGATACTGATTGTAATATTATAACGAATACAGATAGCTCAATGCTTTACAACCATAAAGTGCTATCGAAATCAAGTATAATCAAAACGTAAGATTAATTAAAAGTGTAGTAATTTCTTTTCATTCATGTCCAGAAGTCACAACAACACTTACGAAACATTAGAGATATCGTCAACCGAAACACTCACGTTTTAGAGTGTTACATAATAAATATCTTGTTAAGATAAATTTTATCAACAAGTATAACTTGTCTTAGTATGGAAACCTTGGTCAAAGCAAGAAGAACCATCTAAATTAATCAAAATCGATACGCTTCTTCAGAGCCGTATAAGTCGATTTTAATTTTATAAAAACTTTCTACCAACTTTGATATTCTTGCTGTCTGGAAATAGTTTGGCAAACTTTACACTCGTAAGGAAAATTATACTTAAAATCGTGTTTCTTTGTATTGCACGTTGGAAGAAATTGAATAGAAGTTGAATAAGAAGAATTGGAAGAAATTGGATAATACGTAAATTAAAAGAATTATTGAATATTTAGATCATTTCAAGATAATTAAAATAACGTGGTTAAAATAACATCTCCATTGGTGATGTTTATCAAGTAACAACTTGATATTTTAATTGTAAGAATAAGAATACGCTTTATTCACAAAACAAATTAAATGACGAATTAATTAAATATTCTGATGAATATAAATGTGGTTGCTATATAATAAAAATATAATTGCACAGAGGGATACAACCATCGATTTATAATTCAAATACGACTGAAAAAAGATCTCGTCGTAAAGCAACATTATGCAACAATTTTGATACCAATCAAACACGTTTCACTTAATCTCAATACGTAGCTTCTCATACGCAAATAGACTATTCTTAGATTTGTCTATTATTTTCGTCATTAATCTTTATAACTTGAAACTTACGATATTTTATACCGAGGTATTGCATATATGCACTTGTTACGAAAAGTATTAGGTTGTCCGAAAAGTTTCTTTCGTTTTATGAGAAAATAATAGACGCACAATGTTTTTTGTTTTATATTAGTTTACTGAATTATGCACGAACATAATAATAGAAATATAACGAAATGACTCATACCTAATTCAATAAAATAATATAAAACAGAAATTGTTGTTCATCTATTATCACCTTACGAAATGAAAGAAACTTTTCGGACAACCTAATATTTTTTCATTTCATTCCATCTATTCTAACGTTTACACGTTAATTAGTCACATACCTAGTTAAATAATTATATTAGAATTCATATGATATACCAGTAATTTCCTATAATTACAAAAATTTGCTTATGAAAATTGAAAGCATGTAAAATGTAAAATCTAATAAAAAATTGCTTCGTTGGAAAACAGCAGTGTGTACAAAGCATGTTTGCAGCTGCTGTACATATCTTATGAAAGACCTTGTGAAGATCTTATATCCCTATTTTCGTTGCTATTTATTTTTCCTGGTAAAAAAGTTTAGCTACCGAAGAAACATTCGAGCATTAAGAAACTAAAATTTTCAAAAATCTCTGTACAAGCAGAGACACTCCATCGAAAGCAAATCGTGTACCACTGCAACCAAAATCGCAGCTTTTTCCCTGGTTAAACACCCAAATACGCAGATCGTTCCCTCTGTTGTACGATAAATCGTTGGCTACCGATCGAGAATCTCTCCCGGTCGCCTGATAAATTATAACCTGGCCGAACGAGCACCAAACAATCGAGATATTTATGCAAAACGTACGAATATACGAATAACGAGAAGAGCACAGTCCAGCCGAAAATTTACCTTTCGTCCGGTCGCGCAAATTAGCCTCATTATTCAATCAGCTCAAGTTATATTACTCGCACGCGTAAACGTTACTACTATCGTAGTTATATTCAACACGGCGACACGGCGTCAATTTGAAGCAGGAGACCCCCCTTTTGGCCCCCCAATACCATCCCTGTAGTGCATCGATTGTATATCGTTATTAGATTACACTGGCCTAATTACGTTAAAAGGTACTCTCCTTCGTTAACGAAGGCAAGGTAAACATTAAAGTAACCGTCCCTCTCGCGGAGCAATCGCTTCGATTTTAATGAAATTTTGTCGCGCCTGATTCCCTTACGGGACGAAAGTAATTGTCGAAGGACAGGCGGAAAAGCTGGCGAATTTTCCATTTTGCTTTTTTTGCCTAGAGACGTCTACCAAGTCGTGGATTTCTTTTAACGTCTGCACGGTTATTCGATTGTGAAAACTGACGCATTGTACGATATATCGTTAAACTTAACTTGAGCGAAGTTTTTGCATGACGGTCGAGGTACGTTGTATTTTTCTTTTTTTTTTTTTTTATGAAACTTTGTCTTTCGAACGTTTTCTTTTTCATTCTCAATGTGGATACGATTGGTATAGAAATTATCGTTTTAATATCTGCTACGTTCGTACAAAATTGACTTTTCGAGTAGTTCGTACAAGTTTTGATTTCAATTTTAAACGGAAAGATGGTTGCTGAATATTATCACTTGCCAGCTTTCTTTTTTAAAGCACGGGAAACGAAGAGAGAAACAGAATGAGAGGTTTACTATTTCTGAATGAGTTTGTTACGTAGAAGTATATTCGTAATTTTGTAATTTGTTTCATTTTAGAGAAATGGAATTATAGTTATTTAGGAACAATAACGATCTTCTTCGCAATTATCGATATGGTTTTCTTAAGCTTCGCGGAAATTGTTCCTTAATAAAATAGAGAAACTTGTTTTCCAATCTATGCTAATACTTGACTTTAATGTGTTTGGAGAATGTTAAAATCTTCGGTCAACAATTTAAAGGTAAATACGTTTCTTCCTCACGACAATTCTTCATCTAACAATAAACTCATCAGGATGTAATTAATGTTCTTCGTGTCCAGTGCTCTTCTTAACGTTAACCTTATTTCTAACAACCTATCTGTTCTATCGTATTTTTTACGTATACACATAAATGCACATATCAATTATTCTTCCTACGTAAGTACATGTATTAAATCCATGAAATAAATTCAGCCAAATAAAGAACCCCATTAAGAGAGAAAGAGGAGAAAGAAAGTATGTAACGTCTAACGATACGCTAATTTTATAAACATACATACCTCTCAACTTTCGCAACGAACGATCCCAAGGATAAAATATACACATTTTCTTCCTTGGTTGACGCAATTTCAATCCACGATCTCCGAAACGAGCATAGTTGTTTGCCAATCGACCGATGTTGGAAAAACACTCGGAAATACGGAAATTTTCCACCGCGGACAAAGTGCACGGTCAGGAAGCATACGATATACTGACGAGACACCGAGAGACGCCACCGTTAGAACGTTGTCGTTCCTTCAGGCCGGAACCTAAACAGGCACCAGAGGGCCAGAAGACTCAGAGGACCCACAGGGCGGGTCTTTGCCTACGTATATACTGAAACGCCTTCTCCTTTCCTTTCCAACTGATTATTTCCCCCCAGGTCTAACCACTCTCCCCCGTATTTCTCGCTTTTCCTTTCGTTCTCTGTCTGACACAGCGTGCTCGCCCCCTGGTCACGAATCGTGCGCGTCCGTCAGGGGTGCTCATTTTTCCACGGTACGTGACCCAGCATTTCCATTTCCATAAGCGAACCCGCGGATTTTGTTTGAACGAGATTATTGATATTAGCGGATGGGATTTAGACGCGTCGTTACCGAGCCTACTGGTTTCGAGTGATACGGGTCCGAACGAGATATCGGAGAATGCCGGTACTTGTCGCGTGTGCAATATAGCACGATAATAGAGGGATCCGTGTTCTCGGTTCCGTGGTCACGGTTCCTGTACGGATTTGTAGCAGAAATTGGCAAGTATTGCGGTAGATTCGAGTCGACGCGCGCTATTGTTCCAATTGATTGGGTATTTTGTTTAGGCCGAATTTTTGACCGATCGATACATGTCCGCGATGAAAGAGGATAATGTTTGAGTGGAAGATGTTTATGTACGAAGGATTCGAAACTTTAGTGTACGAAATATACAGGCATCTAAACGAGACAAATCTTTATTTGATTTCTATTTTTTTAATTGCGTTCATAAAACAATGTGAAGCTGTGTAAAACGTATAAATATCTTGTAACGTAATTACGAATTAAGGAAATTTACGGATAGCACTGTTGCGATACTTGTAGTACTCAAACAAATTGGAATTTTCAGCGTGTGAAATGAAGCTTTTTAAAGAATTTTTGGACGCGATTATTTAATCGAATTTTGATACTGGTTTATAATACTCATTTTTTAAGTTACTCTTGGTTGAACACGCAATAACTTTGATTTTATAATTTACATCGGTTTTTGTTCTATAGTCTCAAATTCAGTATAAAGAATGTGAGGTGTGGGGTAGTAGTAGTCTCTAAATTAGTATGGGTAATGTTAATGTTAAAAACTCTGCTCGTGTAGAGGCAGAGATAGGTTCTGCTGTGGACGTAGATGTCGCTTCTTGCTGGGGTACTGTTATATTTTCTTCTCATTTAAGAGATCGTGAAAGAAAAATCGGAAAAGGAAACTTCAGTCGCCGGGATTTGAACCTGCGTCCCGAACGTTCGTAGTAACCTAAGGCGCTAACCATTGCGCTATCGTCGTCCGACACTAGTTACTTTCGAGTGGTGATATTTTGCTGTCGAGTGCCACAAATATTTACAGAAATTAAGGTTTAATTAATCTGGAATAGTAATTTTTCACTTCGTTACCAATTTAAAAATATGTGACAAGCGTAAAGATTTTGATTCGAGAGTAAGTGTGACATTCTGATGGACAAGTAAAAGTAACATTTTCATAAATTATTCAAATACGCAAATTGAAATAAATTAACATATGATCGATGTTGTTAACACAATTCTATATATCAGTATGAAATTCCTAACTGACGTTGGATTTACAGTTAAAAAGTTTCTAAACTATACTAAATTATCGAGAATAAACACAGTTACGCTATATACGATAATTTTGTTATAAAAGCGACACGAACTCCAATATGTACCACGAAACTTGCAATAAACACGTGAGCCAGCGTAGACGAGAAGAATAGAAAGCAGCTCAATATACATATGTAACTTTCTCAACCTCCTCAAGGAAGCTATCAAATTGTCCGCATCGTCAAAAATAATCTTCGTACAAAGCACTATGCAAAATACGCAAGCACGCACCGGAGCATTAGCCTTAACCAGCCTGTTTCAAGAAATCATTCCATTCTTGTGTCTAAAGAAACACAAAAAGAACAACACATGGCATAGAAACGCTCGGTTGTTTTCGAGCAATTAAAGCACCCTTGCAGAAAGAGCACTGTTAGTGACAAGATTAAAGAATATTGTTTTTTATCGAAAAATATTCCACCTACTAATAGAAAAAATCTTTTGCAGTTTTATTTATTAAATAAATATATTTTTGATTTCCTATACGATTCATCTTACGGTAACAGATAGGATTTGCGCTTTAAACGCGATACTAAATAAATTAATACAAAAGAGAAAAAGATAGAAAATCTTGCGATGCAATTAAGTCTTTGTATTTTTACTCATATTTGGCGATAAAAACAGACCGAACGTTACACGTAATGTAACAGGTAACTTTTATCTTTTTCCTGACGAAATTTCATTTTTGTCAGCCACTGTGTTTTCCGCAAATATGCTTCGATTAAAATTAACGCGTAAGGCGGAACTGACCTCCCCGTTCTAACAACGCAAAGAGGCTAACTAATACGGTTGTTCGGGCGTGACCCGAAAAGGAAACACGCGATTGTAAACAAAATGAGAGCCCCTAAAACGAGAAGAGAGGCGGAGCAGGCCTGGAGCTACACCAGACAGGAGAAAGGAAGACCACGATACCATCATGTTGATGCCTTTAACAGAGAACGCGTAGGCCAACATAGAATCACAGGGAAACGCAGGAATGAGAGAGACGAAACGAGGGTTGAAAACAACAGAGGCAGGAAGCAAGGGAAGAGAACGTGAAAGAGAGAGATAAAGAATAAACTAGGGAAAGCTGGAAAACAAACGGTGGAGAGGTATGGATGAAACGACGGTATAGAGCCAGACGGAAGTGGGTGAACGTAATGAAAGTGAAAGAGACGAAGGTTGAGGGGGTGGTGGAAAGGGAAGAAGGGAAGAGAAACGCCCGAAGCTAGGTATGGCATTCCAGGACCCGATCTCCTCTTCGTCCCTTTGCCAGGATCAGGGTCAACATCAGGATTGTTCAATGGATAAACGGCCTGTAAGCATCCCCTGGCTGCATCGACCGTACAGACACCACGATGCGGGTCGAATTGCATTTCTTCGATTATCGGAAAAATGACAAGGGTGATGCGTATGTGTATCGTGGCGGACTGTTTTTGCAAGAATCGGTGAGATTTCGTGCTTCAGTCGTGGATATTTTGGGGTAAGATTAGAATACGCGATAATTTATCAATGATGCATGAAGTTTATAAATAGCATTTAAATAATTATATGGAAGTAATTGTATAAATTACGTAGTATATTTATGTGGTTATATAAGAAATTTATAATTTGTGCAAAAATATATAACATATACAGAGTCTATAAAGTTCGTAAATTATGTTTATTTCGTTGTAGGGAATTTATATTGTATGCGAGAATAAATCGTTCGGAAGCTATATCGATCAACTTTGTAAATTGGACATTGAGGAAAAGTGTATTGAATATTGCGATTTTTAAATGTAATTAATTCCTTGGGATGTGCGTTTATTTATATTATTTTCTTGTAGCGAATAAACTTACGGAGAAAGTTAATTTCTTTACAAAGTTGTTGTATTAATCGCATATCTAGATGAAATTCAGTAATTCACAGAAAGCATATATAAATATACATAAAATATCCAAAGGAAAATATTCCTTATAATTTTTAATCGATGAAACAAATTTCTATTTAAATTCCATTCCTTTAGTTATATTTATAAAGATATAAATGTAGTTTTCTTTTCCTTTTTATTTAATGTTTGCTAGAATAATTATTGTGAACTATAAATGAAAAAGTTGAGAATTGAACTTGAGAGTTATCATAGGAAATATTTCTTTCTTTTAGACTAAAGGTTATCTTCTTTTATGTAATCTTGTTTCACTATTTCCGTAATAAAAAAGTCTGTTTCAAACAGAAAGAATTTACTTAGCACTAAGATCTCTTGAATATTTAATTCCTGCTAAGCATACCATAACGATAATAAAAAATTTTCTACGTGAACTTTCGTTACCTATTTATTCAAGAAAAATAAGCATAAAGTAACGCAGATCGCAAACGAAATAGTTAATCAACGAAATTGTTTTATAAATCATATTAAACAATTCAACACACATTGATTCAGATTTTTAGAAGAATGGATTCTTCCTAAATTAAAATATTCATAAATTATGCAGCTTTTATTACAGACAATTGACGCGATGTATCGCATTGCAAAATATAATAAATATAAACGATAGAACAAATATGTAAATGTATACAATGCAATATTCATATGAAAGTTCCGTGACAACAATAAAATATTCCCACGACAATTTTCCAATTTTTTATTGCAAAAATATAAACAACGTAACAGATATAGATACAGATTAACGCGATATAAATTATTCAACATAAATCGAACAATCGTTCGAAATGTTGAACTCCATAATGGCGATACAAAAATTTCAACGTTTCCTGTCTGAACTCGCGAAAATTCCATTTACACGAGCACCTTGATTTTTATCGTAATGGGCTGTTACCACGTGATGTTTCAGAAAAGCATTTCGTTGCGCCATTTCGTAGCACACAAAAACGCGGAAAGGCTGAATTTCACCAGCGAGAGAGGCTGTCGTACGCGCAATATCATTCGCCTACAAATTTTTCAAGCAAACAATACGCGACTGGCACTGGCAGAAAGGCTTCTTGAAAGCGGAACTACGAACAATATAATTTCATGTTTGAAAAGTTCGGTTGTACACAGCGCACGGCTTTATTGCGAGGATGAAACGCTTTATAGCGAGGTTTGGCTCCGAATGGTCGACAAACGAAACACGTGCACACGTCCAAGGAAAGTGAATAAAGAGAAAGATTGCGAGAGTCCCGATACCGATACCGATACCGATACCGATGTGGAAATAATCCGTCGCATTTCCTCCGACAATATTTTAACAGAAGAGTCTCTGGCTCTTTAAAAAAGAGAATCATAAAATGTATTGAAAAAGTCAGGCCTAATCGATACGTAAGCGATGAACACCGTCAGATATTTCGTGTATCGATTCATATTTTTATGAACATAAAAAGTGGAAACTGGACAGAAATGTCTTCCATCTACTAAGTAATCATAAACAAATGCTACACTTTCAATGTTTCGTATAGTTTTCGTATAGTTCTTGCACCTTTAAATTTCTCACAAAATCTTAGGAATTTGTAGTCTAACGATTATAAACAGACATATTGTTATAGGAAATTCGAAGGTGTAAAGATACGTATATCAAATATTTAATATATACTATTCGTTGGAATATTTATTGAGTAAACATTTTCTTCTCTTAGGTTCCATTTCTTTAATTACGCTGCGTCCGAAACACGCACAAAAGGTTTACGTGGGTTCTTCGTCGAATAAATTTAAAGGTACGAGCATAAAGAGGGCTATTTGTGAATTGGAATCTTAATCTTTTAAGGGAGGCAACAGACAGCACACTCTTTAGAATTCTAATTTATTTCGTACCCTATTGCGTGGGCTATTGCCTGGAACGTGTCGTAAACTGAAGATTTCCGAAGGGTAATTGGAAAACGCATCTGACGATACAAGTTGCCGAAGCATAGGACCTGGAGGAATATCACGACCTTTTCAAATAGATAAATGTCTCACGTAAGTTTAGATAGCGCCCTTCACCCGTACCAGAAGAAGGTGTATCACGAGCACGTGAAAGGGTGGGAGCCACGTGAAAATCAGATTTTCGTCAATCATTAATCCAGCAAGCATCAATACATTCACTTATTCAAAACTTTATAAAATTCTTAGTTTTACTTGTTTCGTACATTGATATACATATCAAATATACACAACATAAATGTAATATATACGTTGTTAACAATTCGCGAATGCATTCAGTATCCAACGAAACAATTAAACATTCACCGGCCGTTAATTCCGCGCGTGAAGCGAGCATCCACAGAAAGTTTCTGTCAACGTTCAAAAATATTTGACTCGCGATGCAACGTGCAACGTATAGAAATTTTTTACAAAACCACATTATCGTTACATTTTTCTCATTGTCTTCGTAAAAATACCAACTTGTACGAATATTCGTAGCCTAATTAAGAATTTTGATTAGCAGCCCGTAACAGTAGTTTCACCGTTTAAAAAGACCCCGTCCCAAAAGTTTCTCTAATAAACCGTTCCAACATCGCTTCACGATATCCTCGTTAAACGCTTGGAGACAAAATGCAGTTTAAGAAACATCAATTACACTTGGTAGCTGGCAATGTAAAAAAGACACGGAACCGAGCAAATGTTCAAAGCATGGTTGGCTCGTTGGAGGATTTTCAGCTGGCTGCGAGATACACGAGATCTTATCGGCGACCAGACAGCGAAGGAGAATAGCGTGTTGCTTCAGCGAGTGTATGTAAAAAACGATAATGACAAGGATCGTGCGAGATAAAGATAATTATTGACAACGATCGGAGCCGATGGCTCGTGGCCGCTCCTCTTTCCGCCTTGCCGTTTGTTTGGCGAGTGAAAGTATCCCTCGGAAAACCTGCCTGCGGGATCCTTGATCCTTGATCCTTGAAAGGTTTCAAGGGGCGCGAAAGCAAATGGAAAACTGGCAGCTGCACGTGCAACTTCTAAACGATTTCTTTATTCTTTAGTCAAAGAACTTGCATAGTCTGTAGGACGATACTAACATCTTTTGTTATCTTAATTTCAACACTTTCACTTACTAGTCGTTGCAGAAAGTATTTGCACATGTTTTTATTTCTCAATGAAGTTCTTTTTTTTTTTTTATCAGTTTCTACATTTCGGTTCTTTATCTTCGTAGCATTAAATTTCTATAGCCACGTGTAAGTCTGTGCGATCGAATTGTACAGTATTTGGATCTTATTGATCAGCGTATAAATGTTATAATAAATACAATGTACTATAAATACAAAGTGATTCAGAATTCATACTCTTTTTTTGCAGTAGTTGGTTCAATTAAGAAACGAAGTACATATTGAACAAGAGTTAAATAAAACAAAGCATTCTGAACACGCAACAACGTTTGGTATATTACGATAGAATGAGGGTTTTGAAGATTTTCATATACTTCTTCGGAATTTCTGTTTATCCTGTGAAAACGAGATTACATTCTTAAAATGATAAAAAGAACGCGTATTAAGAAGTCAAGCCTAACAGCTGCGTAGAAGCATATTACAAACACACGTGTTATAAAATATTTATTATTCGATATAGAAGAGAGACGCGAGTGCCGAAATGGAGAGTCGAAAGTGAATTTTCTACTTACCAAGAGCAAGTCATGTAAACTTTTCCATCGCATGAAAAATATTCGAAAGGGGATAGGAAGAAGCGAGACTCTTACCGATAAATTGCAAACAAAAATTCAAATATACGTGAAAAGTCTTAAGAGGAAGATGTTTTAAATGTCAAGTCGCGGAGAAGATATTCGTTTCTTTTTATCCAACAAATTTGCTCGACTTGTGATTTGTCAAAGGGCTTGTACGTAATGAGAAAAAGCTACTCCCGGCATGAAAACCGAGTACCCCGAAAAAGATAAAGCTTTCCAGTACGTAAACGGCGAATTATTAAGGTATCACTATTGAAGTATGTGCGCTACTACTCTTCGACGTATCATATTTCGCACGGTTGACACAATATCATCTCCAACAGATCGCGTTACAACGATTTGATATGCCTCTGCATCGTCCATTTCTGAGACACCAAAATAACTAAATTCGGACATGTTTTTCTTACAAATTTCTGTCTGTCTTTTATGGGGTTGGCTATTAAGTGATTACGGATTTTGTCATTAGGTGGTAATAATTATACTTGGACTTAATGATTATAGTTCAAACATTTCACGGAAATTTCTATTATATTCGCGTAATGTACAGTAGATGGGATCGTGATACATGACCGAACGACTATAATTTTGTTTTCTCCGTATCTGTATTGAAAATGTCACTTTACTTCCTACAGATAAACCAGAGAATTACTTGGTTACAAACTCAACTAAAGTAGAAAAGGTAACAATGAAGTCCATAAATAACCTTAATTTAGAAGATACGAGAAGATACGATGGGTTGAAATGAAAGCTATGTGTATTTATCATGTTGTGTCTAGAGAGTTTAACACCTTTGCTTCGTTAAACTTTCTTCCACTTTATACGCGCTAAGCTAACAAGAAGAACCTTCCCGTTTGGAAAATGCGGGTTATGTCAACTCGTTCGTTATTCGGTCAGTGGTCAAAGGTCAGTCGGTGCGAGGTCGATGAAGATTATCGCAATTAAATCGTCATTTGAACAGAGGCGTGTGGCCAATCAAAATTTCCAATCAAGAACGCGCAAAAAGACAGTTATCGAGTTGCTGGAAAATTTCGGTATGTTTGACCAAATGGACATAATTTATTGATATATAAGAAAAACGATAAAATGTAAGAAAGAAAGCTGGTAATCTGTATTTGTAATTTGCTAATTTCTATTTATTATTTATCAGTGTACGTAATTATTATGTATTCATAATACATAAAATTTTTTAATTTTTTTTTAACGGTCATCAAACACAAATTTATGCAAATTCATATTTTCACAAACAAATAAAGAGCGAATACTTCAACCGAGATTTCTTCCACCCCTTAAACATTACAGTAGATACCTAAAGTATTTCTTATATTTTTGCATATTATACGCATTATATATATTTTTATGTGTCCAATTTTCCCACAAACGAGTAAACAACCGTAGCTAGATCGTAGACTTAGATATTCTTGATATTAAATAAATTAATTTCATAATTTTTATATTCTTTTTCTTGGATGAATACCTTCTTCGATTAATTCAGTATTATTGTTTTACTAAACGCTGTGTTACTATCCTTTATCACAACTTCCTCCTGTATCACACTCTTTTATTTCAACAAACTACATATTTACTATCGTACAGAGGTAAATGATAATTAAAAATTAAAATTTGGCTCTTTCTCCTAGCCACTTCGCCTAAAAGGGATATAAGTATTTCTTATATAATATTTAATACCTTGCGGCAGTTTCAAATCTTACTATTTAGAACGAATTTAATAATAATTCAAAATCTTAAAAGCTTATATTAAGATTCTATTTGAAGCTTGGAAAGAATTCTATCGAAAGAATTAAATAGCAATGTAGAGGCACACTTGAAAAGATTCGAACATTTTGCCGTAGATACGAAGAGATTTAACGCGTGTCGAGCACACCCCTGATGGTAGTTGCACAGGGTGCGCCCCGAGGGGCTACGAGGGTTTCCAGGGCCGGTCGCTAGGCAACTGGCGCCTCCACCCTCGAACGACAACGTGCTTTTCCATGCTCCCCCGTCTACAGGGTGATCGGTCAAAATACGAGAGTTCCACGTTCATCGTGCACGTGACGAATATCTGGAAGACAACGTCTGGACTCCTGGGGAGATCCACGCAAGGAACGCGTCTGGCTTACAACATCTGACTGATTCGAGAAGGTTGCCAACGAACAAGCTAATTAAAATAAGTGCACGCTTTACCAAGTAACTGTCAATTATAGTTATTGTTGAATGCTATATAAGGGATGTAAATTCTTTAATTAAGAATCTTTTTCAATGGTGATTTTTTAATATAATTTTTAATACAAAGTAATCACTCGCTGAAGAATTTTTGTAGATCGCAGTAATTTGTGATTACGTCCTTCAAGAATTATTATAGGTAGCTCTGTATTTTTTTTCATTTCTATGCAATTTAATAACGTTTGTTCCCAATTAAATTTTGCCATTTTTGATACTCCATGATATTTATATCTCAAATCAATTCTCAGTTTTCAATTGTAATAATTGTTGGATTTTCGAATGGGGAAGATGTGGTTGTGAATTGTGAATACATTTTTTAAATTGATAATTCAATAATATTTAAGACTGGATAGCTGTCTTTTCGTTGTCTCCGAATGTCTTTGTTACTGTAAATTATATCGAGTTAACGAGTTTAACTTTCTTTAAGTTTTTCTCAATAACTGAATACCTATTATTTCCGTAAATAGTTTTAACATTGTTTCTGCTTTTAATCAGCTTGACAATCGTCAATTCTGACAATAATTTAACTCATACATGATCTGTAATTGCTTAAACAAATAAGCCTACTTTAATCAGAATTGTATTCAAGCTCATGAGAAACTTCAGCAGAAGTTCTACAAATAAATGATTGATAAATCGTAAATTTATATAACGCTATACCACAATATCATACGCTATTTTCCTTTACCATGAAAACGCGCAACCCGTCACGGAAAACATTTTATTTATAAACAATCGATTTCAGATTACCAAACATGATTGAAAATATCATAACTATTGCTACAAACGATCGTCTACAACGTTCTGTCGTCCGCTTTATTTTTACTTCTTCCCTCATTTTCTCGATCGAATCAAAGTCTAAATGAGCGCCATGGATTGGAGCAAAAATTCTTTCGGACCACCTAATAAAATCGCCTGATCCTGTAACTGCCGCGAAAGAGCGGTCAAAAACAGGTGTCCCTGTTGAATACGCGGTCGTGAGGACGATAAAACGGGCTGGTTAAACTGGAAACCACAAGTGACGGTGAAAAATGCGTGCGCTGATCAAAGGGTTTGCCCCATAAACGCGCGACGGTTTCATTGTTCGCCGAGCGAAAAACGTTCCATAGCCGATCGAAAACGGCCTGTTTGGGATTTTTACACGTTCGTCGTGTGCACGTGCGAAGGAAGCTTAACAGAATTGAATAGGCACGTGGTGACGATCGAACGAGGAGAGAATGATTGTCGAATTCCCCGAGTCCGATCATCGTTTTACTATTCATGAAGTTATAGGTGGCACCCAAACTTATCGTCAAAGGAATCGTGATATTTAGTATACCTCTATTGCACGAGAGTTTTCGATAATTGCTATAATAGTAAAATTAGTGGTACAATGAAGTGTAGTAAAGTAAATATAAACTATGATTAGGAATACTCGTGATCATTGTTTTTATTTCAATGGAACATCGAAAAATTTATTTAGAGGCGATCGTATAAAATGTTGATTAATATTAAACAGAAAAATTAAGAAACAGACATGTTCCAATTTTGTAAATTTGTTATTCAATTTGTTGAATTTTCTGCCTTTTTCCTACAATTATCCAGTTACCAAAATGATGCAGAAATTTAATTCTCGCAGTGTCTTTACAGATATAATTTTGATTATATTTTGTTATGTTAATAATTTTCAATGTTTCGATGTCATATCTCTGTGAAAAATAATATTACAAGCTTATTCTTGAATTATCATGATGCTGTTTTTTGAAAAGAATACACCTTTTTGTTATTGTCGATGTTAATGTCGTTGTATCAAAGAACTATTAATCTAAAAGTAAATTAAATTACAAAACCCACGGTTAAAGAAGTTTGCTAACACTTTTCCGATATTCTGTATTTTTTATACTTGTATTCCTTGTTAAACTTGAAAGATTTTCAATCTACAACAAATTCTCCGTGTTACCGCGAAAGAAACCACACCCTGTACGGTACGGTACAAAGAAGCTTGAAAAGGAAGTCCGATCATCGACAGAATACATACTGCTTAAGGAGTAGTCACAAGCATTAAAATTACGGCACGTTTTTCATGCAAAATTCATTCCACAAACATTTTTGTTATTCGGCACTTGTCTTATGATTTTTACAATCAATCGTTTCATAAAGTAATAACCTACAAGGATCATTCCATCGATTACTATTACAATTAATATATCGATCATCGCAGATAAATTTTATGGAAAAAGATTTATTGTCGTATAAAATAAAAGAATGAAATTTATTGAAATTTAAAATTCTGTAAATTTTTACGTACAGTTTCTTCGTGAAATTTTCAATAATTATGTAAAATCATGGTATACAATTTTCATAATTTTTGTTAGCGCGAAACATCCAAAGATATTTCATTTTACCAGTCGAACAACAGAATTCATACGGATTTCACTAGAGATCTCGCTTTCTCGCGATCAGATGCATTGAGAAAAAACTTAAATGTTTTCACACTTTACAGCTTGCTTAAATACGTCGAATCTTAAACATTCCAACATTATTAAACCACGGCTTACGAATTATGGCATGTGGAATGCGCAAGAATGCGTAATATTCGCTGAATTCTGCTATATATTAAACAATTTTACATTCGAATCTGTTTAAACCGCCAAATCTTTTTGCACGAATAAATGAATTCTAGGCATGAACGTTAACGCGTTATAGTCATCGAAAAAGTGGATAATAAATTTCGTACGAACATAATGTTAGCATCGCAGCAAGTACCAGCGATCTTGCACGTTAATCAAAGTTAATGGCCCTTGAAAATCTGGAAAGACTCGGATTTATTAGGAATTTCAATTATGACATCAATGTCATGCATAATACTACTGTAATATCGAATTTATAATAAAATTACATTTTGTGGTACGTAACGCTGAAATATTAGGTTGTCCGAAAAGTGTCTTTCTTTTACAGACACGTCTTTTACAACGATGCATCTTTATACAAACACGAAACCTAATCTGTCGAACGTTGTGATCTTTATTTTTATAGAACAAAATGGATCATTCGATAAAATAATATAAAACTGAAAATGTTGTGCATCCATTATTCCCTTATAAAACGAAAGAAACTTTTCGGACGACCTAATATATTTGTAGAATACAACGCGTTGAAGAACGTTTAATATTCGTGGAATATTCCCATCTAATCACTGTTTGGAAATTATGATTAAAAACGAAACAAGACAACATTATATGTATATATATTTAGAATTCACATCGTAATTGTTTTCTATATTAAAAGTTGAAGAGATTAATTCTACGTACATATATATTTTAAAACATCGATTACAGTAGTTCGAACAATTACAAAACAAAGCAACTTAATTTATAAGACCAATGGTGTAGTTAGAATAAGAAATAAAATAAGAAAAATATGATTCAAATGTCGAATATATTACTCAGTTTATAAATAAAAAGAAATTTCCTCGAAGAAACGAATTTGGATATTTTGATTTGGATATTTACAAATGGGTAGAAAAAAATGTTAGTTTCACCCTCTAAAAATAGCATCAAGTACTTTCGATATTTCATATATTTTTGTATACCGTGTCTAAATTTCCCATAAACCATCCACAGTCTAGCAATAACCCATACTTTCAGTTAGATTACACCAAAAAATAAAGAAATAAGAGAAAAGCAACTTTATGATGCGCTATACCCTCTATTTTTACTACCACTATACCTGCTATGTTTACATAGTACTTTTTTTTTTCAAACGCCATAAAAGATACAGTTTTGAAACAGTTTCTTATCGAATTTAGCGAGATGCGGAAAAAGTCGAATAGATATAATTCAGATAAATGATTTCTCTCGTTAATACCTCGTAGTTATATATAGTTGTACGTTGTTCTTTTAACAACACGTAGCAACAGATTCGGAGAAAGTCTGGGAAGAACGAACTCTCGCCGTTTTCATTCATAGACCGAGATTCCTTCTTTTAGCCGCGAAGAAGTGCCAATTAACGAGTTGTAACAGCATCGTATCGTGCAACTATGTCGCAATTAAACGATACTAAAGAAACGCAAATATCACGCTGTGTATCATGTATTGTACAGTCAGTGTCGCTAATTAACATTTCTTACACTTCACCCGCGAATCGAGCAAGACCTTGCGAAAACAGTAAGAAAGTCGACTTTCAGGAATAGAAGATTCTAATGGAGGCATCGACAACCTTTCGTTAAATATCTCGGACTACATCTGGATCGTAAGCCGAAGTGCGAAAAACACGCGCGGGAAAAAATTAAGCAAACAATGTTAACAGGAGGATCCGTGTACTGAATTCCAGCGAGAAAATCTAAATTAAACACGAACAACAAATTATTAATTTGCAGAACTAATGTGAACACATTGGATACAAATTTGGGGAATAGCAGCTAAGTTAGATCTAAAGACAATGGGATTCCAATGGGATGCATAAAGCTAATTGCAAAATATGTTCAAATAAGATAATAAGAGACTTATTAATTTTCTATTGAAATATATTCATGCTATTCTACCTAATCTGAAATTCATACTAAACTCGTGTTAAATCTCTACCGAAGGAAATTCAACACGTACTCTACGATTACACGGTTTTAAAAAAATGCATAATTTACATCGATCAAATATCGATACAGGCGATAAAATGGCACCGCACGAATTTCATAAAGGAGTTATCGCAAATATCGTATTTCAGAAGATGGGGAAAAAATTTCGTAAATCCACAAATCTTAATAAACAACCGGTACATACCACGGTAGACCTTTCCTTAAGTCATAAACTAAAGATCAGGCCCGTATTAAGATCACTACTGTCGAAAATGCGCCGCCGGGAGTACTGCGAGCGTTTCGCTCACAAAAAGCCCATACATCAACTTAATAACACGTTTCGAAATCGTTGGAAACTGTTCTTCCGTCGAGAACTTAGTGGTCAAGCCTAACCCACGGCCAAAAACTTCAATTTCGACGTTCGGTTCCTCTTGAGTATGTAAATTCGAATTTATGGACCATAATACGTGAAATCTCTCCAAGACCCTAGCGTTTCATTTAATTGTATGGAACTTTACGATATTATTTTATAGGCATCGTACGTGCAAATTCTTCGACAAATGGAATTTTTTATTTCGATACGTTTATTTATTAATACGGTTCGGTATTGTAGAAAATATAAGGGAATATTTTATAATATGCTTGGTAATTTTTATGAAATTTTGACGAAACTCGGTGTTCCATTTATTTGAACTGAGAGTTCCGAATATAGATAAAATAAAATTAAATTATTAAATCGAAAGTTTTGAAATTTAATTTCAGCTTACGTCAATTTAGAGTCTTCATATCTCTTTCGTTTAAATAATGCGAAGAAATGAATAATTCTGGGAATCCCATGAACCATACTATTTTCGAACTTTTCTGGTTACAGATGCATTTTTAAGTAGAATTTATACGAGCGTATAGTAACTAGCGCACTCGAAGATTAAACACATTTATTTATAAGTTTCATTATTAAATGATTATTGATTTATCGATATTGGAAATTCAAATTACCGTACAGTATTTTAAGAAAATTCTTCTTTAAAAAATAGCACAGGCATCCAAAATCATGTATTTATGAAAAATTATTCTTACAGATTAACAAAAGATATTCAACAATGAAATTATTACACATGAATTAAAATATTTATGGAATTTAATATGTAATCATGTAATATTTTAAATTTCAAAGCATGCAATTGCTTACTATGAGATATTCTATAGTACAAATTCTATATTTTTTTACTTTGCCGACATGGAAAAACATAAAATTAACCTTGTCACCTAGCACTTAATTATATCTCCATATACAAAAATAATATCTTAACCCGTTTTCTTCCACCACTGAACGTGAGTCACCCTCATGACACAGATTATAGTCCAAGTATAACAACCACGAACTATATTTTTGGTCTAATTTAATTTTAATTTTAATCTACGAAATCAAAAGCTATACAAATTTTACGTCACTATTAACGTTAAAACCTTTTACGATTTGCGTTTTTTAAAAGTAATAATTTTAAATAGTTAACAAGTCGTCAAAGAAAGGCAACAATCCCCGTTGCTATAAAATTCGATAAATCAATTCTACGATAAAACAAATGTACAAATATTTTTGCACATATTCTCGCAGTATATTAACTGAAAACAAAGAATTGTTTATTATTAATTGCTCAGATTTATTTTCCATAATTTTTTAAAATTTGTTGTCACCTCAGCATTAAGTTTCCCATTTGACTTTCATTCAGCTACTGCTATCGTAAAGAGTTTGATTGCTTTAACGTAGAAACGCCCAAACTTTCTTTATGACGTTTCTTGAAATAACGTAATTTCCTCTCTATTTGCTAATTAAATTGAATTCGCCAATTAAATTTTTCTATTACTGTCAGCTGATTTGAAATTCCTTCGGGAGAATCTCGTTTAGTATAAACCAGAATAAACTGTGCCGTAAGAAATAAGATTACCTTGTAATCATCCTTCTAAAATGACAGATTTATCTAGGTTAAACAGAACTCTGAGAAAAACCACGTTACATACTTACTGGATGACCTAAATTATGGTAAGTAATGTGGTCGTTAGTAATCGTAAAGTGATTCTAAGAACAAAGTTATCGTAGGAAATCGTCGTAGGAATGAATTGTGTGCAAGGAATGATAAAAATAAAACTATGAGTTTGTGCAACTTCAATAGTAGGGATTTTTAAAGCCTTGATGACTTAACGCAATAAAGTACAAAAGAATGGAATTACCATGTTAAGATACTTTGTACAACCAACGTCAAATCTTTCTTTATTTTCTGCAAAATTACATTATAATTTTAATATAAGAATTTGCAGTATATAATATCGTCGTTGATAATTATAAGATGAATATCATTTTGGAAAAACAATACGTTAAACGTATGCGATCTTTCATATAAAAGATGACAAAGAATTTTTGTAGCTTTCGATTTTTGATCACAAATTAGAATTACATCTATTATTGTACCTTAACTCTTACTTCCTATCCTTCTGAACTTGATTAGAAATATCTCGGTAGTTCAATATTACGACAAACTGTGATGTTTATGGATTTCTGATAAATCTAAATATACTATTAAGATATTGAAGAATTTTGACAAAAGAATAGCATATTTCCTACGATTATTCTATTCTTTTGAACTTGCTTTTATAAAATATCTCAATAATTATTCACATATTCTATCTACCAAAACGTTAACGAATTCAACTTCTTACAATAAGAATTCCACGGCAGGTCTCGTATAAACAGCAGAGCAATCAAAGAGAAAATAAAAAAAGAGGAAGAAAGAAACACGTAAGTACAAATATTCGAACGTTTCGGAGAAAATCGGTAGTATCTCAGAGACGGAGGATGCAAGACACTTGCACAAACAGTGGAAGTCGGGGATGAGGAAGAAAGAGAGAGAAAGAGAGGAGGACTCTGTGCGTTTGTAGTTGCTATTCGAGGCGGTGCGGCGCAACGCGACGCGCGAAAGACGACGTCGACGAGGACTAAAAATGGCGAGAAACGTAAACGCGGCTGCGATACAAATGCTAAGCGGATTCGATTTGCATAATGAGTAATATAATTAGCGCGTGTCGCTGAATACGCTAAGATGACCGGCGTAGATGGAAAAATGTTCCTCTTTCCCTCGCCAAAACTCTCCGCATTTTTCCTTCGAACGAGCCTCGCATCTTTTGCCTCCAGACCAACGGTAAGTTTAGCCGGCTGAATTCCGTCTGCGGACATATTTTACACGCTTGTCACAAAGCGTTTTTACCAGGAATTACACGTGTAGCCGAGAAAGAAAGGGATCGCTCCAACAGGCACCCGTTTCACGCGAATAAATATTAATTTGTTCCTGTATAAATTTTGTTCTAAATATGCGTTGGCTTACGAATGTATTCGGACGCTTGTAGACAACTTTTATGGATATATAGGGTGTTTCATAATATGCAGGAGTCGCTTCAAGAGTGAGCAGGGAACCGAAAAAAAAAAAAAAAAAATGGAAGAAGGTTCGTACAAACATGTGTCCTATTTGACCTTGTTTCAAAGTTATTACCACTTTTGTGTTACCAATAATCCGCGATGGTTTATCTTCATAGAATAGTATGCAAGCTCGCAGCCGTCGTGTCAAAGAATCTCGCAATCTTTCATAAATTCCAGACGAATAATACAGACCGAAAGTAACCATTTCGAGCACCTTCCACGAAGATAAACTATCGCGGATCATTGAAATACGAAGGTGGCTATAACTTCGAAACGAGGTCAAACAGAACACACGATTATGTGAACCTTTTTCACTGTATCTGTGTCTCCTGTCCACCCTTGAAGTGGGCCCCGCATGTTATGAAACACCTGGTATGTATTATCGTATGTTACACGAAACATTTTGACACCCCATTAGCATTCTAATAGGACTCGGCTATCTAATCATGACATCGATATAATATTGGTCAGATGAGAAACAAATCGAAGAACATACAGAAAAGCTATAAGATATATAGTGCAAGTTGCTTCATAGAAGTCACAAGTATATCACAAGTATATCGCAAGTCAAATTAAATTAGACTATTTTTAATACTTCTTGTGTGTTTAAAATAGTTATTCATGTTTTGTATTAATCTTGATTAATTGCAAGCTCTGATTTAAGAGTAAATAGCTTGTAACTCGTATATGCAACTTTAGATCCGTTTCAAATTTTGGGGATATAATTATGGTAGTCGTGTCTCGTCATAGTGCCAATAAAATTTCAATATGTTTTATATAATGCACGCAATATAAACATTAAATGCATAGGGTAAGTTACAAGGCTATGATTATTTATTTATGGTTATGGATAAATTATTTTTTATGTATGCATTGTAGTTTTGGTTCATCCATCGTAACCATGACCTAACGTGTGCGTACAATTAACACAATACGGGCGTATAAACAAATTTTTGTGATCTCAGGCTGTACATCTTTATTGTGACCCTACTACGTACTGTGGATCATTTTTTATCTAATCGTGCTTTTTTATTCTTAATAAATTTCTTACGTTTACAGGAAATGTTACATCCGGCGACTCTTTACGTTCGAGGCGACCACCAGCTGTGCACATAGAATTAAGCGGACCGCAATAATCCTTAGGAACTGTCAGAAAACCAGGCTTTTTGATTTACCGTTAAGTCCATCAATTGGCATAAAACATCTTCGAATCAAGAGGCTACTTATGGTTATTGCTCCATTAGGTAAAAATATAGGAAACGTGGTTTTCCCATGTTTCCCAGGATTCCACCTGTAAGCGACCAGTGGTAGGGCGATCACCACCGAAAAAGATTTTTCCTTTGCAACAGCATCGTCACCGGACTTCACTGATTTATCGAAATTAGAACAGTGAACATCTCTTTACCGGGTTTACACCCGTCAATCATTCACTACTTCACTTATACCTTACGCAATAGCGTAATTATCTTCTCTACAAGATTATTGGAGATATCTTTGAACTGTTAATCAAGTGTTATACTCATTAAACCACCTTCATTATCCTAATCGAGATAAGGGATCGATCTGTTCGTGGCGTCGATTGTCTAATCGTAACGAGAATTTACGACTCCCGTTGATGCGCTTCCTCGCAATCGCGTCTCTCCGCGACTGGACGAAAAAACAGGAAATATAAAACAATTATTGTTAATATACAGGAACACTATGGAAGAAGATGGTCAATCAACCCGAAATTGTCAAAATTGTCTGTTTATTTGATTTTCGGGCTAAACGTGCGTTTTCCATGCTCTTGGAATTTTCTTAATATTTGAATTGTCTTAATAATTATACCTTTGACTTTCGTATAACTTCGTCTACTTATTAGCCATAGTATTAAAACTTCTTCTGTTTAAACTAAATGTGACATTAAAATAAAAAAATATAAATTTAAAAAAATTCAGATTTTCAAGATTCTCGCACTTACCTTTTTTATTTTCACTAAAAACTGCACTGTTTCCCGAAAGATAATTTTTGTTCCCATTGAACGCCTCAAAAATAGGATTCGCATGTGCCCGTGCCATTTCACAGGCCTGCTATTTTTAGCAGGCTATTATGTCAATTTTAAAACTTCAATTTCGAGTTGCACCGATTCTAAGAGGTTAACACGGTTAAACGCAGCGAAATTGAAAAGTTTCGAGCATAAATTAGGGGCATGATAAAATCTTTATGCAATATCCACGAAGGAAAGACTTTATGATCACCAGGTACTACCTTATCTGACGTCTTCATTTGAAACTGCAATAACTTGCAAGTGCCTGACGCAGTTGCGCAAAGAAAATAAAGATAACATTAAAAATATCGTAAATAGCATTGAAATTTTATAAAATGATACGAATTCTATTTCAAAATGTATCAATGAACAGCAATTAATTAAAAAAATCTAGAAAAGTATGTTCGAACTCTGTATGAATACTTCGATGAACGTATACTAACTTAGATTTTTGTTTCATATGCAAAAGTTAAAGTCATCATTAAGTAAAGTAAATCGTAAAAAATGTACCGTTGTTTCGACGATATTTAATGCAATTTTCAAATTTATTTAATTCGGATCGATAGCTGTTTATTTAAAAAAAATAAATAAATTTTACAATTTAACATTATTTTCCAGATACACGTAACAGGGCATTTCTGCAATTTGCTTTAATTCCAATACAAGAAATTCAAAAATTAAGGACGAAACTGTAGCAGAAAGCTCGGAAGATGAAGACATTTTATGTGTGGGAGAACACCCTCGTTTAATGGTGCTTGATAATGTTAAAGAAGAAGAAAATTATCATGCACTAGTATATAATTAAGAATGCCCAATTATAGATATTTTTAATAAACACATTTCTGATATAATTTACGAAAAGAAAATAATGTGCTTTCATTCGTTCTTCGAACTTAACACTGGCTTTTATATCGTCGAGACGCTTAGAACAAATACGTGAATTAACCATTTGTCTACTTTGTAGTATACAGTACCTAATAGAAATTGGTTCAGGCCTATTTGCCAAAAAATAACTTATTAACAGCTCCAACTTGATAAAGATTTACAATAAATATAGAGGTCGTGAATTTTCGTTACTAACCAAAAACGTCACAACTGTCGAAATGCTACAAGCGTCGAATCGTAGGAAATAACTAAAAAAAAAAAAAAAAAAACTGGTATGGGACTGATTATAAAACCAAACGATTGAAACCAAATCTCCATTTCAACCCTGCGTCACTTTCGCATCGGCTCTAGCCATTTCAATAAAAATCCTTCGTTTCGTATAATACGGAACTGAAAGAAACCAACACTTTCTAAAAAAACTAATCGCTACGTTATAGAAAGTTCGTCTACGCACGTGAAATATCTTCTAGCAAAATCTAATTGACAATCTGTTTCAATCACTACCACTAAACATCTATCTGATTTCAATTCACTGCTACTTAAAGGCACAAGTGAAATTCTAGCTAATAACAGTTGCAAATAAATAGAATCTTAGCTACGTTTCGCTGCGAACAAAGCTACTTGCATATAAACAAACACACTAAAAGATATACAGAATGAAATCTGCGTCAATCTTTGTGATCACGCGAAAGGAAAAGAGAAAAAAAAGAAGAAAGAAATACAAACACAAGATTGTACAGCGAACGCCCACACTGTATCTCAAGCTTCGAAAAAATTAGCGACTACTTGGCGCATTCCGAAAAAAAAGAAGGAAAAAAAAAGGAAAACGCAACAAATCAAACTGGAAACAAGTATAGTATGCGTTGGAAACTTTACCTGAATGTTACAGTAGATTATAGAGGATTAAGAGCGCGCTGTTCGCCGCAGTGACGAGATCGTTCGTAGATTCTGAAAGAAACGACAATCGTGATGTTTCATGGAAATGTATCGAGTTCGAAGTTCGCGATTAATGCAAATTCTGATATTCCGGTCTTTGAATAAATCTCGTTTACAGCTCTCTTTCGTTGATGACCGCGGTTCTCGGATATTCATTAGGCGATACCTGAAGTGCGATCTTTCGATACGTGTAAATAATTCTCTCGAACAGACGTGTTCAAGGTAGTATTTCATTTGTATTTTCGAATTTTTGAAAAAAGAAAGACTTGAAAGATTGAATATTATTTGGCTCGTGTAAACTTTTGCACAATAGAATAACGAGATTACATACTTTCATTAAATTCGAAATTTAACTTTCGGATTATTTTTTAAGAAGATTCGATGTTCTACCTTTCGTGTCGTTTGGTTTCTTAGAATATAAATATTTTTTAAAAATATGACGTTCGACTGTTGCAATGAAACAAGGTCATATTTCATGAAAACTCGGTAAAGTGAAATTAAAATTCGATTCTTTTGTGAGTTTGCAGAATACGTTTAGCGCAAAGCAGTGTAACGCATTGTATATACATTGTACGTAATTTTATATATTATGTGAAATAGAAAACTATTTAAATTATTATTTGGGTCGTTCTCTGAAGCCAAATTTTTACTGTAATTCATATTGTATAATCTTCTTTGTATAAAGAATTTTGCATAAAATATAACGCCATATAGTGATAAAATTTCTGTTGATCACCAACTCTGCACGTAAAAAACATTACTTTGTAGAAAAAATTTTGATGAAGTAACAGTATGGTAACAAGATACCGTTGCAAGTCTGGTACCTATTAAAACACGCAAATAATGATTTCAAAAAGATAAACTTCCATGAGATATCAAACATTTTTATTAAATTTTTATACGTTTTGGTTTATTTTTACATGTTTGTAGTCGGCATAAATATATATAATTTTACAGTTTATTCGTCGTTAATATTTTCTAACGAAACAGTAATTTAATTCCTTACGTTTCTCTAACAGAATTAACTATAAGAACAACGATCTATACGGGCTTATCTGAACACCTGTAGATACTTTCATGAATATATTACACGTGTTATAGGAAACATTTTGGAAAGCACCATGTGTGTAATGAAATTCATCTATCATATCTGTATTGGTAAAGTTTGAAACAAATCTAAAAAATATATATAGAAATTACGAGACATTTAATACAAGTATATATTTTACAAAAATCACAAACTGTTTAGACAATTAATCAATTATATATTACACCACTAGAAATCCCCGATATCGAGTAAGACAAAGTCGACGTGGCAATAAATAAATAAATCAATAAATAACAATAAATCCTTAACACTTATTATTAAGCACCAAACGTGGCTATGCATACTGTACATTAATTATTTACTAAATGTACATTTGCGATAATATCTTGCGATAAATCTCAATTTCCACCAATACATACATATAAGTCATAGTCGTGTTTCATCAGAGTGCTAATGACATCTCAAGCTGTTTAATATAACACATGGAACGTGTCTACACATGAAAGTTCCCTATGATAAATACTCGAATACCTCCGCGAACAAGTGTACGTACGTTCTTTGCTTACTTCCATCAAAACAACCTATCGACCTCTCATTGCTTCTGATTCTAATAAAACGACAACAACGTTCTAATCGTTTTACCTTCTCCTCGAATTCAACTAACGTCACAGCCTTCCACGATCTTCCAAGGAATCAATCGTCATCGTACGCAATTCCACCGACACCTTCACCTATCACCTCGTACAGCAACGAAACACGAGAGTACGGCGCGAGTACTCGCGACTAAGAAAACGATTGCGAAAACCGAAGGGTGCGAGTCGGTCGACCCTCGAAGAATCTCGCGGTCACGAAAACCACGACGGATTCGAGCTCAACGCCGTGAAGTGCATACCTTGGACATTTTTGCAATCCACTTTTCCCGCCTCGTCCGCCGGCGGTATCCTTTCAAAATGGCGTTGGATCGCATTCATTCGCGTCACACCCTGCGCTGCCCATTCGCATTCACCTGCGTTCTTCTCCTTCCCGCATCCCCCTTTCAGCTTACCCCCTCTCGATATTCCTTTCCTACTATTTTTTTCTCCTTCCCCCCTTTTCCTCTCTCTCACGCCCTTTCTACCCCTTCCTTCTCATTCTGTGTCCGCCACTCGCTCACACTTCTTGGCCCATCGACACCTCAATCGCCACGGTGATCATCGGTGACCCGCGTTTTACTAAATTTCTTAGGATGACCGAAGTAAGAAATTAAAAATATATTTTTTGCGACAGAGATCGAGAAGTATTCGACGACGCGAACGACCTGGATCGACGAACATTGTCAGAAAGGGAGCACGCTGATAGGACATAACATTTCGTAAAAATGAAGCGTCAAAAGGAGTTGCTTCGAATCTAAAGCGGTTTTTAGGGTAAGATATTTACTATGCAAGAAGCTGCATGGCAGACAACGCGATAAAGACCAAGCGACGTTTGTTTATCATGATGTTACAAATATGGGAAAATCGTAGAAAATTGTATGTTTAAGGTTCTAGGTTTATAGTCTTTTTAATTTAGGAAACAGACTTTGTGCTTACTAAATGCCTTCATAATGAACGTGAAATGATAAACGTAGAATTCGAAAGTTCAAGCGTAGTGACAAAAGTTAACGAAATCTCTTCTTTCTTCGATCTTGGATCGTGAGCTGTGTAAAATCGTACAGTACGATATCGATCTTGATCGAAGCTAGTGAACGATACTAAAATGAATGAAACTAGTGAATAAACTGATCTGAAATGGTGATACTGAGAATCGTTAAGTTCTTCGTATTCACAGCAACTGCAGTTCTCGCAAATCCGTTCACCAAATCTTACACGCTGTACAAAATGTTCGTTCAACTGGTTTACGCCATGTTTCTATACGCAAAAGTTACATTCATTGTTATTTCTTTTAGGTTCACGTGCCTTGGCTTATTTGTTCGTCAACGTTTGTTTTTTAACCGTTATTGTCAAAAGATTAAACGACAGTTTAAGAACGGTGGGGTACAAAATGCAACCTCGCACATACACATTACAACCAAACACGAAGACGAAAATGATCGGCGATAGTTTTAAAAACATGTTGTAAATAGACTCTGTTAATATATTTCTTCGTGTAGCGCCGAGAATAAGATCGAAACACTTGAAAACACAGGAAACTTAATAATTTGCTGCGATGTACGCGCTTCGTAATACATTTTTATCGACAAACGCTTGAATATGGTGAAAAGTAGTGGTCAAATGACCGCCAATTTCTTTTTAATTACTTATGAAGATCTTAAACCAGTTATGGAGATAAGCACGATATATGTTTTACCTTGCAATAATACAATTTCGTACAGATTTCCCCTATTTCAATTTCTCCAACTTTCATAGAATCGTAAAATCTATTTGAAATATACAGTGGCGAAAGAACCACTAACTCTAACTGCGAATCCTTGAAACAGAAAACAGAATTGGATTATGTAAATTGATTGAAAAAAAAGAGTTGCAAATGAAATGCTGCGTCAACGCAACGTTGGTCCCGAATGAGTCAACGTTGCTGCAATGCCTCTGGCGCTAACGCGCGTCTATCATACGCTTTTTTCACTCGTCGAAATTCCGACCGAAACCACTTGGTATTTCGTGGATTAATGATCGGACGTGGTCCCCGCGCGCTTATTATCTCCGACACGCCGAATCTTTTAGACATCGAGGACCATCGAGGAGCAGAGAGCGTCGATATGAATTCCGCGACGTGGAAACGTGGCCCTCTCAGCCTTTATTATACAATCGAAATGGGCTGTACGATTTGTAAGGTTGTAACTTTGTGATCGGAGTTTGAGAATGTTTGCGATGATGAACGGAATGGGATGAATTTGAAGAGAGAGGAGATCTTATTCTCGATTACTGATAATTAGGTGTCCTCGGTGTGAAAAGTGGGAGATGAGGCAATTAAAGGACGAAGAGTCTCTAAGTGACGCAAATGGTACATGGTTTGGCATTGCTGATCATTTCTATGAAATTTTTGCGGATTTAAGGTGTTTGTTTGTGATCCTGTTGGAAAGCAGATGTGTGCGATTATATCGTTTAATTATTATACAGCAGGACTCGGGTTTTTTGCTTGGTAAGAGAATAGTTGTTACGAAGGAGTATATAGGTATTGTTATGGAAAAAATAAAATAAAAATATCGAGTTATAGTTTCATATTTCCATTGGATTTAGTCTCCTCAGCTAAATTGTATTAATCTGGTAAAATTACTTTCATACATCTTCGATAGCGAAGTTTGAAATAGAAGAGTTTACGTTGAACGATCGTTTGTATCTTTGTCGCTTAGAATTTTTAAAGATTCGCTATATTTACGCGTAATGCTTTCTACGTAAGAAAAGAAAAGTGTACTCTACTGTCCTACGATGTAGGTCAAAATCGGAGGCGGACACCTCCTACAACTCTCTCTTTATGAGTCACACTGATACCGATTATGATCCACACGTAACAAAATCTAGCCTGATAGAACGTAATATTAAAATTCGATATTGAAATACAGTTTTAAATTACAATTTTAGATATAGAATAAAAATAACGTATCATTGATACAGAAAATATACTCTTTGGTTTATAACAATTGATTTTGAACCAAATATTCTATTCGCTCTTCTCTTTTCGTCCGCGTCAATATTTCATTTTAAAATGGGCAATCTCTTCGTCGAATAAAAGTAAATTTAAAATAGAATTTACGTAATCGTTCAAATTCAATTCGAAGTAACGCGAAATGTACAAAATTAGCGCCGTATTCATTCGATAGGAAAATAGCGATTCCACGAAGATCATTTCAACGTGAATGTTTCAATCAACGATGAGTACGACCACGAGCATCGTTATTCTCTGTTCATTGTCATTAATTACCGATGCCTGAGCAAAATAGTAAATTTACGCGAAAGTGGTAAACGATCCAAGTCAATATAGACATGCAAATTTCGAACAATCTGTATTTCCCACGTCCTATTTTACTTTATGAAAGCCACTTTCCTTTCAACGTTGATAGAAACGCCAATACAGTTGCGATTTTTACGTAGAACGAATAGAAACGATAAGTTTGCCACTGGTCCTGTTGATTCAATCTCCAGTAGCTAACGTGAAATAAAAAACAAAAAAAAAAAAAGAAAAAGAAAAAAATTCTACACGCTGAATAAGAGAAAATAAAGTTACTTGTTACGGTGTATATTCTTCACATTTTTATCTTCCCTTATTCCGAATTAATTTTTTGAACAGCTGACTACGCCAGCTGAATCTTATATTTTTGTGTACTTTACTATATTTATGCTTCTTTTGTTTCCTTTTTTTTTTATTTATATATAATTATTTTTGCAATCTTTCCCTAGTAATTAAATAATAAAATTTGGCGAGGTCAACAAACACTAATTACATTTTAGCTGAAACGACTCTTTTACAAATTGCTACACTTAGTAATTGTTCGCGATAATTTTTAACGAGTTCAACGAACAGTAATTGTTTTAGCTCACAAACGACACTTTTGCAAATTGTTACACATAATGATTGTTCATTAGGAGCATTTGCGCCACTACCAATTTTTGTACGCGCAACATGGCGAAACACCGCTTCTTTATTAACCGTATTTTCGTCCAAACGATCCTTTTCCACGCGACATTTTACAATGCAGGACGTACACTCGCAACACATACGATGCCATATCCCTTTGCATTGGAGATGCATACGCGTCTGAAAATTACATCATCGCTATTATACGAACAACTCGGCACAAAATGCGCGACTATCGTGCACATGGTACATCATTTCAGCCGTGTATCAATTTTCAACCGGTGGATTTGTTAATTCGCAAAAATATACTCATTGTTCTCTGAATTTTAAATCGAACAGCGTCCAGCAGCGATATATAGGCGATAATTGGCCGATCGAATTTAAAAAAAAAGTTTCTTTGAAATCCGTTAGTTCTATTTCTTTTTAATTTATGCTTCTAGGTATTCGTTACCTTCACAACTCTGTTCCTAAATATTTATTATTTTTTACGTTTGATCGTTGATATTGGAACAATTGACCGATTTATTCTTAACTCATCTTAATACATTTTTTTTTATGTTATGTGTTTATGTTGTTTCTATATATTTGTATATTGTCTACTTTTAATTTATATCGCTTCATATTATTAAGCAAATATTAAGTTCCGAAGCAGAACACAAATACCAAATACAGTTGCTTGTTTATTCGCTATTTCTCACATAATGTCAATTGTTGTCCTGCTAAGATATTTTCTATGAAAAATGTTGCATAAACATAGATCGTTTAAAGTTTTATTAGCCAGTCTCTTTCTTTCTTTTGTGTAAGTTTAGTATATCGGCGAAATTTAGGTAGGAAAGCACCTCAAACAATCGTCATAAGGTACACATTTTGGAGGTGATAAATGCGACCCGAAACGTGTTAAAAACTGTTAGAGTCTTCGGATTCTATTATCTATAACATTATATATATTTTATTTTCCTCGAATTCACACCTTACAATTGCTTTCACATAGGTTCCATAATTTTATTTTCGGAAATTCCTTGCCCGAGCAAAGATCAAGCTTTCTCTCGTACGAAATACGAAATACTCTCCATACACGAAGTGAGAAAATTACGAATTTATAGCATAATGTCGAAGAATACGTCAGAAATGGTTCCTTCAGATAATATAGCGTAAAGTGCAGTTTAACGACGAAGCTGATGGGAACTGTGTTTGACGTTAAATGAATGCTACGAGTGCAGTTTTCGGATACATGTACACAACGTGATCCTAGAATCTGGGTCGAGCTACTGTTTATTACCGAATGGAGGAAATTTTGTAAGAGGAAATTTGCCGAAACTCCTATATTTCTACAAAAATATTCCTTAGAAGAAAACGTTGCATCATTCCATTCCATCATATTTTGCTGTATCTTTTCCTTTTTTTTTTTTTTTTTGTATGTGGTGTGTGTAACTTTTCACGCTTAAATCGATGTTTATCGCCATAAATAGAGAGCTGAAGATTGACAGGTAATTATCAACGAAGTATATGAAAAATTAGATAAATTTAGTAAATGACGGGAGAAATCACGAATCGCTTCCTCAAAAGCGATATTATTTGACGATGAGATATTCTCAGTTGGCCAATACCCGGAAGAAGGAAACACAAACGCTCGAAGCGATTGATCACAGCGCAGTAAGCCTATTACCTCCAAAGATATAGCTTTATACTAATGCAATTCATACTTCCCGATTCGAGAACATCGTGCAAATGTTCTACATGCACAAACGAATCGGGCCAGGCAAAGGTCGTGGCTGACGTCACAGAGTTGATTGAACGAAAGAGAATATAAGCGAAGATTTTTCATGAATTTTTAAACAAGTTGTTCTATTTCCGTGCCACTAATCATTAACCGGAAATAATTCCCACTGATTGGTGTCAGAACCAAACTAACCATGTTACGAATTAATACACAGTGGCAAGTTTGATAAATATTTAGTAATATTAGGTATTTGGAAAGTCGATATAAGTAAGAATAAAATTTCGTCGAAATATGAATTTTTATTATGAAACGTGGAATTTTTGAAAGAATCTTAAATTGTGAAAAATTAGCCAGCGAAATTTCGTACGTTGAATATTCTGTTTCAACCACCGATTATTGAGAAATGAAGGTTTAGGAAAGGATTTTTGAATTTGTAACAATAGTAATAGTATATGTTTTGTTCTCTGCAACTCTTTGATACTATTGCACTTAAAAAATTAGTGAAAGAATATTGTCTTACGATGAAAATCAAGAACGTCATAGAAAGCCACGCTCCATCCATGTTGACAAGATCAAAATACAAATTCTAAATATTTAAATACAATATAGTTTCTATACGAAAATCGGTAGAAATGTTAAAGATATCGTACATTTCTGTCCATGATAAATTAACTAAACTTGACTAACATCTGATTTTTTTATTATAATCTAAAATTTGGCATGAACTGTGTAAATAATCCAATATATTAATTTATTCCTTTTAACCTTTATACCGCAGAAAACGAAAGACTCCATTATGAGGCTACGTGACGAATATCGTGTATATTTCGATTTATTTGTCACATCTACAGTTCGAAAAAATATCCTGGATATTGTAATACATAACAATAACATCGTCCATTGTAGCTATAAGAAATGTCATAAATATTTATGTAAAATTTCGTAGTATCAGAATGCACAAAATTTGTCGTTCGTCAAGATATCGTAGATTTTCCATCAAATATATGTTTTCCTGCTTTTATTATACGTGGATATACTTTTTCATGTATCTTTCGTCGCGAGTTTAACCGTCTATACTTCTACTATAAACGGCTCATCATTACCATAATCCACGTATCAAGCCACGAATTTCCCAAATTACCACTTCAACCATTTCAGATACCATCTGAAATTCAAATCGAAAAGTCACGGTAAATACGTTAATCGCTATGTCCCTATGAAAAAAAAAAAAAGATCAAAAGCCTTGCAACAAATCTTTCATCTTAACAGGTTCCTCATCATCCTCGATTTTTGCTTATGACTTATTTATTTATCGATAATTCGCTGGATCCCAAACGCGCGATGAAATATCGTCGAAAGATTGGCCGTGTATAGCCCACGGCTCCTCGTCCTTTCTTCGTTTTCTTTTCTTTCGTCTTGCCCTTTTATCCCACATTTAATCTCGCAACCATTCTCCTCTTTCTCTTCGACCCAAAGAAAGATCGACTTCTCTATCCTCACCTTCCACTCTTCCTCTCGTCCTCCAGCGACCACTCTTCGCGAAATTACGTTACTGTCAGAAAAGTTCTCCTTCGCCTGGCGCAGAGGAAAGTTGGAGGAAAATCGCGGCAAGTTCAATCGGCTAGCTCCCAGCGCACGTGTATAGTAAAATATGATTCCACTTTTGTCAGAGTTTCGCGGAAACTCGACGTTACCCAGCCAGAAATTAGAGGAATTCGTTTTATTACATACTTGTACGATAATTCTCTCTCGAACGGCGAGAAGAGCGTAAACTTGAGAAATAACGCTTCGATACTTGGTACTTACGATTACTGAAGTGTAATGTGGGAATTGGGAACTTGGTAAAAAAAAGCGTTAACGTTTATCTTTATCTGTAATATTTTTGCCTATTACGTAATATTCTGTCGATATTCAGGATTGTTTAAACGTGGAATAAAATTTACTTACAATTCTACGAGTAGCTGTTGATGAAAGCAACGCTCTACGTATTTCGTAATTCTGAATATGTAATCATAAGACTGTCGTAGAAATGAAAGAGTTAAAACCATGGTTTATCCATATTTATTTTTAAAGTATTTGAGATTACAATCGTACAGTGTCATTTTACGCGCAATGAGAGAAAAAGATACTCTTAAAGGCTTAAGAAAGTCAAACAATTCCTACGAAAGTATTAATCAAGACGGTGTTAAACATTCAACTTGAATCGATCACGCTTGAATCAACTAAAGAAAGGAACGGAATATTTATATCTACTGGTAATATTCCAAGAAGGAAAAATTGGATAGAATGCTTCGCAAAAGCGCGTTCCAAATAAAAATTAAGTAAAATCATCCACGTTTAAATTAACCTTCTCTAACACTGTGTACATTAGAAGTTACATGTACATAATAATATGCAATTCTATTTACGTTTCGCTATACCATTGTATTCTAATATATTATTACATTGATCCTGAAATAGCCATTTATAATTACTACAATTCAAAGTAAATTAACGTATTGCAAGTATAATTATAATTCTTCCGTCGAGAACAAAACTTCAACTACAAAAACTGTCCGAGTAGTATAAGTCGCAGAAATTCATACAATTTTACATCTTCGTTGATAGGACGTATAGAGACTAAATAGCAATTTGTGTGAAAAATCACTGAAATATTGCAATAATGCGAAAAGATACGTTTTTAATTTTTGTTACCTGTTAAAAATAGCCAATCTAAAAAGTTTTGTATAATTTGTATAATATTTTTAAAATACTCGAGAATAGACGAGTAACAATAACATATTATTTAGTTTCTAAATCAAACAGAAAATTGTTTAGACAATATAGAATTAGGCAACAGCGAATTAAATTTTAAAATCGTTTTTTTATACGAGACAAAACATATGACTTATCACACTTTTCCTCCGTAGCCTACAAATATCGTAAGTAGTAAGTATACTTCGGTTATTTTATATATTTTTGCATATATTTATATGCCCTGTGTGCTCTATCTCTAAATCTCCCACGAACGAATAAAAATCCTCACTCTACATACAACGCAAAATTAACACGCAATTCTTCCCAATAAATTACTCGAAAACGAGAAAAGAAACAACTTTATCTCTCTTATCACTTTCCACGCTACCCTTCGGCAGAAAAAGGAAAGGTATCATAATACGCAGAAATTCTGGCGAAAACTACGATCCAGCGACACTAATCCGATAACCAACAGCCAGATAACAGCGATATAAGAATAACAACGATGACAATAGGAAGAATTCCAGACGAATGGCGATAGTAGCCTTCGCCTTGCTTCGTCGGCTTCCCATTTATCATTGACCCAATTTCGCTGCTGCGTATCGATGTAATTTATTAACTTTTCATTTCGACGACGCTTTGATATCGTCGATCTTCTTTTCTCTCTCTCTCTCTCTCTCTCTCTCTCTCTCTCCCTTTTAGTCCACACGCCAAACAGAGACGATGACAGAGAGACAAAATTCGTAGCACGCATTTTTGATTATCGGTGAATCGACGCAGCTTGGATCGCGCGCGCGTGACACGCCAGCACATCAAAGTGAACATCCGGGACTCCGCATCGGCGTGTAATGCATCGTTTGCTAGCAAACCGTTCTATCGGAAATGCAGGTTACAGGCCACCGAAACGCAAACGCTCCTCTACTGATTCGTGCAAAATTATCGATCTTCGACCGGACCCGAACACGCGGCTCCCTTCAACCGAAAACACTTTGTCCTGACCTGTACGTGCGATGCACAGATTTATTGCCCGTTCGAAATTGTTGAAGAAAACGAGGCGCTCGTGGATACGATGCTTCAAATAGAGGATTAGAGATGGGGCTTTGCCGAGAATTATTTTTAACACAGTTTGCGAATCTCCGAACATTGTTGGATTTATTCGTTTATTAAGGAGCAACTTTATTTCGTTAGGATAAAAACACGATAGCGAACACAGTAGATGATAGATTATATACAAAAGCTATTTGCAAATCCAAACTTTTCACCCCTGGCATGTCTTTAAATTATTTATGATTTGTCAATTGTTAAAACTCATTGTTAATTTCAACAAATATCTTTAAGTTACAGGTGTTCCTAATCCCTTTGTTTGTTATTCCAAGAACTTGTCGAATGTAATTGAATGTTGTCGATAAATCAATTATTCTCGTCGCAAGGAAACACCAAACCATCGCGTAAACTGTTCATGAAATTACCTAGTCAATCTGCAAATTAACACTTTCCATTTTTTCGCTTATACGACAATTGCATCGTTAAAGTTCGCACTTTGAACTTTCATCGCTATTACGATTCCAATCGCCGTCAATATCGTTTGGAAAATCGTTCTATCTATCATAGCCGTGTTATTAGTCTGTGAACCGTAAAAACCAATCGACTAAACTGCGGAATTTCATGCGTTTATAAGAAATATGGAAAAATGTATAAAGTTTTCGAAACGAGCTTCTCATTCTTATATTTTATACTGAAATATAAAGAGTAAAACGGAGGAAAAATTAGAAATATCTAAAGAGTAGAACAAATCTCCGCTAGGGTCCCGATGCTTTAGTTGTGTTCATACAGATTTAAATTTATATAAGAATCAGCAGTTTGATCAATTCAGATAAATACGTATATTTTCACCGGTTGGTATTTCTGAAAAATATACTTGTACAAACATCTACAATATCGTTTCCCTTTTTCTCTGTTCTTTCTCTGTTCAAATGACCTGGAAAATTAATTCGCGTAACAAATCGCCAGTAAACTTCAAAATATTGACATTTGTATATCGTTATGTGAAGACTATTCTTGGCTGATAAATAGAAAACACGTTATATTTCATCATCAACAATGCATTAGGTAATAAATTATAAAACGATGTTACGTAATTTATAATTCTTTTTGTTTATAAATAATTTTTATATCAGAGGTTTAGAGGTGCTTGTTTATAAAAATCTATTGTAAATAGCAAAGTACGTACGTGTTTGCTGTTTCTTACAAACTGAACACAGACTCTATGTTATAAAAAGGTATTGCTTATTGGAAATGCTTGAAACGAAAAATGTATTTTGTGAAATCCGGAGATATACTTTTCTAAAATTGTCAATAGCAAACGACACGTTTCCTGTTTTTTAAAGTCGTTGATAATAAATTATATATGTGTAATATATTATACATATACAAAATATTACTTACATTAGTAGCTCTGTTATAGTAGAATCGTTGAAAAGAACGATATCGAAGAATTTTATTCTTCTTCGAATTTGTTAAAACATTCTATATCTTGTATCAAGTAACTTATAAGAAAAATATAAAGTTTGACGAATATAATGCAATGGAAACGCTCCATGAGAATGATCTAGTATGGTATAATACAGTACATGAAAATACACGATGATTAAAATTCAGCGGTATTCGATTTCAATTCCATTTCAATCGAAACGAAACGTTGGATCGCGTAGCGTTGTTTAAAAAATATATAAAATTGGAAATATTAAATATTAAATATGGAATGTAGAATATTAAATATAAAACGTAATACGTGAAATGCTGGAACGTAAAAAGTGGATATAAATATGGAATATAAATATAGTTGTAATAAATATACATTTTAAACGGCTGAATGAAAACATGTTCTTCTTACAGATACGTCATATTTTCTAAAATTATTCGAAATTTTCTAGATTTTGCGCGATATTCGGGACAAATGAAATCTTCACATGGTAAACTTGCTTGAAAATTTTCGAAACAGAAAATCGAATGTCTATCAATAGTTAAAGCGTATTTGATACGCAACGCGGCTCTGGAGAACAGGAAATATTTCAAATTTATTATCAATCGTGTTTAATTGACACGAATATCGAATTTATTGAATTTAAAGCGTATCAATTTCAACAGAAAACAGAGAAACTAAAAGTACGGCGAAGTGCAGTTTTTAAAACAGCATTACGTACAAACGATATACATTGGACATTGAAAAATTATGCGTTTATAAATTATGTTTCGCAAGATGTGATAAAGTTTTTCAAGAGAAAAATACTATTATAAAGAACGAGTATTACGTTTTATATATTTATTTACTACGATTACTATATTTACGATATTCATCGATATTTATGAAATTATTCGATACAAATAGAGGAATATTTTTTTAATGTTCGACAAGAATTAAGAAACTTGAAATTGGAGATATAAATTTGTCAGAAATTCAAACGAAACGTTAGAAGAATTGAAATATTACTTTTTATATCACGTTTGGTATTCTTGAATATTTTAAAATAATTTACATTAAATAAAATATCCGATATTTAAAATGTGAGATTTTAATTCCGTGTTAATAATAAGAATCATAGAATAAAAGATAAGACGCAAAAATATTCTTAGAAAAGTGTTCGTCAACATTTACCCAAACTATACTATATTCGAAGAAAATTACATGTTTTCCAAACAATCGTTTGATGTAACACATAAAGAATATAAAACGTATCTGAACTGTGTATTTTAAACAAACGTGCGAAAGCAAGGCATCCGCAAATTCTATAAAAAGTAGAATAATATACATAAAAAGTTTTAAACAGTTTTTCCTGCGAAATTTCATTTTTGAGAATATGAAATTAAGAACCTCTATTCCATAATAATTTACCAAATAATACAATAATATTACCGAATTAATGAGTGACAAGTGTATACTGTTGTATCCCTCTGTTAATAATTTTACATTTTAAATCATCGATTTATATAATTTGTGGTCAACAAAATTAGTTAACACTGGTAACTTGCCACTTTAATTATATATTACATGTTATAATATTAGTTTAATTGTACAAGAAAATTCAGGTAAATAAACACACATAATATTTAATTGCGTTTCTTCGTTACTTTTTTACCAAATGCCACCTTCAACTCACAAATCTATTAAATATATCTAACAACGTACAAGAAAATTCATCACAGAGAAACATAGTCCAATAACAAATGCTCATCTTAAACTTTATTTTCTGCGAAACAAATCCTCGAATGAAACAACTGAATCTTATTATTATATTCTTTACTTATCTTTTCTTTTGTTAAAATAATTCGATCTAGTTTATCTTCGTCTAACATCAGGATATTCCAACTCGTCTTAAATCTTCATTTTCTCCGAAACGAAGCTGCAAGCTCAAAAACTTCATTGCGCATCTTCTACCCAAGTCTTGATTCAGAGTATCGATCACGGTACACGATCAAGTCATCGCAAGTCAGGCACCGGTCAAGAGATTTTCATTTGATTCGGTCGAACCGCTTACTGCGAATCCTCTCATGGGATTACGTGTAAACGATTTCGTCCATCATATCATCTTATCTTTTAATTCGTCCCGAAATTTCATTTTCTCCGAAATAAAGGTTCGAACAACTCGATTTTATCGTAACATTTTTTATTTCTCTTCCTCGCAGAAAAATATTTCTCTGTACTTATACCACGAATCTCAAAATACTTTGTGTATTAAACAAACTGAAAATTAAAACTGAAATAAAAGCAGAATTCGCCGAATACGAAATTTTCTACGGAACAGTCAATGCAAGGTTTTCGCCATTTGCTTCGGCGGATGGGAATCGAGCGAGTCCAGCTACGAACAGCGGATCCGAAAGTTTGGACGGGACGTTGGAAGCGGAAAAACGCTCGTGCATTTATTAAATTACATCGGTGGAACTATTTCATCCGCGACGAAGGAGGGATAAGGACGGGTGCAAAAAAAAACGGAGCATCGAGTCGCGAGTTGGCGAATTTAAAAAACCAGCCTCGGTCTCTAGAAACGCGTTTCCTGGCAGCCGCGCTTAAAAGCACTCCCTTTTGGCCGGCTAAACTCTTCGCGGTGAAGAAGCAAACAGGAAAAAGGTAGCACGCGCGACCAACGCCGAGTGTTTCGGCCGTGCGTTAAACACGCTCGCGAGTTTGTCGCGCGTCCTCGCGCTGACTCGAGCTCCTCTCCTCCTCGAATCGGAGAAGCTGAATTCGTTTGTCAGTGAAAAAGAATCCGCCTCGTGGTACTGAGAATTTCGAATGCATTTCGGATGTAACGAAATTTATAGTTGAAATAATTTGAGTGTGATAAGCCGCGTTAGACTACTACCGTACTTACTGAACCTTTCGTTTTTATTTTTAAATATATATATTATGAATTGTCTATACGTTTAAATTATTTTAATTTAATGAAATGGACGAATTTTTTAGAGGAAGCGAGGAATGTAAATTGACAGAGGATTTTTATATGGAAATATGTTGCAGAATGTCTTGCAATATGTTTGGAATTTACATAGTGAGAATCGAATGGTGCAATTTTCAGAATTGTCAAAGAATAATAGATTGTACAGGATTTCTACCGCTTTAAACATTGGAAATTACTCTACATTCTAGAGAATCCTATTTTTAAGAAAAACGATCTTCAAGCAATGACAACAAGTTATATTGTAGTGAAAAAGAAGTCTATGCTCTTTCTTGTTGATACATCCTTGTTCAAATACAACACTCTTTTCATTTTGTTTTTTGGAAAGTTTACTTTACGTATACGACTTCCTTCTATATAGCAATCTTTCATTTCATTAGCTGCAAATACTCTAAAAAGAAAGAAAAGGAAAAACAATTTTTGTTACATCTGTAAATTCACTACAATTACAATTATTATACCCTAAATTATTGTATATATTATACTCTATCCTTGGAACTTTTGAGAGACAAATAAACATTTCTTAGAAAGTAAAAATGATCATCAATTGTTAAAAAATATGATGTAGAATAAGTAAGAAATATCTGATAAAATTTCAACAAATTATCAAACGTTAGTCGAGTTTCACGCTGCTCGAAACATCTTAAAGCTGATTATCCTTCGATTAACGATCTTTCCTCTTTAAAATCCAGGATATACGTTACAAACAACGTTGCATTTAGTACGTACCTATCAATCAATGAATACCTAAACAAAAAATAAAATACCAACACTCCTTAGGAGCAAAGTAAAACACCTCAAAAGAAGTTCAAGTCAAGCACAATTACTCATTGTGCAAGCATGCAACGGGGCTGTTGCGCCAGCTGGAGGAGACCTGCGCAACGTTTCCTTCTGACAACGTTATTATCGCGAATAAACTATCAGAGGATTAAACGGAACGAGCAGCCCAAGCGGACAGTGGCCTCGGAAGAATAACAAAAAAATTATTTCCTCCGTTGGTTTCGAGCACAAGCGTTGCCAGTCTTAGCCGTTCTCTCTTCCTCTTTCACCCCTCTAATTTTCTCTCGGTTTCCTTGGCCACGTTCGTGTTTAGTCTACGTAGACCACCACGTGGCAGTTCTCTCCGTGTCGAGAACCTTCACGTTTTATCGTGAAACGAACGCCATGAAGAAAGAGAGCGAGGAATACATAGACGTGGCCGAAAGATCGTTCGAAACTCGTCGGCGCATGTTCAACGACGTGTACGCTCCTTTTTTTCCTACTCTTTCTTCTCTTCCTCTTCTTTTTTAGCCGCCTTTTTGTCAACGTTGCGGCGGTTTATTTTTTCGGCGGAACGATGAACTGCCGCAATTAAGCGGCACGAAATGAAATTAATGCGGCATCGTTGCTCGTTGCCCGCGAGAAAGACAAACGATCATGTACACCCCTGTTCATAAGTAATAAGTATTAGCACACGAACCGAGTTTATACGAAAGGTGATAATCGGAGCAGATATTTAAAAACAGACGATTAATCGATCAGAGAAATATCTAAGAATTTGTAAAAGTTGTTCTGGACAGTTGCAATACGATAAATTAAGGATTATTAAGAAGATTCTCGTTTTCCCTTCTTTGATATTTGTACATCATAAGATATACGTAGAACGAATGAATTTAGAACACGTAACAAATTTATAGTGAATAACATGAAAATAAAAGCTGTGGGAAACATCCTATTTGCTCTAAATATTTTTCTAATATTTCTGCTTGCGCACATGTTGTCCCCAGGGATCTCTTAATTTAGACGTCATTGAGAAAATTGATTGAAGCAATAATTGAAAAATGTGATGTACATAAACGTGTTGTTGCCGTTATAAAGGTAAAATTTGTATTACATCATTGAATATACAGATTCTTTATTTATTTAGTATTCTATAAGCTAATTCGAAAATAATACTACGTATCACATGTTCTATTTTATACTATTTTCTATATAAAATATACTTCAACAAATTACCTGTCAGAAATTTCGTATCAGTGTTAATTTGAAATGGTTAAAGGTGACGTATCATTTTTCTAGGCATTTTTTAAAATTATTACACCCTGAAAAATTTGTCGAAAATGAAAGTATTCACGTTTCAGAGTATCGTATGTATCTACCATAAACATCTGCACGATAACAATTAATTTTGATTTTAAAAAAAACATGATTTTAAACAACATAATAACCCTTAAACGTTTCAATAATTTTCGAAGAATATTTGAAGCTTACTTTCCTGTAAGCGTGCCGATATTTATGAACGAGGATGTACGCGTAAACGTGGCGACGAGCCGAGTTTTCGTCTCCTATATAGAATCGAGGTTTGATTTTGAGAAATGGAGAACATCGCGAAAATATGGTGTTTATTAGCGATTTAATCGCGTTGTTAGCCTCGTTTTAATGGACCAACCGGCGATCAATTTTCTGATTTTGCACGAGAGGTACAGGAGTAGTCTTGACGTGTGTATTGGAGTTTAAATTTGTGGATGCAGAAATTATTAAGGACGGACCATTTGCTTGGTGATCTAACTATAGAATGGAATTGTGACGGGTCAGATTCTAATGTACATGCTTTGAAAAGAGTCGCCTGCGATTTTAAACATTAATCTTGGTTTAAGATTTAACTTAATTATTTTCCAACAATTATTTAGTATCCTTACTTTCTCAAAGTACACAAGAAGAAAGTTGTAATATTTCGTGTTTTCAATTAATCTACTTTCTATTCATTACGAATAATTCTTAAGTATTTATAAAGTTATTTATTGCTTAGCAGTTAGAGCGGATTTTGATTGTAGTCTGATAATGTAACTCTTGGTAACGTCGAATATTGTAAAATTTAGTACGTGTATCGATAATAAGTAAAATAATAATATAAAAATAGATATTTATACAATAAAACTCAGTTTTTCTGTATCATCGTGATTAAAATTTTTGCTGGAATTTATTTTAAAATAAAAAAAAAACGAACAAATTCTAAATAACAATATTAAATTATTATTAAATTGAAACTGACGCAATAAATCGAAACTGCAAAAAATATATGTGCGAAGCTTTCGAACGAGATATTGTTAATAGTATTTTCCAAAAAATTCTTGCTTAAAAACGGGTTTTTCTTAAAAATCCTTAAAATAAATCTGCAAAGCAACGACCGCGAACGAAGAGTCATAAAACTTTGAAAAAAGGAGAATGGCGTTCCAATAGCTAAAAAAGAAAAAATCTCTTCGTGACCAAAAAATATTTACACGAACAAGAGGCGGATATTTCCGTGTCAAGGCGAGGTGTTACCAAGCAGCCACTGTATTCGAACCTCCACGTGCGATTTCGAGTCAGATGTTGATCGTTACCATGAGATGACGTTGACGTCATCGGCTAAACCATCATTTTAACCACCGGTGCAACGACCACGATCGTGGCAATAGCGCTTATTCACTCGTCGACAATCCACGTTAAAACAACTCGTATTACATATCGTTCGAACGAACTTGTTAACTGGATTATCTATTGACACGATCGCTATGATATCTGCAGTAAATCAAAAAATATTTGAACACTCTTAGAAACCTTTTATAGATATGTTATGTGTGTTGCAAGAAACATCTTAAGAAGCTCCGTAATGAGACTCGTCTATTACGATGATATCGATTAAATTTGAAACAGATTTGAAAATGTATCTACTACGAAGGTTATATTTGGTGCAAGTATATATTTTGCAGAAATCGCAAAAGCGTTTAAACAGTCAATTATATATATATATATATACAATTACCCATTATAACAACAAATCTCAAAACCAAATTCACTGAGACCATCTTTCACACTTGTCGTTATGTATCATACGTTTAGGATGACTGTTCATGCTGCGTTCTAATTTTTTATTAAATTTTTAAATATATACATATTTGCAGCAAACACATTGTAACATCTATATACAGTTTCAGATGAGTTTTAAATTTTATCGATATCATCATCACAGTCGTGTCTCGTTACAGTGTTAATGGAGTTTTAAAATGTTATATGTATACATATAATGCATATATTATATATGTACACATAAATGTTTTCCGTGGTAAGTTTCCGAATACTTTTGCAAATGTAAATATATTGGATTGTCAACCTATCTTCTGATGTTTATCGATAGCAGCGAATGTTTCATCCAAATGTCCCATCCAAAACTCACATTTCTTCGATCCCTTCTCCTATCATCCTTACGCCATCCTTGTTATCTACGATACGTACTATAAGTTTGTCCAAATAAAAAATCAGACAATTATCGTACGAATTTTTAAGTCACACTTTCGTGAACAAACCTTGCTGTCGAAAGTAAAAAGAATTTCACTCGCGATTCCGCAATTTGGATCCAGTAGATATCGCAGAATTTATTTTCAACAGAAATTGACTGATTCTCCAGAATGTAGAAAACGCGAATAAAGCAATATCGACAGTCAAAGTGACGAGTTAACTAGCTTCTTCCGATTCATATACTAAATAAAGTTCTGTGTTTTCTTATTTCACGTTTAATTCCGCCGACGTGTACAGGAAAAGGAAAAGAAAACGTGACAATTATGCAAATGAACACGCGTCTATCAACTTCCTATGTTAATTCGATTCCTATTTCCAGAACCATGACTCGGTTTGATTTATTTCAACCGGAATGCGGTATAAATTACGCGAGAGCTTTGAAAGAGGGTTGTAGAGCCAGGGGGAAAAAAGCTGAAAACGAAGGGAACGCGTCCGTGGAACGAACAAAACGCGCAGAATTTTAGGCGAAGACAGGGAAAAAGAGGCCGGAGAAGGAGATAAAGCGGCACAAAGAGTTGAATATTAAAAAGAGGAGGACAAATACAGGTAGAAACGCGAAACAGAGATTAGAAGGCGCCAAACGTGCAGCACAAAGAGTAGAAACGAGAGAGGGAGAGAGAGAGAGAGAGAGAAAACGCATTATTTCAGAAAGAAAATACAACATACCGTGGCTGCTGAAAATATCCGAACACCTAGCGTGAACAATTCTTATAAATATATTATGCTCATTATATTACACTTTTTGAAATTTCAACATTGTAACGAGACACGAGTATGGTGATTATAGCGATCAAATTTGATTTGAAAATCTACACAGAAGTTGAAAGATATTCGATGCACGCATATATTTCACACAGAAATCGCAAAACTGTTTAAAGTATTCGTCAATTATTCCTTATATTAATAAGTCACAATTTTCAGTGGAACTATACTTATGAATACATTATGCTCGTTATATTATACTCTTTGAAATTTCAACATTGTAACGAGACACGAGTATGGTGATTATAGCGATCAAATTTGATTTGAAAATCTACACAGAAGTTGAAAGATATTCGATGCAAGCATATATTTCACACAGAAATCGCAAAACTCTTTAAAGTATTCTTCAATTATTCCTTATATTAATAAGCCTCAATATTCAGTGGAACCATACCAATTTGTTACTAAACATACGTTTGTAAGAAATATCTTGTAACTTCTCATATATTCATATCCACATTCTTGTTCACAAATGATATTGTACAAATACCGTTCCCTTTCGACAACGTGCCGTGTATATACGCGTTAAAGCTTTTATCGCGCGATAAGCAATTTCAATCAAACGCGTAACTTCGTTTCGCTCGATCGACGTTGAATCGAGGTTTTGCATTGATTACCATGCGTCATCTAGCCGCCTATTTCCTGTAATAAATCATTTTTTCTCCGTTCCGACGTGGCGAAGAAACGCGTGAAAAACATAATGATCGCTCGCGAATTAACGTTAAGGCCAATTATACGACGCGTATAACAATTTCGCCAGCGAGATAAACCTATCCTGCGTGTCGCGGTAATTACATACTTGTTAAGCAATAATTGTGCTGCCCGCAATAATTTTCGTCGGGTGAGCGAGCTACGCTGCCGGAGAAAATGGTGCTAGCTTGAATGCTATTGTGAATTACGTTCTTACTCTGTTTAAGCTCTTAAAGTAAAGCATATACGTAAAATACTTGATATTTACATATATATTATAAATACTATGTATATACGTGTGCGCTAGCCATTGAAAGTATCTGCGCGCTTACTTGTTTTCCATAAAATGTGTTGCATCGTGTGATTCGATCGAATTGTCTTTTGACTTGGTCGAAGAAACATAGTTTTGAGAAAAGTGCATTTACCTGAACGCTCTTCTATGCAATTTTAATTGATCGTTGTATCTTTCAAACAGCTATAGCTATATTAATTTTACACATATATCTTTCAAGTCATCTATGCGTTAGGAAGATGTAAAATCAATTTTTCGGAAGATGAAAATAGAATGTTCTCTTGATAAAATTAGGATTAGGAAATTATTTTAATTAATGGACTTTTATGAGCGACGTAGTTACGCTTGTACAATAGAATCTTACGATGAAAATAACATTGATCCTCGTTTTTCCATAAATTGCAGAATTTTCGTATTACAAAGTCATCGTACGATTCTAAAGAAACGATGCTATCCTTCCTTTTATGTCTCCGTGTTTAATTTATCGATAACAATCTTCTCTGAAGTAGTAAAAACATTTTTTACATCGGAGTCGAGAAAAAGAAATGAAAACAAGAAGTAACTCACGGAACACTTTAATCTTAAAATATAAATAGACTTCCTTCTTTACTGCGTAAAAAGTGCTTCTCTTTTTAAACAGACTTTTTGTAATTACGTTTAAGCACAGTAAAGCTATAAGAATACGTAACTTTGTAAATAACATTTGTCTTGACTTTTTTAGGTAATACAAGTCTCTCGGCATTTCACTCTTATAGTATTCTACGGCCGTTTCGTAATAAAATAAACAAACTTGTTTACTCGAAAGTACTTTCTTATTAGGCTATTAAAAAGTTGTATTCCGAATTAATGTTTCGGCGAAGATTAAAAAAATTTATGGATCTTTTTAATAACTTAGCACGTGTAGTAAATTTTGTACTCGTCTAGATATTAACCGTAATTTTGTGAACAATAAAGGGACTTTATGTTCCTGTACTAATTACGAAAGTAATCCAGTAAGTAAAGACCGAGTTTCGTTGAATAGTTTTGGACGAGAGATTCTGGATCATCTGCTCTACAATTCGGGCCTTGCTACTTTTCACGTATCTCCTTAAGGTGAAAGAATTCCTGAATGGAGAACATTTTACGGACGATGACGAATATTTTACACAAATATTTCACTTAAGCATTACAAAAGATTAAGAAAGAAAAACATAAAATCATCTTTCAACCAAAACATAATCGCCCGACTTCACGAAAGATACCAATCGTCACTCCTCCTAACAATCTCGCAGCGAATCTCCTGGACACCTCCGAAGAACAAGAGAAGCTAACTACACTTCAGATTTAGCGATACGCGCTAGTAAATAACAATGTGATACTCGGCTAGGTGTATTCACTTTCAAGACATATATAGATAGCCATAATCAATATTAAATATTGTTATTCGATTGATTGCGTACGTAAGCAATTAATAAATAAAAAAACGTATATATATCTCCATAATACCTTTTCTTCTGCGTTACTACAACGTAATAGAATATTTTAATAACACAACAAGTTAGACTAATTCGTTGATAACATCTTAAAGAACTCTCAATATTTCTTCCAAATTGCAAATTTCCAAAACTAATTCAGTATTGTTACATTTCGCCCTTGCGAGAGATACGAAAGGCGACGAAAGAAGATCTCGAAAGCCACCCTAAAGGACCATGCCACCGCACATTCTGCCAAAGGCTGGAACAAACGAACCGACCTTACGAGGCACTTTTATAACCAATCAGTCCTCTCCACCTCCGCCGCTGGACACAATTTCCAAGGGCAAAGAAAACATCTCATCCATCGGACGAAAATGAAAAAGCTTTCCAAGGCCTCCTACCTACTCGTCAAGGGGCGCAGCGTGATGCAACCGTTAAGAAAGGATCGAGAGGAACGAAGCAGGTAACGATCCCCAATGGCGAAGAAATTACGCTCACCATTCCGGTCAAGAGTCACCCTGTAGAACCAGTCTCTAATAGGTTCGACTATGTTTTATGCCCGGGAAGAACGTGTTCATGATGCGAGGCAAGGATCGCGGTGTCAAGTTTCGGCGATGCTAGCTGCCGGCCAGTACAATCATACGTTAATGGTTAATTCTGGCTACCCCATAAAGCCAGCCCCTATAGGCCCTTTTCGAAGATCCGCCAGGCCTCGGTGCTGGTGTATACACAAGAATTAAAGCCAGTTCGGGCGGTTCTGGTGCGGCGGCAACCTTCGCTAGACCGCAACAGGTCCATTCGTCAACGTTCACCAAGACGAATCTGCCGTCTTCAACAATAACCGTGATACAGCATTGCCTTATCACACCGGCAACCTTTGCAACGAGCCCTCGACCCGAAATAATCGATTTGCGAAACGTTCGAGCTTCGGGGCCTGGTTTGCTAAAATCGATGGTTCACGCGGTCCAATGAATTTGAGAAGAATTTCATTTGGTTGAATGAAAAGTTTTATGGTGATTTTCGGTTTGGGAATCTTTCCTCGTTTATGATGCTAAATGTTTCATAGTTTGATCGTTAGAAGGTTTTCTTGATCTTGGTAAAGAAGGAATTTAGCGTTGATTTTCGTTGTCCTTGGATAATTGCTGGAAGAATGTTTTGGGTGGGTAGAACGTTTGAAGAAAATTGTTCTCAGGTTTGCTAGTGAAAAAATGTTGTTTCTTTGATAATAAAGTCTCCATAGTTCGATAATAAAAGAGTTTCGTGTTTATTTTTCTTCGTTTTTAATATTCTTTGTGACTTGGTGAAAAAAGAATTCGATGCTTTTTGATTGACTTTGTAACCGTTGAGTAGCTAAAACTGAATTCTTCTATTGGTTTCCATATGAAATTTGATTGTTTCAATCACTTTTATTATTTGATAGCGACGGTGTTCCACGTAGAATTCGTCGTAGGTCGATTACTGCAAAACTTCATGTTGATTGTTCTTAGTTTTGGTAAGGTAATTCGAAGTTGACTTTCTGTTATCGTTCGATAATAGAGGAATGCAATACTGAATGCTTTGATAATGAAAGAATTTCACGCTTACCTTTCTTGGCTTGATAAGGAATTTGATGTTGATCCTTCTAATTATTTGATATCCGAGGAATTTAATCTTGAATTCTTCATAGCTTAATAACGAAAGAATTTCATGCTAATTCTTCTTGGTTCTATCAAAGAATTTTATATTGAACTTTTATATCATTCGATGGTAGAACAATTCAATGGCGAATAGTTTACAGCGTGACGAAGAAATTATGAAATGACAATTTTTCCTAATTTGACGAATTAATAAGGAGACGTTAAATAACGAAGTTGAAAGTCGCAAGAATATCGATACTTTAAAAATGTATTAACCAATGGAAAGAAAATCAATTTTAATTCGGTCGAACAAAATACCGTTCACATTTACAAAATCTTATTTCATCGAAAATTTATCTGACTAACGATACATTCGACTAATATTCGAACAACTTTACATACAATCTTACAAGATGTTTATAAACATGTTATTTATAGGATGTTTAGTTAAGGACGTCGTTTATAAGATGTTTATAAAATATTGTTTTCCCGACGATTTCAAAACGATAAATTCTGTCAAGCTAAATTTATTAAACACCAACGATTCCACTCATCTCGGCACAGCATCTGGCTATTTTAGCGCAGTAGACCTATCGCTGTGTTACCAAGGATGATGTATGGTTTCGGTAATTGGTTTATTAGGTGGATAATTTCATGTTCCTCTAGGATGTAAACATCGGATGCTCGGTATATAAATGTTGCGTATGTGCAATTTTAAAGGAGAAGTTGTAGTCCCTAAGCGGAATAAGAAGAGAGCGATACGAACCAAAATTAAAAAAAAAAAAAGAAATAGGAAGAGAAAGAGATTGAAATGAAAATCAATCGAAGCATCGAACTCGACGGATCCTGGCCATAAAGGAAGAACGCACGAAGCAACGAGTCTACCTGTTTATCGTTGGCTAACGAATGACCGGTTGCTCGGTTTTCAACCGGTGGTCACCAAACCATCAGAAATTCCGCCTTCTTAACCGGATAGTCTCGCATTTGCATATAGATGACGAACCGTAACGTATAGCCACCTTAGAACTAGCAACCGGACTGACTTCGATACTTTTTTCGTGATATAGATCGAAAGGATCTCGAGGTCGAATGATGCGAACGAGAATGAAAAAAATAGAGAAAAAAGAAAGATACAACGGACTCACGAAAGCGAAACAGATTCGAATTCCATCGGTCAGTTGGACGGCGAGAAATTACCAAACCAATGAGTTACAATCCGATTCTACGATAGAACGATCCTCCAGATTTGATAATTCATCGAGAACTGTTGAAATATCATACTGCGACATTTATACGAGATACGCTTGTTCGAATAAAATCGTTTTATATGGATGAACATATTTTCCTTTATATCATATTAATGATTCGAATTTGTTCTGTTTTTTGTTTTATTTGCTATTTCCGTTGCATCTATTCGTACGCAAATTGTGCGTGATCATTTCGCTATAATTTTATTATACCGCATTTCTAATAATTTCTTTTAAATTTTTAAAATTATTACAATTTTTGTCGATTTTTCTGATCTTACGTTTATTAACGATCTAAATAAACTTTGAAATTGGCTACTCCGATACCTTAGAAATTGTCTGCATAATATATATTTGCGTGATATTTATCGACAGTTGTATTAAATAGAGATTATTTGTTAATTAATAGGTTTTTTAATTTTTCAAAGATCTTTCGCGTAATTTATTCTACGTGATGATTAATAAAGGCTCAAAAATGTTAGATATCTATATATTAGGCTGTCCAATTATAAAGCAATAATTACTTTAATAAAATTTCGTATCGAATTCCTTTATCATCGCACTCAACATTCGTTGGTAATAAATAAACGAAATATATTAAAGATAGAAATTTCAGAATATTCGCAAACAAGGCAGGGGGAGAAAATTCATTCAAAGCAAATCCACGTCAATCTGTCAGAAAGCTTGCAGAGCAACAGAACATGTGTACGCGCTCTGATAATTTCCAGATCTAAAGTTGAAAAACTCGAAATGTCGGTGTCTTACGGGTTCAGCGGGTTCAGTTCGAGTCGATCAGTAAGATGAAAAGAAACACGAATTCCATGTGACAGCCATCGATAGATAATAATTAATATCTTAATGACTGAACATTGAATCAGAAATTAACTGTACAAGATAAAATGTTTAATATCTACTATACTTAGTGGCTAGTACTATACAACTATGTATTGTAAACTGCGTTGCAATTTTATAGAACTTGTCGTGATATACAAAAATAACAGCTATTTCGATACATTTTCCACCAAATATCAATCTATTCTTTTTCAATAAATCGTACAACGAAAACCAGCAATAAGCTACGATATAACCGACACCTAATAATAAATTACACGAACCAATTGTACGATCCTTTCCGCTATCATCAAGTTCAATTACAGTCCTTACTACGTAAACAATTACACGTTTCACGCACGTAAATTTCGATCGAGAACCGCACCGACCCTCGTGTCAATAACCATCCTAAGCAAATCATCCAGTAAAACAGCAAAGCAATCATACACCCCTAAAACCGACGTTTCTTGCGACGATAAACCAGAAAGGGCGTCAAAGTTACGGCGAATGTACCGTAGAAGATACTACATATGTGCCGTTATACAAGGTGTCTCGCATAACACAATACCAGCCAACCATTCTACGTGTAAAGATAATTCGAAAATGTCGAACACAATTTCTTCGTAGGAAGCTTCGTTTTCGAGAAAATCGGCTTTGAAAATTCGTACGTTCGATGTACTCGAACTTGGCTAATTCTGGACTGGATAGCGAACGAATAATCGACAGTGGGTTATTTTATGCGTTAAAATAAGTCGAAAGTGCATAGAACGTTTTCTCGTAGGATGCTTCGTTTCTGAAAAAATTAAATTAAAAGATTTATCCATTTAAAGGGAAATTCGTATTCTACATTTTCTATTTACTTTCCTACATAATATAACTACATAGAATAATCCTGCCGATTACTCGCTTCTGCCCAGTCCGAAATAAACAAAGTTCGTTTACACTGTGCTGTTAAACCAATTTTCAAACTGGATTTTCTCGAAAACAAAACATTGCACGAACACAAGTTGTCTTCTACATTTTCGACTTGTTTCTGTATATAGAATTACCCCTTGGCCTCTAGGTCCACCCTGTATATCCTGGTTGAATAGGTGAAACTGGTATCTCTGTGTGGTTCGTACAGATATATAGGAAGTGGGAACGGAGAGAGGTCTCTCCCTCTGAACGTAAAGGGGATAGAAACAGGGATACGTGGACCGTGGTGAACGTGGGCCAGACCAGTGTGGTCGAGCCAGTGTTCTATCCGCTTTAACAACGAGTTTCAGAGCGCGAGGCGCTTTCTGCCCGCTCCTCCTTCTCCTCCACCTTCTTTTCCACCTCTAGCTTCTCTGCCTCTATTCCACCGCCTCAACCTCCACCTCCGCCTTCGCCCTCGTCTTCGGCTTCGCCTTCGCCGCCACCTCCTCCTCTTCTTTCCTACCTCTTCGCTGTCTTTCTGAATTTTTCAGCTCTATCCCCTCCGCTATATCACCGGATAGAGCTCTAGTACTCGTTTTCTCCCTTCCCCATTCCTCTCAGTCGCTATCTTTCAACGTCCTTCTTCGTTCCATTCCTCTCTACTAGTCGCGCTCTATTAGCACGCTCTCTTTCTATCCTTTTGTCCTTCCTACGACTCCGTTCACAGCGAGCTACTCTACTACCGGGCTATCCCTGTCCTTCGCGGATCTATCGTCGTTGCATCGTGTTCACGGTTTTCGACCAGCCTCGCGTCATCCACACTTCACGCGCTTTTCTCCCTTTTTCCGGGGCTTCGCACGAACCAGTCTCGGTGAAAAGTTAAGTGTCCTATGGACGAGTATCCGCGACGAAACCGTTTCGCCAGTCTCGTTTGCTTTTTCCACAATGGTTCCACGAATGGATTTAAACGATACGCCAAACTTTCAGAAGCTACGGTGGTTCGCTTCTTGTCAATTTCTCGATGTCGTTACACGCGTAACGTAACTAACGTACAATTCTTGAGAATCGGGTCGTTCTTCGTAGATTGCGAAATTAATTTAGAATGTAACGTTTGCGACGTTATTTTTCTCCACTTTGCAGTTTATGTGCAGTTTATGCGCAGTTTATTTCTGAGCACCTCCTGTGAAGATCGAGATTTTGCGCACGTTTTTCGGTGAATTATTTTGTAATTAGTATAATATTAACGTTTCGTTCACGGTACGTTCTCCCAAAGCAAATAACTTCGTAATTGGTGTCACGTGAAACAGTAATTTTGTAGAAATGAACATTTAGCGATCGCTTTTGATCGTCGCTGCTTAATGATTTCGATTATAGTTGGGAACAAAGTTCGATATTGTATTATTGGAATTTTATTTGTTTACGACGGTTGAAAATTTTATTGATTAAGATTCTCCAACTTGACTTGCAAAACAAGAAGCAGTAATTGCAACAAATGTATATCTTGATACAAGTATAATGATGTATGTATCTCGTAAGATAGTTACTTCCCCATAACTTTGAAAATTTCATACTGCTTTTTTATTTCAAAATACAACTTCTACGTTAATTATTTGCAAGAAGGAAATCTCGAGTAAAACAGGGACATAATTCTATGAAATAATTGAACTCTGCACTGTAATTAAGGGGTAAATTTGATATTTATCATCATTATCTACCAAGGTATTAAGAGAAATAATTAACGAGCCTTATATTTCATTCAATAATCAAACGTGTAAAAAATCTGCGATGAAATAACTGGAAAAAATAAAAGGAGTATAATGTTATATTTTGTTCTCTAAGTCGTACTTTTATATCTCGTGTCTATCATTATAAATTAATTACGTTTCTTCTACCATCGATGCAAATATGCTTGAAAATTAACCTTAATATCGTGTTTCCTCTTCCTTAATGATATCTCAAAAATCAGAAATCAGAAATCGCTTAAGGAAACTTTTAATAATTTCTTTTTCTTGCGTAAGTTCCTTCCGGTCTAAATAAAAAACTTTTCGTCTATTAATTTTTCTTTTTTTTAATTTACTTATCACTTCGCTAGAAACCAAAAATGTAAGAAATATTTAACCATTTTATTTAATATATTTTTACCTGTAAGAGCGTAATACAAACTTACTCCTATTGGAGATAGTACGAATAGAAAATATAAAAATATTTCGTGTTTTGTTTTAGGAACGTGGACATTTCCTGCTTTTAGCCAGAAGGCTCTTCAACGTGGATATTTTCACTTTGTAGCTACATATTTATAATTTAATTCTACAATCCCATATAGCCATTCACAAAATATATTATACATCAATATTCCCTTTTCTCGCTTTTGCTCTCGAAATTAAATTTAAAAGATCAGGAAACATCGTATGAACATTAAAATCTAGTTTCTCTTTCTCAGTTTGTACAACTCGTAAATAACATTACTGCCATGAACACATAAATATTGACGCAAACAGAAATGCAGTCCGCTTTATTACAGTTACTTGAGCGTACAGTGACTACAAGAATTAACTATTACATACACATACTCTTATTTCCCAATAAAATTCTTTTATTATCTTCTCTATACGCTTTATTTTTATAGAATCAAATTCTTGTAGTTGCTACTAAACGATACGAAATTTAATATACGACGACTACAAAAGGTATATATCTTTATTTTTCAACGGAACGTTTCTTTAACGAACTCTACATTTCATTTTACAGTATCGGTTCTTTTATAGTCATTATGAAAGTACCGCAAAATGATACAAAGTTTAATATACGTTCGCCTAATTGATCAATATATAAATGCTGTAACAAGTATAATACAATGGTGTGCGAATATATACTTTTTGGTAGCCATTGTATATTCTATAACGACCCAGCGAATACGAAAATAAATTACGTATTCCAGTCCGACTGCGAAGTTTTGCAAATTGTCAAATGACACGTTGCGCTCGAATAACACGCGCTGTTAATTATTCCGCAATATAATACGATGACTCAACCGTGAGTGGAACTTTTCTCCACAGGTCGAAAGCTCGTATTGTTCCAGTGATTCCATAGTTCAGGAATGTCTGAATCGTGCGTGTCATTACGCGTAAGTGGGAGTACTGTAATTACAAGGGGTCGGTGATTACGATAGTTCCTGGCTAATGCCTCGTTGTCCCTTATAATCACGAGTTCGAATTATCGTCCAATTTTCAGTCAGAGTCAGCACGATAAAGACCACGGCGATATCTTTCGCGTGACTTTCCCTCTCTCGTTTCCCTTTTGCCCATCTTCGTTCCACGTAGAACTTTCCAAAGTTCGCTCGATGTTTTCCACGACGTTAATGCACCGTACGTCGAACGTTAGCGGAGCAACCGCGACAACCTTGTCGGAGCAACGATAGCCGAATTGTCGATATCAGAAATGATTTTCAATAAGCAGGCCTGACTGTCACCTGTCAATAAGTGATTTTCATCGTCGCGGGCTAATAGCAACGAGGACGTGCCTGCACTCCATGCAATTCTCACGCTCCGCCGTTAATACTGTTTATTTGCTATCGATCGAGAATAAATACGAAACCCCGCGAAGACTTTTAGATTTTCCGTTGCTCGATAGTAACCAAAGAATGTTCGTTTTTCGAGAAATTATGCTATTGATATATATTTTAGGAGTTTTAGTTCTACAAACGTTTATAGAAGTTTCGTAACTTCGAAAAGATATTGTTTCTACGAGCCTGTTGAATTTAATGAATGTTTAATTAAACGAAATTCTATCCGAATGTTCGCATCTTGTAATTAACGAAACGATAACTGCAGACTTGGGAAAAACGATCGTTGAAAAATAATAATTTTGATGGTTAGAGGAATAGACAGGATTTAGTGTGAAATAAAATTAGCAAAACGCAAATGGGAATCCGACAGGATACTAACGTAATCTGGAGTAACCATACCTACAAACATTTTTTGTTCGATTATCTGCTTTTTTATATCAGTTATTAATACTTTATGCGTTCATTGATAAATATGTTATTATACGGGAATATGGTTTATTTTAATAAAAATGACCTTTTTGTAGATTGTGCAAAGAGCTTCGCGAGTGATTATAAGTGGACGAAATATATACGTAGAATGCATTAATGGCAACATATTGACGGCCTATGTTTTTTCATGATTAAAGACCGGGAATGCCAATTATCGGTGATTTTGCAGAAAAGAAAATTTCTTGCAATATCATCTAGCCGAGTCGATCGATAATAATAAATGATAAACGGTAAACGCTTAAAATTCTTGCCTTTTAACTAATTTTGATAAAACCTTGGAAACGTTTTATTTAATCTAATCCAAACCTTAAGAACTTAATTCAAATCTAATTACGTCGAACCTCTTTAAGAACGCAGCACATTTTCCCAGAAACATGACACGAATCCGTACAAATTCGATCAAAAGACCTGACAAACGTACTTCCGATACTCTTAAGACCGCGTCATCGAACGAAACATCGTATTCCACGTTTCCAATTCTTTTCCGCGTAAGCTCGCGAGAGAACGTCGTTATACGTAGAGAAATGCACGGCAGCCTGTATATTCCGTTAAAACCTGTAGAGTCTCGTTTCGTTGAAAAACGGAGTTTCCACGTTGCCTAAAATTTCTCACGAAATATTTGCGACAGGGAACTTTTAAAGCGGCAAGCGAAGGGAAAGGAAGAAAGGAGCCGTATTCGTTCGCCGTAATTATAAGAGAGTAGTAACCAAAAAATTCACAACGTTATCGCGATTAACACAGTTGCCGCGTGTATCAAAATTCGCGTTTCGTAAATTTCGAAGGTACCGTTGTCCTCCGGCAGAATTTACACGCGTTGGTAACAGCTTAAAGTCGGCGTGCGCGAAAATTCGCAAATATTTCACGTACGCTCGGCGTCGCTGCTCGCTCGCTCGTTCGCTCGCGAGAGTTCCGCTGTGTGTACATCAAAAAACCGGCTTTTCTCCGTTGCATTTTCTGTCTAGACGTGCCTCCACTTATTCGTCGACCGACACACGGTCCTCGTCGTCATCGGGCTGCGCCACGATTTACCTTTAATTCTCATCAACGTGTATTTTCTGCGCCTTCCGTTTAACGCGATACCAAAAGAGTTTCTCCGTCCTGGCGAATGGCGGAAATGAGACAGGAAATTATTTACACCGGGCTTGACCTGTCGATACGAAATGTCTACGCGATGTGGCTATTTAACTTACTATGTCTGTTTTGTTAGATCTTTATACTTGGAACTTGGCGTATATTTTTTTCAAATTTAGGTGTTCGGATAAAAACGAAATATTTTATGTTGGTTGGTTGGGAAGTTGTGATGGAAATTTCTACGTCGATGAGAGTTTGTATGAAATTATTTTGTTTCGATATCGTCTATACGGAATTTGTAATTTTATATAATGTGTTTGAAGAATGTAGCGTGTATTTGAAGTTTAGATAACTTGGAAGATAAAATATTTTACGCCATTTCTTTGGAACGTTGCACTGAAAATTCGTACTTCGAACAGAGCTGTATATGAAACGAACGTTTCGATATCACTTGTATAAAACTTGTAATTTTCTATATTTGAACAACGTGATACACGTTTCTGTTAGATTTAGATAATTATTAGGTCGTCCAAAAAGTTTCTTTCGTTTTATAAGGAAATAATGAATGCGTAACATTTTTCGTTTTATATTACTTTATCGAATGATCCATTTTGTTCTATCAAAATAAAGATCGCAACGTTCGACAGTTGTAAAAGACTGGTCTGTAAATGAAAGACACTTTTCGGACAACCTAATACAAAATGAAAAGTTTTATATTACCCCTTTGAAAAACTCGTATTCCTTCTGCTTTGATCTGGATTAAGTTTTGTACGAAATTGTTTCATTTGGAGAAAATAATTTATATAAAATATATAATATAATTCACTTATTATTACATTTAAATATGCACTTAGAAATTAGAAAATTTCATATTTTGGGGGGGAAATTGTAACGAAAGGTTCTGCTTGGGTGAAATGAAGTTTCACATGAAAATGACTACAGAGAAGAGAGCATGGGTAGTAATTATTCTCTTTTAAAGAGAGGAGAAATACTCCAAGAAAAGAATAAGTAAAAGAAACGAAGTTTTTAAGAATTAACCGTGTCTAAAAGGAACGTTTCTCAGTTTCTTTGTACGTTCTAAGTGTTTCGTAAAATATGAATATTACTTCAGGGAAGAATTCATTGCGCAAAATAATGCGAAGAACTTGGTGCACTTGTTGTATCTCTCGCCTTCTTTCAACGTCGCAACTATTTTTAAGCTCCACTCTGTTGTATTAGTAAAATAATAATCCTGAATGTTAGTGAATATTTCGAAATTTATTGACATTATTAAAACATCAACTTCTCGTACAAAATTATCCATATTTCCATAGCTGTTCGTTTATTTATATTCAACAAGAAAACCTACTACCTATACGTGCAATTATTGAAACTTAAAACAGCGATTGAGCTATATGTTAAAAAAAGATTTACAAATCATTTCATTGAATTTTGATTAATAGAATATTCGGGAAAAATTTGAAACTAATATCTCGCTAAAATTACAACTTTGACTAAAATATTTATTGTATACTATTCGTGTATTAAATATTTTTCAACATTTGCAAACGTTCGTTGTATCGCTGGGATTTCAAGGATAACGTGACTTTTATATGCACACAGTTCCAATTCCTTTCTTCTTCGTACTAGAGATCATGTTCCAATTTCTTTTTCAATAATGTCACGAACGATCTAAGATCACAGTCACATCGAAACTAAGAAAATTATTAGAACAATTTTTATCGATTTTACGAAATCGCAATTTTGATTCCTTTTTTACTTGAAGTTACACTTACGCATCTCTGTTTCGACAAATATCTATTTCGCGTTTCGATATCATTTCCACATTACCAAAATTACTATTGCGTCTTTACTTAATTTTGCAACTGAATTTTATCGTTACTCCGAACAAAATTATTTTCATCGTTATCATTATTTCGAGTAAAATATTGATCGTTGTGATATTACATAGTTACGCTGTTAATTTTTTATAAATCTTCGTGAATTTATCGCCTCTTATGAAGGACTTACGCCTTTGAACTTAATGAGCTATGCCACACTAAAAACCATTTAAGCAACAGGTAACATCAGAATTATAAAATCGATAAAAATGGACTCGTCATATTTTCCGCCAGTTGTCTTTATATGCCAAAGAGAATTTGATATCGCTATCGACCATCAAGATTTGATCACCAAAATGACTACAAAACTCTCTGCCCTTTCTGTAAAAACATTTCCACTCGTCTAACTCTTTCTTTATTATTATTACTTTATTATTATTGTTGAGATTATTTGATGCGTGAACAGAGGAACGCGTGGATAAATTATAAAGTAGAAAATATAATTTAATACAGAAGTGTAAATACAAGTAGGAATATAATTTGAGCTGGTCCAGATCCGCACGCCAGCAGTGTTACCCTATGACTGAAAGCCCTGAAGCCATCGTCGCCTGTCTACTGTTTATGGTCTGCCTTCGTCCCAGTCTTTTATCTATACGCTGTCGGTGGCCTCAGTGCTTGAGAAAACTAAAAAGACCAGATGTAGAGTTTTCTTAAAAGTGGTGACCGCTTCAACAATTATTATTAGCCTTATTCAAAATTACATTTCAATTTATTCCTCAACAAATTCTACACTCGAACCTAGAGTAAAGTATTACTCGATGGTATTTCGCTAATTTCATAAGATCATTTTCCCTGGTTTTCAAATTTCCTTCTTCGCCTCCAACTCCCTTCTTAACCCTCCAACGACGTAGCCCGAGAGAGATTCACACGAGCCGTCAAATATAGCGTCGTCGAATCCCGAATACCAACGCAATGCAATAGTTAGGTTGTCCGAAAAGTTTCTTTCGTTTCGTAAAGCGATAATAGATGAATAACAATTTCTGTTTTATATTATTTTATTGAATTAGGTATGATCAATTTCGTTCTATTTCTACTATTATGTTCGTGCATAATTTAATAAACTAATATAAAGCCAAATTGTGCGTCTATTATTTCCTTATAAAACGAAAGAAACTTTTCGGACAATCTAATACTAATATTTATTTTGTATTAAAGAATCGAAACTAATAAACATTTTCACATCTGACGCTGGAAACGTAGAAAATCTCGAGGAAAAATAAATCTTCGTCGCTTCGTTACCATTACGCTGTTAGAAGAATTAATTTTACTTGATTTAATTTCACTCGAGGGAATAACGAACGATCAATTTCAAAAAACGTCTACCACACGACCGAGCGTAGCGGGCGCGTAAAAAATATTTTTCACGGTATCGCGTTCGTTTCCCGCGCTTATTTGCAAACTCGGCCGACGGCCAGCGGGATTTCTTATCGAAGGAGAAAAAAAATTTCCCAGCAGATCACCGTTTGATAGCTCGCTTCCCCCGTTCTACATATTCATCGTATGTAAAGAGAACGCCGTGAAAACAACTTGTAACGCAGATCCTATCCGTCACATAAATAATAGCGCTCATTATTTCCACCTCTTGAGAGGCAACGGCTTAGAAACCGGCGGCTCTCGATACCGTGAAGGGAAATGGGAGTGTTGCAGCGCGACACCCAAGATTCGTAACAAAGTGGGTGCAGCATCTCGTGTTTTCTCATGTTTAGAATTTTCATACACAGCCCTTTGTTACGAAAAAGGCTTCGAAACATACCAGTTCCGTGAGTTTAATCATCGAATTCGTTGGCTTCGCTTTCTTTTTCAATTTTCTACGTAGAATTTCCAAGTGATTCGAAATCATATGAAAATCCAAGAAATTCTATATACAATTTCCAGCTATAATACACTTAATACGCGTGGTTGAGAAGAAATTTGCTGTTTCTAGGAAATCTTCGTTATATCGATTATTCCGATTGGAAAATAAGATTCTTATCTCGAATCGAAGGCTTTTTTGAATAATCTTTGCAATGACAGAAACAACTCTCGCGTTACGATACGAGAAAAAGATGTACTCGAAGTGCACCGCTCTTCTTGATCAAAAAATCCTATCTGTCATTCGAAAAATGAAGACAATTCAAGTTTCATCTTCTTCTTTCTGTCGTCTTTCTCGTTATGCGATTTCAACTATTTAGTCACTGTTATACTTTGTAACAGTCTGTACGATATAACTTTACTCGAGATGTACAGCACGCGAGGAACGTCGAAAGCATTTCAACATACCTTGAAAAATGAAGAAACGTTAGATAAGATATTCCAAGGAAAGAGAACAGAATAGTCTCAAATTCGTCGAGAAATTTCGATTCGATGAATCTCGTAATTAAACGTCACGATTTTTTAACTTTCCTTCGAAGGTAACAATTTTTAATGAAAGAAAGGAAAATTTCCCTGTACGATGGTAGAAATAATAATATAAATACAGATCTTTAAAAGTATTTTACGTCAAAGTCTGTCGTCGTTACTCTGAAAGTTAGAATTTTTAACGAAGTAACTGTATTAATACCGAATGTACTAAATTATAAACAAATTGCTGTTTTACGTCGATGACAAACGCATGTAGATAAAGCCGATTAGTTACTAGTAATTCTGCAACTGTATTGAAAAACAATCTAAGACACGAATCTAGTTCAAATCCCACACGGATATATTTGTGAATAAATAATACTACACAATGAAGCTATTTCTATTCGTCTTAACTAGTTCAACAATGTTAATCGTTCGCATTTTTATGTAAAGCTAAACCTGTCGCGGTATATCCTTCCAGACTGACAATGAGCTTAGCACTTGAATAATGAAAACACGTTTAAATATATTGCGAGTACGTGAATTAAAGGAGACAATAAAGTATCGAATCAAATTTAGTTGAAATTCTGAAAGTCAATTATACATGTTCAAGATAAAGTATCTTGAGAACGGGCTCGACAGAAACGAAAATTTCTTCATCCTAAACCACTGTTTAGCAATTTCATTATATTTTAAGCTAGAATCACGTCGATTTCTTTTTTTACCTCTGTTTCACATTTACAAAATATTCCACGTATTATGTCACCATCCTTTAATTTATGAAACGCATCTGTCTAAACAATCTTCTAATAAATCGTATGTTTCACACGTTCGATCATCCTGATACGTACTTCTGACGCCTATCCTCTCTTAATCGTCTTTTTTTTAATCATTTTCGACCCTATCGCGTTTCATTATAATTAGTAGATTTTTAAGTCTAAGAGAAATATTAAAAAGGTCGCTGCTAGAATATGTTTCGAGTTAATTTTGAATATATAATTTCCTTGACTGCATGTAAAATTTCCTTTACAAATCATCTTTGAAATCTGTCCTTAATTTTTGCGTCATTTTTGCCGAAAGTTTCTCTTGCGTTACTAAAATCAATTTAATCGTCGAAACAGAAGCGCCACGATTAAAATATAAAAGTTCCAAGACCACGCGTAATATATACGCGTACCAAAATCCACAAGGAACGATATTTAGTATTCCACAGACAGACAGACACACACACACACACACAAGACACAAAGGATCAAAACCCTTTTCCATGTTATAGATACGTTTTCCACGCAAAGTGCAAAGAAGAATAAAGAAAGCAGATAAGAAAGAAGAAGAAGTCCATTGTTTTCTCACAAGGTCAATGTCCGCCATGACTCAATCACGACCGATAAGAAATCACTGACGAGAGGTAGCAACGGAACCGGAAGTGGAAATTGTCTGGAGGCTGTCGCTGTGTTTCCTTCGCGGTAAGCATCGTTTTTACCGGCGCCGCGATCATCTGTCGACGATTTGCGCTCAAGTTCTTCCTACGTCGCTATCGAGGGCCAGGAGAAAAAGAAGATTAAGAAAAAGAAAACGAAGGGGCAAAAAAGCGTGGCCGGCCCAAGAGGGAGCGGAGGAACAAGACTCGCTAAGTGACTGAGCGAGCGAGTGAATATGTAAGGAAGAGTCGTCGAGAAGGAAGAAAGAGAGAGGAAGAGAAAGAGAGAGAGAGAGGTTTGGACGCGAGAAGAAAAAGGACAGAGCTTTTTGTGCGCCCTCGCTCCGAGGGCCTTAGAGTAGCGTTCAGCCCGCAGAGCGGATACCTTTATTTTTCTTATTTCCTCTTTTCCCTTCATGTTCTTTTTGTTACTCCTTTTACGCCACGGTTCATTCGTCTCCTCCTCTCTCCTACGGCTACTCTGATTTTTCTTTTTCTTGTACCCTGTCTTCCTTCTCCTACTCCTTCGTCTGTATCGTCTTATCTTCGTCTAACATAGGTTGTACTCTTTTTACGCATCTTCCGACGCTCATATATTTTTGAAAAATTTTCGGACGTTTTTAGAAACTTTGTTTCTATTTTTTTTTTTTTTTTTTAGTTTTTAGTTTTTAGGAACTACGCCGCTGTTTCATTTGAACGATTTTTAACCACGCTACAAAATAAAATCTTCATCCGTAAAAGCAGGAAGTCTTGCCAGAAGATACCCTGTACGCTGATCGATATCGTTCGGTATTTAACGACCAATTAAAAGCAATGCTCCTATTCTCACGAAATATACGACAAAAGTTGTCAAGTACTTCGTTCGTAAAGTAGAAAACTTCACGAGTACGTAGGACGAAAGTAAACTAAGATTCCAAACAAACCAACATAGTTTCCTAAAATTTGACGACCTTCCTACTTTGTCTAAATCGCCTATCTTTTTCTCTTTCGTTCTTATTCTCCATACTCGTCGCTTGCAGTCCTTCTTTCTTGCCCAATTTGTTTCCTCTTTTTCTTTCGTAACTTCGACGACACCCCGGCGTGTAATTTTCTAAAATTTCACAATCCTGCTATCTCGTTTCATTCGACACTTATTCCTCTTTCCTGGATCATTAATCGGCACGTTGACTGCCTGCAATTTTCGAAAATATCCAGGCAAAGAAACAGTCGTTTCGCAAGAAACACAGTGTAAATTGGCATGCCGCACAAGCAAGTTCCAGGCTTTAACGGCCAGAGAAAGAGAAATCAATCAGTTATCGATCTTTCCTGCTGGCGAAGGAACGATTTTGTTGAAACGAACCACGCACCTCGAGTGGCTTCATCCCTTCTTCGTATACCTGTTTCCTTGATCTTGATAACGACTTTTGTCGATATCTGATAAACCATTAATCATTCGAATAACTTTTTGAAGACATTTTAGCAGATCGTTACGCGTATTTAAAGATATTCGAGACAACGTTCAGAGATTTCGTATAAAAAGAAAAACTTGACCCAATGTCACGAACTGTATGTCATAATTCTTCCACCGTGATGTTCGCGCATTGGTAGGAAATTCACGAGCGCAAAAATTTACAGAACATACACAATATTCAAAAATATATAAAATATTAAAAATACAATACTTATTATAATATCTAGTATATAAAACAAATTTTTATTTACACTCTGTTTCTTTAGATATTCATAAAAATATAAGATTACCAAAATATCCACAATCTGGTAATTACGCGTTTGATAATTACCGCGTTAAGCAGATTAAGTACGCTTTTCGAGTTTATTCTCCACATAATAGAACATGTTGAAAGTGATACGAATGTTCGAAATGATTTGCTGAATTTTGAATTGGCACAAGTCCTAATCTATTTCAATGAGAAGATTGATCGTACCTACTTGAGTATATGACGGATATGAATATTAACGACTGTACATTTTAATTAGCACACTTTCGTTTGAATAAAATATTCATTACCATTAACATACGTTGACCTGCGCTCTCAATTCGCTCTAATCCATGTAAATCTAACGCTGCGTAACACTGAAACTTCGTTCAGATTAGCCAAGTCGCACGAATTCGAGTCTATGTTTATACAAATCAAGTTACTTGATTTAACACAATTTAAATTCAACAGACTGTAACATGACACTTAATGGAAACTGGATGGCTAACACGGGGTATATCTAGATCTATCTGGTTTAAAAAAATAATTTAAATAATAAGCGCAAAGCTAAGAAATAAAGTTACACTGTCTCTGCATATTACAATGTGCTGTTCTTTTCAAGTCTAGAGATAATCGAAAGAAACGCAACTTTGTTCATAACTTGAAACGATATTTCAAGTCGTTTGAAATGCTAATATCATCCTCGAAGTTTTGACAAACACATAATTATCAATCGTAAGTTGAGTTTTATCATTTTTAGTATATATCGGCCTGTTTCACAAATTTTAGAATTCGTCGAATTCAAATTTTTTAAATTATCTCCTACAGGAGGGGAATCGATAACGAAGCATGACACAGAATCAGGCAATTTGTTGTATTTCAACTATTAAACTTTATATCAATTAATCAAATTAACTAAATTCAAGAAATTTGATGGACAAAGACGAGCGTAGAAGCTTAGAAAATATCTCGAGTTAAATAAATAATACGTTCACGCTGTTACAAATGTTTCGAGTTCCAAATTGACTAATTTGTACGAGATTTGATATCAGACGCGTTACAGTAACAGCGACGAAAGCAATTTTTTACGAAATCCAGCACAAAAGGTTCACTGTGCTCGAAATAGACACGCCCAATTGCTTTTTCGTAAAAATTTCCAAGTTAATGAAAAGCAACTTTATTTTCTCGGTCATTTCACTCGCGTGATCTATTTACGAAGAAAAATAATAAAACGGAATACTGCATCGTAATAATTTTGTTACGCGGCCCGACAAGGTGCACGCAAGTAACGTCAGTAAACGAAATGGCACGCAAGTAAATTTAATAATGTGCAGGGCACGCGACGGCTGCGGCTACTTTTAAAATTATGCCGCGAAAGCAACGGATTAATGGCTGTGCCGCGACTAAACTTTCGATAACCATTGCGCTGCTCTGTTTCGCGTTCGAAAATCTGCCAGCAATTCATCGTCGACCACGATCGTCCAAGGATAATCTGACAATTAACGATCCAACGTTCTCTACCACACGTAATCAATTACGTGTGCTTGCGCCTCGAAACCGGCGAAGATTAAAATATAAAAATAAAAATCACAAGGCAAATTGAAAAATTTACGCTGTGTATTCTACTTTGAAACTATACACGTTTACGCATTTGAAGGTTTTTCTCGCGATCTTCCGGCAATTTTCATTTGAAATTAATTTCTGCTTGAAGTGATAAAAAAAAAAAAAAACAAATGGATTGTTTTCATCACGGTTCACGGAAACATTTTTTTTTTTTTTTTTTAATACACCGTTTGTCGGGAAATTGCTTCTAAAGTATAGAAAATCGAAGGACTTAGATTCAAATGTAATTAGATGCGACGCTCATTTTTTAACGATTCGTTATTGAGTAGATTGTTTATCTGTTACATATTAATGCGACAAAGTGTAATATCGTTACACGTACGTCAATGTGAATACCTTCTGTACGTTTGATAAAATGCGTCACTTTGATTTAACAGAGAAAATCAAAAGTAAAACTGCGACGTATAAAACAAATCAAATGGCCGAACAGAATGATCTTTCACGTTGCATCGTACTATCGCGAAGCGACGTATTAGCTTTGAGATAAAATCGAAAAAGACGTTGTTAGTGAAATTCGTCGTTGTTCAAATTGCTTAAATAAAAAGAGAGAGAGAGAGAGAACGAACCCGGAGATAACGCGACATAATTATTCCAACAAAGCCGAACATATCTGAATAACTCGAAATTCTAATAAATCAAAATTCTGTGGACACAAATAAGCAGAGCCAATTTGCTGCGAGTTGGCCGAGTTAGCAGCAGGCCTATTCAAGGCAACAAAAGGCAACGATCGAACGTCGATCGCGGTAACGTAACATCTCACGTAACTCATCGAGGGAGCGGCAATTCGAGAAACACAAAGCACAAAAATCAGCAGAGACCCGGTGATTCAGTTTCGGCCGGGCATTATCGTTCGTCGATTTCCATTCTGCCCTAAGCCAAACGGCACCAAAACGCAAGCGGTAATTGGGCGCAGGAGGCAGTAGACCGGAGAAACTAACGGAATTTCACGTCTCCGGCGACTTTTACGCGAAAACTATCGTTCCTAACCCATTATTACCTGTGACTAACAAGCAGAAGCGAAACAAAGACGGATAGAAGACGATGGAGTGACAGGTGAAGGAAGATCGACGACCGAAAACGAGCTTACGAAAAGGACAGCTCGCAGGAGAGTAAGGAAAAAGCAAGAAGAAAAAATAATACGAATTTAGGACGCAGTGAAAGGAAGACAGAAGTAGAGTTTGACGTAAGTAGAAACTAGATACAACGGTAGTAGACGCTCTTTTATTCGGTCTGTGTTTTAAGCGTACGTATTTTACTTGGAAAGTCCTGCAGGATGGATAAAGAAACGAGACGAATAAAGGAACAGAAAGTCAACGAAACAAATAAGCGATATATTCTTTGGACTCGAGTTTGAAACGAAATGAAAAGAAGAGAAGCGAGAAATGGAAAAGCGGAAAGAATTTAACCGGAGAATTCTGTTTTTATAATGAAATATCGCAGTCCCATGATTCGATCATTTTTTACATTAGCAAATAAAAAATCTTATTTGTATAGATTGTTGAAAATGACAACGTGAGTTCGCGCTCGCCATCCATATGCAAATTTACAATAAATAGTAACTAGAAGATCGTTCTGAATACAATCGATAGATTTAATCGATAGGTTTAAGATGTTCCTTTGTTTTTATCGAAAAGGTTTTTCGGCTCGGAACGGTGTGATAGATTTATCCGAAGAATAAAATAATAATTATTATGATCCTACCTCTAAATACAGAAATAACAACATAGATGTTGGCTAAACGTTATTTGTTTATGTACATATATATATTTCTTACTTCAGTATGTTATATATGTATATATGAAATAAACTTTGACGTGCATATAAATATCCAAACATATAGAAGATGGACTGTAATTTGTGGTACGACCGAGAAAAGGGTAGTTTCGTATGATCTGTGCACGTTTGTTTTTATTGCATTACATAACGATACAGCATATGCACCAGAGATAAATTTTACTAGCTAATTTAAAAATTGTTGAAAATATTTCTCGTTTCATGGAACGCGATTCTCCTCCTCCGTTGAAATTTCCACCAACAGTTCCTGCTGTTTTACTTTGTCAGATGTTAAAACAATCCTCTTTTCTGATTATTCCAAAGTGTTATTTTCTCCGAATACAGTCGATCCAATATGATTGCAAAAATAAGAATCGAACAAAGTTAGACGAGACGTACCGTACGAATATTCAATTCTCTGAGAAACGTAACGTCGAAGATAAAATTTTCGTTTAAGTAGGCCTACATTCATTTCATTTCATTTACAATTAATGTATATTTTACGATTAATAATTTATGATTGTTACACATTTTTCATGATAATCGGTTATAAATGATATTCGCTATATATTTTCCGATTAATCGAACGCTCGTTCATCCAGATAAGAATCGATAGTTTTATGGGCGTCAAGTTAAGAGTCAACTGTTAAGTCTACAAAATTTCAGACAGAGGAAGGAACAACACGAAGAGAAGGTCCAACGACGAACAAAGAAAGACGATCGAACTGTGAAACGAAGACGAGTATTTGAATTTTAAGTGCGGAAGAAAGAGACGAAAGACGAATCAGAGTGAGATTAACGCAGAAAGAGACGAAGGAGAAGAGACGAAGCTACGTAGACTGGAGTAGCGGGATTTTGGAACGAGAATCGGTCTGTTGAACGAGCAGAGAAACGCGAGCAAAGACGAGGTCTGACAGGGAATGAGACGAATAGGAAGGAAACAAACGCTTTTACTGCGAGAACGATGGAACATGAAATCATTGGCGCATTCATCGTAAATGGCAACGAATCGAAGTTTGTAATAGAGCGAGGAAAGGTTCCTTCCAGCGATAGCTACGTTCTTTGACGCGACGTAGAAATGTTTTCGGCAGTTGATTCATGAGGAAAATAGATGGTTGCCTTGATTTCGAATCCACGAACGCACGAGATCGTTCACCTACGTTAGAAAAACGCAGAAAAATATGTCAATAGGAAATTTCTCGAAAGAGAGACGTTCTATGATCTTCAGTTTCTTATACGTACTCTGTTTCGTTACTTATAACAAAATATATTAGTCGAAAATATCAAGAAAGAAGATCCTACGCTTTAAATTTTACATTTTATATTACTTTAATAATTTGTTAATCTACTTCGTGTTTAAATAACTTAACGCTTATTAGAGTGATCACAGTACCGACGTTTAAACTTTAAAATAGCGTCTCATTTGGTATTCTGATTGCGATGTAACTCAAAAAATAGTCGTGAATGTAATACCTGCCGATAAGGTATGTGTACACACGTTTCATTCTGTATTCTCATTGCGTTCTAACGCGATAAAAATGCTATTGAAGTTACCGAAGTGGTTTAGTTCATTTTTAATTACATATAATGCAACGATACACACGCAATACACATTGTACGCAAAAAGTGATACGAGGAGTTTTTCAAAGAAGTTTTTCCGGCGTAAGCCAGACTTGAATCAACATAGAATCGCAAGAGAATAGGTTAAAACGAGCAGAGGATGAAAAAAATGTTATTGATATTAAAATTGATATTAAAAATATTTATGTAATATATCGGATCGTTATTATATTTCGTATATCGTTTTGTTTCTTTTTTTTTTTATTATTGTTATTACTTATTATTACATTTATCACTATTAATCAGGTTGTTTTTAACGATATATTACTAAAAGGTTTATTTCTAATAACACTCGCTCACCTACTCCAATAGACCTCTTCCTCGATCGTAAATAAATGTTGCAACGCGTATTTAAAACTAACAAGCTTGTAATTATAGGCATTACAAACATGCGATAAGGCATGAATGAATTTAAAAGTTAATGCAGAAATACAAAATTTCTAGCGAGAAACAATTGAATAGGCAAAGCAGAAGTTACGAACAACACGAAGATAAATCACGCGAGTCGTTTAATGTGCCTCCTTAGTTATAGTGCTTTATACGAATGGTGAATTATCATCTTTGGCACGGTATCAAGGCCATCCGTTCGTTCTTTCAAACTCGAAGCTTACGAAGCAAAAACAGGACGCGAGAATTCAAACTTTTCTCTGAAACATTTTTACGTTATCCTATAGCATCATTTTCCGCTAGCACCATCGATGATTATTATACGTAGAATTTTACGATATTAACAATGTTCCAATCTTCCTTATACAAGTTTATAACAGCTTTGACCTTATAAAAATGAACATAAAGAGATTTCCTTCGATTTTCATTCTCGTTCGTGTTTTCGAGTAGATTCTTATGGTGAAATTTCGTTTCGTCGAATAGTTCAAGCCAGTGTTCAAATGGTATTTTAATCTAATTCCTTGACACTTTAATCACGTGGCTGAATTCGCAATTTGATTTCTTCCAGTTTCGTTAAATATCGCAACATTTTTTCTATTTTCATTCGGATGTCGCTTTACACATTCGCATCGACATTTAACCAGCCATTAAAACATTAGCAACAATTCCCTTGAACTTAAGTCGACGCGTCTCACGTCCTCGTATAAAAATATACCTTTCGATGAAATTCTCCGTCAGTTAGAATGCTTAATCGAAGAGAAATTCTGCCGATTTCCTGATATTCCGATCTCTTAGTACCACGTCTTATTCCATCGTTATATTTATCTACGTTTGTTTTCTTCGAAAAATTTGGGCAAAATATCTGGAATACTTATCAGGAATTCTACTACATTAAGCAATCGATGGATCTCTCAAACGTTTCCGAAGGTCAAACATTTGAAAGATTCTGCACGTGTTTAGAGTTCTACTCGACAAACAAACATTTCGTATGGACCAGCCGAACATGCGCATACTCTTATCTCACTAAACTGGTAGATTTTTATGCAGTCTTTCATGAACACAATCAAAGAAACGGAATCCAAATAAAGTTGAGCTACGTCCATTAGACCGAACCAAATTACTTTAGAAAATGCTGCATTAGAACTTCAAAACGACAAGTTCATTGTCGAAAGATCGTACATTTCTGCGCGCTATGTACGCGTTTGCATATTTAAATTTCCCACGGATGTACAAAAATCTGCGGTCCGCCTATTTCGCGCGAAGCAGAAAACAACGCTCACGAAACGATAAAAAAAAAAAAAGTAAAGAAGAAACAGATAAGCCGACAAGCGAGATGGACAAACGCGCGAGGAAAAGCAAAGAGCGAACGGGCGAAAGGCGAGAAAACAGGGAGCAAAGATAGAGGACCAAGGACAGAGTCAGCGAGGAAAGAGAAGAAAATGAGAAAATAGCGCGGGAACGATTAGATACGCGGCGAAAGAGAAGAACGGCACGTGTGTGTTCCGAATAAGAGAGAAAGAGAGAAACACAGAGAGAGAGAGAGGGAGAGAGAGGGAAGAAGAGGCGCGATTCATCGTGAGCAAGTGGAAGAGAGGCGATGGAAGAGAGGGAGAAAACGAGGGAAGGGAAAAGCACGCGCGCGCGTGTGGTACTTGTATCGAATAAAGAGAAGAGCGAAGAAGGGAAGAGAGAAAGAGAGAGAGAGAGAGAAAAGAACGAAAAGAAAGAGAGAAAAGAGGCAGTGAAGGCCGACCGCTCGTCAAACGTCTCTCTCAGCAATTCTTACTCAAAATTTTATCTATCCCACGCGTCTTTCTCGCGGCGCGCCCCTTTCAAACCCGCCTTTACCATTTTCCACGTGACAGCGCACACTGTGGCGTACAATGGGCAAAAATTGGAATAATCGTTATACGATGTTGATCTTGTTTGTTGAATGACGTCATCAGTCTACGCGTAGGTGTAACAATGATAATAATACAAATTTAGAAAACATTTCGGTCAAAAGTCGACAGAGAATTGGTAAAAATCGTTGGCACATCGAGACTCGATCGCTTGATAATTAGCTGGCTCATTCGTTGTACATTCTTGTTTATTTAATAGCGGTTAAATGGTATTACACCTTAGGCGTGCAGAATTTGAGCAAGGATGTGTATAGTTTCAATTTCCATGTTAATGTTTCTCTTTCTTTCTTTAAAGGGAGGCGATTTAAGGAAAAAAGGTTCCAAGAGTTTTGTAATTCTCATTGTTCCGTGTGACAAAGCTATAGTATCACATTGCTGTGTAATTTTTTATAAACTTCTACACTGCATGTTCTTTATCTTTTTTTAGCGAAATCTATTCGTAAGCGCGAGTTGAGTTAAGCAAGAGTGTATTTCTCACCACATTTGTTCCAAGAAAATTTTTAAAGTTACGCAAAAACTCTGTTCTTTATTAAATAGGCACAACAATATGTAAAGAAAGGGAGGATAAATGATTTCTGCATGAAGTTCGCGGGAAAAATGGAATGATTGTTTCCAGTATCGGCGCTCTTTGCTTAAACGTCACCGTATGTAGTTCGACAAAGAGATAAATACTGCAGATAGTTCGACGAAGCCAGCAAGTAAGCTAAATACTACCAAAAATTTGATAAACAAATCTTTACTCGCCTCGGATCTCCTGATATCAAGTTTCAGAAAAATTGCACGTTATGCGAATTCTTTGATCTCTGTTGCGAATCCTCGTTCAAATGCCGCACTGTGGAACGTAGACTATGAACGTGCGAACGTGGCCAGCGAATTTTGATTTCTGTCCCGAACGTTCATTCGAATACCGCACTGTGCAGCGGCTCGAATCTGACACGCAAACGCGAATCCGACGGACAATTTCGATTCGATAGAGAATAATAGCAACTTGCGAACATTGTTGCGTAACGTGTCCCTTTAGCTTTCTATCTTTGATATCTTTTTTTTTTTTACATATATATATTTTTGATATTGCAACTATTACACACCGACGCTTTAAAATATAAAGTTTGCAGTAATCGAATTAAAATACAAAACATATGAAAATATATGTAGAGGTGTATAATGTGAGAAAGCGCGCTTTTGTTTACATGTTTTAACAAACAAACAATCGTTGGAATCAATATGTTTTAACATTTTCATCAAAATATTTGTACGTTCAGATCGTGTTTTGACAAACAATCGTTCAAATCAAAATTGTACGTATAAAGTTGATATGAAAAATTACGAGTTTAATTAGTGGTTCTAGCACCGATTGATATTTAAATTTTCTTTATTCCTGCAATGATCGGCCTTGGCCTTTCTTATAGGCGTTGTTGGTTTAAGATGTCTTTCTTTACCATCCCTTTCTTAAACCTGACTTTTGGGCATTTTTACGTGAATCATAGTGTAGTTTCAATCTCACGGTACACCAAGGTGCTGTCTGATTTTATATGGTGACGAAGTTCGTATTTCTTGTCGAACGATTAAAATGGAGCTAGCACGTTGAAACGATGTATCAAATATGAGTACAATACGCAATTTTAATCGTCATGTTTGAATCGTATTGTACATGTCTTGAAGTGTACATATATTTCAATGAATTACGCTTAACTTACAGCAAGCGTAGCTTTGCATTTTTATACAGATTCGATGCTTTTTCTCGTAATTCGATGATAGATGAGCAAAATGGGAAAAATATACAGAAACGTTTATTCTAGTTACATATAACGCTTTGGCAAAAAGCGAATTCAGTTTGAGCCCATTTTATCCATCGACCAGTAATCGCACATACCGAATTTCCCAAAACAATCTACCTTTACGAAGTTTACTCCAAGGAAGAACTTGTCCTACCTGAAACAAAAAGAAAAGGTTCACGATATTACAACAAATATCAATTTGTATTAAATTGTACATATAAATAAAATTCTAAGATAAATTCTAAATTGAACAGAATATCTCGTAATTGTTAGGAAAGCCCTAAGCGAATCGTTACTTACAGTATTAAATTACAGTAGCTGGTTGTAGTTGTAGATGAGAAGAAGTAAAATATCTACGGATGTAACAAAATCATCGAAAATATTAATATCGTTGAAAGATAAGAAATACATTTTCTATTATGGTAATTTTTAATATCATCAAACTGAACGCCATAGCTGCCATTGGAAACATTTAGATACTCTAAACGTAAAATGAAAAAAGGCTATTTCCCGGAAGAGGAAAGGTTATTCTACCGCGTGATAACGCCGCAATTGCTATTCGTATCCAACACGATGTTGGAAATTGATCGGGAAGTAGGCACTTAACTGTTACTTTAGCCGGCATATTCTTCCTATATTATATTCTTGGATTTCCATTTATCTCGGTAAATAAGACATATAGTAGAGCGTTTATTATCCCATCTATATAATCAGGGCACCCGTTGTTCAGATAATCGATTTATTTTTATTCTTTACACGAGAGAATGATAATTTGTTCTTTTATTATTATTATTATTATTATTATTATATATAAATTTTAGTAGGTAAAGTTGACCGTAAGAGCAAAAACTTTTCAATAAGAATGTAATAATTTCTTTCAATTTCTATTCTTCTTCTCGAATCTATCTTACAGTAAATCATCTCCAAATGTATTGGTGTACCAATGACCGAGGTTCTGGTATACAGTTTTCAAAAAAGAACTTAAAGCAACGAAACGTAATCGTAAGAAATTATAAGGCGAATGAATGAACGATGAAGCTACGTATTTCGAGAAAAATATATAAACATGGAATACTTAGATAATTCTTGCACCGAGCAAAATTTTCTAGTTAGCAAAATGAATTTAGTATCCTAATGAAACGAACTCTGGGTAGGGAAACGCGGTATATTTTCTTGCTGTGTACAAAGTGTTTCATTTTGGCATATACGCGCGTTTTCATAATTCGATGTACGTGGAGCAATTATAGAAGTTGAAATATTTGAGTATAAATCATAAGCTCGTGAAGGAAATATCCTAATATTCTGCAAACATTAACAAACAAAAGCAGCGCAAACAGCAACGATATCAATGAATAACAAACGAGAGCGACGAAAACAGTAAATAATGGAAGAAATTATTTTATAAATTATCAAACATCCATATACATTCTCAATCTGAAAATCCTAATTACTTTACACACGTCCAACATATAAAGAGCAAGATCCACTATACACAACAGGCTGTTACTAAAGAAGATTTACCATTTAGTTATTTAGTAGAATATAATACAATTATATATAATTAAATTATTTATATATATTTTTGTATTAATAGATACGATACGGGCGAAGTAACCACCTGTAGCAGCTTTACAAATGCGCACCCTTTCAACACGATTCTTCGTAACGTTTTCACGTTTCTTGCCTTTGTCCTATTTCTCCGCGAATATTCTACTGTTTGATCTACCAGCCGCGACAAAGAAACGTCCTAAATCTCCGATTATTCGAGCAACGATGGATTCACTTGGCACGTAATTGCGACGTGAAATCTTCTCTCTGTCTGCGCAGCGGATGATTAATTTTAACGTTAAGTTCTTATTAAAACGCGTAGTCGCGACGTCGAACGTTCCATATGAAAACTGGATGGTCCGAGCAATACGACCGTTGCCACGAAATTACCGTTGCCACAAAAACTGCCACGACACCAAACGAAACGAGATAACGACGAAACAGAAAGCTAACGCTTCTTTCACGGCACATCCGAATAACAACGAACGAATAACAATTTCCAATCCAATAAAGACCACTCCTCTTTGTTCGACGCGTGGAACGCGAGAATTCCAATTCGAATTCCTATAACTCCAAGTTTGCAGCGTGTCGACGAGTACACGTTGGGGTATTTCCGAAGGAAAAGGCTACGCTTTGATCCTGTAAGTTCGTAGGGCAGGTACGCGTTCGAAGAGAAACGAAAGAGGCCGTGTCCCAACCATAGAATCGGCGGACTCTCTTCTCCACCTTGTGGGCGGCGCTCGTGGAAATTGGTGGCGTGGAAACTAGAAGGAAAACGGTGATCTATTTCGAGGATTTCCGTGCAGGCTAGTTGGCAGCGTTCGCAGTGCCCCTGCGTTCAGACAGGTCCGTTAAGTAATGCCTAGCTTTCGTGGAAGTGCTCGATCAGCGTGACGCTCGAGAAAACCGACGATTATTTATTTTCGCGATCGCGATTATCCGTCGAGCGTGCGTAACGCGACGACCGGTGATTCGCTGTTTCTCAGTTTCGTAATCGTCGATTTAAGATGATACATGGATTTTTTTCTGGCGAATACAGATGAAGTTTTTGTTGTAAGTTACGAGACACGGTGCTTTTTATTCGAGGCCGTTCGATTCAACAAGGGTAAATGAATGGTACAACGTCGATCTTACGGCGGTTAACCGCGTTCTAAAGACACGGTTCGAGACGCGAGAAAAAGTACACGCGCGCTGTCATTTCGTTAACGCGTTAAATATGTATCGTGACATCGATCATCGGTAACAGCGACCTTTTTGTTTCAGTCATGTACTTCATTCTTTGACTATTCTTGCGAATGTTCCTTTTTTTTTTTTTTTTTTTTTTTTTTTATTTTTTTGAAAAGTATTTGTACATTCGCGTAATTATTTATTGCGGTTTCTATTCGTCGAGAAACAAATGACTTCGAACAAACGTTGATAAATGTCCCAGGCTTCTTTACATCCATGCAACCTGACGCTTTTCCATCGTCGTATTTCTAGCGTTTCTATAATTTCCATTAATATCTATTGTACGTTTCGTTACAAGATCTAGTAATAGCAATTGAAATAGTAAATATCATCAACAAAATCTCTGTAAATCCTGACTACCCTTATCAAAAGAAGAAAATAAACGCATTTTGCGTACTTTAAGAAATAAAAAAAAAATGCTGCATAGGAAAAGAATAGGAATCGACATGATACGCTTTGCAATGGAACCGGAATTTAAAATGCTAGGTGACCAATGTCGGATACGGTCGCGTCCGACGATAAAACACAAATTGGCACTGTTAATCCCGCGAGGGGGGACTACTGTAAACCGGTGCGCCGTGTACACGAAACCCGTAAGCGTTTCGGCTATGAACTTTTAAGGGGATAAAACCAGACGATGCTTTTCCCGAAACTCGGAGGCAAAAAGCTGTCGTTTGGCACGGGACGACAAAAACGGTACGACGCATCCGAAAATATGCGCCAGTTTCGTGAGCGTGTCCCACGAAAAGAGTATAGCGCGCGCCTTTGAAGGATTAAAAGCGTGGCAAGGGTGATAAAATACAGGCCGGTATATACGTTATTCGAAAAAGGAAGCGGCAATTTATTCGCATCAATTCGGATAACGAACCATGCCGTATCGTATATCACTGTAACGCGCCGACATTATAATAACGCGTCGCTTGGAGACGCGACGCTGAAAGAATTGCTAGGATCGTTTTAATGCCGCTTAACCGAGTTATTCGGGAAAATACGCTGCCCGTAAATCGAGCGCCGCTACGAAATTTAGCATCGGCCAATGACAACGAAATTTAGTACGGTATCGGATAGCCGAGTTTTACGGTATTTCGTAATTCGTGAAATGACTTTTCAGATGACTTTTTAAATATTTGGGACTAGAATTACGGAACCGTTTTCGGGTTTCTCCGACGGACAAACGAGTTATAAACATGGGAAACGATGCATGCAAATTTATATAACGGTTGTTCTCAAGAAATATCTGATCATCGAACAGTTGCGAGTAGCATAGTTTTTAACATACTGTCTATCGCGGATGAACACGTAGGATGTATTTTCAAGAGATATAAATTGATATTAATACCAATAGTTTGATATTGTTAAAAGATAAACATTACGTTTTTCTTAGTGGCCGAAGCTTTCTAATGTTTGGAGCATAAAACGATGCGAAAACAGAATCTGTTCAAAGAACTTTACGTAATTTTCAACGAGACACGACTTTAATGTATCGTGAATATTGATCGTGACTTATAAAGATTATGATTCATCGAAACTAATATAGTTCTTCGTTTCTTCTCGTCTATATGTATATATCTACCTTTATCGGATTTTACACGAGAAATTCATAAAAATTCCAACGCTCGAGTTAATTTTACCAAGTCATACGAGACAAATCAAATTCTACAATGTTTTCTCTATGGACGATCTTCGACCGAAAAAAGAAATCGAATACATATAACGTTGTTTCCAATCTTGACACTCTGAATATTCCCCTTTTTACCTTTATCTATTTGCGAAACCGGGTCGCATTTAAATAAGCCTTCTATATTCGTCTCATCCAATTTCATCCATAGATATCTAATTATAGTGACTATATTCTCTGCATTCTCTACAATCTGGAAATAACTTGAAATTTCTTATTAGTAGAATATGAGGATCACGAGGGAAAGATACGACGCGTCACATTTTGCTTTTGGTCGCATGCGACCGATTTAAAAATCCGATACCTTGTCGATCGATTACGTACTAGCAAAATTCGTTTATATAGTCTTCTTAAAAAATATTTACGTCAAAAATATCGATTATCATCGGACTGTGTATTTTAATGCATGAAAACTTATATGCTGCGAAAATGCAGAGAATGCACATAATGCGCAAAGATGTATAAAATACTCGGAGCACAGTAATAGTTAGAATATTTAGCGGATGAGACAAATTTTTGTTTAGCTTTCGCTTTTTTAATTATATTTCTAAAAATATGAATTTCTGATCTATTTTCTTTTTCATTTTTTTTTTTTTTTTTTTTCATCTAAACGCAAAACAACTTCCATGTCTGTAGATCAAATAGGTTGCCTCTATTTTTAATTATATTAAAACATTCGCTTTAATACCTTTTCACGCAAAGTAACATCAAAGTAAAAAAGCCGACAAAATTGTACATATCATACTTTTTTCTATAACTTCCGCGTATACGCTTTTAAAATTGTTCATATGGGGAAAGTTGGCATAAAAAGAAATTGGATATTGTTAGTGTAACTCCTGTATCGCATTGCGCGAAAGTCATCCGAGGAAATATTTCGAAGTAACGTTTCGAAGTTTTCCAAACGAAAACCGCAGCGGCGATTCCATCAATGCGTTTCCAACTGAAAGATTCAAAATGAATACGCTCGAATCGGGAAGCTTCCGTATTTCCGAGCGGAATAAAAATAAAATTGACAAATAAAATCTATTCCATTCCATTTCTTTCCAATATTACGTACTCGCGCGTATTCTAACATTTTTATTTACGTTTTATTCACAAGTTGATGTGACGTTTCGTTCGACACGTTAACGTTCCCTTCTATGTAAATAAAAGATATTCGTTACAAAAGGACCTTCGTAATCCTGCTGCGCTCCGATCTTGATATTTTGAGAAAATCTTTATGAATAAAATTTGAACGTGTAATTACGCATCGAATTTTAAAAAACGTTTAACACGATGGAAACATCTTAAGCACATTTTTCTCCACTTTCTTGTTTTAATATCGCTTTATGTTTAAACAGAAGGATTTTAATACGACGTATGTAATTGAAAAGGAAAACAACGTGCAAGGTCTAAAGATAGGAGTGTTTTAAAAATAGCTAGTAAGCTGACGAATTTTTAATGAAAAGCAAATATAAGCATCGAGGAAAGCAATATTTTAATACTTTTTATGCTTCGATATCATGGTATATAGTATGTTAAGAATTTTAAAGAGGATGGAAAACGTTTAACTGCGTCTATTAAAGCAAATATAAAGACGATATTGGTAATACGAGATTGATTAACGCCGTATTAAAGCTGTTTCCCTTTAAAAAAATAATAAATTTCACTTGAAAAATTCGCTTAAAGAACGCTACAGAGTTAAGCGAGAGAGAAAAGTCGAGCCTCGTTAAATGATACGAGGATATTTATTTAATTATAAATAATAAAATTATACGTAGAACGTTCAGCTAATATAAACTAGAGAATTCAATGTAAAATATAGCCGTGCGATCGTAACTATAATTTCATCGTCCGATTTCTCTACTTCAGTCAGCTAAAATGAAAGATCATCGAACTTGTCAACTGTATCCTTTTCTTTCCTGACGAGTGATAGACGTGATTTCAAGAAATCGATAAGTATTGCTTTAAGCCAGATCTATTTAGATGCTATTACGTTCATAAGTGAATGCAAACCTGTTTTAAGAAAAACGAATCGAGGTATTCAGCTTATCTTTGAAGCGTTCGTACAACGAATCAATATGTCTTCTTCCCGCTTCAATATTCTCTTCAATCTTTATCCACAATAATTTACGCGATTTCGTATTATACCTATCGTTAGAACGTTTCAGTCTCTATAATTCAAATTTTCATTTTTAATATTATAGATAACAACTCGATTTATCGTTTGATGCGATTGATTTTATCAATCTTCTAGTTAAACCTCATACTGCAGGACTGAAAGGGAGAAGCTAATTATAAAACTTCTTTCAATTAATGCTATTTAATTCGGTGTTGCAAAGCTGGTTTTGGCTAGCGATATTTAGTTTTCTAAGAAGACTGTAAATCTGTTATTTCGTTAAATTGGGACTGATCTGTAGGACCTGCTTCAAAGCTTGCTCGCATAATACATATAACGTAGTATACATATTAATAATCGAGATACTGGCATCTCTTTATTGCTGATTTATTACCATTACTGTACGACAGAGAATAGATAAACAAATTTTCCAAATCCATTCAAGTTTCTCTACTTCTTGAAACACACGAGTAGCTTTCAATTACATGTTTCCGTTTCTCGTGTCATTAATTATAATTAGAATTGCTTTTGCAACATCTGTACGCTTTCCTCTATTTCCTTCAATATCTATATTGTATCTACCATTGGCTCTGCTGAGCCAACAAATAATTTTGTCTAATCTCGTCGACGATATCTTTTCTTTCCTCTGAACGTTCGATCAGTTCGATATTTCCTCTTTGGTATCGTTATACGCGAGATATTAACGTGTACGATATTAGCTTCGTATTAAAGCGATAAGCGATATGAAGTCACAGAAACGACGCGTAACAGCAAAGGACTCGAGCAAAAAATATCGTTCCGTTGATAGAACGTTCAGACAGCGAAGCGTTCTTATGGCAGTACTTTTCTCCGGCTTACGTCGATCAAAAACGTACAAAATAAAACTAAACGCTTCTTTATTATCGCAAATATCATCGAGTACAACGCGCACTTCGCAACCACCCAGGCCGTTGCAATTGCAAAAGAAGCAAACAACATCGGCAGCGAGAAACCTTGGAAGAAGGCGAGGAATCTCGTTCCTCGGTTCTTCCTAATCATCGTGACGCTTTTATCGTGTCGTCGCGTCGGCCGAATAGGAAACAACTCCAGCTGCGGCGTTTCCTTATAAAAGGCCTGGAGGAGGCCGGTTCGTGTGTCGTGTCGACGAAACGGAAAAGCGCCTTTAGGGTCGGCTCGAAAGGAGCATCCAGCCACGCGCATTACCACCCTATCTGACGCGCCTGCCACGGGGTGGTTACCCCTTATCAGATCGCACGTTAAGCACAGGTGCGAGAAACGTCCGTGGCCATGTAGCGCGATGTGTACGTGGATTCCTCACGATGCAAGCCAGGTAGAAAACCCGCCGGCAATTATTGCGCCTTCGAGTGACCGGCGACCGAGGGACGCCGCCATACGGAACACCATGGTATTTTCCATCGATCGATATAAGTACCCTTCTGGGCCAGCCACGAGATTAACTCCTACACAGATTCTTTAGCAAAAAATTGTCCATCGTGGAAAATAATTAAAGAACGTTGGATGTAGTATGGCTGGTACGTAGACTAAAGTATGTAGCAAGGAAGTGTTTGTGTTTACGTGGAAAAAAGCGTTTAGTATCTTTCGCGTTGAAAAGAGAAGCAGGTACTCGTGGTGGGTTCTGGTGGTAACATTTTGAGCTGTTACGTTTCCATCGATCTACTATACGTAAGAATACACACGAAGAATCCACGGGATAAAAGGGGAATGTCGATTTTAACGAATTTTGAGTTCAACTTTCTTCTGTATGCTCCTGTGTGCGCTCTTTGTCGCTGATCATATCGTGTTAATTCGAATAGCAATTTTCCGAGTTTTACCGTGGTTGTAAGAAATCGAGTTGTACAACGTAGTTCTCACTTTTCGCAGTTTAACGTGTCGCGTATTGCGTAAAATTGTTAAAGTTGGAAATGATGCGAAGGAAAATGAAGAATGAAATGTTTCATTTTGACATAGTATCTATGAGGAAATACGAGGAATTGTGGTATTATATATTACACATTTAAATTTAATTATCAAGCTTGTTATAGCGTAATATAAGTGTGCACACGTATAATATATGCATATGTAGCATGTAATACGAGTAGCAGGCACCTCGATACGATACTGTCTTACCGTGTATGTACAGAAAAATCTTGATTACAAGGTGAATCTTAAACTGGAGCTTTCACCTTATAAAGAAGATCGAAACAAAACGTAATTGAAAAGTCTCATGGATAAAGAGATCTTTAAATATCTTGAAACATTACATGCATAACAAGTTCGATCACTCCATTCCCAATTACTTTCAAACTACGTATCAACCTATAACACATATCGATACATCGTTGGAAAAATCTTCCCGAGCCAATTAAAATGCCACATTTTCTATGCTACTTGTTTCTATTTCGTTCGATCGTAGATCGTCTCTGATTAAATATTTTCTGCCAAATTCTAATACCGCAAAATAACGCAACATCGCTCGCTGAATAAGAATCGCGTACTCCTAACGATCTAACGTCAAACATCGAACATCATCGATATGATTTACCATTTATTATATTATCATAATCGTGACATTTTAGGAAAGAATTTGTCACTAAAACATAACGTAGTTCTAAATATCCACCGGTCGGATATGTACATTAAATAATAATTGAAAATGACCGTTCAACTGTCGCTTAATACGCGCAAACTTTCGCGTTTAGAGAAATAGGGCCACACGCCATTCTATGTGCATTATTAAAAGTAGGCGAATAATCGAACGACAGCATAACAATCGTCTTCGTCTTTAATTTACCCGAACCACTAACGAGTATAATGCATTGAACGAAGGACGTCCTGGCTAAAGGTCTCGCTAATGTCGAGCCGGTTGAATGCCATTCGTTAACGATCGATAATGGTAACGTGAAATTTACAGATCAATTTTCAGCTGTCATCGTTCGAAGAAAATTTCATCGTGATATTTGAAACTAGAGTACGGAGGACGTTGTCGTCTTTTAGGCTGCCGTTGAATCGTTTTGCATTGCATATTACACGTGAGAAATAATAGAAAAGCAGATAGAATAGCTAGGAAAATAAATAATTCGCCAATCTCTTGACGGGCGTAAATTTTTCTCAAAATTAAATAGCTTTTTACCCTTTCACGCTATACGTTCCTATGTAAAGTAATAAAAGGCAATAATTTTGGTGCGATGAATGGAAATTCTCAACGAGCGTTTCGAATCTGTTGAATGATTTCTACGAGAGAAATACACTCACCTTGACAAGATATTATTCGGTAACAATTTTATGAATTAGAATAGCATATACAAAATTTGTTGACGAAAGAAAATCTACCATCTAACGTGCAATTCCATGTAACTTTTTAACAATCTTTTAATAATTACGCGTTTGATAACGTTATAATAATTCATTCTGAGCAATTCATTCGAATAATCCACTCTTGGACGTGATTTATTTATTCAGAAAATTTCCTACTATTAAAATGTCTTTCGATTCCTGTTAATAATAAATTATATCGTACTTACATATACAAGAATCGAAAACTTTTAATTAAAACCTAACTGATATCGATTTATCTTTATTCATTTTTCATTTTGAAATTATACAAATTTCTAATTATTTAACTTTGTACCTACTAGTAAATTAACGTTGTTACGACTAAATAAAGCAACCTATTAGAAGTTTCTGGTGGAGAGACGACCCAGTTAACGTGTTACATACGTTCTTAGATTTATTCAACCATTCTTTTATACGAAGTCACGTCCAACACTGTACGTATTTGATATAAAACACACGAGATATACGATTCAAACCAGCGCATGAACGACACTACGAGATATCTCGTCCGCAGATGTAAAGATTCTAAAAGATTGATAACGATAATACCGAATGTTCATGCACTTTTCGAAGAAGTTATATGCAGCACTTTAATGAACGTGTTTTAATTCCTCCACATCCGCAGACAAGATATCTTGGAACTCGATGTTGTTCATGTGACGCTTTGCGCGAGATACCTCGCGTGGCTTTTCATTAGAACGCGAGATATCTCATCCAAAGTGTCACAAGAGCGACGTCGAGTTACGACGAGATATCTCGCACGTGTTATTTCTACATTGGTCGCTATACCGCTTCTACATTAATTTTTTACATTTTATGTAGCTTCTAAAAGAATTCTAGTTCGGTAATTAAGATCTTGTATTTCGTTAAAGAAAAAAAAAAAAAAAAAAAAAACAGTTCGCATTATATTTCACGGGAAAGTGGGATAAAGAATCGATTTGCAGATTTATGCGGCATTTTACAGGAAAATATCGTCTGTACCGATATTTTTGTTCGTCGTTGACGAAACAATTAAAACGTACAAGAGAAAGAACAGGGAAAATAGGATGAAATCGTACAATTTAGGAAAACGAATGGCGAGAATTTATGAGAAGGTACAAAGAATCGTCAACTATCAGGAGAATAATGTTCAAGACATAGGTGAAACATAAATTAGTATAAAACGTTGATCACGGATAAGTGAAATGTTAAAGTACTACCGTGCTGTTCTACGGGGAATTTATGCGTGGCGTACGTAAAACAGAGGAAACAGTTTTAAAAAAATACCCAGTGGCCTTCTTACATTTGCAATTACCGCATAATCTTCAAGAATATCTGGCAGAGAGAAATTGCTACTTGTAGAATTCATTAGACAATTTTTTTTTTAGCATTATACTTGTATATTTATGGAATAAGTGAAATTAAAGCGATATTGAAATTCGGTAATAATTTTTCTCCAGTTATGCAGGAAAACCTTTCATGATATAAACACGATATAATTTTTTAACCCCCGGACGCTATACTTCTTACCTTAACACGATTTCGTTGTATTTAATTCTAATGACCGCATTTCAAATAAACTAAACTGTTGTTCTGTTTTTACGTTCTGACGTCTCGTATTTACGTTGTAACGACGCGAGAGGTAAAACGTATTATCGCAGCTTGGAGCATACTTATACCTCGTACGCTTCAACTTGATGCTCTTTAAAAAAGAACTCACAGGCCTGAGAGCTCAAGTGCCGATGATTCATATTTATAACCAAAACACATCGTGTAAAAACATAATCTTAATATGTTTACGTTCCTGTATATTACGTTTAATTATTAACCGTGTCTTTTATGCGCGACACGTATACACGCGTAAACGAATACAAAAACAGCACATTTTCGGTAACACGCGGCTAGCGACTGTTTTGTTCCCAACGTCGTCATATACATCTCCCTCTTGTCATTCAATTATACAAGCATGACTAAATAAATCTGAAATTTTCTCATCTCCCGAACAATTATCTTTTGCAATTGTGTCATTCCCTTTTTCCAACAATGGGAATGTATTTCGATTTAACAATTAAAAGTGGAAATCCATATTAACGCTGCATCATTCTGTACATTGTATATCGTAGTAAAGTAGCATTCCTTTTTAGTGGAAACTAAACGAACTACTGGTTGTTCAATCTACTTATTCGTACGCGAATTCCTAACATACGAACGAGAAGTCATAGGTGACGGAGATAATCAATGGATTTTTATTACATAATCTTCGATCAATAAACCGTTTGTGCCTCGACCGGTTCGTGTAAACAGTTTGTTTAACTTATCATATACACGACATTGTTATTTCAGAAAGCAACGACGTAAGTATAAGATTACAAAATTTCTCGTAAACAGTCTCCAAGGTATCTTATTTTTCTCATAATCAGACAAGGTAATCGCAATTGTTTCGTCCTCCACATTACCAAATAAACAAAAAAATTATCATTTATTCGTAAAACATAGATTTCTCCAATTACTGAAAAATATCCTTTTCGCCATACGTTTCCGGTTCTATCGTTCTTCTTCGAGTTACCCTCGCGCATATACACGAGGTCCCTTTTCTCGTTCTAACAAATTCAACAATTCCATCTAGTCCTACCGTCTTTTGCAGGCTGGATGATTTCAAGGTAATCTTACTTGGGCAAACGTGGCCACACGCGTACGATCTTACTGAGATATGTGTAATTTTGTGTGCTAGACTAAATTAGCCGCGTAGTAGTGACACACGTATGTGAGCATGAGTGTATGGGAGTATGTGTGTGCACAACGTCTCAAAAAACAGATGAATGCAACTGTTCCGTTAATAGTGTGGTGTAGAAGATGGTGAGACAAAGAGAGTGCTGAGACGCGTGCAAACGTATATCGACGAAGATCCTTTAAATCATTCATCAAATAAATCTGAAACTATTTTGATATAAATTCTAAGTGTGATCTAAGTGTTCCTTTATTTTTATTTCGGCGATTAAGATCCACAATTCTCGACAGATCTATCTCACGATCGATCGAGAAGTCGCACAACTCCGACGCGAACATCTCTAAAAATAACGCCATGCGAGAAAAAAACAAAGGAGTATTGAAATAAGAGAAACAAAGCGTGATAAGAAGATACTACGAAGAAAGAGGAAAAAAAGGATCGGAGGGATGAAAGGGAAAGAGGGAGGTAATAACGGACAGAATAGATCGGATAAAGCGGCGCAAAGGTAGGAAAGAAAAAAGATGGCGCCAACGAGATACACGCGTTTCGCACGCCACGTTACCGATGAGTCGATCCAAGATAAGGCGCAACTAGGTTACTCCACGCCGTTGCGCCATTCCGGCTTAATTGATCGACCAGTAGGAAGGTGTACACGTCGCGGAAATACACGTCGTCGCAACTTGCTCGATTATAAAAACGCGCGATTAATCGAATCGTGGTAACTGGCCCGTCCGGCTTCCTGTTCAACGATGTACATAGTTCCGCCAAACTGAACCAACGACGTTGAAAAGGAAGAGACAGAGATCTTTCATCGTTGACAATAACAAACAGCGATACGCGTTATGAATTTTTTGGTGGGAGATACGAGCGCCTTTTTTCCACGAGGAATACATAATCAAGCATTTTAATTAAACGTAAGTATAACGTAACGATCATGAGAAACAATGGCTATGATAGTTTTAGATGCTTTTGATAACCTGACAAGGACATATTACGCGTAGCTCGGTTATCGATAATGAAATGCGATAGTAAAAATTTGTACAATTTAAACGGGAAGTTAAATAAGATAAGAAATTCGTCTTTAAATAGGATGCTAAAAGTTCGCTAGATAATTGCTTTCGTCCTGAATGCATTATAGTAGTCCGATATTTTAATTAATAATTAATTAAGCTGAGCGTGAGTAGATACGAGCAAACGATTATCGCGATTCCTTCATCATACGAATGTCGTTTTATGATTAGAAAGGAGTTCCTTTGTCTTACGTAAATAGTTCGAGATGGAAGGAATCTCTTATACCTTTTGGAAGATTTAAGCAGTCAAAGATGTGTTTATGTATGTGTTTTAAAAGTAGCCGATAAATTGAGCTAATTTTTATAGAAGCCAAATAAATATTTATTAAGACGAAAAATATTGTAATGTCATTGACTATTTCGATATTACGACAAACAGTATTTTCAAGATTATTTATTATAATAAGTTATGTTATTTAAAAATATTAGAATTTTCTTAGTAAAATTCTCTCTCTTTATGAATTTACATTATGAAAAATTCGATAGAAATTATCGTATAAATGATTACACGAATTTTAAGTTATTCGTAGAAAGACATACATATTAATGGGAAAAATACCTATATAGAGCATTGTTATGACTTCTTATGTCAATGCCCGCAGAGAGATAAATATTTTTGCATTTTCGCTACAAAAGGATCGTCGTCGTTTATACTGTAAAATGTTATCGGGCCAACTTTTATGGATTTCATGTTAAAATTTAAATCCACGGTCTAAGACTCTTTTTACCTACGATGTAAAAACTGTCGAGCTCGCTTTCGGCTTTGTGAAAGCTGTTTGAGAAGATAAAACTCCGTGTTCACCGTGCTATTAACACATGAAAAGCAATAAAACCGTCCTTATACTGGCTGGGGAATTTCTATCGTACATCAACTTCTAACTTCTCTTCGTTTTGCGACAGCCAGTCTTCGTCGTCCTCAAAATACGAGTTCTAGTACCATTAACTACGCATAGAAAATTTAATTAACAAACCCTTGGTTTCCTTCCAACCTACAAATCATTAATTTTTTTTTTTTCTTTTTTTACTAGAATCGTTCGAGAACATTTATTAATCTGTTAACTGGGAAAGAATAAATAACGAATTATTGAGTTAAAAACTAAATGATTGCGGATTCGATCAATACCACGAAATGGCAAAATTCGCAATCACTTAGATGCCAACCCAATAATTCGTTATTCATTCTTTCGCAGTTAACAAATCGATAAATGTTCTCGAACGATTCTGGTAAATTAGTGTCGCTCTCGCGCTAATGATTATATTATTCATGGTTGTCTGAAACTTTTTGCTAAATATACCAGCCTTGTCGATGAAGATTTGGAAGTATTAAATGAATAGAAAACTCACGTCGATAGTTGGGATAACTCGTAATGGGATAAATAACGAATTATTGGGTTGGCAACTAAGTGATTGCGGATTTTGTCATTAGGTGGTAATGATAAAATCCGCAATCACTTAGTTGCCAAGCCAATATATATTAAATTCGACCATTCACTTAGAGAAAAATATTCATGTGTACTAACACAACCTTACATTTATGTGAAAGATACAACCCAACAATCAAAAATATAAATGCAATTTAAATGCAATAGAGGACCTCGATTAGCAGAACTAAGAAACTTCTGTCTTTATTTAAATATCTAAACGTTAACATTAATATTTCGATTAACGCTAAGATCGACACTAAGATGGTTTTGTCTCGTAAGAAGATAAATTTACTGGATCATTCGAAACATTTGACGCGTGTCGTGCTTGGTTCGAGCCATCAAGCTTATCGTTGTATATGCGAGATCTAAAATCGATTCGTGTTTATCAATTTTTAATTCCCTTTAAAAAAGAAAATTTCTAATTTTGCGTATCAATGTTGCAAAATCACGATAGGAACGATATTAACGTTCGTACGAAATATCCCGATTGTTGTATTTGAATTAGCAGCCGTATAGAACTTTTTAACAAACTTAATAAAACGGAAACACATCCACTTTACTAATTGGTGGAAAATGAAAACCGTAAAAAATGGGACGAATTAAGTCGACACCAGATACCGTGCGATTTCCAGAGTAATAATGATATCCAATACTAATTAGGAATAATAGCGATCGGCGATTATTCGTAGCACGCAATCCAAAACTGTTAATCGAACTCGTTCTTATCCTACTTTAGAGTTATCCAAACTTTTAAACTGAGCTGTTACGCGATGGTCTTTCAGTTTTCTCGAGTCATCAACATATAAGGAGAACGGACGCGCGAATTAACAGCAATTAATTGAGTCACAGCGATTGCGACACGCGTAAGCACGTTTACGCAGGATCGTCGACTCGAATGCTATATAAAGAAGTAAAAAAGAAAGACGAAGCAGTTGAGAACTTAGCGATAGATAGTACGCGCTCGATGGAGGATGAGAGTCTTATAGAATATCACTGTAAACATTAATACTTTCGAAGTTAGGAAGAATTTCGTGGTACGTAAAAATGCCACATTATTTTAATATTTTTTCTTCCTAGGCGATTACAGAAAATTTGTCACACGTTCTGCTACCATCTTTATGTACGATCGATATCTTCGTTATCAGAGAATTACGTGCTTTCTCAGAAATTCCTGACCGTATTTCAAACATTTCGCAAACATTTTCTGCTTCTTGACGTAATCGAGGAATTAGAATGACAAATGACGCAGGTGTCAAAATTACACTTGCACACATAGTTTATGTATATTATTTATCGCTCGAAAAAAAATTTATCACTTTTGTAAGGAAGAATAAATAATAAAACAAAAAGAGGGAAAGAGAAAAATATTCGAGTGAAATTGTCGAAATTAAATAATCGGGATTTTTTTTACCATATAGGTCATACTGATAATTATCAATCTTCGATTATAATAGTGCAACGAATAAATTATAATAGAGCTAATTAAATATACCGACATGTAGCTGGAGCGCTTAAACGCAAAGGGAATGTTTCAATTACGGGAAACGGAAGGTAATTACGCGTATTCGAATGCATCAGCGATTTCGATGCGATCGATCGTTCAAACGCTTTTGTGAAGCAAAAGTAACGTTAATGTAGTGGATAATCTGAAAAATAGATATAACAATTTAAGGATATGTAGCGCTCGTTAAGATAAGCGAAAGACGTCTTATTAATACATGTCTTCGAATTAATGCAAATAGGTACTTTACTATGTCAGTTAGTATGTGGAAACAATTGCGATTCTACACTCCTCCCAATACTATTCAAACTACTTCAAAAATCGATAAATATTTCTTTATCGAATATATTGGATTGGCAACTACGTAATTGCGGATTTTGTCATTAGGTGCTAATGATAATAATTTGTTATTGTTGATTAATCCACGTAAAATTACGCGAGGATAGTAACGTGGATTTGTTGAAATATTTTTTATTATAAAATCAGAATGTGAAAATGAAGTATCATACATATAACGTAAAGAAGTCTATTTTATTCTCTGTTCTATTTTCTTTCGATAACATAAATGTACTCTTACTTTTCATTCGAATCGATCGATCAACTTGTATCGTTGAAATCGAGTTATCCCGACTATCGGCGTGAGTTTTCTATTCATTTAATATTTCCAAATGTTCATCGACAAGGCTGGTATCTTTAGCAAAAAGTTTCAGATAACCATGAATAATATGATCATTAGCGCGAAAGCTACACTAATGCTACGCGCGGCTTTGAATGCAAAATGATTGAATTTAATGAAGGAAAATTAATCCACAGCTGTTCGTTCTATCGTTATGAAAACGATGCCGAAGGATTTTTAATGCGATTTCACACAACAGATAATTAGAATATACCTATCGACGTTCAATTTCATACAAATCATATGCAATCGAGACTGTAGAAATTTTTCCGACAAATCTTTTCTCCGCGTACGTGTAAACCGTTTAAAAATGTTAATTGAATTCATAAATTGATAAATAGAGTAGGATCATGCATGATATGGCAAAAATGTTTCTCTCTTTTTTAATTTTTCTTCAAATTTATCGTTATTCTTGTTACCTTCTTATAATAAATCAACTTTGCTTCCTGAGAATCGAATATTAATTATACACGTGGCTAATGAAATTCAGAAATTCAAGAAAAAGGAAAGTTAATCGTTTTGATTAATTTATTTCTGGCAGACTCGTGTAACAGATAATTTAAAAAAGTGTCGAATATCTTAGGAAAGATTGAATCCATATTTATGCTCGTTTGTCTAGAACTATTCTCTGAAAGAAATTCTCAAATAGCCTGTGGTAGAATTATTTTGAGTCAGAAGGACACTCGAGTAGAGCTACGAATAAGCAATTTCCCCCGTAATTCACCAAATTCGTTCATCCACAATTAGTAAACCGGCTACATTTGAAGGCAGACTATTTAACTCGTTTTTAGCGGCGTGATAAGCAGTGAAATATATCGTGTACTTACGTTGATAGTTCAAGGGTCATAGTTTTCCACGAGGATGTAACTTACGCTTACTTAAGAAGAAAGAAGATTCTTCGATGTTGATATTCTCAATTGTAATTATTATAACTCAATAGCGTGTATATATCGCTTCATTTCTGAAAGTCAGTTTGTTCATTAGTTCTTGTATCATCATATCTTAATTCTTACATCTTCTATTATATTTTATCAGTTCTTACGTAATGCCTTCTCGCTGATTCAAATAACCCTGCCATAAAATTATACGAATCATGTTTTCTTTTTTAATATTTCTTTCACTGTATCTAAAGTACGTACAGTAAAGTAAATTAAACTAAAGTAAAGTAAAGTATTTACTCTACTGTATACACGATATTTACTCGTCCCTTCGCTATTATATTAAAAACTGACGTTGTCTCGTATGATATACGACAAGTTTGACCATTCTGCGCAAAGTTCAATTTTGATTTTTCAAACGTTGAAACGCAGATGACTTAAATAACCCTACCTATTATATATTACACATTTGCAGCATTTAAAGAAACGAAGCGGAATGTTTCTACTCCTCTCTCTCTCTCTCTCCTGCTTCTTTTTCTACAATACCAGGTATTCATTTTAATTTCAATTTCGCGAGAGCATCGTGGCCGGTTCTTTTCACGCGGCCCGATTCATTTCGAGAGAAAAGTTGCGATAAGCGCATTACGAACCGGTTCGAAAAGAGCGTGCCGGCGAAAATGCGGTTTAACGAATCGCGTGGGTATCCGCGTATTGAACCAACGATAGGAATACCTGTAATATCCGCAAATTATTCGGCACGATACCGCGCAGCGCGCGTTATTGAGATATGCACGCTATTCACTGATACAGATGCTCGTAACTTTGAATATTCGTTCTGGCGATAAGCAGATTACGGATGTCAGTGGTAGGCATCGTTGATATACATGGACCGCGGAATAGTCGCTATACCACTCGTTGTTATATCGACATCGGTTCTGAAGCATTGTTCGTCACTATTAATAAATAAGTAGCGGCCGATTGGATCGTTCGCCAGTATCGGAATTGTTACGATAGCGTGAACGATGGACAAGGGATGCTGGTAAATTCGAAAGAGTTGGAAGCACGAAAAGTTAATCTCGAATGGAAATATTGAAGAAAAGAAGAAGAATTTTTGTTGTTGGAAGACTCTCGGGGCAAAAGTGAATAATTGTTTTTAAACAGATTACAAGGATAGAATCTCCTACCTTTTTCTGTTTTTATATCAAACTATTTACATATTTATGTATTTGATATTAGGCTTAGGCTGTAACGTACATTGGTGCGATTTTCATCGCTTTTTCCATAATTTACCAACTTCACTTTCACAAATTCCTGCACATTTTCAAGCTACATTTTAAAAGTTACGTTTCAGTAATTATCTTGATAAGAATTTATCGTGATCGGTGAATCATAGCGCCTTTTTTTGTGAAATTTTGACACGTTAAAAAATAGAGAACATTTTTCAAAAATAACGATACGCCAGTAATTATCGTCGACGATTCTTGATAAACTTGTAAAAGTTCCGAAGCGTAAGAAACTGTCAATTGGTCACTTTCTAGACAGTTCAGGCTATCGAAAAGACAAATCGTAGAAATTACGCTGGAAATGAATTTTCGGCTTTTAATTACCAATGGAGAGAGTTCTTTCGTCAAATAAGAATCGATGAAAAATCAAAGCATCGACAGAAATAAAACGGATAAAGGTAACACAATTAGCGTGATCAATGATCAAACCAGCCAGTGTTTCTTCTAGGAAGCTTACGAAAGAAACAACGCAATTGATTCCTAGAAATTGAGCATCGCGAGAACAAACGATCCCATTGAAATTCATGATTATACACCGCCGCAAAGCTGTACGCGACACATAAAAAAAAAAAAAAAAAAAAATACCGCTCGCGTAACTCGTACATCTGTCGCACAAGCTAATGGTAAACGGGCATGAAATATTTACCGGCCACGTTCCGGATACCGCAACAATACGCGCGTGTCACGAGAAAATCAATTTGCTTCTGACCATCGAACTAGGTCGTCCGATTACTACCCTCTTCTTTTTTTACTCTTCTTTCCCATCTTTCCATGGCTCGCAAAAATTACGACCAATTTTTATAGCAACATAAAGCTCTTATCACGTCCGTGTCCGTGCCACCCAATCGTGTCTACGATATGTACTATAACATACTTTTTATTTTGATCGGCGTTCGAGTTAGATCTTGCGACCTGACATCTTCAACTCAGATTTATGTACACGATATACGAAAGAGCAAAGAAAAGAAAAATTAATGCGCGTAGTCTATACACTGGTACCTATAAATGTTTAACAAAGGTTTCCTTATTTTTCAATTCTTAAACAATTTCAATTTATTTAATAATAGGTTATCGTTGTTACTCGCGCATCTCATCGTTAATTTCATGAATTATAGAATTTTTCGATTAGACATTAATTCGATAATTCGCTTACGCGTAACTAGGTAATTCATTTTTCCGTATCTATTTACCTGCATCTTATTGCACCTTGTTTCTTGAACAAACGCGCTTGTATAATTTCTCACACGCCTTCACCGACGCGAGTTTTTACGAACGCGATAAAAGGGACAAAATTGTACGCTCTTTTCCGTGGAATTTATAAGATTATTGCGTTTAAAGACGCGGACAAATATGGCTGTGGAGACGATGTTTCGGCAACTTGTTCGGACAGAAACCAGTAACGAGTGAAACGGTTCTAACCGGAGGCGATGGAGGCAGAGAGAGTAGTAAAGATCTCGTCGATTAGGCTCCTTTCTACCTTCGTTAGTAGTCTACAAACGTTCGTTAGTGTCGCTTCGAAAGGACTCGGTCCTTTGCCTGTCCCCGAACGGCTAGTATTTATCGGGATGGACAAAAAATTTGTCCCTGAAAAGGGATCGATGACGCCTCGTACGAGACTAGTTAGCTTCGTTAATTGATGAACCGTATGGAGCTGGTATTTTATTCTGAACGTGACTCGCGCTGGACTTTGATGGCGCGCTATAAAATTATAAAGGGGTACAAGCGACACAGGATCTCTTTTCGCGCTGATGTTCCTCCACCCTCTCTACCTTTTCTTCCTTTTCTCTCTCGCGTTTCATTCTCCCGATATATCTCATAGTCGCTAAAATGATTGTTACAACGAAAGATACTACGAAAGTTTATGGCTCGATTGTAAATGTACGCTTTTATCACGAGCTCGATCGATTCGTTAAATTTATTTCGTTTATTAATTTCGCCTGTACTCGCCTTTTTCACTTGATTGGTCGATGCTTACGATAGGAAGACATCGATCGTCAAAAAATGATAATTTACTCGATTGATCAATGAAATCGATGGTCGATGGGATTGAGAATATATATAGTTAATTACGAATCGTTGGTTCAAATTGATAATTGCCTTTATGCAGAAATTTAATTAAAGATCCGTTTGATCTTTACGAATATGTATCGCTCTAATTAAAATGTAAATATCGACGACTCAAGGTGATTAAGATTCGAGGGCAGAATCAAATATTAACTTGACAATAAGGAGAATTTTAATGGTAAGAGATTATCTCGTTGACGATTAACCAACTATTCACTGATGATCGTTAATCCAAGCGATAATTAAATAATCATGCTAATCGGTAATTATATCGTAACCAACGATCGATTGTACATCGGTTAAATACGTTAATCGTTAATTGCGATTAATAATAAAGTATTCTAATTATAATTGATAATTGTTAATTGCGATTGTTACCTTAACCGTATATTTTACTCCTCCACGATCTTCGCAATTTTTTATTTCAATTTCCCAGCTTCTCGTCACGTAAACAAAGAATTTATAATAACCAAAATTTAAGGAAATCAAAGTTGCAAGGATATAAAAAATAATACGCGTGTTAGCGTTTAAAATAAACTGAAAATATCTGCTGTTATGCGTATATCGAAAATATATTTGGTTGTCCGACTCGTTTTTTACAACGATGCGTCTTTATACAAACATGAAAGCTAATCTGTCGAACATTGTGATCTTTATTTTGATAGAACAAAATACATCGTACGTAATTTGATAAAATAATATAAAAGAAACTTTTCGGACGACCTATGTATTAATACGACGAGTCTGTCGTTGAAAGGGTTTTTGTAAAATTAATTCTATTTTTACAAAATTAGACCGACGATAGAAAGAATGTCACCGCTACAAAAGAAAAACCTTGTTTAATTGTTCGTTTCTATTACAAAAAAGAACCGAGATGCAGCAACCAGTTTTAGCGAGAATAATCGTTTCTTTTTATTCTCGAAAGGGAAAACAATTAAAATATCTCGCGTTATACGTGGCACCGTGTTCGCGTGCGCGTGTATCGAAAACATTAATACGGCGTGAGTTTATTCGATGATAATTAAATCGGTGCGACATCGACGATTTTATCCGTCGACACGTATCACATATCAGCCGTTACATATTATCAAAACGAGACATCGTACGTCAGATTGCAGTGTTCAGGTCACATCGATGAAAGAAGCGTATACCCGATTCGCTATATTCTTATGAAAATGGTCACATTGGACGTCGTCGAACCGTGACAATTGCTTGGCGACGTCCACATCGTCACTGATCGTTGCGCATCGTTGCTATCCAGCGTAATTTATTTCGCGACTTTACGATAAACCTGCAGTTATTAAATATCTCAAGCTTATAACTGTACTTCAACATTTTATTCATAATACGTAGATTACGTCTGGTGTATTTGTCTTGCGTATTTTTATCGTTTCTGAATGAATCGCGGGATAACTGGGATATACAAATTGCTAAAGTAAATGCTCTGTGAATCATTGCGATGGCGATCTAATGTATATTTACAGATAAGATACGTTCTTGTTGATACTTTCTCAGATTTGCATAAATTATGAATAGTATAGAGTGTTGTTAGCTGTTGAGTATTAGCTACGAAGTTATTTAACTAGTCAAGAACTAAACTAGCTTAATAAGTTGTAGGAAAAAGTAGTAAATAAAATAATAGATACGATATACGTATTGGAGTAACAAATATTTTACGGAAATTCGCTGTACGAATTATTTAAAAAATAATTCTACGATTGAAAAGAAAGATAGTTTATCATAGTAATGTGAAATACTTAAATTTCTTGAAACTTCATAAAATCGATAGATTTAAGTGGGGGGGAGAAATACGATGCCGATTCTTGGAATTTCTTTTCACCACAGCGTCAAAAAACTAGAATTCGATGATATATAGTGATTGAAAAAGTATCGCAAATGAAACGTTGCGTTAATACACGTTCGACATTTAATGGGCTAAATTTAAACGACGAATCCGGAATATTGGAGCCATAAAGGTCTAGCAGTTTCTGATAATCCGAAATTTCATGCAAATTTCACGGGCATTAATATTTCTTTTAGCAAGATAAATAAATCCTGCGATAAAATAAGTTTCCCATTAAGTAGAAATATTCTAATTAATCGACAAAGACATTTATGTTTAAATTAACAGACTAAAATACATAAATAATTCTTCATAAAGGAAAAATCCAAAAATTAATACAGTTTTATTTACACATGTACACTCTCAACTTAAATATCATTAGTCAAATTGTTTCAAATTCATAAAGCAACTTCAAAATATAATTCTATTCGATAAAACGAACTTTACGATTCAACCTATAACTCAATGAATTTTAACTTCGCGTACATATTTTAATTAGCTAAAACGAGTCTTAGGCGAAGAAGGTTGATATTTTGGAATCATTGTTTAGTGAAATAATGAAATGTGAGTATCACTGGTTACGTAGTCATCGTCTGTTTTCGATTCGTATAAGTAGTTTCTAACGTCGATCGAACAAAATGAAACTATAAGTGGAGTTAATAAAAAAACAAAGAAATTTCTTCTCAACTGATGTTTTACTACTTTTAGAACTTAACGGCATAGAAAAACAACGCCTCGTATCTCACGACTTCTTGGAAGAAACGCTATCTAACAACTCTGCAAATACACTCTAAAAACTTACTAAAATTTCTCATAAAAGATTCTTAAAAATCTCTTTCGTCTACTCGTTTAACTACTTTCGAGAGTAGCTGCTTCATAAATGCTTGGATCGGACTTGTCGCGTTTAATCATCCGACTTTATTCGTTTGTGAATAGCGTTTGTCCTCGATCGAATATTATAAAACTTTTCAACTATTTCAAAGGATGCTTTATTACGTGTAATTCTAATTTAACTCGAATGCTAACTTTTTCAACAAAGTTAATAGCAATTGAAGCTTTTTCGAAGGCTTAAAACATCTGCTCCCTTTAACCTAACTTCTGACTGGATTCCATGAACTTTGAACTACATTTACTTCTTAATAAAATTGCCTATATATTGCTACGATGTACTGTTGCTAAATATAGAATAGAAATAGAATAACTTTTCTTATAGAGTTTTCGAATATTAAGAATTGTAAATGATATCTAAATTACAAGATCTGAAGTACGAGTCTTAAATATTGTTACATTGTTTTTGTTAAATAAATTCCTAAAAATCGTGCGATACCTATCGTAACACATTATGTATAATATATCATAGTTAATGTTTTCAGTATAGTGAAAAGTGGATGTATGATCCAAAAAATAATTTTTACACGGTAAACAAGCTAGGTGTGTACCTATATCATATACTGCAACGCAAATTTATCGATAATATTTTCAAGTCAAATATAAAACACATTAATAACAAATTACGTACGTAGAATAAGTCGTATCTTATTAAACGTATTTTTAAAAAATTCATATTCCTAATCATAAAGACTTCTATCTCGGTCAAAAGTGGAAAGCGTAAATGACTTTGACAACGAAGGAAATTGATAAAACGATCCTCTTTTTATTTCTTTATCGCACGAAATATATTTCGAGCTTCTACGCTAACGTGTATTCGATATATTCGTGATACGATATTCTTCGATCTAAGACACTCGTAAAACGCGTCAACGATACAATTCGATTAACGTTTCTCACAGGTGTTCGACGCTTTACAAAAATCCTCGCGGAAAATAGTCGCAACGATGCAGATCCGCTTGTCTCGTGGAAGTTACGTTTCCATTTTTATCTGCGTCGACGCGCCAGAAAGCAAAAAGAAAGAAGAAAACAAAGGTGGAACAACGGTAGCGACGTTTTCATTTTACGGCAATCTCATTGAAAAGGAGCGACAGTTACTCTACTAAATGGGTGAATTAAAAGGCAACAGAACGGTCAGCGGAAACGGAACACTCGCTTCCGGGAATGGAACATTACCTTGCCAGAAGAGATTCGACCCTTCCTGTGACTAACCCTGCTGCCACGAATTATTTATCATTGAATTTTGATAATGTTCTACGTGTAAAGGAAAAGAAAGTAACAGAGTCATAATGGCAATCGCTTTAAACGCAATATGTAAATTTTTATCCCGAGTATTTTTATTTAGTACTTCGTTTTTAGCGCTCGTGATTGAATAAAGCAAAAAAAAAGAACATACAATTTGTCTTCACATCGATGATTCCAGTCTTTCTTATGGTAAAAGTTTTATAGTATAGTAGAATAAGAAGTTCTTATAGTACAAGTGAAAAAAGTTCAAACAAATTAATTGTACGATTATATATATATATATATATATATATATATATATATATATATATATATTATATATATATATATATATATATATATATATATATATATATATACTGTATATATAATTTAAGAAAATCTAAAACCTGTTGTCTCGGTGAATAAAAGCTTGGACAGTAGTTTTCATTTCAATTAGATTTTAATTGTCACTGGAAATTTTAATGAATCTGTAACTGTAAACATCTATTAACGTTTCACGTTCGAGAAGAATATACATTTTTCGACTGCCTCGACTCATCCTCTAGACGGAAGATCCTGCGATTACTGAAATTTCGAAAAATACTTTTTACGTAACGAGCTGATGTATTAAACTAATTTATTCATCGCTAGTAGCAGCGCTATCTTACATCAGCCAACCATAGAAAATTAAAATACAATCAAACTGAGTAAACCGCCGCGATAAGCGAAACGATAGTTGAGAGAAATTATGCGGTAGGTATACGAGCAAATTGCTCAGCGCAATTAGAACCCCCTGTAAAAAACAATTGATAAAAGAGGAGACATGCAACGTTGGCGAGTTCCTTTGTCGCGTTTGCACGGGTCACGTTCCCGAAGAACAGAGTATGGCGGCGCGTCTGTTGCGTCGTTGCACACGAGTTACGAGGAAGGAAAGCAAACGCAGGAAGCGCTTACAAGTTGCACCGTCTATAACGTTTCTCTGACACTTCGCTAATCCAATAATGCTCACACTTCGGAAACTTTGTCTCCCTTATAATCCGACTCTCGCCACCGAGGCACGCGAGATCAATTTCGGTCCAAGTATCTACTCAACTTCCTTTAAGTAGCAATAGCCTCTGATCCAAGCGAGATTGAATTCCACGCTTTTCAATTTTTCGACCACGCTCTAAACTTTTCGACTTAATCGTTCTACCAGGTCCGATTTATGTGTTTCAGAATGGACGAACGACGAGTCTTGCGTGAAACGTTTTCTCGTTAAATTAGGTCAATACTTTTGTACAATTACGTGCTTGTAAAACGACGATAACAGTGGTACAAAAAATAGTAGGACTGTGGAAGAGAAGAATGGAGATTATATCACTATATAGTGCGGATCGGATGGAACACGCGACAAACTTCTATAGAATTTAGAATTTATGAAAACATCGTTGTCTTTCGCTGTAGCAATTTGCGATTCTTAGGTCGGTCATATCGTAGGTTCACGATTTCTTATTATCTCGAGTTTCAATTATTGAAAAAGTAAAAGATTCGCTGATTACGCGATAACACTTTGCCAAGAAGCTAAGGCAAGATATATTTCTACTTGAATTTGGCATTAATCCTTCGATACCTTCTTAATATGTGACCCACTTCTTCAAAATGTATTACTTTCGTCGCGTAAAACTTGTAATTCCATCTTCCGGATATCAGTTATAACCTGAAGATTTTATATGCTTAACTTTCTACCATAAATACAAAAATAGTTTCCTCCGTTCTTAATAATAGATTTTACATCAGTTCCTGATAATAGTTCTTCTCGATATTTGGCAAAGTTAACGATTTAAAATCGTTCGCTATTATTACGTGAAATTAATAAAAAAGAAAATTAATTAAACGTTATATCGAATAAGGAGAACAGAGATCTTCCATTGTATCTCGATAAATTATGGCAAAATGAAACTTTGCGACGGAGATCTCGCGTTCCGAAAATTCATCGACCTCTTAAGCTCGTGTTCAAACACCGCTGGTAATCCGGATTTCGCAAACTACCCCGAAAACCCAGCACCAATTTCAAATCCATTTCGTTCTCGTCAAACATCCACCGCTTCCGCCACGAGCATTTTCTCTGGCCCTAAAGGACGCCAGGAACGATCGTACGCATACACGTGTGTATGTACGTATATCGCGTACATATAAAACGATAAGTATCGGCGTCGCGCTTTCGCGCATCGGAGTCGGCCGTTCTCCGAAGAAAGAGACAAACTACGAGCAACGTGAACGAATCTCTCGTGTAACACGATAGAAAGAAAGAGACAACGGCGGGAAATGAAAGCACCGCGGGGGAGTAGGAGCAAAAAGCGTAAGAGGGATGGAAAGGGAAGGGAGCAGGACGGAGATAGCGCGAGCATGCAACAAAAGTAGATACCACGACGCGATATCTCGCGTCCTCGTGGTGTACGCGCACACGTGTGCACATGCTTCGTTCCCCAGTGTAGCGGAACGCGGGTAACGTTGCACAGTGGGGATAAGAAAAAAAGGCGGGAAAAAAAGAGTCAAAGGGAGGTAAAAAAAAAAAAAAGAAACGATAGAATCCGCTTACGAGTAAGCAGGAGGGGAGAAGAACGAAAGAACCGTGCAACATCGTGGTAGAAAAAAAGAAAAAAGAACGAGAAGGGGGACCAGAAAGAGAAAGAGAACGAGAGATCGGACAAGATACAGAAGAACGGAGAAAGAGAGAAGGAGAAAAGAGATAGGGAGTGGGATAAGGATTGTGCGTTCACGCACGTACCGTGAGCGCTCGTTTCGTACACGAGTAGCGTGTTGTATATATGGTGGGAGGCGCTTGAATCCGAGCCCTCCTACACCGAAGAAAGCCGCGGTGAACGAGGAATCCCGGTCTTCACGCGTGTGCACATACGCATCGTACGATACGCACGCACGCACGCACGCACGCACGCACGTACGCACCCACCCACGCAGTCACAAGCCCACACGATGTCGCGCATACACTGACCTCACTCTCTACCGCGCTCGTTCTGCTCGTATCTCGCACCCTTCTGCAAGCTTTATCTTACTCGGTCACGTACACCACTTCCCTCCTCTTTCTTCCGCGGGTTCCCTAACAACGCGCTCTTTCACTTTGTTCCATATCGTATGCACGCTCTATCTTCCTTATCCTCTCGCGCGTATTTCCCTCTTATACCCCCTGACACCTAGCATCCCTCTCGCTTCCTCTTTCTCTCTCTAACTACGCTCTACGCTCTCCCGCATTCTTCCTTTCTTCGGCCGGTCACTTATCCGCTCGCGCGCAACTTCTTTCTCTCGTTTACTCCTTCGTTAACTCGATCATTTCCTGTCCTCCTTGTACTCGTGTACTCGTTCACCAACTAGCTCTACTCGCGTTCGCTCCCTTCTGACTCTGCTCGCATTCTTCCAGTCTTTAGGTCGACCGACTCGTTTGCTCCGCGTCCTCTCCTCCTTGGTGTTCCTTCTTTTTTCCCCCCCCCGCCTTGCCCGCTTCGTTCCACCCGATCCGTCTACCAACTCGTCTCGCTTCGATCGCGTGTCTCTCCGCCTTCTTCGCTCTACGATCCTCCTAACGGATACCCGGGATAACCTTCGCCGGAGCGACGGAGGCCGGCTGTCAGTGGGACACACGCGTCGTGTTCTTATCCTATCAGCCACGCTAGACTATACTTATCCTAAGGACCACGCGATGCGAGCGAATGGCTAGCGTGTGCGAGTACATACCGACTACAGACTGTTTCAGAAAACCTGCTCCCAACCTGAGTATGTAGATGGATATCTCAGCAAACGAAGGAAGACAAATTTCTTGGTAAAAACGAGTCCGTCGAAGTAGCATCTCGTTTTCATCTACGAAGCATAATCTACGTTTCGAATTGTTGGAAAAACTTGTGGTACGATTGCCAGTCGATGCCTGAGTATATTATAACTGAACAAAACTGTGATTCTATTGGGTTGGCAACTAAGTGATTGCGAATTTTATCAATAAGTGGTATTGACAAACTCCGCAATCAATTAGTTGTCAACTCAATAGTTGAATACCAAAAGAAATTGAAGAGAGAGATATCCAAAGTTGATTAATTTCAAGGTAGCATCAACTACGAGGTTATTAACGACACCGTAAGAGGATCATCAAGATAACATCGATTCTTATGTGTGCATGCAAAACAGGTAACACGTGTCTGAATCTTGACTGGAATGTACGGTTTCATTCACTGTATATAACGCTGTCATTTATTCCAGTTTTTATAAACTTTGTTTGACATATAACGCTATCATTTATTCTAGTTTTTATAAAATTCGTTTAACATATGACACGATCGTTTCTTCTAGTTCCTATAAAATTCGCTTAACACGTAACGCTGTCGTTTATTCTAGTTTTTATAAAAATTCCTTTAATTATGAGAAGTTGAATGCTCTAAGAATCTGAAAGTGTTCCGAGCGAGATCGTTGCGAAAAGAATAAAATGTTTCTCGAGAAAGAGCCATTGAAGGAACCGATGCAATGAATTTCGCTACAATGTTTCCGAAGAATCTAATACGTGCGAGTTATCCGATATTTGTATTGCGTAAGAAAATAACTCATAGAAAGTTCTTCGCACGGCAACGTTCTACGTTTAACGAATTCCAACTTGTGTCGCGATTTGGCCATTTTTTAACAAACCTATCTTCTTGCGAGTTAAAACTACGAATCGACGCCGATCTCCCGCAGTTTCGAAAATTACCTTTCGATATTCCAACCTCTCTTAATTATTTATCCATGCCGTTGAACACGTTACTGATTAAATGCCCTCAGTTTGGAAAAATATCCTCGTGTAATAAAGTTTTTTGCGCCGTTGCAAGCTCGACGGTGGTTCGTTAAAGTGTCATTCGACCACTTTCACATACCTTTCACGAATATATATTATACGTAAGGCTTTGAAATTTTATTAACCCCGACTGTTTTAACGATACACAACTACTATAATTACATCGGTTTCTGGGACAGATTTGAAAATGAACAATACAAGCAGACGTTTAATGCAAGCGTATATTCCACAGAGATTACGAGAGTATTTAAGCGATCGGTTGGTTAATCTCTAACGTTTATCATATGTTTAAAATGGCTATTCATGCTGTATACTTTTACAAACTATATGTTTACAATAAATATCTTGTAACTTCTATATACGTTTACCGATATAACCATGACATCGTCGTGACACGTTGTAGCGCTAATGAAACCTCATAGTAAAATACAAAATACGAATATTGGAATTCAATAAACCGCTATAATTGAAAACGTTTTATAACTCCAAAACTGACGATATTCGGAAGCCACGCTTGTTAAAACCGTTTTACTTGTTTCGCCCTTTTGTACTACGCGCTGCAGAAATTTGATAACAACTTTTTGAAACGCTCTGTAGGCTCGCGGAGATTCGCACGGGCAAGAACGCAATGCGAACGGTATCGCGGATGGAAGTGCAATCAAGGCGGTAATTGCTATGCCAATCTCGATCGATTTTCGACGCTCGTCTGTTGCGCTCGTCTGCAACACGAGCGACCGGTATACTTCGCGTTCCTACCCTCTTAAAGCGGCGATTCCGCGGAGTGGGTTTAGCAGTTTCGCTCGGCCGATGATGATGGATGATGGCACGCCGAATTCGACGTGCATACGTGGCTTTCGATGTGATAGAAACGCAATTAGCGGATGGCAGAGCGGGAGGAGATACCGCGGAGAGAAATTGCAGCGAAAGATTTGGTGAAAGAGAAGAGGAGTTACGCGTGTGTTGTTGAGGGAGACGAGAAAAAATTTACTTAATGTTCGACGATATTAACGTTCCACCCGATGGATAGCGAAGCTACAAGTTTGATAGAAAATAGATACGGTGGGGTGTTTTACAGGGAATAATGTTACAACAGGTAGTTTTTATTAATAAAACTAGGATGCTGCAACAGGTGCTATATCATATTATTACATTGTATTATTATATTATATATATATATATTACAACTATCGTAGCTTACCTTTTTCACGAGTGTTAGAGGATTTATGGATTTTATTTTTATATGGATTTATCGTACGGGCTGCTCCAAAATTCAGAGGATTTAAAACATAAATAACTATATTTATATTTTATAACATATTTACACGATAATGGAGTCTATGGGTGCAAGATAATATCTTTCGAATACCTTCTATTTAGTTCCTGGCAAAGTCGGGCTCTTTCGATAGCGTGTTTCATAACAATGGTGAATGTCCGAGGTTGTGATATTCGAATTTCTGCACGAATGTTTTCCTTCAGCTCTTCAAGCCTACGTGGCTTATTCACATATACTCGTTCCGTTTAGATAGCCCCATAGGAAGTAATCAGGGGTCGGAGGATCGGGTTAACGTGGCGGCCAATAACGGACTTATTACTTCGGTAATAAAAGTCTAGTATTTCTACGCGTTGTTCCTTAGTGTAACTCATCGTAATAAATCTTCTATGTCTCAGCTCTAACACTTGTAACGTGAAACTAAACAAACAAGAAATTTATTCCTTTCTCCAATCCTACCCTCCAATTTTCCCTCTAGCTAAACATATTGTTTGAATTATTATGTTTAATTTAGTATTATTCACGCGTCGATGGATGTTGAAATATTTTAATGTGTCGTCATTTCTTTGCATTATTTTCTTTTTTTATTCTTTTTATATTATTTGTATTGTATGGTAACTTTACTTTGGAGACCACAGATCTAAATCGAGTTTTTCTTAAATTTGTACACTACGTATGCTACAGCGAACAGATGCTGTAACAAACAAAATTCTAGTGAATATTATACGGTATAGTATTAAATACTACGTTCTCTACGTTCATTCATCTACCTGAATGCACTTCTCGCTTACCAAAATAAGCTGCCCGATGAGATAAAATTAAAAATGGATATGAGAGCCATAATATACCTTAGAGTATCGTTTAAAAAAGTATTTCAAACAGAGATTTGACGTTTTCGTAACTCGCTATCGCGCGTTGCTAAAAGTTTTTCGGGCGTGAGTCACGTTCTTTAAAAAGGAATATTTCAAATTTTTACAAGCATACGAATGACAACGCGTTGAATGACACGCTGATATTCCGATGAAGCTAACTGCAATGCTTGGAAAACGTTGAGATACTTCTGCCAACAGACATGCATCTGAAAACCTCAACTTTTATAACTGCGTTTTAAATAGAACTTGCCGTATTTCGTCGAGGACATTTTATGAGAGACATAAGCGTCGTCTATACGAGATTTCAAAGTGACCTCGCTCTTCTCAACAAATGAAACTTTCGTTCAATTACGTGGCCGTGAAAATGATTTTTTTACTCGATTACGTATGTGTGTAGCTACGACAAATTCATTGGTCTAATGGTCTTACTCTTTTAAGACCATTCGAAATCATTTATACGCATTCGTTTAACGTTCCATGTCAATGAAAATGTTCTTTATCTTTTGTCCTTTGTCTGGAAATGTCAGAGATACATGGATTTCACACACACACAGATACACAGATCGTCTTATAGAACGCAATCTTACGTCCATCGCAAATATAGCGCGAGTTGGCAATTTTAATTTAAGAATCATTTCGAATAGAACTTGCAGAATTCCTTCTAATGCAGTTTAGTCGGGCCAAATATTCTAACTCAAATTAAATATTCAAATTTTCCAAAAAAGATCTACTACTTTAGATCATACTTTAAGCGAATTAAAATCTTCGTACCATTTGATTCCATAATAATCGTATCTCCATCGCTTTTACTATAGATTATTATAATTCAATCTTTTTGCGTAATTTAACTTGCTTAACCGATATTCTCAATTTAACGTTCAATGTGGCATTGTCGTGTAATCGAAAATTAGACACCGGCAGACATTAACCGCTTAAGGACATTACATATGTGCGCACGTGTATTGGAAGTTAATTTTGATGCAGTGTGTGTACAGTTTCCTATACCAACTACACAGTACGTTAATTTAGTTGCTTCGAAAATCTGTACCTACGTATTTGTACGATTGTACGCTGTTCTTTCTTTATTTTCTTACTCTTTAAATAAAAAATTACGGTGTTAAACTTTCAAACGACGCTATGAAAAAATTAAAACGGGCCAAGACAAGCTAAGCCGAATATTTTCTGAATATTTATAACATTAATTTACTTCGGTAGAAGCTGTATTAATGACACAAAAGTAAAGGATAAATAATTTTAATTTTCCACGTTTAACCTACTTAAGGATATCTTGTGCTCACATTTACAATATCTTCGACAGCAACGAGTATCTTTCGTTGTCAATTTGTCAAGTATTGGCAGTCTACCTCTGCTCTAAGTGTCTCAATTTTAAATACTTTTGCGATTCTACACGCGAAAATTCTGTTCCTTAGACCGAATCTGTTTTAAATTCGTTGCTTACAAACTCCTTCAGAAAACTCATCGGTCAGTGTTCCTTAGCGTACCGGAACAACGTACCTACTGTTGTGCAGTACAACAGATATCGCGTGGTTCGCACAATAAAATACACGAATCCCCTAATGACGAAGTCACCTACGAGTCAGTGACGTGAATGAAAGGAAGGAAAAAAAAAGATTGAATCAACGATCGTCGTGGAATGTGGCCGCTTTGTCCGTGATAACGTAGGCGCAGAGGAGCGCGCGTCGCAAACGTGAATGTGAAATTCCGTGAGGGCTCGGATGAAAACTAACAACGAGAAACGCGTGTTCCCTTCGTACGGACGATGCACAGCGAGAAAGGCCAGGCCGCCTCGAAAGGGAAACCTTTTTTTTTCCGGGAGAAGACGAACAGACGACGCCCGCGGACGGAATAATTACTCGCGCGGTTATAATTTATCGATTTCGACGGGCTGGGAAATTGAAACGTGGCGAACCGCGTTACCCGTCGTGAGTAATTATCCGAGGACAAATTTGTAACGCGGCGAACAGAACGAGACCTGCCAAGATAAAAAGGACTCCTGATATTCTGTTTCTTTTTCTTTCTTTTTTCCAACTGTACCAGCGTTTTTGTACGGTTTCGTCAAATGAAATAAAAACGTAAAAAGAACGACGCGTGTTCGGTAATGATATAAGGATTAAAAGGCTCGTAACAGATATGACACATTTGTACGCGTTTGTCAGTTCCCAGAAAAGCGAAAGAACACTCTTGCGCCTTTAATTTTTGCTCGATCGAACTTAATTCAGTTTTCACGAAATACCTGTCGTATCGTGTGCTTGCTATGCACGTATCTGTAATTACTCCTTTTCTTTCGTTTATTCATATGCCGCGTCTCTCGTTTCTACTTGACATTGTATTATCTTAAAAGCGAATATTTATTAATTAGAACGCACTAACGAACAACATCTATTTCTCAATTATGTTTGTACAAAGCGTAGTTTTCAGGTATAACGTTTATCTAATGATCAGTCTTAATCTATTCTGCTTTCTTATTGCCAGTTTATATTTCCTGTATTATTTTAAGTCGTTCTATGAAAAATATTGTATTTCTCATATAATTTTTATCGTTCTGTCTTTGATCGTAGAGGGGAGCTCTTTTTTGTTTTTTGTCTTGGGACTTCGCAGACAGAGCAACAGTCTCGAAATATATGTTTTATAGAGAGTTTAGTATTGCGATTGTCGCAAAGCAGCTGTTCCATTTTTGTAATTACATATCCACGGCAATATTCAGTATAATTATATAATTCTTGGTGTCATATTATCATCGTTATCATCATCCCCTGACTCAGATAGAGGCGGATTTAACGAACAGATATTTTCTCTAATTCCACGGGGTTCGGTACGTTTGCTAGTTTTCCTTCAAGATGATTTTCCTATCTAGAATTGGAATTTCCGGATTGCACAAGCCGCTTTTTTCTTTCGATCTGTAATTACATCGTAGAACCGTATCTAATTAAGTGGTGAAGTTGTGAAACCGTGGCAAAAGTTGTTTTCGTAGAACTGGTTAATTCTCGTTCGATAAGTCACGACATGGAACATTTTCACGATAATACCGATCCCTTATTGGAAACGTCGATTCTGATTACTAGACTGCGTTATTATCTAAAAAAAAAATTCGAAAAATGATCGTTTTTGTTACGAGACCGACGATTCGGACGAGAGCGTAGAATTTGAATAAACGCAAAGTATCATAGTTTTACGACAGAGAGTTAGGAATTCTGTGTTATCGCCTGATCGATCAAAAACAACGAAGTTTCTGATACTAAACTTGGCGAAGGAAAAGTAGGTTGGCTAAGTAAGAGAAAAGAACTTTTGACTAGCAATTCGACCATCGATATCGCGAAAAGATCGTTCCGTAAGAAAATACAGTCTTTTGCTTTACACGTTGAATTTCTCTAAGCAAAAATTAAACGACAATTACTGAAAGCATTCGTAGCTATGTATTCCTATATCCTATTCGTTTTATGTATTACCAAGAATATAGAATACGTGTTACAGAAAATACAAAAACAGCGTCTGCCTAGAAATAAACTTCTTTTTATTTCAGCATCTTCTAACGCTACACGAATTTCTAATTATAACTACCATATGCACGATAGTAGCTATCGTGTACATAAGTATATACGTACATATTACGTATATATATGTCGGGTTGGCATAAGGATTAGAGTTAGGGACGTGTAACGAATATTCTCTGGACTTGGCCATCGTCGTTATACAATTGAAGTAATGTGAATTAGCGCAAGTGTGAGCATTACGAAATCGACAAGTAATCGCGGTAACTAAACACTAATGACAATGGTCCTAGGTTCGATAACGAATCCGCGGTCAACGGGATGGTAAATGTACTCTTTCCAAAGTCTGAGTCTGACTCCTAGTTAAAATAAAACGTGACAATATGCACCGATCGTAAAGACGTTGCTTTACTCGCTGACGAGTTCGCACGAGAGAATGCGTTATCCGTCGCGGTGATGCTCCAGAGGAAAACTACGATGGGGTGTGCCCAAGGGCACGAGATCATCGGATTCGTCGAGAAAAGCCTCCGCTCGGAAAGTGAGGGAGATGGACGTTGTTGTTAATTGGTTGATTTCCATGTTGGTGGTTAGAAAAGGATACTAGCCGCCCTTGAGAGAAAGTTGCTAGCGGAAAGTGTCGTACGTGAGAAAAGCAGAGTCCTCTTATCTTCCCGTAGTAGGCGATAGATTTACGGACCGTTAGGATAAAAACTGTTTGTCCGATTGAAGAACATTAGGTAACTAAATCCTAAGATTTATTAGCGGGTCCTCGGGCTAGCTAAACATGTACCGCGGAGATGCATCGACATCTGGCGATCATCTTGCCCGAAGAATAGGATCTGTGTGTGGCCGGGCCACAGGGCAGAGACCATTGGAATGTTTACTGTCAAGTGTCGCTACAAATATTTCTTTGTAAGGAGAGCTATACGATTATTCTATACCTCTGTTAGGTAAAACGTTCATCCCGTGACCGCGGCTACGTTCGGCGACTAGTCGTCGCCTGGAGCCCAAGCTCATTGTCTCAAGTTTCGGACTATTGTATTTGGGTTGATTTATAAAGACTACGGTATTGGGAATTTTGCAAAGAATTCCAAAGGGAGCGACCGGTGTCCTTTCATCTCCGACATATATATATAAATAATTACAGTATACACGTGTATACATATGAATATATACATTTTTCTAAACTTAGAATATTATCAGGCGGAATTAAGAACATTAGTTACAATTTAACCAACGAAATAAAGCATAATTTATATTTACCCGTCCTACACGCTTTAAATAAAAGAATTTAAATAACAAAATGAAACGTTAAAATTATTTCCTACACTCCGATAGAACGTAGATTTTACTTGCAAATAATTTTCGAAAAATATGAAAAAACCATACGTTTGAAACTTTACACACGTACTATGTAATATACATACTATGCTATATACCTATATCGTACACCTATGTTTATCGATCTTCAGTTCGAAAGAATATCGCGAATAATAATAATTTGCGAAGGGTTTGCAACAGCAGCCACGTGGTGATCACGATGTTCTTGAAGCAACTCTTACTCCGAGTTCTTCGATCGCCCACTTGTTATGCACTGCCACGCACTCGCGTCTTTAAGCGTGCTTGTGTGAGAAATTCGATATATATCGGTACAATGCGACGGTGAACACCAGCCAGACAACACTTTGCCGGAGTTGTCCTACCTGCGCTGCTACCGCAAAACCGAGAGAAACGTGATGCTTTTCTTTCCTTCTACGTTCTTGTCCAGAAGTCTCTTGGCCTGGATCTATCTCACTGTTTACGGATTAACCGAAGATTCTCGTAGAAATACGGATAACATAGACCGACTTCTCTCTATCTGTTGGCCGTGACACGTTGGCGAGTCAACGAAGAAAGGGCAGAAAAATTCTTAAAAAGAACAACTCCCATCTGTGTAGAGAGCTATAGAATAGACTATATCAAGTGACACGATATACCGTAATATACTTTGTAAAGTAGCGATAAAATTCGTTGATAACTTAACGTGTCGATTAATCGTATTTTGCACTTTAAATTTTAGTATCAACAAAGTCGTTAACGTTTCAATTAGAGATAGATATTCTCTAATAAAATCAAGAACGTACGTGTAACAAAGAATTCTATTGTTCGACTAAATCAAATTAAACGTTTCGTTGAAATTCTTTATGTAATTAATCTTCCATTATTTTTTTATTTTATACGATTTTATTTATCTGGCGAACTTTTGGGACAGTGATACTCATCTTTTCTCAAGCGTACGAGTGTGTTATTAAATACACATATCAACTAGACTTTGTTAAACCAATCAACATTGTCTCTTGTTACTTTATATCGTCATAGAATGAAAATGTTACTTATTGCATAATTATAACTGTATATAACTGTACGTTATATGCAATTACAAATTATAACAATTAAATCGTAATCAGTATTAACAACTCTTCGATTACTTATGATTACACAAAAACACGTAATATATCAAATATGTTGAATAAAAGGAACTATTCCAAGAACAAGATCTTCAAAGCCACTGGAACAATGTATTTTATAATTAACGATTAGTGAAAGACGATTGTTCCAACAGTGAAAAAAGGAAAAGGAAGAAGATCACCCACGTGATACGAAATAATTGAGAAAATTGATTTTACCGTTAAAAATTTCTTCGTAGCTTTGCGCGGGATGTCTACGAAAGTTGGGACAAAACTTCTACCACGTATTGATGAAGTTAAATAAGTAAAAAAAGTTCCTGCAAGCTTATGTCGAAAAATGCTTTGTCGAAGAGTCATAGCGTTCGAAGATTTTCAGGGAAGTTGTTCTTACGACTCGTTAGACAAAATCTCGGACAAACACGAACGTATTTACTGCTATCTCTGCAACGGCAGGAATACTCGAAAGACCATCGTTAGTTCGACGAACGAAAACCTGCGTTCTCGCAGGGCAAAGAAATTTCATTCAACATTTGTTAAATCTGCCGAGGCGATTAAATAACAATTTTTGGACGCTTGCAACTACTCCATAAAGAGTTCAGTTTCCGACGTAAGTTGCTATAAATTTGTTTTTTCCACTTGATCTTGTCAACACGCAAAGTAAATTTTATGCCGACCTCTGTGGACACCCTGTATATACGAAGGAGAAAGAAGCATGGAAACAAAGGCAATCAGCCACACGCGGAGATATCGTTGTTCTTTGATAAAAACATCCTTTATTTCGCTGGGGCAGCTACAATGCGGTCCATTGAGAAAGATCTAGCCTCGGATTCTTTGTTCGAAGCGTGCAAATAAAAGACTAATCACCGTTCGACCGCTCGAACCCCGAGTAAATCGCAATTTTGCATTGATCCGGCGAGAATAAATGCGCGGCGAGCGTCAACATTCGCCGCTGGTAAATGCTTTTAATTAGAGGTCACTGAAAAGCCAACGAGTGGTCGCGACCGACCGGAACGAAAAAAATCAGGCGAAACAGTGAATCAATGGCATTGTTATTAACCAAGCGAGTTATATCGACGCGTGTCGATCCACGCTCCGCTACTTGTTTCACTAATTCAAGCTTTAATTAAACCGCGCTTTAACACTGCTTGCCCGTGTCGGACAGACAAAAATCCTGAAGCAGCGTCGTCAAACCACATTTCCCATTTGTGTATTCCGACGATCGCTTTCGCCAATTCTACCACGTGTCGAGGAAAATTTGCGAGATGTCGCGATACAGTTTACGTTAGAAGAGAAAATAACGAGAAAATAACGAAAGAAGAGAAATAGTTTGAAAAACGAACAATTATTTGAGGAATTAAAACACGTACGAGAGCATCGGCTGAGAGATTGTCCTTCTGAGACTGTGCGGGATGAAGTACGGTGACTCGCAAAAGTAAGATCTTTTTATGAATAATACGTTTTGATTAACGATAATAATAGCGTTTATTTCGTAATTCACGGGGAAGAGAACTCTTTTGTACACGCGATTACGTATTACAGAGTACTCGAAAAGGCGGACTCAGATGAAAAGAAAACACAACGATACTAGACGACAAGTGGTCAGAATATATAATAGAAACATGGAAGATGAGAAAAAGGAAACGATAGGATGGAATATACAAATGACGATTAATAATCACGGACTGCGTTCATAGGCTGATTCGTTCGAAAGAATGAAAAGAAGTCGATGGTATTACAAAACTAGTTAGCGGTTGAGACAATCGTATTTGTTTTAATTAGCTCGACAAGATGCAGATTCGAAAGGAATAGAATTTCTACGCAAACGAGACTCGTATCGGTAGAGTTCGAAACAGATTTGATAATTTACATAGAAGCTAGAAGACGTGTACTCGACTCGGTGTTATTGGATTGGCAACTGTGGCGGATCAAACAGCCTCGGTCGCCAAACGGTCGAGGAACGAAACGACGACGGCACGCACAAACCTCCCGCGGCAACACCGGGCTGGCGATCACCACCACCAGAGGGCCAACAGCGATCGGACGATATTCTCGCTAGTGGCGTTAGAATATATACCGCAATTAGCGAGACGCCCTCTGCGTCTAAGGCAGGGACTACCGGGCATAGCCTTACTGACGAGTCCGCCGGTAGTCCCGGGACGAAACGCGACGAGCGAATCTTCTTTAGGAACCATCTACGAGGATCGGCCGACAACAACAGTTGGAAGTGGGATCAACCGATCCCTTTCGCAACTAAGTGATTGTGGATTTTGTCAATATCACCTAATGACAAAATCCGCAATCACTTAGTTGCCAACCCAATAGTATTGTATAATTTCACAAAGATCATCATACAAATATCCGAACAGTCGACTGTCCATATTGTACCGATAAATCTCAATATTCAATAGGACTACGTTTAACGCTTACTGCGCGTTTAAACCGACAGTGATTCTTGCGTTATATATTAATTGTTTCTCAAGTTTGTGATAAATGATCCTCGTAGCTCTTATACGTATAATTTCCAAGTTAATTTAAAATTTCATCGATGTAATTACGAACGCCTAGCAACCAAATGATCGTAACGTCGTAACAGCGTTCACGAAATTTCAAAATACTTTATACGTATAACACGCACAAAACGTCGCGTGTCGCACCTCGTACACCAAGGACAAACTTCGAAAGTATAAAGAAGGATGGAAATTTTCGTCTCTATCCAGCCGACGAAGAGGAAGAAACTGAAGGAAGCTGGAAAGGGTTGATGGGGTGTGTGCGAGAGGAAGCGGAACGTATGTAGGAAGAGAAGAAGCAGCTTCTTCTTCTCATGCGCGCGTTCAGAATCGCAATCTGCCGGCGAGTATCTCTTCCTGAATTTAAAAACGATCGTTACCGCTGGCGAGCACGCCGGAAAACATCGAATAGGGACGAAGAACTCGTAGAGAAGGCAAGGACGAGCAGAGACGAGAGACGAGAGTCGAAACGAGAAGAGAGGAAACGACCGATCTCCTAGAGTCTAAAGTTTAGAGTAGAGGCGTTCTCTAGAGTTCGCGATGGATCAACGTCGTGCGGTACGTCGGTCTTCTGTTTCGTCAGAAAGACGATGATCAAGTTTGATTCGGCGAAATAAAGACACCCTCGCGACACGGGAAAAATATCGTCGTCCGCGTCGACTTCGTTTCACAGACGTGCCACTGTTTACGTCCGTGCTCGTTTAAGCGGACGTCGTTACCAAGATGTCTTAAATTAACGCGGGAATCGTGATGATGCTCCGCTGTTCAAGACGCTTGACAAACTCACGGGACATCGCATTAATCTCTGTTTAGACTTGTGCGCCGCTACGTTAGATACGTAGGTAACTGCCGAGATGGATAGAGAGGACAGAAAATTCATCGTCAACGAATGGTCGAGATAATTGCAAGTCGCGTTTGATGTTAAGCTGTAGTTAAAAGGTTCGAAATCGTCTCTAATATTCGTAGCCGATAATCTATGATTTATTTGGAGCGTTTTCTCCTTTCATTGTCTCCTTGCTTCTTCGCTTCGGCATGCAGTAATAATTTATATCGTTTTGTCTAGTTTATACGCGTCCAACGAAGTTTTCCTTCCTTTTTTTTTTTTTTACTACATCTTTTAGACTCTCTCGGTTCGTAGGTCACCGATGAAAATAATTTTAATTCACCGTAAGATCTTCTCGTCTAGATCGTTAACTTTTCGTAGCTAGTTTCTGATTATGTACGATAGCAAAAGTAGAAGAAATTTATGCTTCAAAAATGTTCATTATGATGAAAAATTGTATTTGAAATTTAAAAACTTTCAGTATAAAAAAATTTGAAGTTATTCGTATTATAAATTGTATAACAATTAATTGCATATTTGACACGTGGCTATGTAATTCCTTGGCAACTGACATTGTAGAAAATTAAACACGAAGACAGGTAATTAACACCTGGTATCGTGTTAAGAATCAAATCTTAAAAACATTTGGAATAAATCTAATATAAATTTAAGCTTTAATTTAAGTAAAACTACCCTCTAAAGGTATAAAATCCAAGTTTCTCTTTCATCAAATCTTTCCATTTCTTCTTTCCCCTTCCTTTTAATCAAGGTTTCAAATATTTGAAGGTTCCTCCTCGATACTGAAGAAGAGTAATTCTAAATTTGAAATTAAACGGGTGTCTAATCGGTATATGAACAGTAAGAACCCTTACTCGTAATGTCGTGAGAATTAACATATGTGCGTGTGTACGTATTGAGAGAAACGGAATTATTTACAAGGACGCCAAATAATGTTTTAATATTCGCGAATGAAAAGGTAGAACTTTACGCTCGAAAGGTATACAAAGAAAATTATACCCCGTCCGTTGAACAAAAGAAAATTACATTCCCTTTATTAGGTTTTCATTCGTTGTTAAATTACATTACAATTTTACACCATTTATAATTACATCGTTTTCTATTAACGTACCGCATAGTACATTTAACGTTTAATATTTAAACACATTGACTCGCTTCATTATTTAACTCAACTGCCGGGTAAGACGGTTTTAACGATGGAAATTTTTGAATTTCCCTATACGTAGTCTTCAATTTCATAAACAAAGATCTTTTATTCAACTTCTTTTACACTACTTCCACTTCTTAAGAAATAACGAAAATCATAAATATAGAAAGATCGAATAATTCAGCTAAATAAACTAAGAATTCAATTTATGAAAATTAAAGATGAAGTTTTAAAATTAGAAAATAATAATTTATTTGGCAAATATTTAATTATAGAACACAACAGAGGATAAATATCTATTGATACGAATCCAAACATTTCAAGCAAAGCGAATATTAAAAGACAAGAAAACGAATGTAACTAGGCGGAGACATGGAAATACTCTGGGGGTGGACATAAATTTTCTGCGCCATAAATAAACATTTTTATATCTTCCGGTGTGAGATCGAAACGACGAATAAGCGTATATCAAATAAAACAACAGACACTGAAATAACACATTTGCCAAATGCGTTATCATTTAAACAGCGTTATCTACGATAAAGTATCTAACGAAACTAATGCAAATTTTACTTGAACAATTATCCGAGTAAACTTTTATCTCGACAATGATATTTAATTCAGCTTTCATACGACTTTTATATTTTAATCGCAATTATCGTCCAAACGACAACTAATAGCAAGTCGATGAATTCTTCAGCAAATTCTCTAAACGTTTGAACATCTCTTACTCGATGATAATAAGTTAATTAATTATTCGATTTTCACGAACAATATGCATCCTCTAATTACTAGTATCGACCTATCGTTGATTATTAAAAGTTCGTTAATTAGAATTCCGCACATTCACCCTCGCGTTGCTTGACGATTTCCAATTTTTCGGCTTCCGTATAGAAGACCGATAGCTCTCTGGTCGTTTAAAGGTGCACCGTGGCCGGAACGGCCGCTCGAAACCGCCGATTACAGCGGAACTCGATAAAGCATGTCAAAAACCAACGAAACATTTCAAAACCCGATAGAGCCAGATAAATCCAATAAAAGAGCGCACCGTTATCACAATCGGAAAACGTCTTTTGTGTCCGGTAAATTTCGTTCCGCTGAAATTCGAAACATTCGACGTGCAATACTCCTGTTCTTAGTTTAAAACGTCCCAGCTATCATTTCGAAACATCCGACAAAACTGAACTTTTATTATTTCCTATTTGTCATCTTTGTTTCTCCTCGTTCGATATATAATATATCTAGCTGCTGCCTCGTAACAGACTGTTATACAGTAGGTACAGTAGGTCGCCAGAGTATTTGAATACTCGTAGAAGATCATTAAGAATGCGTTACACGAAAGATTTTAGTATTTTATTAGCGTCGTAATGACACGCGACTATCGTTTCTATACTGGAACTATCGAGATATGTATAATTTTATGTGCTACACTACATTAACCGAGTAGTGGTGACACACGTATGCGAGTACGAGTGTATGGAAGTATGTGAAAAACAGACAACTGTAACTGTTCCGTTGGCAGTGTGGTATAGAAGATGGTGAGACAAAGAGAGTGCTGAGACGCGTGCAAATATATATCGACGAAGATCCTGCAAATCATTTATTAATTAAACCTAAAACTATTTTAATATAAATTCTAAGTGTAATCTTAGTGTTCCTTTACTTTTATTTCGGCGATTAAGATTCACAATTCTCAACGGGAACATTCGAAACGTATCTGAAGATATAGATGGAAGTTGGAAGGTATTTATTGAGTTGGCAACTAAGTGATTGCGGATTTTGTCGATAAGTGGTATCGACAAAATCCGCAATCACTTAGTTGTCAACCCAATATTTAGCGACCATGCGTTTCGCAAGGATCGTCGAAAGATTTGGACAATCTGATGGGTATTCGCTATATTAGCGAGCCGTAATATTTAGCGAGAGCATGTTTAACAGAAATCACAAGTACAATACCACTATTCGCGTCGTATATTAATTTTTTATAAAAAGTTTGTTTGCACTGAAAATGTAGTAACTTTTGCATACGTTTCAAAATTGCTTCCTTTTATCAATTTAATCGTGAGAATCATGCGGCAAATTTGAAAATGTTTCGTATAACGCGAATAACAGATTCGTAAAGATTGGCCGCGGTGGTAGTTTGGATGGTTTCGTGAACCAGCGTAACTATTATATAATTACATACATATAGCACAAGCACAATTTATTATAGTAATTAATTAAATGCTTCAGATAAGATATTCTAATGTATGAAACACCTGAGATCGGATTTAATTCAGACTTTTTTAATATACGACTTCGAATGAAAAATAGAAACAAAGGCTGGACAAATTAATTAGGAAATTAAAAAGTGGCTTGCGGCGGTTCGCGAAGGTGTTCCGACACTTATTATAGAGAACTTTTATGCGTACATTGCATGCTCTGCGAAAAAGCATTTTGAGATTTCATTAGCATCGTAACGAGAACGAAAGAACGAAAAGAAAAAGGAAATAAAAACAGAGAAAGAAGGAAGAGGAATCAAGGCGAAACGAATGTAAAACAGGCAACCAGGTTTTAAACAGGGCAACAATTTTCAAGAATAATACTTAATTATGGACGTTTAAGTTGCGGTCAAAACGAAGCACGTCGTGTAACGATTTTTTAATTTCTTCTTTCCCGCGCGTTGCACGCGAAGACGCACGATCCAAGTAAAACCGCACGCGTGTCGTAACGAGACGCGGCCAACTACATGCACGAACTGGAGCGAAAAGTCGGTTTTAATACGCGTTTGAGAGGATTTCGAAGAGAACTAAACCTCCTCGGCGTACTGCAAACATTTTAAGCCTTAACCTTAAGTGGATTACGGAAATCGTTGCGGTATTATGCAACTTTAAACTTTTATTTAATATGTACAAATATATGTATAGCCATTTGAAGACTTCCTCTATCATGTCATTGTATATTTCTAAAGACATAAACAAAGGATAAAGAATTGCAAAGCATAATTGATTTCCATCTAGCAATCTTATAAAAATATTAAACGAAGAATATTATCGATATTATTTGCCGATGCTGAATTTTCGAAGCTGCGATTAAAGTTGAATTATAAATATTGGGTTGACAACAATACCACCTAATGACAAAATTCGCAATCACTTAGTTACCAACCCAATAATTACGTTCTGAAGCTTGAAATAATGAACTATTTTGGTAATTTAATGAACGAAAGAATTTCTAAATATGGTAGAATTTCATTTACTCGAAATCCATTGAAGAACAAATAATTCATATAACCGGAGTTGATATAACTGGAGTACCCTAATTTTTCCCCACTATTCACAATTTCTCGTTCAAATAATAGGAATTCGTATTCGATGAAATGGGCTCCGATCGGAGGGAGCTCAACGAATCGAACATTAACTAAAATTTTGTTCTAATAAAGTGAAATTCGTACAAACGGAATTCTATCACAAAATTGAAATTGCTACAGAAATTATACACGTTTCGTAGACAAATTAACCTGTTTGAAGTAAAAAAATAAAACGGAAGAAGACGAGTTTAAAAGTCGCGCAAGAAATTACAATATTAGAGCTCGTGACAATTTTTCATAAACACACAAAGGAATAAATTCAGTAATTTTTAATTTATCAGATTGTAAATGTAATTACTTTGTAAAAGAAACTATATTGCCTAATTTATTTAACAAGTACAACAAGTAATTTCCAAACTAACTTTTGATAAACGATTTAAGTACGTAAGGTAGTAACATATTTATCACGTAACGAATATCAAATTAACCCTTCGTCTACTAAGGGTAACTTTAGTAACATAACGTGGAATGCTCGCTATATACTACGGGTAATAGTCAGCCTTGGAAGCTTGTAATATTCTATTACGACACACGTAGTAAAATTTATTTGATATACTGACTTCGAACGTATCTATCCTTAATAAGTAGAAGCTGTTCGCTCGCAAATAAAATCTCGGGAGAAAGCTAATACTTTTCTTTCAGTGAAAGAGCCTGGTGAATAGCTCAGAACCATAAGTAATAATTCACCAAAGTTCTATTACAAGTGTATAAGTACGAAAGATTTTCCTTCCGCATAGCGTAACTATACAGTTTTCAAACAGAATCGATTATAGGATTATAGGATAGCGTTGTTACAGGATCTCGAAAATGAAGCCAGTTACAGAGAATAAAAATAAGACACGTTCATCGCGTTTCTTACGGCAAATTATCATTGTACGAACGATATATCGGAATTACGTAACAGATCGATATTTTTACCGATAACGCGGCTCGTTTAAACTTGAAACATATTCGCTGTTGTTAAAACGTGATTGAGCACTCTTGAAATTTTGGAGTTCTTTTTGAACTTCAACCAGAAACGTTCTCTGTTTCAATGCAGCATTTCAAATTCTTTCGCGTTCTGCTCCCATTTCAGATATTTTTAACTTTAGAAAAATACATTTAGATGGAAAATTAGCGAAAGAAGATAGCAAAGTTAATAAAATACATGGATATAGTTATTTAGAAACTTGGAGGATCTTCTATTATTCTAATATTACATTGCTATCCGCTGTCTACGAATTTAAAAAAAAAATCAATAATCGCATTTTTCTATCGTTGAAAAATTTCTTCGAAACTTTCACACGAAACTTTCCGTTTCGTGCGTAACAATTTTCTCGAGGTTTCTGGAAGTTCTTGTTCGTCATTTTTCTTCTCGTTGAAAGTTTTTTACGTTTAGTGAAACGCGAACGAGAATGAGACGGAAATATAAAAATTCCAAGGGCGACTCGCTTGCCTTTCCACATCGTTTTGTTACAGAAAAATAGAAATGTAATAGTTGTATCTTAAATCTTCGCTTAAATAATTGAACCGATGCAACGTGCACGTGAATATATTAAATCTGGCACCGGAATTGCAAAACTGTTAGATACGTTCCCAAGAAATACGACTGTTCGAATAGGCATGTCCCTAATTGCTCCAATCAGTATGCGACAGAGTCGTAAGAATAAAGCTAAGCTCTAAGAACTCGAAACGTTATCTTTTATTTCGGATTTGCGATGCAAATACGATACCCATCAGGTGTTCTGGATTAAATATTCGTCTAGAAATCCGGAATGGACATAAAATTTTACTATCGACGAGATAATGCGCGCACGTGTACGTACGAGAGATATAGCGTATTCGAAAAGGCGACCTTAGATCAAGGATGAAGCGAATGGAGGATAAGCTGCACGAGAAAATGATAAGGCATTTGCATTTTCCGTGAATTTTATAAAATTGCTAAATCCGTTCAATATATTAGTAACTTTTAACGAATGCTTATATTATATATCAGTCTTCGTTAAACTTCTCAACGTTCTACGAAATATATACAAATGTATTACAAACTCTATGTAGAACGATATTTTCAAATTTAAAAGATGTTACGATAATAGCTCGTACCAGAAGAACGATGTACAGATAAATAATAATTCCTGGATAAAGACTAACGCGCATCTATTGGGTTGACAATTAAGTGATTGCAGAGTTTGTCATTAGGTGGTAATGACAAAATCCGCGATCACCTAGTTGCCAACCCAATATAAAGTACAAGTATAACATCTTTTCGCTCCTTTCTTTAGACTACGAAAAATAAGGATCAAACACTGTGCCGAAGCAGAATTTCTTAGTATCGTTGCCGGCGCGTTTCAAATTATCAGAAGAATTATCGTCAAGTACGAAATCTTAAATTACAAAATCCCAAAGATTTCGAACCTTTTTAAAGATTTTGAATTGATCCGATTTTAAAGATTGTAAGACAGAAAGAAGGTTTGACGAATCGCCATCGTCTACCAGTTGCGCACAAAACGATAGAGTAGCGATCGAGCCATAATATTCGATCACCATAATATTCCTGTTCACGTATGACGAACGTGCAACGAACAGAATCGTTGCGTCTTCTCTAGCCAATAAAATACACGTATGCACGACACCACGATATCCGTCATTACACCTTATATACCAACGCGATATAAAGAAGGAACAGGTTCATCGTTTCGAATACACAACGTGCAATTATATCGGTTGGCCCCGTTCCACCGGCTTCCTTTTATTCCCTCGCTTCTGAACCTGGCTTCTGGTTAATGGAATTAATGAATAAGGATTTATTCAGTGTTTTACGGCCCGTATCTTTGAATAACCTCGCGATAACTCGAACCATACAACGAGTACGCATCGGCCGGGAATTCGGTATCTGCGGTTTTTCCCTGTTATTTGTCGTTGTACCGCGAGTTTTTCTTCATTAGGATGAAAACGAGTTGGGACCATGGTAAATACAAGATGCACGGTTTCATCTCCACTTCGCTTCTATTTATCGGTTTTATTTCCTCGTTTTCATTTTCCAAAACGAGTCCTGCTGCGATGCCTGCTCGAGATTTTGTGACAAAGAAAATTTCCCTCTGCACGTTGGAGTACGATAAACGCTTGCACGTAATGCGATATTATAAAAAACACCGTGACGGTGATGATCGATGACGACGACGACGACGACGACGACGACGACGACGACTATTGCATCACTTGGATGACGCGTTTCTGCGAGATTAGCTGAAATTTTACTTCTGTTCGTGCGATTCTAATCGAAAGGCGGCGAAGAAATTTATCGCGAAACGAGATTTTTTTTTAGATCGTTGATTTGCACGAAGAGAATCAGCGAACAATGAGAAATTATTAAGTCGGGAAATCGTGTTTTTCAAATGATTTTACGATTCATCTTGATCCTTTTAAATAGATCCGAAGATTATGTTTCGTTTAGTCTATTTCCAATTGATCCCTGCCAAAAGTAAGTCTGATTCTAGTAGATTCTTGCAGTGGATTCTGCAAATAGGAAACATCTTTCGTAGGAAATGATATTCCACGAATTTGGAAACAGTAAATATCACTGCTTTATCACTCGCTATACTTGTTCATTATATTGGCATCGCTTTACCTTTATTCGTTTCTAATCTTCAACTTTTAACGATCTAACTGTTACAGGTACCATTCGTACGAGGATTTTAAACAAAAGAAACGCTTCTCTAAAATACTCTTAATAAATAACAAGCAAATAACGTCGTGTACAGCGACTCGCAGAAGTATTTGAACACCGTTTAAAACAGAATAAAACATTTTAAAAACTGGACTGAACGGCTTGAGCTTCTCTGAGAAGTTAGAAACATTAGCTAGACGACGTGCAAAAGCAATTTTGAAAAAATTGCGGCTGGTGGAATAGCGAAGAAAATAGTACAATTCTCTTTTTGCAACTTTTTATCCGAGTCCGAGATAAAAACTTGAAAAAAGCGTTTCGTAGTGTTTGCGTCAATTATGTCGAGAACTCTGCTCGAAAGCGATTGATAGAGAAACGAGCGACAGGCATCGAAGAATGTGAGAATCTGTAGATTTATTACAGTTCTACGTAATCCATATTTAATAGACTTTGATACGGCGAATGCATTCATTCATAAACTCGCTATATAGTTGATGTATGCGCATACTAATTTTCTAGTAAACGAAGACATTTTCCCACGCGTACTATTTGTTATCATTTACGTACTAATTAATTACTCCTAATCATAGATATCGTATCGTTTAGTAGTACTGTTCTCGTACGACCACGAAACTTTGATACTTCAAAAATAAGATATCTACATACGCGTGACATATAAATGACAAGAGCTGATAAAAAGATGCCTTATTGCAAAACGAATACTTCCTGCAGCTGCTGTGTAATTATCGAGCTTCCAAACTTCGACAAACCACCCTGCTACGATACACGCTTCAACGAACACCTTTAACACGATGATCGGTGCGAATACGCAATCCGAGACTGAAGATGAAGCTGCGCCTCGTCGCAAGCGTCAACGTTCAAAAGATACGAACGCGCCTATCTGTAGCGAGTCCGATCCGCGTTCACACTCGGTGCTCTTTCATTCAGACGGGAACTTCATCCGCCAGACCAGCATCCCCCTCGCGCCCTTTGACCCGAACTTCGTTACCATTCGCGTTCTCTTTCTCGTTTCCTATCACGTTCGTCGCACTAGCTCTTTCGTCGCGAGGTGGTGGCTGTTGGTTTCTTAAAGGAGACAATCAGCCGTGTGTCACGATGAAAGAAGCATCGTCGTGGAAGAGCGGGAGAAGTTCATTTTCAAGTAGTTAACGACTCTCTGTCTATCTCTCTCTATCATCCTTGAACTATTGCATCGAACCATCCCCTTCGCGTTAATGCCTCTCTCTCTCTTCCTCGTGTTTCTGCCTACTCTCTTACGCCATCCTTCTCCGAGCTGGTCCGTTAAGATCCGCTATATAATCGAGAAGACCAAGATCCCTCGGACCATCGCTACAAGAGCTTCATCGGCTCTTCCTCCTCCTCTCTTCCTTTCTTCTCCATCCATCTTCCTCTTTCTCCCACCCCCCTCCTTTTCCCTTTCCCCGGCCAACGAGATTTCAGATTAATTGCTTCGACGTTAGTTGCAAGTTAATGAGACTAGACGGTCGCGGCCTGACACTTGCCGCGGATTGCCGCACACGCTGGCGATAAGTTTCCAGAAACGCTGCATCGAGACAGAGATTTCGGAGTTGGAAGATGATCATCGAATTTTCGGGATCCTACTTTGGTAGGATGTTGGTAGGATTGCGAGCGTGATACGTAGCGCATCGGATTTTGGCGGAGGACGTTTGATGCTAAATTTTGTGCGCTTAATCCTGTCGCGTTAGGATATTAGGTAACACCGGAGGGTCGCTGTATTTTTGACTAGTCGACATTTTAATTGGTAGATTTTGTTTCAGTCTACGTGCCGCTAAAATCCATTCTCGTTCGGTGCAAAGTTAGACGACGATGCGAATCTTCTTGTACTTCAAAACTGAACAAGCGTCGATCATACGACATCCAGCCTTTGTAATTTGCGACATTTTACGAAAATGATAAGAAAAACGAGAATTGATCTTTATCGTTAGAATCACGCGAATGCCTGGAGCGGCTTCATTTTTATCTGCGAAGAAGTTAAGACTTTCGTGAAAAAGCCAACAGCGCTGCTTTTCAGTGGCTACTATATTGTCGAAATACAATTTTCGTTTTATTTTAACAAAGACGTTAACGACGTTCATACAGATCAAGTTCATACATTTGATATTCCTGTCTGTCGTCAATAGGACAAGGCGAATTAGTGGCAGTCGTTAAAAGTACCATTTTCCGCCCCTAATCATCTTAAAATTGTTATTTTCTGTCATATACAACGCTCCATACGTAAATTCTCTAAATAGACTAAAATTACTAAATAAATGTACTAAATATAAATAAATATAAAAAATAGTATACAAATGTACTAAATTCTCGAAATATACCACCATGGACAAACTATAAGAAAACTTCTCATCCGCAAATCTTAAGATTTTAAGATCCATATCTAATATTAATATAATCCTGCAAACCTACGTTTCGTAATATAAAAGAAGCTGCAAAGCTGCGAAAAGCTGAAAAAGATTCCCCGTTGGAAGAATTCCATTCCATTAAATAATCAAGTTTAATTCAGCCGACCCAATCGTCCACCGTCAGTTCCAAATGAAACATTGTCTACGAGCAAACACAATAAATTCGTCCATGTTTCTATAGCAGTATTTCAGCAATACGGGTATCTACAGTTAACTCAGTTTGCTGAGAAAACAACGTCGGATACTGTTCGTAGCAGCGTGCAATTTACTACTATCAAAAATATCGCCTTGCCATTCCGCGGGAGGCAACCATAATCTAAAAAGAACGCAAGAAAACTTGAGAACCTGTGAAGTAAATGGAAAACCAAATGGACGAAGACCGCCGGTGCAGGAAAAAAGATGGTAACGCTGCACGTTATTAAAATACAGTCGAAGATGGTTAAAGGGCATCCGGCAACCTTCCAGTCCAGCCAGAAGAACAGGAAAAAGGAACAAAGCAAATTAGCAGGGAACTGGGATTTACTTAGGATTTTAGGTAGAACAACCTATGTTGTACCGCGAGCATTTTCGTACGATCCTCGAGACCCTCCGACACAAAGGCCACGAGCTTAAACTGGATATTTCGATTTATATCTCCTCCACTTTGTATTTATTATCCTTGAAACGTGGTTCGAGACTATGCGTATACCTGGTGTCTCTATGGAACAGTATAATACAACTCTATCTTAACTTTCCAAGTATGGTCTATGGCTTATATACATCCACGTTCATGGATACGTAAGGACACTGACGAAAAATTCTGGAAACTTGAACGAATAATCGTTCGGAGATTAGTAAAAGTCTTAAGAATGAAAATCCCGCTCCATACGTAAATTCTCTAAATATACTAAAATTACTAAATAAATGTACTAGATATAAATAAATATAAAAAATAATAAACAAATGTACTAAATTCTCGAAATATACCACCATAGACGAACTATAACAAAACTTCTCATCCGCAAATCTTAAGATTCTAAGACTTTAAGATAATCCTAAGATTCTTAAGATTCTAAGTAGAAAATCTTACGTTGTAGGAAATCCAAACACGTGCTCGATGTTACAGTAACCTTACCGATTATGTATAATTCAATTATATTCTTCTTATATTCTATATCTAACCTAGGTACAATCGCGATGTTTATGTTACCAGCTTTCCTATCATAATATTTATTTATTTATTTACAGGTGAAATAGTAGAATATTATGGGACCAACGAATAACAGTTAATTCGTTACTTCCCTGTAACTCTTGCAAACAGTCTCTATATATTTTAGTTTAGGATTTCCAACGATCGATACGATTTAGCCTGTCGTTGCGCAGGGCGCATCTGTCAGTTAATCATTTCGTAAGAGAAGACGCGCATCTCCGTTTCTTATTAACAAAGACCGCTTCGACTTGCAGAGAAACCGCACAAAATCGTTTTCAGTTTCAAGAATATCAAATCCACGGGATACTAAACTAGAAGATCTAGCGACGAGCGCCTAATCCAAGCCGAAAGCGCGTACTTTTGTACAACGGCCGAGCAAAAGGATTAAGGAACGAAACGATCGAAAATTATCCCGATGACAAAAATTGGATAAACGAGGAAATGCGAAAGAGAAAGGCAGACAATAAACTCACGGATAAACATAGTTTGAAGTAATTATTATAACTTAGTATCGTCTTTACTGTCTTTAGACAGAAGGAAGTTCCATTATCGTAACTTCAAACGTGCGTAAGATCGGCTGTCCCGCGGGTATCTGACATTCCGAGAAAGTCAAAGGGAGGAATGGAGATTATTATAGGGAACGATCGAAGGAGCGAGCGAGGTCCCCAGGAAGGGAGCCAACGTGTCCCTTAAATGATTGACGGCCAGCCAGGCCACAAGCGGTTAGGGGATGGGCCAGTGGTTCCCAAATGCTCTCAATCGTGTCGGCGTCATTGAGATAAAGCGTGCCGATAATCGTGTTCCAAGGAGAAATTGTTGGCCTCCGTTGATATATACGTATGTACGTATTAGCGTATTAAGCATTAGGACGATGGGAATTTACGTTATTCGAAGCGAATACCTTCGACGAGAAATTACGAACAGATACGTCGCGTTAAGATACTAAATACGAAGTATATTTAATATCGTAATCGGGTATGGAATTTTTCTTTAGAATTACAAATACGTCTCGTGTTTATAAAACTAAGATCAAATTTCTGATGCTTGCGTAGTTGCAAAATAGGAGACACGGTACGACGAATTGGGAATAGTATGCAGAATCGAATAGTTAAGCTTACAACAATTTTTCTTACAGTTGCATCCTGATCATTGTATCCTGAGTGCAATCTTTATATAGTAAAATATTCTTTTAGGCTGGTTACACAAATATGTTGTTATAGCCGCAGGGGAATAAACTAGTTTTAAACGAATTTTTTCATAAACGTCTTCATTTTTCCAATGCTTAAGCGTGCAAAGTAAAATAATGCTATATAAAGCCATATTATCCAACTATGGGGAACAGCGAGTAATTCCAACATAGAAATTCTTCAACGATTCCAATCAAAAACTCTAAGATCCTTGATAGATGCATCTTGGTATGTTATCAACGAAACAATACATCGTGACCTTAAGACACCTACAGTTGAAGAAGAAATATCCAAATTCAGTAATAGATATAACATAAGAGTTAACAACCACCAAAACCCATTAGTTGCTCAATTACTTGACACGACAGACCAGATCCGCAGGCTTTAATTTTATTTAAACATTAGATTCAGCTAGAATCAAACATACGATAATCACTTTTTATTCGCGTTATAGTATCACGCCAGAATAATTTACTTATAATTCTCAATGAGAATTGATTGTAAAATTCTTCCAAATAAAAGAAAAAAATTGTTTTTCCAATGAATATCATCCGCGTTCTTCCCGAACAGGGCGTACTTTATTCCTTATCGCGCGCTATTACGAAAAATCAAATGTTTTGTGGTAGCTTTATGGTTACGATACGCGGTGTATTACTGTTGCTTCCTAACGTTGATATCAGAATACAATCTATTAATTTTTGTCCAAGGTACATACATATGTATGTACGCATATGAAATTGATACTGAGACATTTCTTTTCTGATTATTTACGTGCAATATAATATTCCATATAGATAAGAATAACTGACGCGGGAAATTCAAGTAACTGACAGTTTCACACAATCGTTCAACAGAATTAAAAGCTTCGGTAGATCTCAAAAATACATCTGCAAGTATATGTACCTTGGAAAGTTCCAAATACGCTACGAAAGACCTGAAAAATAGTCGAGAAGGCCACGAAAAATTCCAAATATATGGGCAGAAAGCACCGAAATATTTTGTCTTATAAAATGAAATGAAAACACGCGTCTTAGAATCTTCAAAAAGGAAAAAAAAAGAAAAAAGTACGTCTATTTAGCTAAGAAACTCTACACGCGTAGTTACGCTACTTCTTCGCCCGTTTCAAGCGACTATACGCGTAACAATAACGTAATACGTACACCTCGCGCATCACCTTCGTACTTCGCTACTTTAAAGTGGCAAAAGAACGTTTGAAAGTGCACGCGTCGTCGGTAAGCACGTGATCGAAACAAAAGAGGCGCGATAGCATCGTGTTCCATCTACGAGGGAGCGGATGGGAACTGAGAACTCGCGAGAGTCGCGAGGTCGGTGTTTTTCGGCGTGGATCGGTGATTTAAGACGGCGCGGGCGGCGCGGCGCGGCGCGGCGTGGCACGTAGAACTTTCCGGCGTTACGTCGCGTGTCTCTTCCGCCCGTGAGGGTCAAGGCCGACTACACGCGGAGACTTAGAATACGCATTTAGATTCTTGGCATCGTGCTAACGCGCCGTCTCACCGCGGCGAACCACGAACATAGGCGTCCGACGAATGCGACGCGACGATGTCACGGTTCGTCGTCGATCCGACACCCTATTTTCCGCCTCTTCTCGCCCTCCAACCTCGCCTGTCCCTTTCTATATGTATATTTAGGATCTACTCGTAATGATCATTAGCGGATGAAACGAAGACAGAGATGTGTAAGTACGTGGTTAAAAATGTGTCAAGGTAGCGTTCGCGGGTAGAAGATTAAACCGTGTCAAAGTAATTTTTGATGAAATAATACAGCGTATTTATAGTTTTATGAGATTAATTTCGCAGCTGATATTTAATATTAGTATAACAAGGTTCTGGCGTGTATCGTGTACGAATAATCGAAACGATACATACGATGAAAGTAAAAAATAGGTGTACGCGTTTAAGAGAAGTCGAGATTAATTTTGTAAAAACATCTAGACGTTGGTAGTTGCAAAAAGAGTAGTTGCTAGTAAGAGAAATAAAACGCGCGTTATGTGTAAATAATTATAATTAAAGCGACACGATGAAAGTAAAATAAGTATGTACGTTTCATAAGGGTCAAAGTTAATTTTGTAAAAACACCTGTGTATTCTTGATTGCAGGAAAAGGAAAAAAAAGAAAACTCGTCGGTTTAACGAGTTTAGTAGTTCCAGGCTCGATACGGAGATTGATTCAAACAAAATTCACGTTTTTGTATCGTTAAACAACTTCTTTAAGTTCCAGAGAAACATAAAACAATCGTTATTAATATGCGCGATTTCCTGTCTCGATCTTACGATAAACTTTCCGTTACGATATTAAAAATCTTCTTATTTGTTGAAACGAGCGCAGAAGTGAATTATGCAAATACTAAGACCTAATAGCAGGTTTAATTGCGCGAGGATCATTATGAAAAGTGATTAAATTAAATACAAAACGATACGTAAAATATTAATTGCTTAAACTTTGACCTTTTTATTGCATATTATAGATCTCTGTTACATCGATGTATAATTTATGAATAATCGAGCTTTGATATTTTATTATGCGTTATCGATCTCTTTTACATTTATATGTAACGTACGAACAATTACGCTTCGACGTTTTATTACATCTCTATTTTATTTCATATATTTTACATTTAGATGCGACATACGATTCGAAAGCAAGCGATTTAATTTCATTGTATTTGCTTCTTACAACTACACAAATCTTGCGTATTTTATGAAATAATTATTATAAATTTATAATCTATCGTCTCTCGTTAACCTTGCTAAAATATAGGAAAATGTCTTGAAAATTTCTACCTAAAAATCTGTAAAAAATATATCCAATTTGTCAGAAAATGAAAGAGCTTGATTTATCTTCCAATTTTTTAAACGTTTGCGCGAACCATTTATTTTTCAATTATAAAAAGCTTTCTATACGCTTATTTAAAAAACACCAAAAATAGTAGATATTTTTGCAGTTCCTATAGACATAGTAAGTTTGTGTCACAGACCATTTATTCCGGTTTTTTTGTGACGACCACGCACACTCGGCCCACTACAAAATTTATTTCCTACAAAACGAAAACTCGGGCATATAAAAAATTGTACCGTATACATATCTCTGATTTACCATATAAATCACGCTTTTTATATAAATCGCTATCTTTTATATGGTGTTATATACTTTGGAACAGCGTGCGTCAAAGTACGAACAATCGATCGATATCAAATCTTATTTCTATCAAATACCGTACTATATTCAAGCCAGAAGCAATCCCAACGTAAAAACTAACATTTCAACCACAAGTGCCTCAAATTCTATACGTTTACTACCTTAATATTTCAAACTCCGTTTCTTTTTTTTAACGTTCAAGTGAAATCAATTCGATGAACGATTTGAAGTAGAATATGTATTCCTGAAATTAAATTCTACAGAAATATATTTAAATACTTTATTCGGTCTCTTCGCAACTGATCACACGAAAGATTACTTTGCTTCTTTACGTTCGCTTTTAGATATAACAAGGACCAATGGACAAAATGCAAACTAACAAAAACACCAGTTTCACACGTTTATTTAACGATAGATACGACGATAGTCAAAATTTTACTTTCAACAAACTCTTCCTTCGCTTTTCCATGCTGTACGTCTTTCACGAATTCTCGACGCATTACTCCATGGCCACGATGTGTGAAATATTTCGGAGTTGAACCCTATTAACGCCCCAACGTACAATCCTAATATTTACCGACCAGTTAAACCGCATCACGGCTTGGAAGTTGGAAAGCCGTCGAATCTAGTTTTCAGAATCGAACGTTCAAACGTCTCGAGGCTTCGCTTCGATGTACCATGGCTCGCGAGAGTACACATACGAGCACTTACCGTAGACGAGTTTTATGTAGATATTGTTTGTGTTACATAAAACATTTTGAAAGTCCATTAGCGTCGTAATGAAACTCCACTGTCATGAACATATTGACCAAATTTGAAACGAATCTGAAAATATTCAGTGGCTAAAAAAAGTATTTGCACGTACCCTCATCTTCCAATGAAACGTTTTTTCTCGTCGGATTCTACGCTCCATTTGTATAATTATATTTGTGCAGTAACACGAAAGCGGTATTAAATAATACGAAATTTAATATACTCGAACCTAATTAATCACTATGCAAATGCTATAACAAATATAGTGGCGTGCAAATACATTCTAATAGCTGGTATATCTGATAGCTGTTTATAGAAATTCCTATGTATTTATAGCAAACGTACATTTAGTAAAATTTCTATGCGACATAAATAATCGTCTTAAACAAATAAAATCAATAAGTCGAAATAATCTGACGAAATATCGGGACCATTCTTCGAGTATTTTTATAATCTTTGCGAAATATATATATAGATACACATATCGATATAATCGTGATAAACGTTTTGAAAACGTTTTCCCTAACACACACGCGTAATATGTATTTATTCGTAAAATGTTCGTGCAAGCGTCCGAATACTTTTATAGACAGGTGTATCACGCGTATTAAAACGTACGTACTACATGGAAACGCAATCTATTATGAAAAAAGCACGATGTACTTTTTCAAGGGACAGGAAAGCAATTTTCCTCTAAGCTGGATCGAACGACGACGTCGTTTGTCGTCGAGTGACAAGCCGCTTCCTATCTGTTCTTTTTCCATCGCTCGTTCACTTTCCCACGTCCACGGCCGAGACTGTGAATCGAGTCACGGATTATTTGCATGCTTTGCCCACTGTCGATTATTTACGCTTACGCCGAGACGGCGTCGGGTTAATGAAACGCGATTATTTGTCGATCCTGTTTCTGGTGTCGCGCGACATTTACGTAACTCGCGTGTGTTTAACTTCGGAGAATTTTCCAAGCTGCGAAAAAAAGGGTTTTTAACTCTCTCCGAATTTCCTTTTTTCCTCTTCGGAAAAGTATTTCCTATGATTAGACTGCGGATTTTTACGCATTTACGGACGATTTAAAGGTACAAAGATACGCAGAAGGTGAATATGAAGGCGAAGATCATAAGCTACCTATTGATAATAATTTATTACGTTATTTATTAATAATAGAAGTTACGCTTTTTGTTTCTTATAGAAAAGCAATTCTACATTACGTTGTCGATCGATCCCACGCTAAAATCTTTCGCTTAATTTCCAGATTAAACACGCGTTTTTAACATCCAACAATCGAACGACTCAACGAACGAACGTTTCGTGAAAACTATCCGACAACTTTCTGACAATCGAACGTTTCATGGGAACTTGAAACTAACTTTTTTTATAGATACAGAACGTTTATATATACCGTCCTCCTTTCGATGCACTTTTTGTCGTCCATAAGATGTTTTCGGGGAATTGCCCGTTTCTCTCAGAAACGTATCCCTCCAATTTAACTTGCTTGGTGATTACGATTCGACTTCCACTAGCAATTAATAATACTCGATCCTATTAAAAATACTTCTTTATGCAAATACGAGTTGAAGTTTTTACGCGGATGACGTTGCACGTTGTTCGATAATTACAAAAAGATGGTAGAGATTCGAGGATGGTTGGAAAACATCGTACTGGAGACTAATCTTTATCAATGACGAAGAAGATTTCGTACAAGTATACCGCGCACGTGTTTAAAACTACTTTTTCGAATAAGAACGACGAAATTGAAAGACGAAGAACGGAAGACTACAAAAGAAGAAATATGATTGCGAATTATCGCAGCGTCGAGTAATTTCATCTACGTTCGTCAAAAGTTTTGTCATCGATATTAACGCTAAAACTACCGATAGTTAACACGAAAATATTTCTACCAAAACCAGTCAAAATAGTTGGTCTTTAAAAAATACGCAATAATAGAATATTTTTATATTTATTGATTTATTATATTCTTAAAAAAAGAATTCCATGTTATGCAGTACATTTTTGGTATTATTAATCCATCCGGGATCCCTAAACGAGGGTTGACACATTTATAAAATTGTAGAGCCAGTCATTTTGACTGTTGTGGCATTTCTAGTGTTAGCATCTAGCGATTTAGCGATCGATCTAGAATTTTCCTGATAACTGATATCATCGTATCGAATGATACGCAGTAAAAATTTAAAAAACGTGTAGAAAACGAGGTATCTGGTTAATTCGTTAAAATTCGTTAAAATTCATTATATTATTCTTTTAGTTATCGTTGCGAAAATCATTAACATGAAAAAATATAACATGAAGTAGGAATTTTAAAATAAAATTGTAAAACCAGTCAATTCGTTTCCACGATTTTTAACTGGAACGATATTAGCAGAGACTATGTCTGATTGACATAGAAAGCTGCATGTTATAATACGCTGAATTTTCTTCGTCCATTTTCGTTCTCTTTCTAACTCTTAACGACACTGTCATCGAATAAGATTATTTCACCCGTACGTTTTGTTAAAAATCCTATCAAAGAATTCCATCGTGAAAATTAATTAAATATTGATTTTACTATCGGTTACGCGTTTTGCCCTCATTAGCCAAGTGAAACAACGAAATAAAATTGCACAGGTAGATCCTGTAACTTTCTTTCCCTTCCGCTAATCTGATCGATTCAAGCAAAACAAAGCAATCGAAAACGATTACTAGGTTCTACGTTATAAAACTGGATTTATTCCCCTTCTGGTTCTTCCGATTTGATCTAGCGTTTCAAGATAAATACACGATCGTGTAATAGTTATGAATAGCAGCTACCAACGCGAAAACACGGTTCGCGGCGAAGCTACAAGGAATACGTTTCCCGATAAATATTTGCGATTTCATTACGATCAATGAATTTACGGGCCGGTAATATGGAGTGGCCATTGATTAAAAAGTAATACATTTACAATGGAATTATTTATCAATTAGCGTGTAATCTAATTACTGGCCGGTTGTTTCCGCACGAAGGCGATCGGATATCCATGGAAACTGAAAACCGAAAATATATTCTTCCCGATCATCAATATCTGTCTATCTCTCTCTCTCTCTCTCTCTCTCTCCTCCGTTTAATTCCAATTTCGAGTATCGCCGCCTCTGTTTGTACGTAATACGTTGTTCTTCGTTCCACTCGTTCTCGTTAAAGAAAATAAAAAGAAGAAAGAGAACGAGGAAACAGGAAATTTAATTGTTAGCACACCTCTTGCATGATAATAAACAACGTTTGCGATTAATAATATTACCAAATTCCGAAGTTACAATGCCGCATAGGTTTTGTTGTTAATATTATTAACGAATAATTACATCAACGATAAATTATAAATTACGAGCGATTAACGTCGAGAAATTATTTCGCGTGACACTCGACTATTCCGTTTAAGGTAAAATTGCAAAATTGTAGGTAAGAAACTTGTGATCTACAATTCGTAACGTATCGATTCGCTAATATTATCGGTAAATAAATTATCGTGATCGCGTAAAAACGCGTTGGTAGCAACGCGCGGGGTTACACAAAATCGCTATACACGTTCAATTTCGTTTACATTCCGATCATCATCATTTGGTTGGTTTATCAAATTTGGAATGTTTTAATTACTCCTACCGGTATTCAAAGTCGAAAGTAGTTACTTTACTCTAATCTCGTCGATTATAACTTCGTTGAAACGTCTAGTAATATGTCTAATTATGGCCGTAATTACAGGGGCGCTCAAGAAGAGATAGCGGCGTTAAATTTACTAGCGTCACATTTTAGTTGGACGAAAGTTCTAAAACGCTGAAGTTACTCGAAACAAGCTAACACACTTGTGAAAAGTCAATGAAACAGGTATTCCTCGACCAAACATTTTTCCTTTCAAACGCTTAACTTAGATTAACGTGATTAATAGATTTATACAAAGTAATATTATATTTGTACAAAATCATGTTTTTACGAATATAATAAAGAAGTGGGATATAGGTAGAGAATTTTTTTATCTACTAAATATTATATCTTACGTATCGTATATATTTTTCTCGTATTTTTATGCATTCGAAATTTTCCATAAATATGTAAAACCCTGCAGCCTATTGATAAGTCTGATATAATTCGTATCGAATAATTACGGTTCAATGCGCATGGTATTAAGTAGCTATTATCAACGAAAGAATTTCGTATCATATGCAGTATAAAAATTCATTAACTAAAACAGAAAGGTAGATACGATGGCTTAAAATATAATTTCGTTATTTGCAGAGCTGAATAAAACTGGGTTAAGTGGCTGCTTTAATCTCGATATTAACATGAAAATTCTGTCCTTTCAAACAAAATATTGTCATACCTATATCGAAAGATACTTTTTATGCAAACGATCGTTTCAAAATTAAACGCACGATGGAGTAACTTTCTAAAGTACAAATAATACAATTATTTATAAGCCATAGAAATTCGTTTAATGTATCCAGAGCGCATCTGTTCGAAGATAATAAACGAAGTTGTCATAGGTAATTTAAATAAAATAGATAACGTATTTATCATCGGCTGCCTGCACCAATATGTTAAAAAACGATTTCGTATTCACGACGCGCAACGAGATTATCTAATCAATAACAAGTGCCCTGCAATATTAATCAGCTTTGGTTTTATGTATACCTATACGAGTCGAAAAAGATAACATGCCGCATGATCTTTTGCTCTAATTATGTATCTGCTTTCAACGAGTACCTAGGTATGTATTACAAGGAAGAAATTGTATTGAATGACAGAAGACTATCGAATCGACGTATAACTTTTATAACTGAGGCTATAACTTAGCAGCAGTTGCATAAATGAGAAATAAGCTAACGAATTAAAACTTGAATTTCTTTCGAATCTTCGAAAGAGAAGATATCGAAGTTCGAACAAACGTAAATCGCGCAACGAAACTAAACCTATCGTTTCAAATAATTCGTATCGTTCAATGCAATCGAATTAGGAAAAAGATCTTCACCTCTGTCGTTTTGTACGAAAATCTTTTTGTATAATCCTTTATGCAAGTCGAATACTAAATTTGTACCTTTGAATTGACACAAAATTATTTTGATATAAAATCTGCTCTTTACGCTCCAACATTTTTTCTTTCATAACTGCGATTGGATTCGAAATACTCGAATCGAAAAGAAAACCTACACGTACGACGAGGCTAATTATTTCCCCCAAATTCTCCCTGTCGGGAATTAGTGAATCGTAGGTGAAATCCAGTTGCTTAGACTAAATAACGTACTTTATAAAAGGTTACAATCAAAAAGCAAATCACATTCGTCGTAATAATACAAATCACTCGCTTCGTCGTATAGGAAGCTTCAAAACGGGAAAACGTTTTGCAAATATCGTTACGAGGAATCCACGAAACCAATACGAAGGACGAAAATAAAATTAGAAGAGAAACTGGATATTATTGACGCTATAGGCTTGTGCATTCTGTGCGTGCAACGCACTTCCAACTGTATCGAACAGAGAACGATTACTAAAAAAAAAAAGAAAAAAATTAAATAAAAAGATGAAAATATGTGTTAGATGGTCAGCGCGACGTCCCTTATGGTCTGACCGCCCAGGCCCACATACCTCCGCACTGACCCCCAATAAACCTAAGGAACCACCATAAACCGAATCTTTTTAACTTCATCTCAATTTATATAAGCAATTTAGGTTTATGGCTGGTCCTTAAAACTGTCCTTAGGTTTATTCCACGCTCGTACAAATTACGGAAAAAGCAGGTAGCTGCCTAACGGCAAGGCAGATGTGTCCAAAAACAAAGACACCCATGAGCCACGTTGGCAGGAAAACTTTCTCCTCATATTTTCCTCATTAACGTTGGCGATAACCAATGAGCATCGCGGATCGTTACCCTCACCTTTCTACCAAGAAGCGCGAAGAACGAATCCGCATTCCTAGTTCGAAAGGACACATCCACACCGAGCTTTCCTCCGTAGGAACACGAGACGTGTCCTCGCTTCCTGAAGTCACTGTCTATCCGTCAACAAGTCAATTGTCCGTCAGTCATCGGCATATTCTACAACTCCTCTTCATCGCTGGAAGAGTCATCACGTCTGTATCGGGTCTCTACCCTTAAAACTAATCGTGTATCAAATTGTACTCACGCACCCGCGTGACTATCTGCTACACAAGGCTGCTGGAATAAAACTTAAGTTACATTCGTCGATTCAGTGTGAATCTATTTGAACTACCCCTATTATCCCACAAGAAATACGGGGATCGACCTGTTCGTGGCGTCGATTAATAAGACAATCGTAACGGGAATTTACGACTCCCGTTGACGTGCACCTCGCGATCGCGTCTCTCCGCGAATGGTCGATTAAACAATATGCAAATATAAATACGAATTTAACGTGTATATTTTTACAGATCAAGTGTCGCGATAGGAGGATATTTTTTCATAATGTTTGGCCATTTTAGCGATCGCTCTATCGTTCGAACTCCGCTTAAATCGACTAATAAAACTGGCAAGATATTCGAATCGTCTTGCACGAGTGAAAATATCGTCGAAAGTCTTACAAAGCAGTGGTCACGCTCTGTTCTATCGTCAACGCGCGCGGCTAGAAACCAGCAAACGTAAGGAACTTTCCAACGTTAGCGAACTAATGGCCTCGCCTCATGGTCACAATTTACGCGGAACAATAAATTTATATGGAACGTAGCGCTCGAAGGACGCCTACCGCTAAACTACACCATTCCGGATTAGGTAATCTCTCCACCAAGTATCTGTATCTTCCAAGTCATATCGAAAAAACTGACTATCAGAATGCCGATAGTTTGTCGTACGATCGTTGCCTCTTCTCTACCTGTACCAACACGAACGAGGCTACGATTCGAAGACAATGTTCTGCCGGTGAAATGGCGAGTCTCTTATTTTATGGAACGTCGAACTCCGTGACAGTGTCGAAATCGAAACAGGCAAATGTCTACAACATTCGTAACCCGAATACCGTAAACTCTCTCTCTTGTTCAGTTCAATTTTAATTCGCCAAAATTTTCGATCAAATTGCACTGACATCGATGCATTTGAATAAATAAATCGTAACGACGTCATATTATCGTAGTATTGATGATATTGATAAGAATTATAACGTTATGACAAATATATCGATAGTAGATGATTTACGTATCCTTACAAGATTTATATATTATCTTGCTTTAAAGAAACTATTTCTTTGTACAGGTACGTGTTTAATAAAAATTTCTTTACGCAATATCTTTGATTTGCTACAGAAACGACACATATTAAGAATCGTTAATTATGAGATATTTGTCAAATTTGTAGAAATATGAATTACGTACTAGGAAAGTTATGGTATACGAGAATATCAATGTTACAATTCCACACAGAAATTCTGAAGTAATTGTAACAATTTCTTTAATAACAAACAACATTATATTAGAAACTAGAGCCAAGAATTATCAAGTAAATTGTCAAAGAAAATTATTTGTCTCGTTGCTAAACAAGTGAGTAATTAACGATCTTTCGTACGAAACTTTTTACCTCAAATTAAAAAATCTACGTTTCTTGCCTCTTTTACTTTCTTAAAAAACTGACGATTGGATGTATTGTATATTTATTATATCTACGCTTTACTCGTATTAATATAAATAATACATATCATATACTGAATGTATTTATTTTATTTTATTTATATCCTGTAAACTATACCCAACAAATATATTTTCAGGCTGGCTAGCTATTTGTTTATCCCGCTGGGAACCTGGTCTTACAGGGGCTGGCTAACCTTTCCAAAGCGGATTTCTCTTCGAAAAATAGCCTACTCATACGATATATCCAAATGTGAAGAGAAAATAGATCAAACGTAATTTTTCAAATAACACACGCAGTCTTACTTATAATGGGATTCTAAGTTTCATTAGATTTCGGTAATATCCAAAAATGGAGATGTCTTCGTTGATCTGACAAGAATTAAAACAAAGTCCACTGTCATATATTTACGCTAGTCTTGTGATATAAACAAAATATAATTATCAACGACAGATCGAACTACGAAATTTTCCTGGAACTGAAAGCAACGAAAACAGCTAAATACAATGATCGGGAAGTTTTTGTACATTTCAAGAAAAATTATCTTCAACTGCCTCGTAAATCATTTCGTAAGTGGTTCGTACGAATATGTATTCTATGTATCCTGCCAAATTGCGTAGACTATGCGTGTAGGTAGAAGCAAGCTTATCTTTCTTGATAGCAACATTCTACCAAGCAACTTTCGACTCACGTTAGACTCGTTAGATAGCGTATATGAAAAAAAATACAAAAATTTTGAAATACTCTCATACATCAAGTCGTGCAATTAATACGCGTTCAAAGGACAAATATTCGTTTCTCTTCGCAAAATCCGCCGAGTCTCTATCTCGAGTCGCAACCCACACGTTCCCTTATCTTCCGTTTATTTTCACGCCGGATTGATTTACGAAACGAAGTTCTCGAGATCGACGCTAACATCACCGCGCTACAGCTTCAACGTTCTCAATGAAGTTCTCGCGAAAGCTCGTTACGATATTACGATATACTGGCACCGTAAATAACAGGAATGCGATAACTACATAGAATTTCAATTTTTCCATCGCGTCGGTGAATAAGCGTTGGAAATTATATTATAGGGCTGGCTTCTATCGGAAATTGAACGCTCGCTAATTTAATTAATTAAGATTCTTCACATACTTTAAGTACGGACTAACGAAATTTCAACGCGACACGAGTAAGAATGAAATTAAAATCAGTCACGCAGAATGAATATCTTTCGTTTCGTATTTAAAGCTGCAGCCTCTAACGTGCGATGCATTCATTTTAATGGCCAATGACGAGTAAGAAATATCACATTTCAAATTGGACTTAAGTTCTAGGTGATATCTTAACGTATTCAGTGCCGATTGAATTTTCCTCATCCGTGTTGTGCGAAACTTTAAACATATACTTTACGCTAAGTATTACAAAATCCAAAGTGTTTTTCAAAGTTTCAAATATTTTTTTTTTATGACGTTTATTTAGCCAAGACAATAAGTATTACATTTGTATATTATTCATAATAAACAACGAATATCGGTTAAGGGGTGGTTTAGGCAAAAGTACCGATACGTGACGGTACGACATAGCCATACAGTATTTTATATATATATATTTTTAGCGTTGCAATTTATATTTGGATTTAAGACGCTGCAGAGCGGTGCTTGTATACAGTTGTTGTGTTTTTTTTCCTATCTCTGTCCTGAAAACCTGGTCGCAAAAACAGGGCAGTTCGATATTCTACTTTTGGTCAAAGTTTCAAATATATGTAGCGGCACTTGACAGCAAACTTCCCAACGGTTTCTACCCGGACGACGGCAACGCTGTGATTAGCGTGATTGGTTTCAAACGCTCCAGACCCAGGTTCGAATCCCGGCACTCATAGTCCTGTTTTTCACGATTCCTGGATAAGAAGAAGGTAGCGGTCCGAATGATTGGAAGAAAATCCCCCAATCCGGATGAAGACAAAAAAGATCCTTACACACACCACGACCTATCCACCCTCATATTACAACTGTAAAAGAAGCTTCGAACAACGTATGCTATATACGTCATCACGAGGATGTTGAAATTCCTTCAACTTTTACCATACCTCCTCCACTTTACCATTCTACTCAATTTCCTTATTTTAACCGCTATCGTTTCGCAAGAGCTCGTGAAAAACGTTGAAAATATCACGAACTTGACAAAATTGAACCAAAGCTATTTACCATCTAAATCTAAAACCGTACTATATATATATATATTCCTATCACCTTGCAAAAGCTCATCGAAATCGAAGTGTACCACTCGAGATCCACTCGTGGTTAGTAAACTGAAACGGTCTTGTTAGTCGTTTGTTAAACGACTGAATTTCCTCTTGATCGTATCGTTGACACTCTGCTCCTTGTTCGACGAGTTTGTTTGTTATAAATAAATAAATAGATAAATAAATATATATATATGAAGATGAGTATCGAGAGACGATATCGATGGAAAAAAAAGAGTCTGCAGGTCGACGGTCGTACGGGGGTCGGGTCGATCGGGGCAAACAGGAAACGGGACTTACGTCACGGTCTCCGGTACGACTCTCGGACCACTCCGAGCACCATCGACAACGTTAAACACGATTTCGCGATTTTATATCCTGCGCTTGCACGCTCGAATTACCACGACCGGATCGCGACGTTTCGATACACCTCCACCGTCACGCTGCACGGATTAAACAGAATTGTAACTAGTAATCTGGCGAAACATTCGGCAGGAAAGATATTTGTTACGATAGAATGTTTATCGTAGAACGATCATTGTCGATATTATTATTATCGTTATTTTTATTCTTCCGTATTATCACGGTCACTCTATTTTGTTGCTATATTTATCGTTTACATACCCCGTAAAATTAGTATTATTTAATATTAATATTATTAATATCAATAATTATTTTATACAATTTAGTTATATTATTTAATATTGATGTACGTCAATTTATATTAAGCGTTTAACGTGAAGAAAGATCGTCAATAACAGTGTTCGTTGTGCAACATATAAGACAAAGTAAAATTGAATAATCTGATTCACATGTAATTCAAATAGTCCTGGCCAACCTATGATCGAACGATACCAATCGAACGTTGATCGCTATAGTAATCTGATTTGTATGTTTTCATGAGATAAAGAAATTATTTTCGTATACAATCTCCGTATTGGATAACATTTCTATATCGTGCAAAGTTATATGTTGTCAATCTGTTGAAAGGGTGGCACATTTAAAACATTGCCATTTTGATCACTGCCATCTGTATCTATGAAAATCATTATTTTGTTTAATAAAAATCCAGTCATATTATTTATATAGTCATATTATATATACATATACGTGTTAAGAAAAATACGTTCGAAATGCTCATTTCCTATCCAGCTTCGCGTCTTACCGCAAAAAATACTTTTTGAAAAGAAAAGACAATTTGGTGAAATAAAAAATTTTTAACAAAATGTATCTTTGGATCTTCCGTAGTAAGTGAATTCTAGAAACTCACGTTACAACATCCAGCCGTATAGATATCACAAAAGGTCTGAATTCTCGGCACTTATTATTAGCCTCGGATTTTACATACTTTTTGCTGAAGAAATGGGCGAAGAAGCGTACGTGTTCGACGAAGGTTTTATCTTTAGCCAGGGTACAGATACAGAACATGCTAAAAGCGAGTTCTGTGCTATGGATGGCAGTGTAAAGAAATTGATATCGATTATACAATTACCTAAATGATAGTTTGAAACTTTGAACTGGAAAAAATTTCAACTATAATAATTTGGTAACCGTGGAAGTTTGAAATAAAAGTTTCTAGAGTTCAATTCCAGAGTTCCATGCAAAGTACAATTAAATTTTGCGAGATAGAATTGATCTTGACATATTATATTTGTCAGCTGATAATCGTTCCGTAGTCTTTCCATCATTCTTACGTAATTTTCCACTTCAACTTTTTGCTAAAGATTTTGTTACAATTCAAAGAACGCTTCTTCTTTTTTTTTTTTTTTTTTTGTTAAATTGAAGAAGTCGATTCAGACATAAAAATTCGAGAGCTGTAAACGTGGCTTAAATTATAGTCGAACGCAAAATGTTACAGAATATTGTTCTTGCGATTCTACAGCAAAACTAAATTGTTCGTAATTTGAAAACTAAGCATCGAACAACGTTTTTGCATACGAACTCTTTTCATTATTTCGATATCTACACTAAATTCCATATATTTTGCGACGCTCCGTATGTATGTAAGAACAAAATAATTGTAAAATCGAATAACTCGTTTCAGTTTGAAAATACACCGATAAATTGTTCGATCCTAACGCAATTCCTTTTCTTTAATTTAAATAAATCTCGGAACTCTTTTCATTATTTCGATATCTACACTAAATTCCATATATTTTGCGACACTCCGTATGTATGTAAAAATAAAATAATTGTAAAATCGAATAACTCGTTTCAGTTTGAAAATACACCCGATAAATTGTTCGATCCTAACGCAATTCCTTTTCTCTAATTTAAATAAATCTCGGAACTCTTTTCATTATTTCGATATCTACACTAAATTCCATATATTTTGCGACACTCCGTATGTATGTAAAAACAAAATAATTGTAAAATCGAATAACTCGTTTCAGTTTGAAAATACACCCGATAAATTGTTCGATCCTAACGCAATTCCTTTTCTCTAATTTAAATAAATCTCGGAACTCTTTTCATTATTTCGATATCTACACTAAATTCCATATATTTTGTGACGCTCCGTATGTATGTAAGAACAAAATAATTATAAAATCGAATAACTCGTTTCAGTTTGAAAATACACCGATAAATTGTTCGATCCTAACGCAATTCCTTTTCTCTAATTTAAATAAATCTCGGAATGATCGCACTATGTTCAGCTGTATGAAAACTGAAAGTGGCGAACTTAAGAACAAGACTACAGACTATCGCGACAAGAAATTATCGATGTTGGTATATCGGAAGCGAGGAAATGAAAGTTTTATCGGTGAATTTTCATTTACGTGCCACCAGGTCAGTATTAATGTTGCGTTATATCTAGGAGTACATTTATGGAAAATCGATTTCACGTGCGTGCGACAAAACTTCAACACGACAATCGCATGACGTGCAATGATTTTCAGATGTATGCACGATTATTCTCAACTGGTCTTCTACCTGTGCTATAGCTGGTGTTACCTGGTATGTAAGGGGTGAATGATTAACACCTGACATGTGACTTCCCTTTCTCATACCTCGTTAACATCACAAAGAAACTAGTAATATCTCGGTGTTCGTGCCGAACGTTTCTAACGGGCATCTTGAAACGAATAAAAACTTACTTATCCATGTTTTATTATTGTTACTATTATTGTTTCTTAAACAAGTATAACGTAAGATATAAACAACGAATTATATTCGAAGATCGTAAGAGGAGTTTTTTATTATCTTTTTGTTTTTATCGCACTTTTATCGAACTTCCGAATTCTGATCTCAATGTCGTCGTACGATTATAATAATCCAATCTAAGATAAACAGAAAGAAAAATAAATAAATCGATGCGACTTAAATCAAAGGACGAGTTACAGTGGTCGGGACAAAACTAGAACGTTTCTGTGACTGTGAGTATTTCTGTAAATTCGAATTTTTATAAACGCAACTAAGGAGACGAGAAGCTGTGGAAATAGAATCTCTTTCAAATCCATGTAGAGACTCGTTCGCACGTCCGAATACGCAATATATGTTTACTTTGAACATTTTGTACATCCTTGTATATTACGTACATTTTGCAAATTTATAATATCAACTGATCTAATTATCGAGTTACGATACATTCGAATAAACATACGACGATCTACTTACAACGTTCGATCGAATAATCATCGCGTCTATCGACGGGAAGACCACGAAACAGGGAATTAAAATCTCAACAGAGAAAAAGTAGGAAAAACGCTTCGTTCAAGAATTAATACGTTTTGGCTAAAAAGCAACGCCAGAGATACAGAGATTTCGATGGTTTACGCTAGTACCCTTTACGGTAGAAGCCAAGAGGGTAATAAAGTTAATGTCCAGAGCTACGATACATCGCGGGCCATTCGTCAAATTAACCACCAAAAACCATTGTTCGTACCTGCTATATCAACAAACAACTGTCCGTAATAATCGTCGTGCTTTCACGCGACTAACCGACCAAGACATTCGCAACAAAGTGACGCTGCTCGAGTATAAAGTATGCAGGCTGAAACGTCATTAAACCGGCACTATTGTCAGCTGTCCAAACATCTCGAAAGCTGCTAACAGACAGACGTGTCTTATCTAACGCGTTGCGTAAAAATGAAAACATCATCCGACTCATGGCCCGCAATAAAACATCCTTCTCTATCGTTTAATAAGCCGTATAGCGTATCGAGCGACTTTCACGTGCTGAAACAGCTATTTAAAGACTCGCAGAAATCGAGCAATCTTTAACAGAAATTTTCACCTCCATGTGACTTTTCGTTTTCGTGTTATCGTCGTAACGTTATTTGCGGCTATCGTGAACCATCATTTCCTTGCTTTTGCTCTGGTATTGAATAACGATGGAACATTTACTTGCACTTTTTTCGACATTGATAATCTTTTGATTCAAAAAGGACGAACTAATCGTTCGACTATGAGGCTCGACTATGAAAGAGATCACAAAGGAAATCGTCAACGTAACGTTGCTTCTCGATGGATTAATTCGACTCGTAATTAAAAGATTAAGAAACTTCTTACTTGGTCTATCGTCGGATCGTCCGTACAAGCCGCGAGTGTTCCTCGAGAACGCGTTTTAATAACGAAATCACGAGTCATTAATCCATGTCGAAATCCACAAGAGTCCCTAAGCTCGGTTTAACAATGATACATTAGAAACTCGACGAAATTCCAGCTTGGAAACTGCTACGTTTCCACAAAAGTTAGCCGCAACATTCAGACGCGCGTCTACCGAGGTTACAATGTTACTCTTTGATTCGAAGGTTCTGCCAAAGAGGATCGATGAAACGCGCGACTACGAGATTTCGCTGGCACGCAATTCAAATTTTGCTCGACTCGAAACATTCTACCGAAAAGGATCAACGAAATACGCGACTACGAGATTTCCATAGCACGCGACTTAAATTTCGCGCGGCTGGAAACATTCGCCAAGAAGGTTCAAGCGTACAAGCGAGCGGAATTTATTCGAAACAAGATTTATCCCCAAGGGAGACACTTTTCTCGTCGCTTTTCCCCATGGACTGAGATCTTTGGAAAAAAAGCTGGACTCTGTCCAAATAGAGCGAGCCCACACACCGATCGAAATACACGTGCAACGAGTACCTACTCTAAACGTCGGTCGGCCGTACAAATCATGTTTCGCGCAAGTCCAACTTCGTGAGTAGAATATTCAAAAGCTTTAAGCGTTCCAAGTTGCCCATAATGTTAATACGTTGACCGCCATGGTGACTATTCGTAACGCGCGTTACTAAATATTTTCAGACGCTATAATATAGAATTTTAATACAATATTTTGGATTACTATAAGATGAATTTCGTGCACCAACTAATTTTCAACGATGCGGACGATTTATCGGGTTGGCAACTAAGTGATTGCGGATTTTGTCGTTAGGTGATATTGATAAAATCCGCAATCACTTAGTTGCCAACCCAATAGATAACATTATGGAAAAATTGAAACGCTATCAGGAAAAAATGCCCAGATATAGCATAACATTTTGCGAAAAATAAAAAATGATGGCGTAGTATATTTCCATGTACCGCGGTTTGCAGACGAAGATATACGAAATTCGGTTGGTAAAGAGAGGAGAGAGAGAGAGAGAGAGAGAGACTCGACGTATTACGCATCCCGCTACACTTCATTCGCGATTTATCCGAGTCTAAATTGAGAATTACTTATTTAGTATTAGTTAATCGAGTTCCTCCAACTTCTCTATGTAATTATTACTTCGGTATCTATATTGTCTGTACATAGTTGTTTTACATACAGTAGCTTATCAGAGTATTTATTATACGATTACTATGCAAAATTTTTAATAAACACATTATGTGCGTTATAGAAAACTTTTTGATATTTCATCAGTACCGTAATGAGACACATGTTATGATCGTATTGATAGAACTTGTTCGGAATTTTGAGTGGCCGTCCGTTTATGACACGAACAGGTCCATTCCCTTCTTTAAGAAATTCCGAATTACATCTCTTGCCCGAGTAAACCTAATGACTTCGAAGTCAGGTAAAAAAACCGCAGAAAAGGATCAGCCTGAAGGGCACAATGGACAGACGAAACCCAACGGCTGGTAGAGAGAATCAGCAACGTAGGAGGACAGTTCATCGACAGACTTCGTACCGTGCGGGTGAAATATTTCACTCCCAGCAAGATTCTACCACCGCTGTCTTCATAACATCAGACTTTATACAACAAGTGCAAATACAGTGCTACATTATTCTAACATTACTCGATCTATTAAACCTCCCCCACCTTGAGCGTTAATTCATTCGAGTACAGATCGAACGATCGGTTTGATCTGATCGATTGCTCTTTAGTCGACAATTCGCAACAGAATCGAATACCAATCGGAAGATAAGTCTATGTAGAAGCTACGAGGCGTTTGTTACGAACAATACGCTTATCGTTTATGAAAAATTGATACACAGCGTAAGTAATTGCCTGGAACATAGACTCAAACGAAAAACGATCTCAATAAATCTTTTGGTTTACCGATATAGCGAGTAATCGATAGTCCAAATACCACGATACTTGCGAAGTCTCCAACGCGATATTTTCTTATTTTCATACGCGTTTTCGTATTCAGTTTGAAATTTTACCAGTGTAATCGCGATAGCTGTGTCTCGCTACGACAATGAAATTCCAAAATCTTCCGTGTAACATTAGGTAAAAGAGTCTTTCTTTCGCAAACGTGTTTTTTACAACAATGCACCTTCATACAAACGTGAAACCAAGCGTATGAAATGTCGCGTTGTTTATCTCAACAGAACAAAATGAATCGTACGTAATTCGACAAAATATAAAACAAAAAACGTCTATTAATCCTGCGTCTATTAATTCCTCGTAAAACGAAAGAAACTTTTCGAACAACCTGATATATTCGCAAAAAGTTTCTTACACATGTTCGAACTCTTTCCCCAGCCGCTTGTACATTTCAAATTTTCATCGATCGTTTCGACGACTCGTTGGATAATACGAACCGAGTATCGAGTCTTGCGAGTAAAATCGGAATATGTCTTAATCCTTATAAACGATAGCGCGTACGTGGCAAGTATTTTAAAACGTTAACCATTCCTGCTACATTTCATCTGCGTTTTAGCAAATGGGGCAAATTCGCACACGGTTCGAAATACACGTGTAACAAGTACGGTAGACGTCGGTCAGCCGCGCGAATCATGTTTCGCACAGGACTAATGTGGTGAGTACATTTTACGTACTAGTACCTGTTGGAGGACGTGACTGGTAAAAGCCAGAGGGGAAGACGGAAAGAAAGAAAATAAAGCGAGGCCGAGGGCAGAGAATGAGAAAGAGAGAGAGAGGGAGAGAGAGATACGAAGAGAAAGGAGGTAGATGGACTAAACGAAGCTAGAGGAAGGTATGTAGCTGTTCTTTGTTTGTACGAAAGAGAAACCGGTCCGCCAATCTTAGCGCCCTATTGCGAAATTTTGTTCAATCAACGTCGCGCGGCTCTTCCTCCTTTTGCCCGCCAACGTGATTTATTTATTTATTTACGTCGGTGCGTAACTAACGATACGCGATAGGGCCACGAATCACCGAATTTTTCCTCCCATATCGATATCACGAGATTCGTGCGATGATTTCAGAGCGTCCCAAGTTTCATGACTCTTTGGGCAATTTATGAATTTTGTAAGTTGAAAGTAAAGCTTGTTATATTAGGTCGTCCGAAAAGTTTCTTTCGTTTTATAAGGAAATAGCGGACGCAGGATTTTTTCCGTTTTATATTATTTTATCGAATGATCCATTTTGTTCTATCGAAATAAAAATCACAACGTTCGGCAGATCAGGTTTCGTGTTTATATAAAGATGCATCGTTGTAAAAGACGTGTCTGTAAAAGAAAGACGCTTTTCGTTCGAACGATCTAATACATACAGGTGAATAGTGTTCGTACGAGAAGACGTAGTAACTTCTTTGTGTTTGTTGCACTGGATAATTTGATCGTAAACGCGTTACATTCCGATTTAACGTTTAAAGGATGGTCGAACATAATATTTTCCAGAAAAGAGTAATACAAATACTTTCTACTTGTGTACAGAATGCAGTCAACGTGGTATTTAAACCAGTTAAATAAAATGTAGGAAATAAATAAAAGATAAACTGATAAGCTATATATAATCAATACCGTCTACAAAATGTAGGAACATAAAACATTAAAGCGTCAATTTGATAGAAATTGCTTAAGGAACAGACGTTGAAAATATCGCGGATTATGATAATGGCAATATCTGAAAATGAGCCTGCTCAAGTGTAAAAAAGTTATTGATATTTTATCACTGAAACAAAACATATACTTTTTTGGAACATAACGACGAACGAATACCTATACCTCTGCGTATTTTCGATAAAAACATACAATTCGCCTAAACGTTCGCGATCTAGGTTACAGGCTGCGAATACGACAAGAAAAGCGAAAAGTTTGAATCTTGAAACCTATCATATATATCATGATATACTTTTGTAAGCGCATCGTATTTTCGTTGTTTGAATCGTCGTTCAAACTTATCAGAAGCTAACCAATCTTAACCAGAAACTGAAAGAATTAGCCAAACAATGAAAAATCTACGGTAATTTCCGCGAGATTCTTCCCTTACAGATTTCACCTCGATAACGTTTAGAAAGTACCTCTACGTACCTCTACATGAAATTCGTTAAAATATTCCGTAGCTTCGCTTAAAAAAAAAAAAAAGAAAAAAAAACAGAGAAAAGACAGTAAAAAAGAAAAGGTATTACCATTTTGATATCGCGTAAATCGTCGAACGTTTCCGATTTCCATCAATTTTAGGAGTTTCCCAACGATCTAACATACAAATCGACGGATTTAAAATTGCAAATAACGAGAGTTTTCAGAGCATGTAGAGCGCTTAGATCGTCGGAAGGATACAACACGTGCACGCCGCTTGTTTTATAATACACACTTTCCATTGTTGCAACGCAATATTGCGTTTGAGCGCCGGTTTCCATTTTAATTATTGAACGCCACGCTCAAACACTGTTCGCCCGTGTGAGCACCGGTTCCTGCAGTCTCTCGCCGTTCCAGTGAAATTCAAAAATACCAACCATGATAAAAGAGAAGCGTGCAACGCGTTCGCGCCAACGAGAAACAAACTTCCTGCGAAACGTTCGATCCGCTAGCAATTTTTCTCGTACGCTTGAATCGCGTTCGAACGTTTCCAAGCGATAGATACTGCTATTATCGCAAGAACGAGCACGGTAAGCTTGTTCGTTCGTCGAAGGAAAGGAAAGCAACGCGATAGCGCGGAATTTCGTCAATGTTTTCGTATACGATACAAAGCAAGAAGAAGAATGAACGACGACGTAAGAAAGATAATCCAGGTCGTATATTTTTGATTTTTACAAGCAAACGCTTTTAAAATTTTGTTCTACGCTATTAAACCTTAACGAAGGTTGGCGCTTCGCGCGTAACTTGCCGCTGGGTCGTCGCTTTACTCGTTGCTTGTACGAAAAGCATCGGGTTGAATATCAAACTGAGTTACTCCATACGAAAACATATTATTTTCGCATAGAGATATTTTTGTGAATATTTTCCACCGTAATCTGTATATCTAAGATTTAATCGTCTATTTGTATATGACGAATGTGACATTTTTTTAAATATTCTCCAACGTGGTAGAACGATTTTCTGTTACACGTTTTACAAAAGTGTATGATCTCGGTTCACGCTACCCGTGAACCTATCGTAATTCGATACAACTTGAGGTTTTTTAATTTTTAAATCACCTCCTTCGTGACATACATACGCGCGATACGGTAGAATTACAAAATTGCATCACGGCTGACATACGCCCGTTAAGGATTAAAAATTGTTTGCAATTAAACCCATATTTTCACTTGTCTTCGAAACGCGTGTCTCAAAGGTATTAACATTTTTGGAAAAATTCGTGCAATGGACTAAATCCTGTAACAGACTAAAATCATTAACGAATTTTACCGAATTTTACGTATTTTGTTTGCCTTACATCATAACGCGTGTTATTTGTACGATAAAACGCGTCTTGTTAAACATCCTATGTAAGACATCAAACGACAAGTATATTTTAGCCGCTTTCTAGAATTAGAAATTAAAATATAGCCCATTCGATCTCTTCCTGGAATTTTATTCCAACTCGGAGCACATTTTCCACGCTTTACCATATATAAACAATCCGAAAACTTTTGCGTAGAATTTTTCATTTCCAAGTTTAAGGCAATCACTCTATCATTCTCATACCACAACCCTTTCGTCTAACTATTACATAGGCAAATCATTTCTAGAGATTTTTTTACAAACGCTTCGGTATCAGTGACTTGCGTATCAAAATAAAATAAAATCGAATACGGTATGTGTTTTCACACCTTTGAACACGCACGTGTACACAGTACACGCGTATAATCTTGGCTACAAAAAATAGTGACACACTGTATTTATTACAGCGATTAGACGTTAATTAATTACACTGAAATCTGTGTATCTATCAAATTTCTTATCATTTACCTTCGTGTCGCTAAAAATTCGATACCACGAAAATGGGACACGCAGAATCCGAAAAAAAACGGTTCACCGAAAAATAAGGATACGAGCGAATATTTCTTGCAGTCATCTGTATCTACCACGAAGAAAAAAAGCATAACGAAGTTGCAAACACCGCTGACAACCACGACAGGAACTATGTATCGGTGTCGTAACGTGTCTAAAAAACGAACAACGTAACCGCTGTTCTATGGCGTTGAATTTCTTCTTTGAGAACATTCCTCGGACACTTCGTTACTTCGTTAAAAAGAGAGCAATCCTACCTACCACTTCTCCGCTGCGAGAGTTTTCCCGCAACATCGCGAAAATAATACGGTAGAAAGCAGAGTCGTAAACGACGGGAGAAAAGTTGTGTATTCGCGATGGAAAACGCTGTTATTGAAACTTCCACCGTTCGAAATTCCCAGACATACGAACAGAAAATAGTTCTAGCATCGATCGCGAATGGAGAACGATAGTTCGCTGTTTGCGCCAGGGAAACGAATAATTACGTCGTCCTGACGAATAAGAGCAACGAAAAGGTAAACACATCGTGTGTTACGGAATTCGCTTAATATTCAAATAACAGGGAATTTGCCTCGCTGCTACGATCGCACGCGTACATGCGCCCAAACGCGAGAAAATCGTGAAAATTATAGCGCTGTTACAGCAGCAAGTCAAATCTTCCGATCGCTCGATCGACTTTCAGGATAATATCGCGAATCGGTAAATTGATTTTTTTTGCAAGATAATAGGATTTGTAAAGGGAGTACTTGTATATTACCTGCATTCGTTTCGTACCGATCGTGTTTTCCTATCGTTGGAGAATTTTTGGAATTCGAGCAAATCGTAGAAGAATCGCTTAGAATTCGAAAACTTTGTAGGATTTCTCTTCGTAGGATTTCGAACGTCTCGACTTTTCCCTTCTATCTTCGAAGTTTACGGAATTGTTAGAATCTCACAGACTTTCGAACGTTTCGTAGAACGTAAGAATTTAAAAATATTTACGATGTTTGGGTAATTACGCGGACTTTCCACGGACACGCGGTCCTCAAACTCCGTACTAAACCACCATTGTTATTATCGTTAAACGTTCGTCTAGCGGTATACGCCTAAGTCTCGATTTTATTTGCTAAATAACCGATTCCACGAACGAAAGAATTCCTTAACAAAAATTGTCATTGATATAAAACGCCAAAAACGACGAAACTATTTTTCTCCGAATTAAGAATTCAATTCAACCTGATTTTGAGTTTTATCGTTTTCGACATTCTTCTTCCTATTGTTACTATCATTATTACTATACTATCATAAACTTTATATAATAATACCTAGTATTATTCTCGTCTCAACACCAATGTTACTTTGTATGGCGCACTATTTTACATATAAAGACGCCCGTAAATAAAATAAAATTAAAATTAATTCTTCTATTTTTATCGCTAGTTTTATCCTATTATTATCAGCTACGCTTAAGGATATTCCAATTCGCAAAACCATCTCTCATCGATGTCTCAAAGAAGTCTAGGTCATCTTAACACGCGCTTAAGACAGACCATCCTAAACTATCTTACTTTTTATCTGACAATTTCAAACGAGCTAGCTAGCCCCATGTTCAAACGAGAAGAGAGAGAAAAAAGATGTCAAAATCGATAAGAAAATACAACGACCAGTACGGTTTATTGGCATAGGAATTTTCGCAACAATTTCCCGAGCCCTCTGATCCCAGAAAGGGGACGCAGGTTGGGATGAAAATTGGCAAAAGCGTGGACAGCTCAAAGGCGCGACAGAAATACACCGCGTAGGGCGAAAAGACCGAGGTCTCGTCTCTTCCAGGCAAGTTGCGCGTGTACGCGTCGAATGATTTTCGTGGCTCGTTAGCCATTCGTCATTAATCGACGGGGTTAATCGGTCTCCACCCTCGGGCTCCCTTGTTCGCGTACCTCGCCAAGCATCGTGACGCGAGCAACGGTATGGCATTAAAAAATGCAACCGATTAGGCAGAGAATTCGCGAAAGCTCGTCGTTTCTAAACGCCGTTGGTTCGACAAAGCGACTGGAACGTCGTGCTCTCGCCTCTGCTCGCCTCGATGTTTCGTCTGGCAAAACCGAGAGGACCGGTTTTTATAACCTTTGGAATACACGCCCGATCCCTGCGTCTCTCGCCTCGAATTCCCAGCTGCGCCAAACCGAAATTCAAGTACGTATTCCAGTTACGTCGCATTTGCGATTTATCCGATTGCGACTCGGCAATTATGGCAACTAAGTGTCAATACCATCTAACGACAAAATCCGCAATCACTTAGTTGCCAACCCAATATTTCATTTTCGCGAATTTTTCAATCTTGCTCGTTCAGGTTGTCGTAAATGGTGCGCGTTATTAATTTGAAGCGTTTCAAGTATCCAAAAATGCATACGTATGCCTACGTATCGCAAGCATTTCGAAACGTCGTGTATCGTTGTTGTTTCGTATTTGCAATTTCGCTCCATAACGTTAGGTAATCTAACCTGATTCGACTTTGACAATTACTCGTTTATCGTCAGCTCCAACTTTTTCGTCATCGCGGTTACGCGCAACGTGTATTACTCGTGTTGTTATCCGAACGTTAGCGCTTCGATACTTGAACCGTTTCGAATATCCAAAGACGTTAAGTACCGGAAATATTCCAAATCCCTTTTTTCTTTTTTCTTTTTAGCTACACCTTATTCCTGTGACTCCTCGATTTATCCGATTCTGTATTGAGAATTTACATGTTTCGTATTAGCCGGACTTTCTACAATTTTATTACCGAAAGTGATATTAACCTACATATCACCGCAGAGCGTTGTCACGTCTAAGTGTAAGAAATTTCCCGAGTACTCTAAAACGCTAAATATTCGCGATTTACCCGACCTTCGCTGATATATTATTTATTTGCCACGAGTTTGAATTTTTTGATACTGGCTGCTCTACGTAAACGATATAATCGTCCACCTCGTTATTCGAATGTCAGCATCTAATATTTGAAACGTTTCAAATATTTACAAATATTAGATGTCCCAAACGTTTCGAAATGTCCAGATTTATTCTACGAACGATTTACCTGATTTTGGCTTTCGTATACCTGATTTCCTCTTGGAAAAAATTTACGTATTTAGCATTAGCTGGACTTTCTAAATCTTTATCGCTAAGGGCGATGCGAGTCGTATTCATCGATAGAATATTAGCATTGATCGATTATAGCAATCGTTTAACTGCAAGTTTATATTTATCCAATATCGATAGTGGAGGGTGGAGTGATACTCGATAATTTGAACAATGACGGGGGTGTTCGAACCTCTATAACTGGAATTTTGTTTGCTTACGAGCGTAAAGAAAGGAATTATAGTTGATTATAGCTTTTCTGCCTCGATTCGAAAACTAGGATCTAATAATCGCTATATATGTATATATATCTAAAATATTTCAAATCTTATCAACGAAATAACACTTTATATCTCTGTTACGTACAATACAAGCTTCGTTCGTTCGATTAACTAAACAAATTGAAATCGTGGTAAATTAACGAAAACGAAAATTCAAACGCTTTTTCACTTTCTAATATCTTGTCTCGTCAATCGAATCAGTCAAAATTCAAAATTTCTTTACTATTGCGTTGGCAGCTAAGTGTTTGCGGATTTTGTCAATATCGCCTAATAACAGGTAGACAGGTAATGATCTAATTAAGGTAGTTAGCTGGAGAATCTATTAGATTGGCAACTAAGTGCTTGCGGATTTTGTCGATATCACCTAATGACAAAATCCGCAATCACTTAATTGCCAATAGATTCTCGAGCTTAAACGATATTTTCGTTGTTTTTCTTTACGCGTTAAAAGCGATACTTCCAGTTACTCGCGAACTTACGTCTTTTGGAAATCGAAAGCGCGGGATGCGTTAGAAATTCATAGTTTTAAATAATTATTAACTATCGATAGCTTAAGGAACGTGATACAATAATCGTCTAATTCGATTTTACCAACAGTTTAAACGAAAAAGAAAAAGAAGCGCGCACATACGCTTCTTACGTAAGGACGATACAGCTTCTCTATTCACATCTCACGTACAATCTTAAACGTGACTATATGTTTCTGTACAACACCTGTCGACTACAAACGTAATGCATGCTTTCAACGAAACATGGAACACGAAACTGCGCAAGAAAAAACGATGAAAATGGCACTTTCGTTAACAGAAATCTGAAACTGCGGAAAAATCGATCCACTGTTCGCTATCTTCCAACTATCGTAATATCCTGTATTTCGGACTATATAGCTTCCATAAGACGCCTAATATTAGATTGTGTCGTGTAATAATTTGGTATACGCGTAATTGTACACCTAATATGTAATCGTATATCGCGTAATAGATTCGTTCGCGTCTCGATGTTACATCCATCAAAGAATATAAAAATATACGTATCGCGATTTTTCGACGAAAGATCGACGGCTTTGGAACGGTGGGGTAAAAGTTACTTAAACAATGCATCGGATAATAGAACAAAATAACGCGTACGTCGTCGATAATATATTTTATCGCATTGGTAACTAACTTAATTGCCAACCCAATACACGGAGATTTTATACAAAGGTAACGATCTTTGATAATCTTTTAAAGAAACGCGAACAAACTTGCCATAGGATCTGATATTTTAAAATCTAATTATTATTGCCACGTACATTGATTAAAATGTTTGTCATTCGTAACTCGTTGCGCGTTAGTAGCGCCGTTTTAACAATGTTGAAAACACACGAGTCGTTAATTTGTTCTCTTTTCGTCGATGGAAAATGGCAAAGAATATAAATAACTTTGTAAAAATCGTAAGAAAACTTCATTGCCAAGGGGTACTCTTACTTGCTTAAAATAAAAAAAAGTTTCTGGCGTGCAAAGGATTTAATACCTGGTTCATCCTCTATATAGGAAGATGATCCAATTACTCTGATTCACTCTGCTACCATACACTGGATGTTTCTATATTTTTCGATACATGGCTGGAAAATGTGGAACTTTCAACGTTACTATTGTTTCGATTACTGTCGCTACAAACGTTATAGTATACTATGATACAGCATAAGCGAACAAAGACTTGGACAATTCGAAATTGAAGAAGATTCAGCGAACAATCGGAGACTCTGATACCTCGAAGAACAACGTAAAACTCCAAACTCTGTTATGATCACAGGTAAAGAAAGATCGTAAGAATGAGAAATACTGAGCTTGTTTGAAAAAGTAATTGATATCTCTGATTTCTCGAGTAATAACGTAAAACGCCAAGCTCGAAGAACTTTGACCTCCGCATATTGCATCAACGATACTCGTCGTACTTTTTAACCGACTAGAATAGAAGGAGAAAGTGAGATTGACGTAAAAAAAAAAAGATAACTAAAAATGAATTTTCTCGGAATTATCACTTTCACTTTAGCGGCGTACAAATAGCGCAACAATTGGAAATGCTAGCACGTCGCGTATACGCTCCGGATACTCCTCTGCTCCATTCAAACGACAAAGGTGAATAAACGTTTATCTCGTAATCAGTTGGTTATTTGAATCTACAAGGAGATTTCATGAAGCCTTTCGGTACAATAAAATAATAAGTTCGTAATAAAATAATCACGTTTGATACGAAGAAGAAGATCATTGAGAAATATATGTGATTTCAAAGGAAGACGAGTTTCCAGATTTTTAATTACATTTAAAAATTGTCAAGTTTGAAAAGTTTGTAAGAAAAGAACGTCCTGGAAACGAGACAGGAACGATGAAGGAACAAGATGGTTTTCACTTTCGTTCTATTCGCCGCTGTATTATTACTTTACTTCTTGTCCATCTTTTAACAAAGCTAAAGTCACGTAATAGTCGGCGAACGAGTCACTGTAATTATTTAAAATCCTAGCCTGGATTACGTTTCAAATTGCGATACCGCGATGCTCGACCTAATGCTGCACAGAAAATCCGATACTAGATCAGAATTTTAGTAGCAGATGGTTTGACGATCCCAAAGATTACAGTCATATTTATACAGACATGATTAATTGCGATCGAAACAAAGGCAAGATATACGACTTGTAGAATATCCTATCTTCGCACTAGCATCGCGTATTTTATTACAAAGAATTTTAAACGACCAGATTCGATTGCCGTCGATTCATCGCAACGAATCGATGCTTCTCTAAAATTCCTTTCTTCTGCTAAAAAAAAAAAAGGAAGAACGTCAAGCTCGAAGGAGGAGACCAAGCAAATATTAGGAATACAGATAATATTTTGTACTTGAATCGTCAATATTATTTTGTAGCGAAGTTTACCTTTAAATAGACCACTTTAACAAAGTAACGATTGTCTACAATGCGTCACAGAGTGTGCATTGTGCATACTTGGTACATTGGCCGTCGAGACAACCAAGAAGAAGACTGAATCTTTATTATTTTCTATACGCTCCTTGTTTTTCTCCTTCGATACATAGTCGTTATTTCCTAACGGTTTTATTACAACTTTCATTACAAGGCGAAGGATCTGAAAAAAAATCTCAAAAAATAAAAAAAAAAAGATCGTAACTAAAGAAGACGATAACAGCGTATTCGTTTTCGTTAAAATTCATATCGTCGCAAGTTTTAGCGCATCGTGCCCCCTTTGGAAAATCATCGGAAAAAGAAATGCGCTTTTTAATATCAACGATTATAAACTGCAGCTATTTATAGACAATTTCATATTTTCGTGAATGGGATTAACGAAAATGAAATATCCTAAGACGCATTATATTTTGAACAGTTTACGTATTTTCGTATATCGCGAGTGTTCTATGCAACTTTTGCGTCTTTGAAATTTTCTAATAAATACATATAAAAAAAATCTCAAGTATATTAATAGCCAAGACAATGGACTGACCGAGAAAGGATTGATCTAGGTAATTATGGGGCAAAGGGGCCGAGGAAGAGGCAGAGAACGGATGGAAAAACGAGAGTATGTCAATGAAGAGTTTCTCGTTTCGTCGGGTAACGAGCAGCGGTGTGTCGCCGTTCCAACAATTATTTCAACTACGATCGTTTTACGCTTGAAAAGCTGCCTAAATCGATCGGAATAAGCACCAGGGATTCGTAGGCCGCAAGATAAACGACGTTCGTCTGCCCATAACGCAAAATATTTCGACTGTTCGTTTTGGCATCGAAACATCCAAACCGACGGCAGTTCCCATCGAATAAAATAGTTGGATACTGTCCGTTATTTATTGTCTGTTATACTTGAGTAAAATAAAGACAACGAGCTGTACAACAGCTCGTACGAACGTGTACGAACGCTTGTGCAAACTTATAAATATATTATCTATATGTGTTTATACAAAACATTTTGAAATTTCATTAATTGTTCTAATCGGACACGAATATCGTACCGATATCGCCGGATAGAGTTTGAAATAAATTTGAAACTGTATACGGAAGCTACAAAATATTTTGCGCAAGTACGTATCAATTATTTGTTACATTAACAAACCTGGATATTCAGTGACATTATATTTTTAACGCTTATCTATTTAAAATGACTATTCATATGGTATATTAATTTTTTTACTAAGTATATGATTGTAACAAGTATCTGTTTATAACTAATTATATTAGTTCGAAATTGATTCTGAATTTTATAAATATAATCACAACAGTCGTATCTCGTTGGTATTAACAAAATTTGAAAAAAAAAAGATTGTATATATCGAGGACGATATCTACGTGGAAGTTTACTATGATATCGTAGGTATCCGGATACTTTCGTGTGCCATTGTACATCGTTCGTTTGATCGTGGTTTATGTACAATTTGCTGTTTACGTTGCCGCGTTCCCAATGCTTTTATCAGGGAAATACAGAAACAAATTTTTCAACCGTTTTAAGTTACTTTTCTGCTCCAGTTTAATTGGAAAAATAAATTTGCCTTTCTTTAAACTTCGCGTTTTGTTTCCCCGTTTTCACCGGTTTATTCGGATTTTTCGTTATTTAAAGGTAACCGCTGCTACGCTCCAATCTATTTTATTCGGAAACGTACTCTTCGCAGCAGGACCCTGTTTTACAAAATAATTTACCAATTGATGTAAGTAACGTTAGTAAATGGACAACTTACGATTTGTAAACTTCGTATTACGGTTTTATTATTCTCCGTTTAACAGGATAATCAGATAATTTGTAATTCGTAAAATTTACTTGTAAAATATCCTTTGTTTCGTAACTTGTATTTCGTGATTTGTAAAATTTTGGTAATTACGTTTAGGTAATTATATTTATAAACAATCCTGTATGTAGAGAAGATACGGGATAGCGCGTGTTTAAAATCGACGGCACACGGTTCGAAATAAAAATAGAAATTCTAACTAAAGTAGGAAAGAGAAATTAACGGTAATTTGTGACATTTAGCGAACACGAAGAAATAAACGACAGTCAGCTTGAAATAGATAAAGCTAAGAGGGTTAAAGTACTCTAGATAACAAAGTAATCAAGATGAAAATGCACAAACAGGATAAAATTTCACTCTATTCGTGTTATTTTTCTTCCCAAATTTGTACAAAGAGGATAGGAGAAGGAAAATTTTGGAACAAAGATTGACTCTAAATGAAATCCTTTATCCTCCCACGTATGATTCTTAGTTGTTTGTAATTTATTTCCGTAACTTATGACGATAATTATAAATAATTACAACCTATATACCGTTGATAAATATTAGAATTTTATAACACGTGCCTAAAGAACAAATTCAAAAATCTAACTTCTATTTAATACGCGAAATATAATCGATTTTTTCTACCACTAATATTCATTTTCGTATTTTTTTACTGCACTCGTGTTAGTCGATTGAATATTAATTTTAAATATGAGATCGTCGTGTGTTTAAACAAACTATCAAAAATTGTTATTTGTGCTTTAGTCCTTCTCCTTAGTTCTGATTTTCTCGTAACTGAAGAGGACGCTGCAACGAAGAAGCTACGTTCTCCAGTAATTTGCATAAACCAATAAAATCGACGAAAATCAAACGACTTTCTCAAACGTGTTGTAAATTCATAGTCAAATAATATTCGTAGTAAGAAACTTTTGCATTTCTCCGTGCTACTCCCTTGTCTTCGATTATAATTATCCATTTATATACGATTACAACGTACTCTTACTCGATATATAACTTCGCAAATAAGTAATTTCGCAACCTACTTCGTCGAAGTTCTGAAGGGAAAATATGAAAGAAAAAATATAACAGAGAATTTAAAATTCCCAACTATCTATTCCAAAATACGGATTTAGAGAAAACAAATGTAAGTCTACGGTTCCCCGATCTGTGCTACTCGCATACCTATATATAGTAGCTAGTCCTGTTTTATGGAACCACGTGTTCGTTTGTATACCTCTGCGAAGTACGAGTGACAAAACGCATTTACGAGAAAGGTCAGTAAAGGCTGAACCATGTAAAAGAAAGTTTCAGAAATCTGACCTGGGAGGCGCGACCGCGTGTGCCACGAAGAGGCAAGCTATGTACATATATATACAAAAATTCAGTACGCAAGACACCGTTTACTTATCGTAGAATTATAAATTCGATTAATCGATAAAACGCGTGAAAAGTAACAGAAAACGCTGGTATTATAAATACTCGAACAAATATAACCTTCGTAATTCCTCTCACAAGCGGTAGATTATCAGTTTTTGTTTATAAAAGGTGTTCGACGCGACTGCAGTTTCTCTCTCTCTTTCTGTTTTTCCATACTGCCATAGATAGTGTAAACAAAATTAATCCATAGAAAAAATACATTCCGAAGATTTTCATTAGTATCAACACGCGGAATTCTCAACATCGTTGAATATTGTATAATACTGTACGGTGCGTAAATAAGTACTTACATACATATGTGCAGATACCGAACTTATAGGTTAGGAAACTGAATTGTGACGATTAGTCTTTAGACACGCGTTTATTATACGTATCATCCATTGAGACTCTTCGATTAGTTTTCTTTTATTTTATTTCTATTCGCCAGTCGATTGTTTACTTCCACTATGCCAAACATTCTATATATAGTGACTCAGGAAAGTGTTTAAACATTTACAGAAACATTTTATCAATATATTATGTGTATCATACAAAACATTTTGAAATTTCATTACTACCGCATCGAGATGGTATTGGTTATATTGGTAATGTTCGAAATAAATCTGAAAATGTATATATATTGTACATAGAAGCTGCAAAATATTTAATGCAAGATATGTTTTTCATAGAGATCACAGAAGTCAATTATTCATTATATTAATGAGGTTCGATACTCAATGGTACTATTTTAAAAGCTTACTATATGTTTAAAACAACTATTCATACTGTATACTAATTGTTTATAAATATATGTTTGCGGTAAATATCTTGCAACTTCTATATATATTTTCGAATCGGTTCCAAGTTTTATAATACCAATATAGTCGTGTCAGTTACGTCTCGTTGTGATATTAATTTTTACAATTTTCGTGATGTTAGATTTTGAAATGTTCTACGATTTTTCTACAGCATGGAATCCGATGGAAGAATCCTGCGAACTTTTAACTCAAAGGACACCTCCTGGGGATTAACAAAACTAAACAGCTTACAACTTAGGTGTAACAGAATTGCACGAACACGCAACGTCGCTAAACGATAAAGTCGCCTAACCTATCTAACAGTGGATGCGTTCGAAACATCATATGAAAAGCGTTCTTCTTCGATAAAAATTCGCCGCTACCGATAATGCGACCGATCGTTAAATCATCCCGACAGAAAAATACGCGACACGACGTAGAATGTCGGTAAACGCATGGAAAAATGCGAAAGAAATCGATGATCGATACATCGAGGCGTCGTTCGCTCGAAGATTACGATAGTACGTATTTCTCCGCGAAGAAAGCAATGACCGATTTCACTGAGATAGCAGGGAACGACTGTTTTCGCTAGATACTGTGCTCCGATCGATCTTCCGTGTTTGTGCGTTTACCTAGAAGTTTCGAGCGAAAGAAATTTCGTACAAACTTTTATCGTTATCAAGAACAGGACAAGAAACTTGCATATGTGTGTCTTACGTGCGTATTTTGAGTAATATATATATATGAAAATCGAATCGAATCAAATCGAACGCTAATAAACAATGATCGATCTCAGTTTTCGATTTTTATCACAATACATATGTCGACTGATCGAGATTCGATTTTATGGTTTCTCGATTAGCAGAGGTTTCATTATGTGATACATTAAAAATGGTACCTACTGTTGTTATCTGAATAATGCCAGCGGATTTTCCAATTTTTTTTTTTAATTACAATTGTAATTTTAAAATACACAAGTTGTTCTTTGATCCATGTACTGACAATTATTATCGCATTTCATTATACAACTTCTATTCCGAATAAGTCGAACTTCTATATGAACAGTTAATTGCTATTATACATTTTGCAACTGTATTTCTATTATAATGTGTTGTTGCCACTATTTTTAAAAAAATATTTTAACAACAAATATGTCCCATACTGAAAATATAGTCTTTATTTTTACCAACGCATAGTTCCTGTCGAACAGTTAAAAACAAACTGTACGCGAAAAATGACATACGTGACACTATACGATTAGCTTATGTGACAGTGTTCTGTGTATCAGTAGAAGACATCCCATTCAAAATTCGTAAGCAAATACCGTTTTTGTAACCCCTTCAAAAGTCTCGATTTATACGAGCTACCTGATTTTTATTATTCCGAGCAATAAATATTTGATTATATTATATATCAGTTTTCATACGTCTAAGATTGCATCTTAGAAGTTATATTTCGAATTTAGATACCATTGACAACATTAATGTTAAAAATAAGCCAATAAATATTTACATGTACGATTGTCATAAAGTTTTATCACATTTTGATTTCAACTATTTCTAAACGTCTTAAAATTCTATAATATTCCATATAATCCTTCTGTAATTTTCTATAACATTCTATATCTATAATAGAATATGTTGAATTTTCATTAACGACGGTTTACCATAAAATGGCGCGAAAACGAAATATCATGTGACCTACACCTTGAGATTAGATATGTATTTCGTGAAGCGAGAGATTCGTAAAAAAACGCGCCAAAAATTTAAATCCCATCACCACGCAATAATCTTACATAGTTTCCTGAAGCATCAAGTTAGTTTCGATAGAAACTTCGATTGAACTTTTCCGAAGTTAAAAATTTTTAAATCATAAACGCGATTTCGTGGTTGAAAGCACGAAGAAACGGAAACAAGTACAACCGCGTTAAACTCGTCGTGGTGAAAGTTTCGTAACAACACTTACCTGCGATTAAGCAGAACTCCACTGTGACGACTATACGAACGCTCCGTAAAGACAGGTTCTGGTCATCCTGGAGAGATGTCTCCAAGAAAAAAACGTATCCGTTCAGAAAATCATGCTTCTTCAAAAACACCAAGTCGTAATAACGGAGCCGTCGGAAGTCGTTACTCCTGTTATGATTCTTATTCCGACTCGAACACACCACCGTAATTCACTCGTTTGTTCACTATTCACTGCGCGACATCGAGTTTCACTTATAGATACGCAACAGGCAAAACAACAAAATCAGTAAACAAAGTTCGTATAACTTCCGCACATTCACTCCAAAACAAAGAACATGGCTCTCGCGATCTCTCTCGAACACCCGAAATCGTTGGAAACAGCCAATGGCAAGAATGTCCGTTTTCACGTATCAAATATCTCTTAATCGATCCGCAACGATAAAAACTTAATACGTTCGAAAACCCAACCGAGCGAGATGAAGTAATAAACATAGGACAAATCAGGTAAATATTTATGGAGATGGATCTTCGTTTGGCATTGTCGTCCTTCTGTCGAAAGAAGGTATTGGGATTACGAACCACGAAAAGCTACATTTTCAACGAATATCTCGAAATATTTAGCGAATAAGAATTCTTACAGTCCTTTGAAATTCCTCAGTTCGTATCGAAGCAAGGTACTCATTTCGACACTATTAGCGTTTTCTCGAACCTCGCTTGCATAAAGACCGCGAAGATATCGATAAGAACATGGACAATTCGATACAGACATTCGATCAGTAAATCGAATTGGAGAAGAGTCGCAACTCGTAACACAACGATAATCGAAACGGAATCCGGTGACTTATACGCTTCGGTTATATTCCCTTTAATGCGGGCGCCGGCCGGCTTAAAGCTGTGCAACCTAACAAACCTAGCGACTCTCCTTGCATTCGATCGGTAGCTGGAGAATTTTTTAAACACGCGCAACGATCCACTCGATACCCCATCAACGTACGAATCACTTTTTCCAAACGTTCAACACGCTTGCATTTTCATTAAACGAAGTTTTGTCATCACGTTCACAGGTTCGTTCGATCACGCACTGAGAAAATTTACATTGGTTGATATTTCCGTATAAGTGGAACGACGTATAACTCGTTTCAAAATATCACGTATACATATGTCAAGATTCAATCGACGGACAAGTAATCTCCTTCGTTTCCGGTAAAAGGAGATCTACCCGTAACGCGGCGCATTATAACGTACTCACCATCGAGCGGTTGAATTGTGACTGCAGCTAGCTGGGTTCGATGCCGTCTCCCCCACTACCGTGCTTAACAGCTAACTGGCGAAACGCCTAGAAGGGTAGTGGACGTTTCGAAGGTTACGCCCATTGCCACGCCCTCCGCTCTGTTCACACCTCCTTTGGTCGCGCCTCTTTTTTTCGGGACTTCACAAGGACTCCCTTAGTCCCCTGAAGTGCGTTCCGGCAACTTGAATATTCTCGCGCGCTTTTTTCGAAGTAGGTACAACCTGATCAAGAAAAATTATACGTAATATTACGTTGAATATTTTAAGAGAACAACTGTAAATGAAATAACAATAAAAAAGGTAAATTAAAATTGCAAAAATATCTGAAATATTTGAACAAATAAATGTAACGTGAATTGCGATGGAATATAATTTACGAAATGAAAAATACCTAAATGTTCGAACGAATAATCTTTTATCGACTTTGGATGTGAATGCAGCAAACAAATATGTACAGATAAATTCTGTCTGCGATAAACACGTATGCTATATGTTCGAATGCTCTTTTTGACTTCTCCTTGACGTTGTATTTCTCAGATTAAAGGATGTGAATTGAACGCTTATTTATATACGAATTTCGATTAAACGTATCGAAATATTATCGTGCTTCGTAATATTAAACATTGGAAGTTAATACTTTAGAAAATTGTACGATTCTTTTTCCTTGGAAAATTACAATATGCCTCTCGTATATCAGAAAATAATATGATGAAAGCAATAAAATAAGGAATTTAATATATAATATAATTAAGTGTGTAATTAGGTATGAATCAGCTAAATATTGGTTACTTTCTTTCACAACGTAACCTATAACTAGGACAATTTAAGTATTTAAATATACATACAAAAGTTGTATTGACAAAATCATATTATTCATCGTTTTAATTGTCAACTGAAGACTCGTTAAAAAATTATAGATGCAATAACGTTACTTAATATGATTGATATGTATTCCATCTTTAATTTTCAGTCAAGTTTCTTGAATGATTAAAAAAACATTCTTATTCTCAATTGTTTTAATCAATAGGACTTTATATCTATACCTAAGCATTATTATTAGATAAAATAATTATTTGTTAATGATAAGACTTGAAAATCGCTACACTTAAACTTAAGTACATACATACATACATACTTACAGTTTCAAGAAATTATGATAAGTTGTTTGTTTCAAAGATAAAATGTATTTTTTGTTATGATGTAAGTAATCTATAAATTAAATTATTACCCAAGCATGGATAATTTCATTTTTACGATATTAATATAAAATAATTCTCGTGGTAAGATAAAAAATTGAATCATTGGAAGTAAAATATCTATATGCTTCGCTATTTATGAGTATGTAGGCTGTACAGCATAATCTTCTGACTGTTAGTAAGTTTTCTGCCAAACAAATATTATAGAACTTTTTATAAATAACGTATGGTATCTCGGTATCTAGATAACGCATGATTGATTGAACGAATGAAATGTCTATGATAAGGTTGTGTAAAGACTTGCCAGTATAAACCGATCTGAAATACTTTCTTTCACGCAGATACCTGAAATACCTGTACAAAAATTGTTGTATTATTATTACGTTACTTTCCTAAAATTTAGCTGTAAAACACCTTGTTAAAATATACAGCACGAACAGTAGTAATTATTAACTACACTTATTTCATTATGATTAGATATTCTAGCGAACTTCTATTACGACATAAGAAAATCCGAAATTATAACTTGAGAAGTATTAAAAATCATACGTTAATCAATATACACTACGATTGCTACTGTGGTACGTATTATGTAAGTATGTACGTAGAGGTATCAAAGTAGCAACAATAAATAACACAATTCGATCACGTTATGGTTTCGTACAATTAATTTTATAATAACAAATGGAAATTAGATGGTAGACGTATTGTAATAGTGTATTTTATAGTGCAACGCCAACATATACATGATATAATGTACTTGGGGGTTAGGTTAGAGTTAGGTTAGGGTTAGGTATCTGTTATGAAGTATCTATGTGTACATACTATATTATAAACCTAAATATGAACCTATATCTATGCACTTAACAATGTTACAATTTTATACCAAAATATAATACGTATTACCTGCGTATGTAAGTAACAAAATATCGAAGATATTAACATGCATATCTGTTACTAAATATGTGCGTATATGTATACCTACATACGTGGTAAGTAGGAACTTATATATTGTATTGCAATAGTATTTCAGTTGTTGCGATGATATCTGCTTTGTTTGCAATAAATATATCGCAACAAATAAACATCTTTTAAAAATCATATAACAGGCATGTATAATAATACTCTACGCATCTCGCATTTTTTCATTACATTTTTTAGATAACAATGAATATAAGAATATAATAATGTGAAAATTGAAACAACCGTCGATGTCATATGTCCAATACATATGTACAGAGTAAACATTTTTATTAATCGTCAAATGTTTATACGAATATTGTTCATAAATTTCTATTAGAACATAAGAAGTTCCAGAAGAAAAGTATTATTCTTATTATAATATCTAGAACTACAAATTAAAAGAAGAACAGAAATATCTGGAAGTACAGTTTTTAATTACAAGAACCTAGTACTTGAATTCTAAAAACATCTATGTATGTATTTATTTCTTTATGGTAGTACCTGTTGCATTAAATTTAAGATCTAATCTTTGTTACAAAATATGTGATAGGTACTAAATGCATTGGAAGTAACAAAAACGCTAGTTGTACAAATGCGATAAAACTATATAAAACTTAATATGATCTTTAATTTAATATGCAATAGTTCCTCAAATATATGTAACCCTGATAAGACAAACGCCATAATAATAGAATCATACTCATAATTAAACCTCAATCCTACATATATATTTCCATAACGTATTATAATATGTACTACACTTTTTTATTTGTAACATTCTTTCTTCTTGCAGAATATCCTGCATTTTTCCAAGAATCAATTCGAGTATACAACAAAGATCTCCACCGTATCTATCGTTTATTACTCATCCAGACGAGATACATAACCGCATGCGTGACCATTCCCATATGTAGTCTCTCCAACTGCAAATAATATCTAAAAATTCATGCAAATGAAAAAAGAAGAAGGGTAGGAATGATGAAAAATTCTGTAGCAGAGATTGAATTTCATCCGAAATGGCCAGTTAAGAGAATAAAATGGTACGGAAGAACGGTCATCCGATTACCTGGAAGTGCGTGCGCGTCATCGTCAGCATGGCGCTTCCCCGTGCGTCCCCGTGGCGCCACGGCTGCCTTGAACTTCCGTCCTGCCCCACGAGCAACCCGAACCCCCCACCCCCCTGCATCGTTACACCAGAGAAGCGAATGGTGCCGTTTTATGCGGTTTTTGCTGACAGTGATGCGGTACCACCCGGTACAAGTTAGTTCTGGATGCCGCTCCGCCTACCGACACCATCGCAGTCACACGTAGTACCTATGTTGCGCATGCGCAGCACACAGGGCTATATGACGCGTGTTCGAATTACCCTCCGCCATCTTTCCACCAGCCGGAATCAGTGATACAACTCAACGTGACTCTTCTCTCTTCATCCTTGTCTACCATACACGCTGTAAGTACACGATGCCTTGCCTGCGCGGCTTTCTAGCTTTCTCTCTCTCTCTCTCTCTCTCTCTCTCTCTCTCTCTCTTTCTCTCACAGACACACACTCTCACTCTCACTCACTCACTCACTTTCTCCCTCTCTCTCTCTAATACATTCTATCTTCATCTCTATCTATCTGTCGCTCCTTGATGCTATCTTCTTCTCTCTCACTCGATACCTTTCTATCTCGTCCTTTCTCGCACTTGTTTGATTCTCCTGGAGCAGATATTGCCGCGTCTACCGCTGTCGCAGTGCACCGTGGGAAATACGCTATCAGGGAAGCTACCAAAATGGCGGCCCACTAACTTCTGCGCCTATAGAGATTTATACTGAATCTTTATTTTACTAAAATAACACTCGCTACTTTATATAAACTGTAACTTGGCTATACTTAACTTGGCAATGCACATATGTAGACAACTTTATTCAACCAATGGACGCGCATGCTGGTTAAGTGAATGAAAAATTAGTGCTAATATTGCAACTTTGTATCGTACACGGTATGCTAGATATTAACTTGTTTATTATGTTGTATAATTTGGAAAACAGAAACTCATTGATTTTGCAAATATCGATATTTGTTTTCTTTTTTTACACAAGGAGGAGGAAATGCATAACGAAGCATAAGTTTTTACTGGATATAAAAACAAAATAATTGAAAGCTCTATATAGTCTGTAATTTAGAAGTTTGCTAAGATATTTTGTTGTATTTGCATATCTACAACATAATAGGTAAATAGAAAATGCTTCCCTTACGAAATAATTTTTCGTTTACGCAATTATTTAGTTTAAATTATTAAAAATATTGATAATTACAGAAACTAAATTATGGGTTAAATATCTTTTATGAATTGTATATTATAAGAGTTATTTCTTATTAAAGCAATTTTGCAATAAAAACATTAGTTTAGTTAACATAATAGTTACCTATTAAAATCTATAATTGCGTTAAAGCTTTTCCTGTATGATAATATTTTATTATATTACAATACGAAATATATGTTTTATATCGAGTCATCTCGTAAGATCGTTTTTCCAGTATACTTTTTAAAGCAAAATTTCAATCACACCTGTTAAATTATGAAAATTGAAAATCTCCCCGTTCTACTACCATCATTTTGGTAAAGATATTTTATGCCTTCGCTATAAAATATTTGTGATTTTTCGCTAAAATATTTTTTGATAAAATCATTTATAAATTTTTATAAAATATCATTTGATTTTCATCTTTTAATCTCAATAAGTATCGTCAAATTTTTTACCAGCTAGAAAATGTTACAGCGAAGAAATAAATAGTAATTTGGGAATTCAATATATAGAGAATATGGAATATGTGATGAATATTCACATAATTCTTTTGTACATTTTGTGCCACGCATGCTCTAGTATTGCAATGATATAGAAATAGTGAGAATTATTTCGAAAAATATTTTAGTGTAGAGCCACAAAAGTTTCAGAAGACTAATTGTAGAATGAGAATATGATTACATATTTTCATATCATCTACAGGTATGTGTCGAATTCTGGTCCAGATACCATAGTAAAAACCAAAACGAACTTATGGGATGACTTAATATATAAAATAATTATACCTTCTGTTTTAGTGATTGATCCTAATTATATTTTGACCATCTAATTCCTATTATCAGTTATTACTTTTGCAACAGAATGTGTGTAAATTCACAAATAATGAATATCCGAATAAGATCGTATTAAAAATTAAAATTTGATCAATATAATTTTATACTACTAGTAAAATATAATTATTATAAAAATGTAAAAGAATTTATACTTCTAGACGTATAAAAATAATTACAAAGTTTCATAAAATTATATACAAAACCACAAAAAAATGTAATATAAAATATAAAACATCTGGGATTGAACTGGGATTTTCGTATTTTAAGCTGTATAGTTTGCTCAACTAAGCTTCTTCGATGATAGGATATATATATAGAATTTCATTTCAATAACATATTCAATACATGCATACGTACAATATAAAACGTCACCAAAATTGTATTTCGATATTTATGTATTAACGTTAAAGATATAGCTTCTTAAAATTGTAAGTTACTTATACTTATCATAAAAGTACAGAAATCTGTTACTGGAGAATGAAATGTCATTAATTGATTAAGAAGAGCACAACATTCGAAACAAAAGTTTAGTGTAACATCAACAAAGTCTTGCTTCTTGAAACTTGTTAGGTTAAATTTATCTAATTATTAGTCATCTATCAATTATTAATATATCTAGATTCTTAAATAGAAATAGCCTTTATACGTGATCCGTTACTACAGGTATGTTAACCCAATATTTTTATTTAATTTGTGTCTAAAAAGATTAAGATTAGGTTTTATTCTATTAGAACAAAATGAATCATACGTAATTCAATAAAATAATATAAAACAAAAAGTGTTGTACATCTATTATAAAAATATAATAAAACGAAAGAAACTTTTGGGACAACCAAATATAATGCATAGCAATTAAATATATTTTACAATAAATTTGATAGATACTAATAGAGAATTAGAAACATATTATATATATTAAAAATCTTATTATAGCGAAAAACAATATGCAACGTGCTATGTTACAAATAAATGGCATACCAACTCAAGTAATTACAGAAGGTCGTTGGGTAGAAGAAGGTCTTGCAGAGTATGGTAAGAAAGACGTAGTACTTGTTATTACAGGTAACCCTGGCGTTGCAGAATTTTATGAAGGATTTATAAAAACTATAAAATCAAGACTTCCTACTGAAGTACCTGTTTGGGTGGTTGGAAATGCTGGTCATGTACAACCACCGAACAATTTGGCAATTACTATGCCAAGTAATTCAACTTGGAACGAACATTATAGTTTAATGGCACAATTAGAGCACAAGGTATTTTTATTTGCTAAATTTTATTGCTCTATGGAGGAAACTTTAAATCATCATAATTTAATTACAGAAAGACTTCATAAAAAAGTATGTACCAGAAGATGCAAGACTGCATCTTATTGGACATTCAATAGGGAGTTGGATGATATTAAATATGCTAAAAGATGATATCATTGCTAAAAAAATAACTAAATGTTATCTATTATTTCCAACCATAGAACATTTAGCCACAACCACTAATGGATGGATATTCACTAAAATTGTAAGCTTTTTCGTTATCAAAATATTATTTTACATAGTAGCATATAGAATGTCAATTAAAAAGTAACTTTTTCCAGATATCGCATATTGCATTCTTTTTCATTTTTATTTCTTGGATTTTTCAATGTCTTCCACATGTTTTACAAATCTTTCTTATCAGTATAATAGCACCATTAAGAGGAATTCCTTCAAAATACAATAACGCAGTACTTCAGTTGCTAAATCCTCATGTTATAGAAAGGATAATTAAAATGGCAAAGGAAGAAATGGAAATAGTAAAAGAACGAGATGACGATATAATTTCAAAATATGCAGATAAATTATGGTTTTATTATGGTAATTGTGATGGTTGGACACCAGTTAAATATTACGAAGATTTGAAATCTAAACATTCTGATCTCAATGCAGAACTATGTAAGCATGGTTATCATCATTCCTTTGTTTTGCAGTATGATAAAGAAATGGGAAAGCTTGTTGCCGATGTAATTAATGATAACATATTGTAATCTTAAAAAAGATAAACGATAATTAATCTCTTTGTCATATTTTTAAAATATATATTTAGTTGATAATTAACAATTCATATTATTTTAAAGCTTTTATTAATATATTAATAGTTAAATCATTTTTTAATGCTACTTAAAACTTCTCGCATAAAAAACATTGGTGCAATATGTTTACATTCAACCTTATTAAAATCATAACTCTGTGATTTGAAATCCAAATTTTAAATGTTTTTACATGAAAAGCATGAGTATAGGGAGCACCACATTATTCAATTCGTGCTTAATGTTACTAAGTGTTTCATCGTATACTAGCTTATTAGCAATAACTTGTGAGAAATATTGTATTATATGTAAACATATTGACATTATACTAGATAATCAATTAAATTTGGCTCTTTTATGAATTTCAAAATTGATCATGGATTTTTCCATTTATGAAGTTATCTTCAAGAATTTTGGTTTTATCACAAAATCTATTATACTTTTAGCAATTTAGAAGGGGATTATTAGCAAGGGATTATACGCTCATTAAATTATTAAATTATATTCAATTTATTTATTATGTAACAGAAATTGAAATGATGATATCAATAATGCACAAAAATATATGTGTGTCTTTTAATTTACTTTTATTGTTATTTATTATATCTAAATTGCGCGCGCGCGCGCGTGTGTGTGGCGCGTGTGTTGCTGAATACAATTCAAAATAAAATACTAATATTTAAAATTTTGCATGTTGTGCGATTTCAAAATCACAAAATTAGTACGTTCTATATTGAAACAATTAAGCGTTATTTGTTTTATATTTTAAGAAATAAATATATTATTATACGGCATTACATATGTTTTATTTAAATAAAAATGGTCTTTTCCTAAAATGTACGAAGATTTTTCTGGATGATTGTAAGTTAGTGTAAAATTATATATATAATAGAAAGGATTAATATAGATGTAAAATAAGTAATGTACATCGTTTAACTTACAAAATTAGAATCTAAATTCAAATATAATTTAATATTCAAACAAGTACTTTATAACTAGTGACAAATCAAAGTTACCGCTAAAAACGTGATTAAATGGTCGGCTCTCTTCGGCAATATTCGGCCGACGCAAGGGATAAGGCTGACATCTTTTGAGTCATACCAATATTCAACACTATATTTAACAGTCTGCAACTTGCGGCATTCCGTTACATAGTAAGAGGAAGAGTTTGTACATTACGTTTGTTTATTAATTGTATAGTTAATAGATACCTCAATCTCAGTGTATTATTTTTAGGGTCAATCTTGTTGAAGCCATAATTCTGTGATTTGAAATTCAAATTGCTTAAAATGTCGCGTGTTACTACTTTATTGCTGCTTATTTGCATCAACGCGGGGTTATCTTATGGTAAGTGTGAGACCAGAGTATCGAATCTGTTCTTCTAGTAACAAGGTGGTGTCAATATAAAAGTAATCTGGTAAAATTAGATACGTACGACAATAACTGATTCACTATGGTTATTAACTATTAGAAATCCAGTATAAGTATTGCACTCAAACTTGGTGTAATCCATCTGAAATCTAGATAAAAATCTTGCTCTTTGATTTTGCCTTATGTATATATATATACAGTACATAATAATGGATATCGTCAGCAAATACATTTTTTATACTTACAACCTTTCGTAGCTGATTTCTGAGAAAGAAATACATTATTGATTTTAAAAGATTTATATTTAATATGTAACAACATAGATTAGTGTATATATATTTACAGTACCTTAAGCTATAAATTACATCTATAGCAAAATTTTTCTTTATTATATGTTGTATAAAAATATTAATATTGTTCATTTTACGTTTTTATGACTACTATTTGAATGGTTTTTCCTTCGTATATTTTGACAAATATTTCAATTCTTTCTTCGATTATATAGTATTAAATAATTAACGAACCTAATTACATTTTATTATTTCTCAATTACTTACTTTATGTAGTTTTATGTAAGATCAACATTCGTACATTAATACATACGCAGTTACCTCTGTGAATAATTAACCATATCGTTCAACATCTCCGTTTGTTATTATAATGATATTCAAAGAGAAAAAAATAGTCATATAAAAATAGAAAAAATCTAGAATTTTGTGGGTAACTTAAGATTCTCTGATAGAGGCTCTGAAAGCTGATGGACGCTCATAAAAATTGATTAGGCTGTAATCTATTATAAGTAAACATTTTTTTACTACTTTCGTTTTCAGAATAAGAAGTTTCATTGTTTAAAAATATAACTCACATTGCTATTAACTAATCTTAATCAGCATTGTTTGTATATATTTTTATTTTATCACCAATATAAGTGGGTTTGTATTGTATTAAAATTACGTAAAATTCTATTGTTAAAATAATTTGAAAGAATTGCATAAGTACATAATATATCGAGAAACTTAATAAAAAATAAGTTTATAGCTTTTTTTAATGATTTTAATAATCTAATGGTTATTCATAAAATGTTTCAGCAATCTTTTTTCTTCCGATTTTCTTTTAATTCGATAAATAATTTGAAAATCAATTTATAATTTTACAATTTATAATAACAGCGATCACGATCATCGATTTGTATGAAGCATACACTCGAATTATAGTTTCATATTTTTTACTTAGTTGACGTCATCCTTTATCTTTTTATTTTAATTTGAAAGTTTGGTTTATCTGAATCGTTGAAATATAAGACCGGAAGCTGACACTATCAACGACAGCTATTTCATTTATCTACGTATTGTATGTATATATAAAATGAAGCTATTAAATTGACTATAATTAATTTAATCAACTGAAATTTTTATCATGTAATTACTTATAATTTCTGCAATTATAAATAAGGAATAGATGTATAATTCTTTAATTATATGATGAATTAATAACAATATATATATATATTAAATGAAAGTATTTATAGGAATTAGGAATGTTTTCTATTTAACCAAAATTAAACATAGAATACACAAATAATGATATTAAAAACTGCGTCGAGTATGTAAATAATGCATGCAGTAAAGTATTTAAAATGGCATATATGTAATTATCTTAAACAATATTTAGCATAAAAAGAACGTTCCAAAACAAAAAATATAATAATTATTTTCTCATAATTTTTCAATATCATTTAATTACGTTTTTTGTATAAATTCTAGCATACTTGATAATATTTTAGTTATTATTTATTCATACATTATATACGTATATAATATATATATATATATATATATATATATATATATATATATATATACGTGTGTATGTATATTTATTAATGTCCCCAAACGAAATTAATTGTTTTAGGAATGGAGTGCGCGTTCGGGAACAAAAACTTCATATCACGAGCAATCAATTCATGTCCAGGATTGCTTGATCCTATGGAAAAATCTTATTGTTGCTATGATATCTCTAGTGAAAGAGTTTATTGCTGTGATGCCATGGAATTTAGTTTGCAATCGTCATGGTAAAAGAATTAACGTTAATATTTTCGTTTATGTAGTCTTTTTGTAATTTTGTTTATGCTTTTGTTATCGTTTGTGCATAAAATCGCCAATTAATTAATGCTGCATTTAAATAGGAATCGTATGAAAAAACTCGAGAAGCCAAAAATATACTGTTTAGACGGACATATGTAATGGTAATGGTGACATTTTTTAATGAAATTTCAACGTCATCATTGTTTTTTTTAATGGAACGTTATATTTTCTAATATGTTAATCGATCCACCTCAACATTCTCTATAAAAAAAATATTAATCTGTTTGTCTTTAATTTTGTTCAATTGAGTGTATGAAAGGCAAGGAAAAATGCGAAGCAATATTCTTCTGTTTATGTTGTCTGAGGAGTTTTTTCACACAACCATAGATATAAATAAGACAGATATTTAAATGATCCCATTTAGTCGAGTCACCCATCATACAATGTAAACCGCAGAGGAAGTATAGTTCATTCTGATAACTTGAAATGGAACTGATATTTTAATAACGATATTGATGACGGCACACCTTATTCTGACCACCTACTTAACTTTTACTTCCACTTATAGATATGATAGCCTGTTGAAAAGAAATTTATCATTTACTGAATAGTAGCGAGATAAGCTAAAACGTTCCTTTAGCATTTATTCGTTGAAGTATATATTAAAACATATGTACTTAGGAGTGATTCATCTCAGGCTCACAGTTAAAAGCAAAGTTATCATTAGTACAACGGTTTAAACAGCGAAAAAATATAACATAAATTAAAAAATAAGTGATAAAAATAATATGAAATTTATTTATTTAGTAGAAATCTTAAATTGATGAGACAATCATGTTTACCAGCTTTCCTTTACCTACGTTATCTTTCCAAAAATAGATCTCATCCGTTGACTATGACATACGATACTTGTTCATCCTGGACCACGTTAGTTTATAATGTTATTCACGAGTGCTTATACTGTTTATTTATCTTTTACGCGATAGATATTACTAAACGAGAGAAAGGAAAGTTTAAGCAGATTCGCATCGTCAATATCATCGTCTTTACTATCGTAACGAAGGCGGAATAAAAAGATCGGTAGAGCGAATTACGTCGAGCAGATATTTCTTCGTATTTGTTGTAACATCTTTGTATGCTATGCTATAGCAGTCTGATATTAGTTATAACAATTGTTCATTGTAGCATTCGTTCATTGTAGCATATCTTACTATAGCGTAAAGTTCAGTTCCTTTCTTATCTCTCTGTATATTTACAAATTAAAACATGAGACGTATAAACGCATTCCAGACAAACGTATATATATATATATATAATATGATCATATCGGTATATGAACTTCACCCAGACTTAACTCAAAGTTAATCCACTATAGTAGATTTATAGTAGATTACTAAAGTAAAAATATCAAAAATATCTTCAGATTTATAACTACCTATTCTATTACAAAATATTGCTCTTTCTATTACTATTATTATCATTACCTATCTTTGAATCCCTCATTCCTGTCCCCTCGTATCTCCCCCTTCTTATCCTCCAGATATCCTAATCATTCTATTATTTGTTTGTAACTCGATCCCTCTACTATTTTCTCCAGTCTCACGTTTCTGCCCTCCATTACCCTGCATTTATCCACCCAATGTTCTAAACTCTTTACTATAACACAACATACATTTCCTTTGTTCTTCCTTCAACCAGTATCTATTAGCTTCTTCTGCATTTCATTAATTTAACTTAATCCATATAAGTTAGTTCATAACAATATCTATACGTGATAATATTTATATTAAAAAAATGTGCATATTTTCTATAAAGTAGTGCCTCTGTAACACATCTATTAGTGCGTTAATATATGTATTGAGTAAACTGTTACTAAAACGGTTGCAATAATATTAAAATTAAATAATAATATAATAATTTAAAGAGTCCAGTACAATTCACTATATACATAAAATGATTTAACTTTACTTGATTTTGTTTCATGAATTCTTCTTTATAGGATGGTGCTGTTAGTGATTATCGTATTAGCCGTTGTGTTTACAATGATAGTATTCTGCATATCATGCCTGTGCTGTAGTTGCTGCCCATGGTATCGCAGACGTCATCGAGGAACAGTTTATGGAAGTAAGAATCTTTTTGTATAATATTCACGTTTTAAAAATATTATTCTATATCATTAGACAAAAATTTTCATAACAATCGTCGATTTAATTTTGTTATTTTTCCTTTTTACTATTCTTCTTTTTATGATATAAAAATTGGTCTAAGCATTTTCGACTAAACAGATATTTAATTAAAGTAGTTGAAAATATTATTACTATTACCATATATACAATATATAGACCACTTTTTACATTATTTTATATACTCAATTTTTATAATATATCATATCTCATGTAAATATCAATTTATTGATTTTATTTCTTTTTTATATTGCTTCTTAAACATATACATATAAATAATATTATTTAATTAAATAATTAATCTGTTACCTAATTTTTAATTCTTATTAATACTTATTTGTAGAGACAGTTAAAACGAATATTAAAAAAGAAACACAGTTTATTTACTTATAAAATAGATTTTCAGGGAAAATAATAGCTAATTTCGTCCTGTAATTATTTTTAGGGCCACCTATGATCTGAATCCATTTCATCACATCTTCCAATCTCCTGACATTACATATAATATTTCCTATAAGTATATATCGAATTACACATGTTTTTTAAATATTTTGACTTCGCTTTCTATTTGTATATTCTTAACGCATTGAACTTATGTGCTTATAAAATTTGTTAACGTATACGTAGATGCGCGACTTTGAAAACTATGTAACGCTCAGTACTTCAAGAACAGTACTTCAATCGCAATATGGTACAGTTTTGTTGAAGAAACAATTCTAGAAATATCCTAATGATAAATCACAGTGTTCAGCTTACATTGTTAGAAACAATGTTAGAAAATTATTTATTACTTGACAATATAATGCGCTTAATATTAGTACATTGTCAAGTATAACAACTACATATACTTATTCAACGTTATGAATGACAATTATGTTGGTAAAACTTTCACGCGTTTGCCTTGAACTCTTTGCATGCCAAAAAAAATTCTACGACCTTGAATTTTTAGGTAATCAAAGGGTGATCAAACATTCCATGATTGGCTTTTTTTTTATACAAAAGTTGTGATATTTTTTTACTTTTTTTAATACCTATGTTATGTAACAAATATATCAATAATATAAGGCGTTTGTAAAATTAAATAAACAGGCGCGAGTCGTGTTTATTTAATGAAAACTAATACACGTATAACGATGTTTATTATATTTTACATTTATTTTAAAGATTCGATTTTATAGATATATGCACTGAAATATAGTACATATTTACTTGTTAAATACCGTATTGAAACCGTTATGCAAGTATAAAGTTTATCCATATATTTGCAAATTGCAAGATTTTACTTTTGCCAGATTACACAGCGAAACAGTTGACTTCCATTCTTAGTACATAATATCTATTTTTATACGCGATTTTATACTGACATACACAAAGTATTGTGATAATACTTGCGACCCACTTTTTGTTTATATGTACTTCAATGACTAATGACAGAAAGCTATCGAATTTTGTAGAAAAATGTAAACTTATGATATATAACTAACATATAGATAAGTGCTTTTTATTGTAACATTATATAATAAATATCTTTGTGATCTTTCAATGTGAGCAAACATTTTCTCCCCACTGTCACATTAAGAATGATAAAGTATAGTATTTTAAAACAACCATGTTACAAAGGTATGTATTGTAAGATATAGGTCACCTAAATTGCCTAACGATTACCGTTAATATAAAAATAAAATGTAAATATTAATTTATTTTTAAATCGGTTTCCATAAAACATGTTGAGAGATAAGCTTTACAAAAATATTAATGCAAGGAAAGATAAACAGTATTATTAATAATACTTTAATTACTTGGAATATTTTTCTCTCTTTTCTCAAATCGTTTTTGAAGCTTCGTGAGTATAATTGTTCATAAAAAAATTAAATAAAGACTTGTAGATAATAACAATTTTTCAAAATATATGTCTTTTTAAACAATTTATTTAAGCATTTCGCATACGACACAAGTGATAAAGTAGAAACAAAAATTGACACATGCGTAACAGATTTTCAAACTGGTATCTTTTAACTTAACTCCTATATATTCAAATATTCGTCTACTGTCTCTATAAATAAAATATTCTCCAGAATTGAATTTACTTTGCGGGAATTTTGTTCCAGAAGTACAGGTACCTAGTATGGTACATATAATTCAATCACCCACGAGTATTCCACAACCAACTCCACACTATATAAACACTGCGTATCCTACGAGTTCAGCAGGTGATTATTAAATACATATATATAAAATACAAAAAGTAGCGATAGTATCTATATATATATATATATATATATATATATTTTTGCACAAAAATTTTAATTAACTTATTTTAGACGCAATTTACGAAGACTAAAGATGAACTTTTTAATATTTATTTTACTCAATATTAAATATTAATTAATGTTGTGTTTTACAAAAAGTAGCGATAGTATCTATATATATATATTTTTTGCACAAAAATTTTAATTAACTTATTTTAGACACAATTTACGAAGACTAAAGATGAACTTTTTAATATTTATTTTACTCAGTATTAAATATTAATTAGCGTTGTGTTTTACAAGAATATATAAATTTACCTATTCTTTTACTATTATAAAATTTAAATAATAAAATTTAAATTGCCTCTTTCTAGGAGTATCACAACCACCGATTTATTCTGAAGTTATTTATGAAAAACAAGCACCTTATAATCCAAATTATATGTCTTCAACGCAACAGTAACGTCGAATAATGTTTGTGGAAGTCCCATCACAAACCGTGTATTTTCGAAACGGAAGCTTGTAACATGATTTTTCGTTTACAAGCGTTACTCGTCTTCCCCTTCCAAGACACTAAAGACGCAGTGAAGTTCCGAGTTTTCACTAATCTTCCTTAATCCTAAAAAGCTAAGGAATGGGTTACTCGTACAATTATTACATTTAAATTACTGTGATATTTCAGTTGAACGCAGGAAATATCAAGATCAGTATTTATTTAGGATATGCGACCTTTTGGACGATTTTACAAGAATATGTCCAAGTGGACAATTCAATAAATTATAAACATTTTATTTATACGTAGCCATTCATTAACAAAATGAACTCGGTGCCATATCAATTCTATGAAACTAATATTTTTGTTATATTTAAAAGACTATTGTACTATACTGTACTGTACTATAATGTATTATTAAAGCTCTAATGAATTTGAAATATTATAGATACCTTTAAACTGATGTAAAGCATAAAAATATTGTATGTATTTGGATTCACATTTTTATAGAAGTTTCTAATATTTTTTAAAATATTGTTTACAAGTATATCTTATTGATTATCTTTATATATTACCACTGAATCCTAATTTAGATTTTTTTAAATATTACTCGCTATATAATTACAAATATCTAAATAATAAAAAATATATGTTAAAGTGTACTACTATGTTTAGTTAATTATAGACACTACTATCACAATGTATAATTTAAAAATAAAATGTTCGATTATTTATTTCGTGTTTAAAATCACTTCCTTTGTTTCTAAAATATATAATTGTAAATAGTATAATGTTTTCGTACAATACGATTATATTCGTCCTACAATTCTTAAAAATTATATATTATATATTTACGTAGTATATATATTATAAAGCATCATATACATATGTATATTGTACGTGTTACTTGTATTTTATATTAACATTTTATCATTTTAGAATAAGTATAAAAATTAATTCTTATATTGGTAAGATAAAAAGAAACCACATGACTTATGGGAAAATATATATTTCTGAATATCTATGTTACAATATGTATATATGTATTTGTTTATTTATATATTATATATATATAAATATCTTACTATGTATTAATGTTTCACAGTTTTTCTTTCTACAAATTATGTAAGATAATTTTTTAATATAAGGTAAAATCGAATATTCATTGCTAAATCCATAGAAATTAAGATTTATTAGTGACTAGTGTCTAATTAAAAGAGAATTGCTTCTAATTGCTGTCTAATTAAAAGAGTATTTGCTTCTGTATATAAAAAAAGCAGTATTAAATATATTTGTATTACATGTAGAAACTGTGAAACAATGGAGCTATTGTATTTGAGTTTAAATATAAATTTTATTTATCAATTGACCATTTCCCCATATTAATTAAATTTACATTCTGTCATAATTACTTATAAATAATTTTGATTATTGTTTTTGACTTTGTATAGTATGTGTATAGTAACCTATTCTCCTCGATGCTAAAATTTCGAAACTAATACATAAAATTAATATTTTCCAGAATCAAAAATAAAACTTAGCAAATATAAATAAGATTAAAAAATTAATAATTTTAGTAAATACTAGCCATATGTGGTATAAATAAAACATTGAGTCTCTTCTCTTCATAAGTAAAACATAAAGTAATCTTGTATATCAGTTTGTTTTCACCTTTTAGTCAAAACATTCAATTATAGGTTTTAATGGTATTATTTTTATATTTTTAATCTACATTATTAAAACTTCTACTTCCAAATAAAATATTACAAATTATAATTTCAAAAATTGTTTACACAACATAAATGCGTCTATCTCATTCTTATAAAATCCATTTTACGAGTATTAGTGTTCCCTTTAAGCATGCAAATAATTTTGACATATTACTAGTAGCCAATAAAATTATATAATCTATAATTTTTTTAAATAGAAATATTTGTAATTAACTATTACTATAAATTAAAAAGTTTATGTTATACGATTACAACTCTTTAAATAATGATCATTTTATCTTCTATCATCCAGCATATTATCTCTTAATAAAAAAAAACCAATGTCTATAGCAATTTCAATCATGCAGTTATTGACATTAAATTTACATAGTTAATTTCATCACACAAAATTCAATTTTCTACCTGTATGAAAGAAATTTAGATCATAGGACGGCCATGTTATTTTATCAACTATCGCTCAAATAAAATTATATTTTGTCAGTATTAGATTTCATAACTTGTCTAAAGTATGTAACTTATATTGGTAACTTATATTGAAATAGATTGAATTAGTGCAAATTATTTTTTCACAATATAGTCACAATTCAGTCAGTGTAATGTTCCAATGTATAAAATATTAGAGTCCATTCTTTTCGTTTGTCTCATATCTAAATCTACAATCTACTAACATCAATTACATTCATATAAATATTTATTATTTCTGTATATTGTCTACGAAGAAAGGAAGAAATAGTATCAGTCATATTTTGCTGTATCTCCGAACTCTATTGTTTCTTATTAAATGTTACTAGAATAGCCCTAAAAATATTTCAACAGTATTTTTTTCTATGATATTAGTAACATATTTACAGACATAAAAATGTTTACAAAATGACAAATATTAATTCTGTAACATCTTTTCTTACATATTAAAATTTTCGAAGATATTGTATACATAATTATCATACAATAGTTAATTAATTACGACGAAAGTTGTTAAAGTCCTTTTTTTGTATAATGCACGTATAATTTGCTGGTTAAATTTTGGGGTTTAATGCTCATTGTATTTATATTGTACATTATTTTAAGAAAAATTTTAGTACAAAAAAGTAATCTGACAAATTCTTACTTCAAATTCTTATCATATTTAACTACATTCCATAGAAAGCTGAAAAATTCTGGAAAATCTTTATATCTACTTACCAATGCTAGAATATACGTATAACACAATACATTTGAGTTTTAAAGAAGACACCTTTGCTTTAGGAGATCACACATGTAGATTGTGAAGTAGCATTTTCCGTATTGTTGAGGTTACTATAACTACCTCGAAAATTTACATCTTCCACTTTTAGCGATAATTCATGTGATCGGTCTTCATCTAACGGAGCAGTTGCTGAAGTATGACTAATAGATGAATGGCGAGATCGGGATAGAGTTCCTCGTTGATTACTACCTGCTGAGGGAGCTGGACTAGGAGAAGGACTCTCTGGTATTTGCTCTTGTTCTTGCTGTTGTTTTGTTACAATTAGTCTGTTTAGCAAAGAAATCTGACCTTGGATACCTGACATGAAAGGTTTATATCCTAAACTGAAATGCAAATTTAATTTTTTCTATAATGTTTTAAACTACTTTTGTTTTAAACACACATGTTGTTGATATAATACATACCATTCAGAATGAGACCATTTCGTTAATGTAAAAAGACCGTCTCTTAAATTAATTACAGAATCAAATGTTTGCATAGGAGCATGTGCTGCTCTGATAGTTCTAGCCATAGCAGGTGCATCACGTAAAACAGTTGCTAATACTGCAGCCCATCCTAGGCAACCACCTTCCAAAAATAATTGTAAAAGATATCTAAGTTGCACTTCTGCACGACTTATTGGTGCACAAAGTGAAGCGTTATGAACTTCCGTTTGTTCTACCGGATCTGCTGAAACCCAACATACTGTTCCCACTCCAGTTCCAACAATTGATTCGGTATCATCTCTCCAAATAGTGCTGCTATCACTAAGAACGCTATTAGCATCTATAAAACGGAAACAAAATTTATTTTTGCTTAATTTAAAATAATGATTTTAAATTTTGATTAAACTTATGTAATAAGATGATGCAAATACCATGTAACATGTTAGCTGTTAACTTAGTTTCAGTAGCAGGAAATTGTGTTTCTAAACTTGCAACAGGAGATATTAATGCAGTGTAAGGTGGTCTTCCACTTGGTAAACTAGTATAACCACTATCAGGCAAATCAACAACAAAACTGGAATTTAACGGTTGTTCATCTTCTGGACTTTCTAGACTGACCGATCTTATAGAACGTAGAGAGGTAAGGCTAGATCTTCGAAACTTTTGTAAAGTTGGAAGAGATAGCACGGGATAAGCAAATGAAAAATCTTCATGCACTGCTTTTAACGTTACAACGTAATCATCTATTTTCGCTGCTCTATCGCGTTCTCTGGCAAACCATGTAACTAAATGAAAATCTAATCGTGCAGCAAATCTGCCTAAATCTGCCAGCCGCTTTGCTGAAAGTAATCGACGGGCATGACGTTGTAGGATTACGTCAATGAAAAATTCTTCGGCTGAACCTTCTCTAAAAAGTAATAGACACTTTATTTTAGTACTGTCTGCATATTTTGACAGTTTTGATCAAAATCTATTTTAGAATTTAATTTCAATAATTAAAACATACTTGCTATCAGCCTTTTCAGTTTTAGGAGTGCTTGTAGGTACAGACTTTTTGCGTCTCATAACGACGTTTCTAGTCTTTTCAAGCATTGAAGAAGGAGCTATATCTTTGGTTACTGAATCAGATTGTACTTTAGGCGTTACAGTAGTACTGTAACTTCGACTTCTTGAAACTTGCATAGTTCCTAATACTAAAGATAAGTCATCTTCATGAGGTGAAAGTGGCGGAGTTTGAGGAGGTCCGCCTAATTTTGATGTTCCGCCCCAAGATGTTCTTGGTGATTCCACGTCATTCGGATCTTATAAAAAGAAAAACAAATATATAAAAATTATAAAAACGGTATAAGCACAACAAATTTTTTATGTTACCAATCGCTCTAAGGAAGCGAACAAGATCTTTTGACAGCTCCCATCTTCCTTGTTCTAGAGCAGCGTCCAATAATAAAGTAGCATGTTGCCGACTAACGGTTGAAGGTTCTAGGTTTTGTAAAATTATTAAATAGCTAGCAGCAGTATCAAGCTGTTGACGTTGTAAACAATCTTGCAATAATTTCTTAGGTGGCCCAGCTACAGAAAATAAATAAGGCCATAGTGCTATTTCAGTCTTTCTAGCGCATTGTACAACTGCTCTAGCCCATACTCCTGGAAATTCACGGATGAATTCCACCACAGAAGGCAGCTGAGCATCTGGGATTGGTTCTTTACTAGTTGCTTCTTCTTCCAGTACCTCATGAAGTAAAAGCTCTAATGAATGTGGAAAGTATGGCAGTCCAGAGCATGAACGAGCAATTTCCCAAGCATGATATCCTAAATTGCGGTGAATAAGTTGTCGCAATATTTGATGGAGATAGACTTGACTCTACAATTAAAATGACGACAATTTTTAACTAGAAGGAAGTATTCTAATGATATGATACTTACTGTAAGTTCTAATAGACTGAATGGCAACGAAAATGGGGAGTTAGTATCCGAAGTAAAAAGTACTGTGTCATTTTCTGCACCCAATAAAATGGCATCCTCAAATAATATAGCCAATGGATAAATACGTAAATGGAAAGGTAACATTATTCTCTTGCTCATAAAAGTATGCGTTTTTTCTTGATGATTTCTTGGGAATAATGGAAGCCAAACGCGCATACCATGAGCACCGCAAAATAACCATAGAGCTTCTGTTAAATGAGGTTTATCTCTTCTTGATCTCCATGGTACCCAAACATTTTCTACATAAGAAGCTAATACTGTTGGAGCACTACACGTAAATAGCTGTAAAATATAATAAAATTAGAAGAAAGTCCTTTATATTAAGTACAGAAATATTATTCACATACAACTTCTGGATTATCAGTACAGTGTTCCCGTTGAACCATAAGAAGACGCCCAGATACGTTCAACAGAAGACTTTCAGGATGTGGATGACTCCCAGCAGTTTCTGCACGTATAGTAGTTAAAGTGGCACTTACAACGCAAGCAGGATGAACACAAAGTCCACTGATATCTACAGTTTGCAATCTCGTTAATTCTATACTTCCTGCATCTAAAACAATAATGTTTTAAAACAACTTCCTTACCTGTAATTCATAATGTTATTTTCCCTTGTTTATTCTTACTTACCACTATTGCTTTCTATTACCATGTCATAAATGCTAATTTGTGCATTAGCACAAAACGTTAAGAGCCTGTCTTTTAATGTATTGAGCAGTAATACCTGTGATGGCATTCTAACAGTTCTAACGTAATTATTATCCAAACGTGTATCACGTGGATATATTCTAACTTCGTCTTTATCATCTAATATTGAATAACTACTGGCTATCAAGAAACCTCGATGCCATAATAACCCTCCGGTTACAATAAAATCTCGCTCTTGTGTTTCATTACCAAAAAGTTTCCATTTACGTGAAGGTAAAGAATAATGAGCTAGCCCTGTGCGTCCAGCTACAGCTATACTCATACCTTCATTATCAATAGCAGTATACTACAAAAAATATACATTTAATAATATATACATAGTGTGTCACTGTATAAAAATTTTGGCAATCTACGCATAACATGTGGAACTAAATACCCTTATTGGCCAATTGGCACCACTGTATGCAATAGGAATAGGAACAACTAGCCATTGCTTACAACCTGCAAGTGTCTGTGTTATGGAATCATTAGGAATTTCACTACCAATATGAAAAGTTGAAATATTTGTGGAAACTCCACCACCAAGATTTAAATATAATCTATCTTCGCCTTGTAAATACAAATGTCCATGATGACCCTATATAAAAATTCATTGTTATTCATCAATGTTACTAATAAAAGATAGAAATTATGGAAATACGTGTTTTGAATATGTACCATACAAGGGTTAATAGTTAGAGGACTTTTTACAAAATCTAACTGTATTAAAGAACATTTTAAATTAGCTTCCTCAATTCCATTTTCTTCAACCAAAGAAGGAGTTGGAGACTCTCTTAACATCCAAAGCTGATAGCCTTCGGCAGACCATTCCTAATATATATATATATATATATATATATATATATATATATATATATATATATATATATATATATAAAATCAAGTTAAATAAAATGTATTTAAATAATAGCAAGAACTAATATATTATATATATTATATATATATATGATTATGATATATATATAGTAGTTAATTCACTAACCATTGTGTGGATATGTAAAGGATTATCATGTGTTAAGTCTACTCTTAAACCATAATCCCATTTTAAACTACAAAGTAGCAGAGCTCCAAATGTACTCCATATTGCTAGGCCACCACCTTCCCAAGCTAGTGCAATGGCACAACTATCAGGAGTCCACCTTAAACATCTTACACGGCCTGGTCTTCCTGGATAATCTTTCGAGGATAAACTTAATGTATGTGACATTTCTAAACTTCCTGTAGTTTCATCAACATAGTACACTACACCTTCAGAACTAATAAAATATACATTATAAATTACATAAATTGATTTTAAAAGACGAAAATTTGTAAAGAAAGCATACTTTTGCCTTCCAATTGCAATAAGACGATATTTATGATTTACAGCTGCACAGGTAGCATCGTCAACATCCCTAGCCCAAATTCCTTGTACTTGCTAAAAAAATAATACTATTGTAAATTATTTGTCTACATATATCAACAATAATTGACATACATTAGGATCAAATTTTAATGACTGTGCTGTGAGAAATGCCGCTTTGCCAGTGTTTAATACAATTGCAAATCCACCAACTAAAGGAGAATATTCAATATCGGTGACAAACACATTATTCTCAGTAAGTGGTATAGCTACAGTAGATATTTGTTGATCTACACTAAATGGTATTCTTCTTAGGTCAAGAGAATAATCTCGATTTACTGTACCATCCCACTTATGACGTATTACATGACTTGTTTTTGTAGCTACCATAAGCTCATCACGTATGCAAACTAAAGAACTGATTCCACCATCTATCCAAGCTGATTTTTCCTAAATAAAGAAAGTTTTTCTTATAAATTATTTAATCTACGAATGAAAAATATATTTCTATATTTACTTACAAATGTCAAAACTAAGGAAGGGATAACTTCTTTAATAAAAAGCTCAGCACTATCCCTTTTTAAGCTTGTAACTGGAGAGTCTCTTTGTTCGTAGAGACCCCTTCCCTCTGGACTGGTATCTTGCAAACGATAAAATAAAAGATAACTGTCTGATGTCTAAAAACAAATTAACAATATAAGATCCTTCCTCGCGATATAATTTAATTTGTTACACAATTTTTCATACCGCAATAACCACCATACTGGAGTCTGGCCTCCATTGTATCAAAATATTGTCACCGTGTTTCTTTAAAGAATCCGTAGTTCGTCTGATAAACACAATGGGCACACATGGCTATATGAAAAATTAATATTTTATAATAAATTATACAGTTGTACTAAAGGAATACATGTCTTTTACTACATTATTTAAGAAGAAACTGTCAATGAACATACATAATAAATGAGAAATATAAATAACAAATATACGTACAGGTAAAATTATAATAAACATAAACTATTATACAATAGTTATATCAAACTATTTCAATATAAATGAAATAAAATTGCCAAGTATAAATATTATTTATTACAAATACAATTCATAAATAAAGAAAGATGCTTTTCATATACAATATTATGCATTATAGAGGACTATGATTTTATTTTTTAGGACATTTATAATAAAATTACAATACTACATTTATAATACATGCCTTACAATACCAGATGGTAAGAGTATCCGTCGTTAAGACAGCAAAAAGTATTTTATCCCTATTGCAAACAACCGCAGTTATTTTTTCTGGTTCTGTAGTATTTAGAACCCGTGGCCATCCAATAGGAAAAAACATGATTTAGCCTTAGGATTGTTCCCTTTTTACGTTCACATTCCTGTTATGTTTAAGTTGTCTTTTGGTTTCATTCTTTGCCTCGAAGAATCTGACAAGTAAACACGTTCTAACCTCACCATTTTATACGAAGCATGCATACTAGGTTTCTCATTTCTCATGTAACGAAGCGAAGTGAAGTTTTTTAACATCCACGTAGCCTAAAGTCTACAAGTATGAAAACTCATTATTCGCACTACTCATCTAAATGGCGATGTCATCTCATTTACAATCCCTGTTTTATGTGTAATCTCTATTTTAGATACACATTGGAACGCATACGTGTTTCTTATGTGATTTGTATACAATAATTAACATAAATGTATATGAGCAAAAAAAAGTGAACGGCGTAACTTAGGTATATATATATACATATATATATATGTTTAATTAAAAAAAAAAATTAGTATTTTGCACATAACAAATCAAATTATTCAAAAATATATGATTTGGAACAATATAAATTAAAATATACAATATGCGTATGCTTGTATATATATATTTGAAGATAGTTAAATTATTTAATTTTTTAAAATCCAACATAAATTAAGAATAGTTATGTAGAAAGATCCTCGTTTTATTGTAAAAGGTTTTAATTGTTCCGTTACTAATTTATATTTGTATGATATTGTATATACATATATATGTATATTATATGCACGATACTTACCAAAATTTGGTTTCAAACTAATATTTAGAAAAATAATGTTTAAAATCTTCTTTTAAATATATAGGAATGTCTAAAATTAAGAACAAATAAAATAATTATTAATTTATTTATAGATTCAATATGAGTACGATATAGAGTGATCGAAATCTGATACAAAACTGGTACAACTGAAAAATTGTTGTACCAATATATTTGTTCTAGAATGTTTACATTAAAATTAACATTTATCATGAATATTCTTATAATACTCTTAAATAATCAGATTCAGATGCATTGCTGATTGAGTATCACGAACAGTATAAGAACGCGTCTGTCTAGCACAGGTATATTCTACTTACTCGCGGTTTCGAAGTCTGTACATTATTCGTCAATATCACAGAACCTCAGATCGAACATTTTTATGTAAGGCTTCATACAACTTTCACGTACCCTTACAGTAAAATCGACGCTTATCACAAATAACATTATTGTTGTAATACTATTATTTACATATTTTCTAGGCACAAACCTCTTATCAATAATATAATATGTAATCCAGACAAATAGAGTTCACATAAATATCTTGAAACATACTCATTTTCGGCGGTTATAGGCAGCCTTTATAAGAGTTCGAAATCATTTCGTAAGATGGAATGGAATCACGAATTTCAAAGAGGGCATTAAATCTTTCATACATATATAAGATGTAGATCGCTTTAAATGACAATTTTTGTTAAAACTCTCTAATGCTATATCAAAACCAATACATATATGAAAAATATGCAATCCGTCTATAAATGCAAATAACGTCATCCAGTAATATATATACAACTAACAAAATACATTAAACCATGATAAATACACTTGTACATTAACCAACGTATTTGTACATCATCAATTACTTTACTTAATTTCAAGTAAACGACTGATTGTACTCCAGAGATCTCTTGTATAAAAGTCGTTAAAAAACATATACGTGTATGTAAATATATCTCTTGTTTAATCTATTGGAAAACACGGAGTTGGTCATTCAAAAAAAGAGCAAGAAACAACGAATATATGTAACGGTCTATCTACGATAGAAATTCTCGAGAGTAATTGACGTCTAACAGGTAGGTTCCATTGGCGGCGGCATGGCGTTCATTTTGGGTGGTCGGCCAAATCCACGCGTTCCATCTGGTCCGGACGGCATTCTCGTCACATTCTCTGGAAGATGAGTCAACGCGATACCACTGTTGCTTCTGGGCCGACAATAGTTACCCTGCTCAGAACCGGAAGAACATAGAGACAGCCTCCTGGAACCTGCGTCAAAGGCTGAGTCTCGGCTGCAGGCGGACAATCTTCTCAAAAATGGCCCGTAATCCGCGGACCCGCGGCGACTAGAATGATAACAAACACCACTGCACTCGGAGCCGGAACTCGAACAACAAGAGAAACGCCGATTCTCTTGATAATAGTAACTCGGCGGGAAAACTGGGTGACAGTAACCGGTCTCAGAACCGGAAGAGCAAGCGGAGTAACGTCTGCCGAAACTTCCGGTTTCGGAACCGGAGCCTGAACCGGAACAGGAAGACAAGCGACGCAGAATGAAACCGTTCTCTGAACCAGAGACAGAACAAGCGGACAACCGACGAGACAACCATGCATCCGGTGACGGGGGTCCTGCAACAATAGCGTTATAGGGTGAGTTTTAAAAGATACAGAGGAAGAGAATAATTTTTGTTAACCCTTAAACAATGAAACTGTTTGATGACCGAATGAATATATACGATATTAGAAAAATTATGCAAAATATAGACAATCTCAAATAATAATCGATAAGCGATAGGACAGCAGGACTGTAAATTCGTTCATCAAATATCAAAATATTTTACTATTGCTTAACTTTTACCTGACTTGCAGCAAAGTGTTAAGATATGTAGGATTGGAGTTACTTAGCTCAGAAATATAACAATAAGAGTTTGATTTATTTTACATTGACTTCTGTTAATAAGCGAAAAGTAATGAACGAATTATTGCACTGTATACAGTTAGCACGATACTTCAAATAATATATTTTTTATATGGAAGAAATTTGAAGGAATGCACTGAAACATTTTGCTAATGATGCAGATGGCTGATGCAGGAATTTGATGAATCATTTTCTGTGCTTAAAACTAAGTAACTGTTCGAGATCAGTTTCTTCTTAATAAATTTGGATACAATTAATATTTTTCCTTCGCAATTGTGTGTAATGTTTTAAGAATAAAAAAGGTATATCTACAAAGCTATATTTCTCTCTTTTAAAATATCGAATAAGGTGAAAAATATACGAAACAAATAATCTATACTAAAGTAAGAGTGACGTGTATTAGGTATAAGAATTCAAATTATGAGAGCCTCGAAAACTTCTACATCGCAAGAAACAGCATAGCAAATAAGTAATTTCCAAACCTTGGAACGGATGGCCCGGATAAGCGTGATACATTGGGTAACCATGAATGGGTTTCTTATGTCTGGCTCTTCCATCTTCTGTCTCGGATCCGCTGGCGCAACTCGAGGAGTTGTAAGCTTCCTCTTTGGTCAATCTTGTCAGGGCACTTTTCTTTGCTGGTTGTTGTTTCCTCTTCTTGTCGCTGGATTGTTGCAGCTCAAACACCTTGGCATCGCCCAAGGTCATTTGTAAGGCTGTACGAGCGGACGCTGAATCCGTGAACTCGACCATGGCGCACTCCTCGCTCGATGCCAATTCTGGCCTTTTGGCGATTGCTTGTCGCACCTGATAATTGATAGATTAAGCGATTGCTCCTATTAATTACGATTATCAAAGATTGTCTTTTCAAAGAAACGAATTTTATAAGTTTCTATTTCAATCATATTTCCTTCTTTCCCACTCTTTAAATCAACGAACCAACAATTAGGAGCGCGAAAGATAAAAAAAGATATTACCTCAGCTGGTGCTGGATGCCCAGGTCGAAGTACTCTAATGAGAGCGATCTCTCCACACGGCCTGAAGATCTCAGCCACAGATTCGACCGACAACTTCTCTACCGGGAGTCTCGCGGCTAATATCGTCCTCGATGGGGTGGTTTGATCGAAAGGTGGCAAAGGATCGACTCTTCGTAGCTTGGTACCCTGTGGATTTACTTGAAGTTTCTTTGATTTTGCCAAAGCAGCTCCAACGACCCGCCAATCTCTGCTTAGATGTTTTACTCGTTTGAAACTCGAGATAAGCTTCAGAGATACGTATCCTTCCTTGTTCCTTTTCACGTGTTTCAGCAGAAAAGCATCCTTCACGATGTTTTCGTCCGAGAAGTAAAATTCCACTTGCGCGCATATCTTCTCGGCCAATTCGTCGCTTGGTGGAACAAAGTCATCTTGAGTGGTTGTACTTACTTCGATCGATGTTGGCTGTTTCTGATTCTTTGGATCTCTAACGATATTTTCTTCCAAAGAATCTGCTCCCGAATCTGGATCGCAATTCTTCTGTTGTTCCATCGCGTCGTTCACTTTTTTCTCATTGTCAGAACTTCCACTGTCCGATAAGTCGGCCTCTTCTCCTTTGGAGCCTCTTCGATCGAATGAAAGGCTCACATCGCTGTCTACAGAGGAGATGCTTTCCCTCGTGTCGGATTTTTTCATCGGTGGTGGAGAAAACATCAAGTTGCCCACTTGATCCCTCGACTCTTGCTGAACATCCGTCTCTTCCATGTTTGCGTTTCGACCCTCGACGATGAATCCCTGGGTATCCAAGAGTCCAGTTGATTATATATACCGTGTATATTTGTCGAGTTAATCCATTAGAGAAACTGAATTACCACCTGTCCTTCGGAGAATATCTTCAGTCTCTCGATATCTCGTATTTCGATAACCGATCCTTCCAACAGTTAAACGAACATCACGCGTTTCATATTCGAGACAGAAATTCGTCGAATTTCGTTGATAGCTCGTCTCTTATGATCGATCACACTCCAAGATAGTTGAAACGAAGACGACCAAGTCAGATCGAAGAATCGAATACGTTCACGATCAATTTGCTTCCGAAGGAATTATATTTTCATGACTCGAAACTCAAGACGTTGGTGTTTGCCTCGAAGAAAAATTCGTCTGGCCAATGGCGGTGATCTCTTCCTTCCTGTCACGTTCGCCGATACCAAATTGAACCTGCGAAGACAGACCAGCGGGTCTATTAAACGAATCGATGGCACACTGACGATTCTTGGAGAGGGAAAGTATGGAGGACAAACGATTCTAAAGGAGGGGAGAGACTATGATAGCGTTAAAGGGACGATTACAAAAAGGGGGAGAAAATAGACTAAAAGAGCCGATTTTCCCGCTCTCGTTGGGAACGCGTGCTCGTTCGCCTCGGAAGGGGAGGAAAGTGGGGGACTTGCGCGATTCGTGACAGTTCGGGGAAGAGTGGCCTTCCCGAAGGCGCGTCCACCTCTTTAAATACTTTCGCCCACAGGTCGCGCATGCGTGAATATTTGTCTCGCGACAAACCTACCCTGAGGTCGTGACCTTCCTAAATACCGGTCAAGAGTGAGGCTCCGGGAAGATAGAAATTACTTGGCGAAACCTTGGAAAAATAAAAATATAGACACCAGAAGGGTTGATGAGCGAGTTTGCCTGTTCTTTTATATACATGTTTATTTTAATCGAATCATTTACAAAATGTAAATACTTTTATATTCAGTCAGGACTTTTTACTCGAGAAAAAAGTCAGTTACGACTTTTCATTCAAGGTTGTAACGTTCCGCATAGAGGAGAAACGAGCAACGTATAAAAAATTATTATCTTTTATTCAAGGCCTGTAATACTTTACACGTGTAATATAACACGTAAGAGTTACGTCAAACATTGTTTCCAATCTTGTCTCTAACACGTTTCTGTAAAAGTACGATAGACAGCAAGACGAAATTTCCAAGTTAAAGATATCATTAAAAATTGACCTAAAATCTCGCGCTGCTCCAAAGCATCGAAACAGATAACATTGATATTACATTTTATCATAAAAGCAAATTAAAAGTTTGATAGTAAGAGAATCTGGTTAGAGAAATGGTAAACGAACGGATCCAATTAGTCGGTCAAATTATTAACAACCAAATACGTTAAATTAACAGTGTTACCGTTAATTACTTACCGTAAGAAGTACAGTTCCAATATCTTACACGTAAAAGTAAATATTGACACCGATGAGTAAGAAAGATTTCCATTCAAAATCGTTACGTTCAGTGGACCGCGTTTGGAAAAAACGTAAAACTAGAAGAGCGACGCGAACTCCTCGACTACTTGGACCTTGTCTGCGTCTGTCGCGGAAGCCGGGATGTCGAGACGACTGCTACAGGAAGGAAGGACTTCTTTATGGTGGTGGTGAACCTCGGTAACCTCGAAGAGACCCGGCGGGCTTATTCACAAACGCTTCGCATTGCATCCGGACGCTGCCAGCATAATAAGATATAGGTCAAGTGCGGCTGGTACCATGTATGGCTATACCTGTGGCGAGGAAGGACAAAGATATACGTAGGTTATCGTTGTCGAATCGAAAGGGTTCATTCTATATCTTCGTCTTACCGCCTCTTTGTCTATTTCGGTATACCACCTGTCGTATGTAAAACTTCTTAATCTCGCCTAAGACTAAATACCTACGCACAGAAAAACTCGATTAAATTTATTAGCGTATCATATCTAAACTGCGAATTTCTATGCGAAATCGCATTTTTACCGATATTAATAAAAAAAAAATTCAATTTGAATGAAAGCATGCCTCTAAATGTTGTAAAATAGAATGTATCGAACACGCGCAAACTTTAACACTCGTAAGGAAATCGTTTCATTTTATTAGCTTAGTCCTCTATTTTAAATGACAATTTAAAGATAATTTAGTATGATAATTTAATATTTAGTATTTGATGTCTAACGTTTGAGGAAATCTTCCAATGTATTTAATTCTGTGGTAAATTTATTTTACACAAATACGAGCCTGTTAATGGTTCTTGCGTCGATGTTTAACAAGACCAGAGATGCAGAACGATTGATTTTAAAATTATGAAAAACGTAATTAAGGGATAATTACACAGAAAATATCACCATATCGATAATTTATCGTAGTAGGATTCACCGTATTATTAAGACATTTATTGTCTATCCAAAATTATATATGCATCAAGGTTAACATTTATAACAATGAAAAAATACAAAAATTAATTTATTTCATGACAATTTATACGTATCTGTAATAATAGTGAAATTGATGTCGATGAATCACCGGAATCTAATTAATAGTTCTTCGAGTCAGTTATGAATACATACATATGTAATCGCAGCAATCGTGTAACTTTTCTTCTATACCTACTATGGCTCATAATTATATTATAATCTAGAATCATAATTGCTATGATAAATTTCTGTAACAACGAAATAATTATGCAATTACGATAAAATATAAAGCAAATAATTCTTAAAACAAATTTTTTTAATCTAACGTTCGTTCTTTCAAGAAGCAAAAGGAACGGGCCGAGGATGTGAATACCATCGCGAAAAAAGAAATTGGATTAAGATTTACGTAAAAGTATTTAGAGCTACACTATATAACCCTCTTAGGTATGGCTTCGTATATTGCGTAAGTTGTCGGTCCGAACCTTTCAGAGCGTAGATTGTTCAAGCAGCGCTCATTCTTTCAGATCGTTGTTGGTTAGCTCATATACATATATACACGATAATGATTACACGTTCGCTATCTTTTGTGAGATTATAAGACAAGTATAATTACGTGTTGTACAACCGTTTGTCACGTTCTATTAGCGATGATAATATTCTTTATTAGATTTTCAACTAATATTCATCTTGTTTGCTGTTGCGTATAATTTTTATGTAAAATTAAGTAATCTACTAATTGTTACTAAATCTTGATTTAGCACTGGCTTCTGTAAGTTCTCTATGATCTTCCATCAAAGTTACAAGCAGATTTTCTATCGTATTATTAATGAAATTCTGAGATATTATTTTCAAACTTAATAAATTGTACAACAATTCCTAATTATCCAATTAGAACATTGGAATTCTACGATCAATCTCATCCAAATTCACCGTATAAGCAGATGTATTTAGTATCCAATGCGTGCTTCGTGTATTCAACCCTGAGGGGATATTTCAAAAGAGAACCTTTTAAAAGACTAGTAACATAAGTAGAATGCAGAGACCCGGCGGGAACAATATTTTTAACGACGAGATATGCATATTACAGTGAAAATAGTACAATGTTCTTATTCGTCGTCAGATTTCCCTCTACACGCATACGCTGGTTCTTTCGTTGTACAAATACAATTATTATTTATGTTTTGATATTTATAAATGTTCATTCGCGTATATATAAACATTTTTACATCATTAGGATACGATACATTAAAATAAGTACATTCTGTATCGATCTAAAAATGATGATAAAATTAATAGATGTAATTTTACATACTCCCTGCATTGAAATTGATAATTAATCTCTGAAACTTGGTTATTACTCATTCTACATAATGATAGATGAAAGTAAAACGATATTTCCTGGCTGTTTCGATCAATCGTGCCTGGAAATATTCTCCCAGGGATATTCGTCAAACGTTCTATCGCCTAAGGCCACCATAGGGAATGAATGGCATGAATAATAATAGCCTTAAAGTATTATGTCATATATTATTATATGAAATAACTTCACGTAACAATATCATTGCTTGTTACTCTAAAAATAAATTATCATTGTTGATAAGATACAGCCACGTTACAGGAATATAATATGTATCGGCACACTTCAAAATGTAAACGAAAACAACAAATAGGAGCTATATACAAAATAAAATTGCTAAAATCTCAGTTACCTATTATTCGATATTAATTACGCAATTGATTATAAGGAAAGAACATAATATATGTATAAATCATATTTTTATCTTTTCGTCATAGGAGAGCGATTTAAAAATAGAATACCAATTTCAAAATAAATAAGGCAGTCTCTATTTGGTTTAACCATTAAACGTAGTTTTCCTATCCTCTTGAACATTTCAAAAATATCAATCGTATCGAAAATTGCGAATTTATTAGCTACGAACATTTTATTTTTTCCAATTCCGCGTATTGTCGCCCTCTTCGACCATCGAACGTCATTAAAATAAAAAAATCTTGAAGGTAATGTTTAATTCTAAAATATATCGTTTATAAAATAATTATTTAAGAAATAAATAACGAATACAGAATATAGAATGAAAAATCTGAACGAGAACAAGAATTTTGCCAATCATTATCTAATGAATTTTTCGATTACCATGACAACGTTCCTTTTACAATTGTCAGCGAATGTCGCGTTGCAGATTAATTGTCTGTAATTATTTTGTTGTTTCGAGAGAAACCAGGACGCGAACATTTATAATCGCCGACCTACTGAAGCCTGGAGGAAGGATCTTAGATACGAGAACGATCTTTTCTCTCTTACATATGTCCTTGCTGATCTCGGTAATTTAAAAATTTTGAACAATTCAGCAAGGTCCGTTCTTGCTCGCAAACTCTCAATTTCAATTCTTAAAAGAAACGGGACGGTGCCAAGATCTGGCATTTCATGAAAATGTGTCACTCATTGTCCTAAGAATTATTAATCATTATTCGGACGACATGCTGATTTTACCTATGTAACCACTTTCTGTCGCTTATGTTGTTCATAAAATATACAAAATACCATACTTTCGACACATTCGTCATTTATTATAGTTAGTATAACAGATAATACGTCTAACGAATGATTTATATATTGATTACGTAATAAGACAAGGTACGTAAAAGAAGTAACATGTGTTGATAAGAATTAATATATTGGTATTTAATAATGTGTTTAAAAAGAATTGAGGCATTTTAGTTAAATAAGTTTAGTTAAATATGTTTAGTTAAATAAAATTAGACAATAGAAAAGACAATAAATTGCTTCGCGAACTAGACGTATCGTTCGACGTATATATTATATATACAATGTAATCGAATAAATAAAATCCAATGAAAGATGAAAAGATAGAGGTGGAAGCCAGATAAAAAATTAAACCAAGTTTCTATTAGATTTTATACCTTCTTCGAACATCCAATATTCTACCATTAGTTCTGTCTAAGATACTTGACTATTTGAATTACAAACAAATTAGAATGCTTAAAGTAATAAAATAATTGTACATTTAAAAAGTATAAGTCTGGTAAATATCAAGATAATACCTAGAATTTGCTATCTTCTTAGAAACACCTCATTTTTATTGACCGATTACTTAATACCTCGGCTTGCTTTTACGTGTCATCTTTCTTTACCAGCGATATATAAAAGATACATAAAAGATATATAAAAGATATATTTTAAAGATCGAGTCAAGCAAAAAATGTAGTAGGATATCGTGCGCCTTCGTCGTTCTTAGCCTTTAAGGTATTCGACGCAAAAGAATGTTCGTGAAAATTTCGGTATAGATAGCCTTATTCACGCGATCCCCATTTTCCTTTTATCAATGCGCTTGCTGTTATTCATTACGACTAAGAAATCACGTTGATTAAAATAATCCCAATAACTGATACAACTTTCTTATTCTCAGTATACATCTTATTACGGAAATTCATAAGTTACGTAATCAAGTATCTAAATAATTACAGAATTAATCCTAAAAAATATTGAATCATTATATTATTAATTTGGTAGATCTATTTTTCACCAACGTTTCGTGCAGTTAAAGCAAGCGAGTCGTTCATTTCGTAACTTGAGATCTAAATTAAGATACAAAGTAAACGAATCTTAATCAATCTGTGTCATCAACTTATTTTTACACGTTCTTAGTCAAAAAGGGACGATCATCTGTTAAACCATCGCTATTTGTCTAAATAAAGAATGTTGACTTTTGTTAACTTGTAAACTTAGGTATTAGCTCGGAAAAAAAGTACAGATAGATGCAAAATAATTATATACCTACTAATATGATTTATGATTATAATGTTAAGAACTTTGCTTTAGCGCTAATTAAGGACATGATGGATGATTCTTTTACAATTAAAAAAATGTTTATTACGTTAATTAAAGTACTAAGCGATCTTTAGAAATATTGTCATCGCACGGTTAGAGGATTTACTTGTATTGTTTACTTATATTTACTTGTATTTACTTGTAACAAGTATTAACGGAGATAGAAAAATCTGGAAAACCGCAAAAGTCGGCAGGATACCCTACAGTTCTCCAATGTTCGCGACGATTTCCCGGCGCAGAGGGCGGCGATTCCCTGAGGCGATTCTTGGTGTTCGTCGTCTTGTTCTGTTCACTGGAGACGGGAGCAGAACTCGAACTGGGTCAGGGCAGCGCGCCAAATGGTTGGATCAATTTTATTTTAAATTTATCAAGTCCGCTTCGACTCCATGGACACGCGTGATCAGTTCAGATTTCCAGACTGTGCATACCGATTAAAATGGTATCTTGCTTGTATAACCAACCACCGAATCGTTTGCTAGTTCAATCGATTCTTAGTCTTTTTTTTTTTTTTTAATCAAAATCTTATTACTTTCTACCTATGTTTCGCGATATTTCGCAAAAATATGTAATTATACTCTTTGTTTGAAAGTTAGAAGTATCAATTTTGATAATTTTTGCTAATTTTATTTCTTAAAAGTTTGTTGGCTCATTTTTATACAATATAATTTTCTATTATATTTTTACAAATGAACGAGTCTTAATAACAATAAGTAATCGTGTATCACGAATTGAAATTATAAGCGGAATGAGAAAAATATCAGCTCAATGTTACTTTAAACCGATTTATGAAAGGAAGTCGCGTAATATGTATATCGCACCTGCGACTAAGGACCTTCCGTTGTCCTTCTTCGATCGAAGAAGCATTGAAAATTCCAGATAAACCTTTAGTGTGATTGTTCTTCAATGCGATGCGATTGAATTGTTTATTCTTCTTTTATTGTTTAATTGTGATTACTCATGTTGGAGCTTCTTTGATTGAGGTCGTGTATGTATATCTTTTATCATGATCATACACATTCATATCTTTACAATTACTTTGATAATCAATTACTACTCAATTACTACAATTGTTATGAAGATATTAATATGAACATATTATAATTATGAAATCATATTGTAAATAATAAATACTTACTTTAGCTTAAAATTACTTATTTAACATATTTATTATTTACAATATGATTTTATAACGCGATATGAAATTATCATTAAGTATCAAAAACTCGTGTTTAAATTCGTATTATTCACTTGCAAGAAACGATTATTTTTATGTTTATTACGTATATTCAATAGGAAAAAAGAGATAAATCACGTGGAATAACAAACAGCGGAGAACCACTGGAACTATGTGAGTCAGACAGAGTAAGGTCCAGTATAAGGCCCTGGGGTGATTCGCCTAGACGGCCATGACCATATTACAGGCCAGAGGCCCCCAATACCATCCAGTAAACTTCCAATAACAATTGGCGAAATCATTACCGGCAATTCACTTCTCATGTTTATGGCGATAATACTGGAGTTCGTAGACAAATCTGTTCTGACAACTATGTCGAAGGGTTATCTTTATTCTTCATTGTATATTTGAACGTTATCTAGTGTATACCTTTATTATATTTATTATTTCTACTATAAAAATGATTCTAAATAAGTTTAAAATATAAATTTTATTACAGAATAATTTTAGAAAAATATTATGAAACGATGAATTTGTAAATTATATAAATATTAATTACATAAAATAATTGATATTTAAAAAGGGATAAATCATATACTTTTTTGTATTAAGAAACTATTTTTAAAGTATTCTAATATATGTACACATTACTGTTTTCAATACAGTAAATTTTATTTTACAAACATCCTATCGTTTCTTTACCACACAAACTGTTCATTATACTTATGAAAATAAAGCTAATTCATATTTTACATATAAAGGGTACAAAAATTTTACAAATTTTATTAATTATTTACGACGTACTTGAGAAATCCGTGATTTTTTTACGGTATACATTTATTTACAGCTATAGAAAGAAAACTTTACATAAATATAAAATTTACCGTCAACGATACTGTGGACAATGTTGTTTTATTATTGATCTTGAAATATCCGCATGACCTATTGCATAAAAAAATCGTTAATTATATTTTGTGTGATATTATTTATGACCAAAAATACTATTATTACCTAATTGCAATTCTATATATAAAGCTAGCATTATTACATGTATAGGAACATCACAGTCTGGGCCCTTTGACATCCAAACCTAAAACATTTATTAGAAGCATCGATTAATAGGTATATATTATTAAGGTAATTCATTTATAAATTTGTAAGAAATGTACACGCATAAATGGCATAAGTTTTTTAATTACCTGTTTTAAAGTTTCTCCAGACTTATCGAGTTCACCACGGATTGCGTAAGCTACGGCTAAGTTATAACGAAGTACAGCAATACCCGTAGGAACTGTCGTCGGATACCACACTATAAAATTAGTAATTATTTTATGTAGTAACCGTTTATACATAAAATTATGATAATAACTAATAATTTCACAAAAGAATTAAATGATTTAAATAAAATCTCACTTTTTATTGGTTTTGAAATAACCTCATCTGATTTTTCTTTATCTTTATCTTGAGTTTCAGGAATAAGTACAGAAGTACTTAAATCTTGAATATTTTCCGGTTTCAGATATTCAATGGCTTCGCTAATTTTATCCATAAATATCAAACTTTCTGCTGCGTAAAGATTTCCTAACATTCTGTATGCACCAGGTAATTTATTAGTATTTAGTAATGCTTTAGCATGTTCAAGTGCAATAACATAATCACCAAGACATAAGCATACATAAGCACTTGCAGCCAGAACGCTAATTTTTAAATTTAACGCTTCAACGGTAGTAGTTTGAGACATTAAAGTTGAATGTTGAGCGCCTAAAATATTTTTGATACAAATATATATAACAATCAAACTTATGAATATTTATATTTTTAAATACATAGATTATTTAAATACCTAAATTATGACCGGCTGTTAATGATAAAGGTACTGTTTGTGGAGCAGCAATTGGTGTAATTGGTACATTAACTTCATTGTTATTTGGTAATAAAAATAACGCATTCTTTAAACATAGAGAAGCGAATTCTAATGTTAATTGTGGTATAGCAGAAGGAAAACCTTCAGGATGATACTTTATATCTTTGGAAAGAGAAGAAGCTAAAATAATCTTTCTATAAATTCCAGTACCAACAACTTTTTGTACTAGATCTTTTCTTCGTTTTGGAATATTAAAATCAACTTCATTTGTCTGAAAAAATAATAAATAAAAATAGTATAATAGCAAACGAAAGGGTAGAAGATATTTAGTTTTTCTTGAAATACTGTGTGACGATCTAACAATCTAACATATAATATATATATATTTACCGGTTTATGACAATAAATACAACACTCGGCAATTCTCAGCCATAATTTAGGATTATTTTGAAGCTTTTGTGCAGCTTCCATGAAACAATCGAAAGCAAGCGATGCATGTCCTGCATGTAAAAGTGATACACCAAGACTATACATTAATTCATAATGTTTATTTCCACCAAGTGTACACAATGGTCGTGAAGATAAAGGATCTATATAAAAACAACTTTCTAAAATTATTATTTCCAATATTTTTACATAAAAAGACTATAGATTAAAAATTGATTATAATTACCACTATCTTTTACTTGTACGCTTTCTAGAGCACATTTATTTTCATGTAAAGCCTTTCGTAAGTAGAAACTTGCTAAATTTGGTTTACCCATAGCAAGATGTAAACATGCCATATTATTGTAATATAACACAGCAGAAGTTTCTCCACAAGTCCTAAAAACCAAAAACATTAAAACAGTAAATGTATTATAATTACAAAAAAATTTTTCCATTGTGTAATATAGTAATATAATCATCATACTTAAAATCTAAATTCTCTGATGTTACAGAATTCAATAATTTAATGGCTTTCTTGTAATTGCCTCTTAAATACTCAAGATTAGCTTTTAAAAATACAGTTGATATATTCTGAAAGTAAAAGAAATTAAATACAAAATATAACACATAATACAATAATGTAATTTTTAAAAATATATCTTACTACAGGTGTACCCAAAGAAACTAATGTCTTCCATTCCCTTTTACATAATTTCAATTGATGCATCATAAGGTATATTCTAGCTTTACATTTTAATAATTTTAGTTTGAATGCATCTGTAACTATATCAACTTCTCTTTTTGGTTCCTTCTGTTCTTTTATGGATTTTATTATACCTTCTTTGTCAACAGATGAAATTTTAGAATTATCTGTGGATATAAGTTGACTTTCTATGTAATTAATTAGAGATAACGCTGCATCTGGTTGTTCCGTTACTATATGTAATTCTATTAAAAGAAGGCACACTTTATGTGCCAGTGATTCCTCTAAGAAAAAAAAAAAACAGTGCATATTTATAGAATTTGATATTATTAACTTAAGAGCTATCATGAAATTTGTTATCTTATTACTTACCCATAGGTTCTATGAAAGCAAATAATCTATTCATAATTTGAATTGCAGCATTATATTGTTTTGTGTGATATAATAGAACTGCTTGATTGTATCTCATAACACATTTCTCAATATCATCTATGGTTTCAGTGGAATCAATTGTAGACATTTGTCCACATATTGCATTCAAACTTTTTCTTAATAATTCTGTTTTCTTTAAATCATTTTTGTAACATTCTACCACAACTTTATTATGCATTACTTTCAAGTCTTTGGGTCTTAAGGTTTCTAATTTGTTTAAATATGACAGACAGTTAGCATATGCTCCTTTTTGAAACTCAGATAGTGCATTTTGAGCCAGTTCACGTTCTTGTTCAGTTATAACTGCAGGACCGATATCTTTATTCTGTGTTTCAGATGTTTCACCCATTTTTATTTATAGCACAGTAATATTTATATTATATCGTAAAATCCTATACACACAATGTTTACACTTAGTGATTTAGATTAAATAATCTTTTACATCTCCACATTTGACATTTATAAAGGTTAAAATTGTAGCGAAAGATTAAAAAATATTCTTATTCTCGAATAATATTTTAAAAATAAAAATTTTTGACTATATGTGTACGTATAATGTTAAAACAGTCTTTAATAAAAAATAATTACTAATTTATTTTAAATAAATCTTTCTAACAACAACTTTTCATATTGACATTAATATTTTGCTGAAAGATGCCGCCACAAGTTAAAATCTCCTAGGACTTGAAACTAATTAGGTGAAATGTATTTAGCGGGAAATATAATATATATTATGATAAAATGATTATAAATATGTACTCTATCTTAAATAATTAAATCAAAACATTTAATAATAAAAAGATATAAAAACAACCAAATTATTAAATTGCTTTTATATTGGTTAATGTTTTAAATAAGCTTTTTAAGCATAAAAAGCTCTATTCTTGGAAAAATTTCTTATTTGTTTTAATAATAGTAAAAAAATTAATCTTTGAGTAAACTTTAATTTATAATTTTTTTCTGAATTGTAGTAAATTTTTTAATATATTATTTCAAGTATTTCTAAGCTTATAATTATAATAATTAAACAACAATGTAATATATTTTTTAAATTAAATATGATATAATATCTAATAATACAATAAATTTATATATAATTATATTTGTATGTGTATTTATAAATTATATGTATTTTTATTACGTCTTTATACTATAAATAAAAAATATGTAAAAATTTAGAATTTTAAAAATTTAGAAATTTAGAATTTTATTTCAATTTATTTCTATAGTATTATCTTCCCTAGATTAGATATAAATGCTAATAATTCGTACCTTTGAATTAAAATGTAATACATATGTATACGAAATATAATAACGCTTATACACATACAAATAAGTATGTATATATTTTTAATACACGTATATCTCATTTAATTCTTAGAGGTATAACAATTGTGTTCTAAAAAATACCACAATTAATAGATTTGTATTTAAAGATCAATCAGAATAATAGTACAATAAAAATCGTTATGTCCGATGGACCATGATTGTCAATTTAAAAAACACGGTGCATATTAAAATACTACAAACAAAAAAATGTATTTATATGTAACTACAAGTTATACAATAAGGTAAATAGATTAAACTAAAATTATTCTTTTCATTTATAATTTTTTTTAGGTTATATTTAAGTGCAATTATATTATAAACATCATGGAATGTTTAATTAATTTTAGTTTTGGCTTAAAAATTATCCTATAGTTATCAAATATACGAAATATCATATGCGGGACTCATTATTATTGTTTAAAATAATTTGAACAATGTCAGATATCAAATACCAACAATCAAAAGTATTATCACAACATTCAGTTGAAGATCAGGTAAAATTTCTTAAGCAAACAATATTTTATTAGAAAATAGAAATATAACTTATAATCAGTAAATTTATTAAATAATTTTATTAAGGAAGGAATAATTAATAATGAATATAAATATAATAGATTAAACATTTTTTTATTAGGATAATTCAATACTACAGGTAGTACAAAAATCGTCTTCAGAAATTAATGAAGTTAATGTCGTTGATTATTTACAAGACTGTGTAAATAAACTTTTAACTAAAGATTCAGGAATACATTTATCTTCTACACCAATATGTAATTCAAACATTGAGTCACAATTGAAAAACAAAAATAATGATTATAAAAATAATATTGAATTTGATTTTATAAAAATTGAAAACATTTTTTTACAAAATATACCAAATTCTCAAAATGAATTGAGATTTAAATGCATAGAGCAAAATCATTTAAAAATGAAAAATGATTCTCCAGAATCTATAACTCATTTAGATGAAAAGAGTACTAATAGTATTAAATTAATAAAAATGAATAATGCTATTGATATAGAAGATGTAAAAAGTAACAATATCCCTATTAAAGTAAAAAAGGCTTTTGTACTTGAGAATCATATTTTTACTCAAGTTAAAGATAAATCGTATAATTTAGAAGTTAAGAATGAAAATTTGAATGATGAAAATAATGATCCTGAAACTAAATTTATAACATCAAATAATCAGAGTAAAATTAAAATCAATAATCTAGTTATGTTAAATAAACAAGTTAAAACATGTACTCAATGTTCAATGACATTTAAATACAAAAGACATTTAGATCGGCATCTGGAAGGTCATCAAAAAAATAATTGTTCTCACTGCAATGCAAAATTTGCCAGGCGTAAACACCTTGATATACACTTATTTCGTTCACATGGTGAAAGAGTAACAAAATATCCACATTCTTGTGATGTATGTTCCCGTAGTTTTCCTAAACGTATTTTATTAAATCGTCATCGTGCAAAACACAACTATGAAAATGGCAAAGTTTGTTCAGATTGTGGAGAAATGTTGAAAGCAGAAGAAGATGATAAGGAACACAAAGAAAATCATTGCACACGAAAACAATTTAAATGTAAAAGATGTTTACAAACATTTAGTATTGAACAGACATATATAGCTCATATCCAAAATCATGATAATCATAAATGTCCAAAGTGTGATGTCACTTTTGCCTCCAAAAAGAAGGTGCATGAACATTATAAAATGGTACATTCTTCAAAATTGAATCATAATAAAATATCAAATAATGGTAAGTTTTTAAAAATAGAATAGGAAAATATATATTCATAATTTATAAAAACTGACTGTTTTATAGGTATGTACTTTTGTACTGACTGCAGGCATACTTTTTTAAAAAAGGATGATTATTCTCGTCATTTAGATTCTACATTACATCTTAATAAAGTAAACAAGGAAATATTCCAAAGAGACATTTTTACGTGCCTAATTTGTTCTAAAAAATTAATTTCACAAAGAGCTCTCGATCAACATGTTAGACGTATACATAAAGAAGAAAAAAAATTTACATGCAATATATATGGTTGTACATTTCAGTGTGCAAGAAAATCAGACTTGGATAGACATAGGCAATTACATGTAGAACAAAGAAATGTTGTATGTGAACAATGTGGTAAAACTTTTACTAGTGTTAGTATTCTTAATGATCATGTTCTCTATATACACAATAAGGAAAGACAATTTATATGTGAAGAATGTGGTAAAGCATTTAAACGAAATAGTTTATTAAAAAGACATAAATTATCTCATCAACAATATCGGCCATTTGCTTGTATGCAATGCAGTACTGCTTTCAAGAGATCCCATCATCTTTCTCGTCATATGGAAACTTGTCATAGAATTACACTTGAGAAGAAAAAGAAGGTGAATTCAACTCTACATTTATATTTTACTTTTTAGTCATTTATATAATTTAACAGAGATGCACAATTAAAATATAATAAAAATTCAACAGGTTGTAAAACTTATGAAAACAGAAGATGGTCATCTTGTTCCAGTACCAGAGAAACCAAAAAAGCTTAAACCTAAAAAATTAAGAATGAAAGCAGGATCTAATAAAAGCTTATTGTCAGATGACAAACCTGTTACTTTTCAAAACATGGATATTAATAACAAATATTCTGATTCATATTTGGAAGCACAAACATTGCTTAATTCTAATGACTTATGTGAAAATTCAGCATTGCCATTAGAAATTACAAATGTACTATCGAACACAGATTTTGCCCCTCAGATTCTTTCATTAGTAGATATTAACGCAGAACAAATTGTGACTGTAGAGGTTACTACTCCAAAAACAGTAATAATGAATGATCTTGTAGATCAATTTGAAATAAATTGTAATGAAATATTGAATCTAACAAATTATCAAGATTTAGAACTTCAGCATGGAATTTCAAATACAGATCAAAATTTGTATGATCATATAAATTATTCTGAATTATCATTAGGAACTGTTGAAGGAACATCATTTTTTGTAGATTCAAATATTAACAAACTAGATACTTTACCAATAGAAAATTATTTGAATCAATCGTTTCCATCGTTTTTAAATTTTTAATCATATTACATAATATGTATTAATATAAA